>CM041294.1:140224807-141424807 GCA_023052935.1 Piezodorus guildinii | reverse complement strand
ATATTGAGGAAAACAGGCATTCCTTCTCTTCGAAACTTATCACATCTTTCCCCAAGTGAAAACGACTCGAATAATACATTCTGAACTTCAAACCATTTTCAAGATGACTAAGCAACACAAAAGTAACTTTTAAAGTCTTAGTAATAACGATTTGGTAATAAAGTTGTTTTAAAAGTTGAGTAGATGTAGCAGTTAGTTTTATTTCATCATGGAGACTAAAGTCATGCTTTGTAGAGTATAAATGAAATTATTATTTAACAATCGAGCATTCACAGCCTATAAAGTCTTTTTAGGCGGCGGTTAAAATATTTATTGGTTATAATAAGTTTACGAGTTGTTAATATAAACCCCCTTTATTTTTAGAACAGCCTCTCTCGTGATCAAATCGTTTGCATTGAATTAGTTTGGAAACATTGTTGTTACAAAAATTTTGTTTTACGAAAGTCGCTTTCAACACTATTTTGTGTTTTTTAATGTTGTATTATACGCGTGATTTGTATGTGGTTAAACATCTTATATAAAACAGTTTTTAATGTGTTCAAGTATTATAAATCGAGAAGCAACATCAAACCGAACATTTTATTTTTTAATCATGTTTGGGTAGCGGCCAATAAATAGTCATTTTCCAAAATTCAACCAACGAAGTTTTCAGTTTTTTTTTTAATGGAAAAAATTAGAACACATCGAAATTTTAGCAATGTGTCATCTCTTTAATGAAACATAAAATTTATGCCAGTTTAATTCATAATTCTATGTATAAAGCAATGAATTTTCAACAACTATCTCATAATGCGGTAAGTTCTACACACGAATTTCACTTACCTCCGTTGTTAAAATCAATTAAATAACTTTTAAATATATTTAGATTTGAAAAAATGTTAAAGAAATACACTGAAAATATTCGCACTACGTTTCGGCTACAATGCCATCTTCAGGTGCAGTGGAACAACTTAGATCTAAAAGTACAAAATATTGTCAAGTTACAAATAATCGTCTCACAATTTGTCATGAAACCATACAACTATGTTAGATTGTATGATAAAAGGATAAATAAAATATATATATACACATATACATACATACATTCATACATACACGCACCCTATATATATATATATATATATACATATACCCATATACACACACACACACACCATGTTTATATATACATACAACCGACCGTTTTGAATATCAACAATAGTAATAATCCAACCAATAATTTAGATAGGGACACAGATTGTAATAACACCAATAGACCTAAATATTATTCAATAACAAATATACATAATTTAACTGACCAACTTATACAAACTTTTAAAAAATATGACATAATAGATATTAAATTTGCAAAAAAACCGATCAATAAATTAGCTCTTATTTACACAAATAAAAAAGACAAAATAGACAAACTCAAAAAAACTAACGTCATCTATAAAATAAAGTGTTCTGACTGCAATAGAATTGACAATAAAAATTTAATTTACATTGGACAAACTAAACAAAATTTAAACAGCAGAATCACTCAACATATTAGTAATTGCAAATCCACCATAAAAAAATATAATAAAGCCACTGGCTTATCAACTCATAGCACAGAATATAAGCACCAATTTGACTTCAACAACCCAGAAATTTTAGAAATAGAAAACAATAATAAAAAAAGAAGAATATTAGAGGCCATTCACATCACTAAAAACATTAAGCTGGTATGTAATTTTCAACAAGACACCCAAACATTATGTAATGCATATACCAACATCATCCACAAACTAAATATATAATAATAGTAGTTGCATAAAACATTCCTTTCATTCATCAGGTTCTTAAAAGTTTTTTTTTTTTTTTTTTTTCTTTCTTTTTTAAATTTGATTTAATTTTTAAATGATTAGCCATTTTTATAGTAGTACCCTTCTCCTCCCCCTCCCTTTCATGGACATCTGATTTGGTCATGTGGTTTTGACTAGGAAGCAGCTACCCACACTAAGTAAGGGTGCATTTTTGAATTTATCAGTTATTGGTTTTCATAATTATTTATTAAATTTTAATCATTTTAATTGGATTTGTGCAATGATGAGCATGGTACATCAACTGAGTCTATTGATATATAGTGTATAGTGGAATGTGTTTCATTGTTCAGGTTTTGTCATGTTCAGTTATAGTTTTAAATTGTTATGATAGAATTTTAAGATTGTTAACGTTAATCTCATAAATTATTAATTTATTTTGACTGTATATATAAACATGGTGTGTGTGTGTGTGTATGTGTGTGTATATGGGTATATGTATATATTTTATCATATATATATATATATATATATATATATATATATTATATATATATATATATAGGGTGCGTGTATGTATGAATGTATGTATGTATATGTGTATATATAGATTTTATTTAACCTTTTATCATACAATCTAACATAGTTGTATGGTTTCATGACAAATTGTGAGACGATTATTTGTAACTTGACAATATTTTGTACTTTTAGATCTAAGTTGTTCCATTGCACCTGAAGATGGCATTGTAGCCGAAACGTAGTGCGAATATTTTTTTTTTCAATAAAATAGTGGTGAAGTAGACATCAGCCTCCAATTTTATTTATAAAAAATTTGACCTTCACCTAAAAGAATCTACACCTTAGAAATACACTGAGTTTTGATGAAAAAGTTTGGATTAAATAATCTAATAACAGCAATTGTTATGTACAACAGTCATTTACTTTTTCATCAGTCTTCATTACTTTGTACAATTTTGTCTATAATACATTTGTTTTCTAAAATCTTTAGTATTCCAACGGTACATCATACATTTATATTACTATTCGCTTATATTAAAAAAAAAAAAAAAAAAAAAAAAATGTTTACAAAGTTGGTGTTGGTGTCGCTGGCATTGAAAGTTTGATACTTAAAATCAATGCGTGAGCTTTTAATTGAAGTTTTATGTGAAAACTTGTAGCTAGTATCTATTGTTTAGGATCTGAATTGGTTTGATATGAAAAAAATAATGTTTTACCTGCGTTTTGTAACTTTTTTTCATTGAAAATTTAACACGTTTTTTTTAGCTATTTTGATGTTACTCTGAGCGAAAAATTATCCTCCGATACAAAATTTTAAATAAAATAAAATTGAGGTTTTGCCTAGTGTTGGCACTTTTGGTTTTTATAAGTGTTTTTTCAAATCTTTGCATATTTGTCGAATTCGGCCGGTTATCCTCCCATAGGCACTCGTTTTTCGTCCGGCACTAAAAGGGTTATTTACACTTTCGTAAGTTAATTTTTTTTTTGTATATAAATTATTATTACGGTGAGTTAAAGTGGCCCCTCTCTTCCATTTCCTAGGAAACTATAACTACCAGCTCCAAAACTTGTTAACTTGAAATGATCAGTCCACTCCCTTGTAACAAGGTCGCTCCATTCTAACATTTGCCTTCTCACTCATAGAACAAAAACTTTTGATCATCCTTTCCTTGTCTACTACTCTCTAGAATTCTCTACCGTTTATTCATATCCGCCATGGTTCTTCTATATCATCATTCAAGTTTCAGCAGTTCAAATACGTTCTGTTTTCCCAAACCGACACTCAACAATGTTGATGTTTCAAATTAAATATCATTATATTATATTATGCATATGATATATTATTTTTAAAATTCAGGGGAGAAACGATGAAGCCACATTTCTTCTCTGACTTTAATTAAACGTTCGTACATTGTTTTTTGTGGTATGCCTCAATATATAGAATAAATATTTGATTCAGACATTTCAATAAAACATGCCAGAATAGCTCTTACATGACCGATAATATCCCTTACAGATGACAGATCACAAGGCACGAAGGAATAAGAGGCAGGAAATGGAAGAGGAGATGGCTTTAAGACGAGAAGACGGGTAGAGCGATATAACTTGTTGCTGGTTGGATATTGATCTCTGAGGGAGCTACCTATTTGGATCTTTTCTATCTTCTGCTCCTGCCTCGACGCACGGTTCTAGGTTTCGAAGACCAATCCAAGCAACATTACATCTCGTACAATCATTGCGGTAAGAAACACGTACTACATTAAAATAGATCTGTTTTCCGAAATGTATCCCTTCCTAATGCCATTTATTGAGAGTACTATATGGAGTTAAAATAGATTATTAAATCATTTTAATAGAAAGTGACATTACTCCATCGGCAAAATACGAAAGGTACTCTGATAGGTACTACATGTCGACCGTAGGTCGAGGACACACTAGGTATATGTTCGACTCTTAGGCAAGGGGACCCACTTAAGGTTTATGAAATAAGTTAGCTAGCTCAAATAATGTATAAAAAAATAATATTTCCTAAGATTCAACCTTTATACACCCCCTTCTATTAGTTTGTAAAATAACTTCATATCATTTTTTACTGGTGATTTCAATAAAAACTTCAGATTCTTGTGAATATTTTTAATAAATTATATGTGATCCAGTTTTTATTATTATTACATGTTGCTATCGTTCAGGTAATTTTCGGAATATTGTCATCATTAACAGCTAAAGCGCTTTGCGTCCTCTAATGTCCGGTTCTGAACCGAGAAAACCACTTACGGGCGGTGTTTTCTCGTCTTCATCGCCATACACACTCCAAATTTTGGTAATATTACATAAAATAATAATCAATTACTACACGCATAATTAATTAACTACACAAATTATTGTATATAAAATTAGCAATTCATAATTTGAAAATAATAATCCGCCATGCTGCTTCTCTCTCCTTATTCTAATCCCAACATTTCCAATACCTTTTATTATCCTAAATAGACGCTTGAAAACTGTGATATTTATATTCCTGACATGACGGTTTGAGAGAAGAATAATATTTGTTCAGTGTCTATATTTAAACGCTGTTATCTATTAATTTATATTAGTTTTGTTTAACACAATATTTTCTAAGAATTGTTTTTATTATATTTTATCATTGTATTAATAAAAAAAATAAAAACCTGTACCACTACAACCCATTAAGGGTCTTGGGCTCAGTACATATAAAGATTCGTACTGTTTCTAGACCAACGGCAGTGCTAAGAAGTTATCAGGCCTTAACAACGCTTAGCCGCCAGGTTTTTCCCCAATTATTTAGCGTACCCACTTATAGAGGCTGGTTCTGCCCCAGGAGGGTCTCCATCCCATAGGGTTGCCTCCCCCCCAACATAATTAACAGAGTAAATAATATTCTGCCACTGCCGGGATTCGAATCCAGGACACGGAGCACCATTGCAAAAACAATTAGTGCAATAGTTCAGAACTTACACAACCTTTGGTGGTATTTCAAGATGAACATTCCTAAATCCACAGTATGTGGTGGTTGCAACTACAGGCTTTCGGCTCAACTCTAAATACGAATATGCTTCTAATTTTACTGCTTTATTCAAAAGGATTTTTGCTATGATATACAATTGCATAAGATGCGATGAATTTCATAATATGAGCAGACTACTGAAATATAATAGAAGGGAAAAGGTGAATGCGTAGACTGTTTGAATAAGAAAAATGTTATTATGCTAGAATACTAGAGAGCGCCCAACCGTTATCCAGTAGGTGCCTAACTGTTATCAGTGTTTTCCGACGGCCTAAAAAAAATTTGCTGTGACCTTTTATTTTTTTTAAAGGACCCTCAGAGATACGGAGGGTGGTGGTAAAAGTATAACAGATTTAACGATAACCAGAGGTAAACACGTTCGACATCAAAAGAGCTTTATTTCAGGATTGGATAAAATCTCTTTGTTTGTCCCTCGCTCGTTGAGGAGGTGAAAGACAATCATTCCAGCCCTTAATCCAATTGAGGTAACGGCCACTTCTCGGCCCCAGATTAAATTCCTTTAGCATAAACTTTTAAAGATTTTTCAGAGGTTTTTTTATCCCTTTACCTCCCATTCTACTCCTGTATTTGGTTTACAAACAGCTTGTTCTTCTACCCGTACCTTCGTTATTATTCTCTTTTGTCCATTGTTTTTTTATTTTTTTATTTCATTATATTGTGTATGAAATATTTGTTTAATATTTATAAATAGTTAAAACTGGTGCGCGTTACACAAGACTTTTCACTAACCTCCGTTGTTAAAGTCAACTTCAAAATTTTTAAATACCGAGCTGTAAAAATATTAAAGAAATATTGGGTTGTGTCACATGAAATGTCCGTTTTCAAGGTAAAGGATTTTTATTGAAAATACGATATGAAAACTAGATAATTTTATTCGAAGTATTTACCTTCTTTTTCTACACATTTTTCCCAACGTGACACCAACTTTTTTTATCCCCGAACTGAAAAACTCTGAGCTTTGAATTGAAACAAAATCTGAAAACGCACTTTTCACTTGATCATCATTTTCAAAAAGTTTTCCTTTGACGAAGTTGTATAAATTCCTAAACAGGTGGTAATCTGTTGGAGTCGGGAAAATATGGTGGGTTCGGAAAAACTTCGTAGCCAAGTTCTTTCAATTTTTGCACGGTATGTTTTGAAACATGGGGTCTTGCTGCCGCTCAGTGAGATCATGAGGTAGCCATGTATCGAGCTTTTCTACTTTCCTAATACACTTTAAATGTCACGGAACGTTAGATGCACTTGCATTTAGTTGTGCTGAGAGTCCTTAAACTGTTTGGTAGGGGTTTCCTTCTACTGTATGTTTAAGGACATCGTTGTCTATTACGGACGGAGGTCTTCCTCGGGGCAAGTTTTCAAGTCGGTATCCCCAGCTGAAAACTTAGCAAACCTACGGTGAATGGTCCGTTCATTAACAAACCACTCTCCGAACGCCTTGCAAATATTTCTAGCGGCCTCAGCTGCTGAATGACTCGTACAAAAATATTACTCGAAAATCGTGTGTTTCCAAGTTCATATTTGGAGGTATACAAAAATTGGGTAATTGATTGGGAAGCTAATGTTTATATTACAAAGGTATATGATCACTAACTGTTTACTTAAAATATGTAAACATTCGGAAGGGTGCGGAAGAACTTCGTAGCCCAGTTTTTTCAATTTTTGCACGGTATGTTTTGAAACATAGGGTCTTGCTGCCGCTCAGTGAGATCATGAGGTACCCATGTATCGAGCTTTTTTACTTTCCCAATACATTTTAAATGACTGGAAACGGTAGATGCACTTCCATTTAGTTGTGCTGAGAGTCCTTTAACTGTTTGGTAGGGATTTCCTTCTACTGTATTTTTGAGGACATCGTTGTCTATTAAGGACGGTGGTCTTCCTTGGGGCAAGTTTACCAAGTCGGTATCCCAAGCAGAAAACTTAGTAAACCAACGGCAAATGGTCCGTTCATTAACACTCCCTTCCCCAAACACCTTGCAAATATTTCCAGCGGCCTCAGCTGCTGAATGGCAGAGCTTAAACTCGAAAAATATTAATATAAAAATATTACTCGAAAATCGCTTGTTTTCATGTTCATATTTGCAGGTATACTAAAAAGTGGGTAATTGATTGGGAAGCTAATGTTTATAATACAATAAATATAAAGGTAGAGGATAAGTAACTGTTTACTTTAAATATGTAAACATTCGGAAGAAAACAAAAAAGACCTGCAAAATACTAGACGTATTTCAGAAACTATAAAAACGGACATTTCATGTGAAACAACCCAAGAATTATATTGATTTTTTATATAAAGATTTTTTTTTACTATTTGTTACAAATATCAGTTAGTTTTATCGGATTTTCATCCCTCTCCATCAAAATTTACAATTTTGTGTATAAAACGATATTTTTTTTTTCTAAAATCTTTAGCTTTTCAAAAGTATAATATACATCTATAGTGTATAATACAAAAATTGCATAAAAAAATATGTTTATACTCATTCAAATTATATATTTAGCCGTTTTTTATCAATGCTAACAAGTTTATATGCCTATTTTTTTTTTTTTTTAAATCTACAAAATTAAAGGTACTTTAGAGGAAGAAAATTTTAGATATCGACATTTAAATCCTATCAGATTATTTCAATCAGAATAAAACCTATATGATATTGGAGCCCATTAAATTTTACACCCCATTAAATCGTTTGAGCCATTTTTAAAAAGGTGCAAAATGCATGGTATAATAAAGATCTAGATTTTTAATAGTGAACATTTTCCATGTTTCTAAATATTTCATTATTCTACTCTCGTAATGTATATGAGACTTTATGTTACGAATCTCTTATGTACTGAGCCCAAGACCCTTCATAGGTTGTAGAAGTATAGGTTATATATAAGTTATAAACGGTAGTACCTAGCAATAAACATTATGTAACAGATAAAATATTCTTCATGGAAACTGTCATTATATAACACTGACAGAGCTAAAGTGTGTCAAAAAAGCCGCAACACAAAAAAAAAATGCAGGCAAAACGTCACTTTTCTTTCATTAAAGCCAATAAACTTTTAAGCGGTAAATCCCAGCGACAAATTTTATATGACAATATATTTATTTTCCAGAGCTTAACGTGTTACATTGTTTAAGGTGAAAAAAAAAGTTACACAATAAAAACTTCAGACCCCTACTAAAAAGTCATATCCACGTGGAAAAGTGAAATTGGCCATAAATTGAAGTAATGATAGAGAATTGATGAGACGGCTTAGAGCTATTAATTCCAAACGGTTAGGGACGGTTAGGAAATGCTATTATTAGGATGAAATTTAAACTTGAGAGATCGCCTCATCCCTCCCATCTCCTATATTAAAAAAACTTTCCCAAAGGATTTCTATTGCTCCCTTAAAACTTTGTCAATAAGTAAATCGTGTTCTTATCGGTCCTCCATCTTATCACATAAATCTCTTGCGCCTTATCTGCATATTAGTTTCTGTACTCACATTTTTATTATTAATATTGATGAGATTAGAATATTCATTTTTATTTTATTTTTTCACTCTTCGGTTTTATTATTATTAACAAATACACAATATTTAATATATACATATATTACAGGATATTTGACTTTTTATTACCCGAAGTTAAAGAATTTTTATAGATTTTTTTTCTTATTTACTACCAAGCTTTTTTTTCCCTTTAACTAGATTGAATAGGGAATACGAATTCATATTTATCTTAGAAATGCTCATATGATCAGGTTTAATTTTTTTTTATTTCGAAAAAAGTATTTTAATAAGCAGCGACTGAGGAAACTCTTTCAAAATGTACATCTAACGATTCCAAATTATTCACATAAAATCTAAACTTGGTTACGCATACAACGCATTAAGTAAACATATAGGTTGAAGAAAAGTCATGAAAATGTCTTGTGAAAGAACTACACAATGTTAGTTCTTCACTCACTATATTAAGGCAGTAGATAAAACCTCATATAAAGCCCGGTGTAAAGTAGCACTTTTGGAAAGCTAATTTTGGTGAAAAAGTTACTGTAACATTTCAGGCATTTAGTTATCTTAAATATGAAATTTCAGTTTCGTGTAACTTTTCGTTTTCGTGCTAGACTCACCACACGGACACACCCACAGGCCTTTTCGAACGGCTGGGGTATTTGGACTCAAAGGCTCCTAACAGGTGTATAGTTGAAAAGTGGAACTCAAAACTTTTTAGGATCCCAACATTTCGTAAGTAGGAAAGTGATATTATGAAAAATACATACTCGACAGACTTAAGAACAAATATTTTACCAAAAGAAAGAATATCCTCGTTTGTACTCGTTGCAAATTTATTTTGTTTTCATTTTTTCGCCATAGCCATTATGAGAGATACTTCCCTTCAACTTCCTCCATGGCCCAAAAAGAAGCGAAGATTAAATATTGACCGGAAGGTCGGGTGCATTAACCATATCAAACGGAGGCAGAGACTTTATTTAGAAATTGTTAATAGGCTGGGGCCGCTAGTGACGTAAGAGGGCAGTATGTGCTTTATAATTCAACATTTGGCCGGAAGGTTCGCTGTTTGTTTATGGTCCTCTAAACATTTTTAAAAAGTTGCCACTTTAACTTATTTACAAACATTGGCTTTATTTCGAGTTTATAACTTACAGTGAACAAAATCTAGCATTCACAAAAAAAATAAAAATCAGTATTGGATGAAGCTATTTTACAATAGTTTCATTGGCAAATTTGAGATTTCTTAAGTATTTAAAAGGGGGGATTTCTTAGGGGAGTCCGTGGCTGAGTGGCTAGCGCGCTAGTCTCTCATACTATAGGTTGTGAGTTCGAATCCCAGTCCTGTTGGGGCATTTATAAGGATATAATTAATTGGGGATTCACTCATAGCCTCTCCCTCGGGTATGTGAGACCCGGCAGCCTAATGGTGGCCACTCACAAAATTAGGCGTAGGGAGTGATGACCCTACCCTATTACATGCATCAAGAAACGTGAGTGTAATCTTCCAGGTGATTACACCCCGAGGCCCAGGGCCTACACGGCCTGTCGCCCCACTGGAAGAAGAAGAGGTACTTATAACGTGAGGTATTCCGTGCGAGCGGAGAATGTGCGGACACCACTCAAAGCATTCATAATATCAAAATCTAAATCTAGATATCTTAAGTATCAACCTTCTCCAACTCAGAGTAGTCTTATGCATAGTCTTCATTCAGCCCTATCTTCTTCTTGTGGTGCCTATCCGCTACAGGTGCTGGCGAATATCATGGTGATGCGTACTTTATCAACTGCTGCCCGAAACAGCCTACTATTGTGTTAAATCATGTACGCAAGATCTTCAACCAACGATATCCTCGGTCTACCAGGCCATCTACTATACTCTCAACTCTCCATCCTCTACTCCTGCCCTCTACCTTTCCCTGCACCAAGTCTGATTTTAGTTGGCAGAAAACGATCATGACATATGAATTGACTTGACATTTTAAGAAAAGCATCTCCGGCCCTTTCTATTCTGCCTTTGACCTCCACAGAGTGATCCCACGTTTAACTAAATTTGGTTCTGAGATAAGTATATGTATGAACTGTTTCTATGCGTTTGTTATTAATCGCAAGTTATCGTGCATGATTTTTGGTTTTTGACACAACCATGTATATCGTTTTTTGTTCAGTGACAGTCCGTATTTCTCCCTGACTTCTCGACGAACCATCATCTCTTGGAGACTCTGTAGTCCTGATAATGGCTCACAAGTTTAAGCCGAAACGTCGACAAATATAAAATATTAAAAAAAACAACTGACTAATTATTATTTTTACCTACGGTTTTAAATTTCATTTACAACATTCATTCGTAAAGGTTTATGAGTGAAATATATTTTAATTAAGTTTTTCTTTGAAGAGAAAATTAAATTTTCTGTGATGAAATCATCAAAAAATTATTCTTGAACTATAAGTAGTAGTAATGTGTGCCGGTGTCTGTGTTCCGTCTCTGTATGGTAAGTATATCACGAAAACTAAAAGTCGTACGAAACTGAAATTTCATATTTAAAGCAACTATAGGCCCGAGAATCATCTCATGTATCAACATTAACTTTTTCATCAAAATCGAGGAAGCTGATGTTCCCTTAATAAAGGGTTGTTTAACATGAAATGTCCGTTTTCATAGTTTCTGAAATACGTATAGCATTTTGCAGGTCTTTGTTGTTTTCTTCCGAATGTTTACATATTTAAAGTAAACAGTTACTTATCCTCTACCTTTGTATTATAAACATTAGCTTCCCAATCAATTACCTACTTTTTAGTATACCTGCAAATATGAACATGAAAACACGCGATTTTCGAGTAATATTTTTATATTAATATTTTTCGAGTTTAAGCTCTGCCATTCAGCAGCTGAGGCCGCTAGAAATATTTGCAAGGTGTTTGGGGAAGGGAGTGTTAATGAACGGACCATTCGCCGTGGTTTGCTAAGTTTTCAGCTTGGGATACCGACTTGGTAAACTTGCCCCCAGGAAGACCACCGTCCTTAATAGACAATGAGGTCCTCAAAAATACAGTAGAAGGAAACCCCTTCCAAACAGTTAAAGGACTCTCAGCACCACTAAATGCAAGTGAATCTACCGTTTTCAGACAGTTAAAGTGTATTGGGAAAGTAAAAAAGCTTGATAAGAGGGTACCTCATGATCTCACTGAGCGGCAAGACCCTATGTTTCCAAACATACCGTGCAAAAATTAAAAAAAACTGGGCTACGAAGTTCTTCCGCACCCACCATTTTCTCCCGACTTGTCTCAAACAGATTACCATCTGTTCAGGAATTTAGGCAACTTCGACAAAGGAAAATTTTTTGAAAATGATGATCACGTGAAAAGTGCGTTTTCAGATTTTGTTTCACTTCTAAGCTCAGAGTTTTTCAGTTCGGGGATAAAAAAGTTGGTGTCACGTTGTGAAAAATGTGTAGAAAATGAAGGTAAATACTTCGAATTAAATTATCTTGTTTTCATATCGTATTTTTAATAAAAAATACTTTACCTTGAAAACGGACATTTCATGTGACACAACCCAATAGCATGTTTGCAACATTTTTATGATTTTCCCAAATATGATTAAACTCTTTATATCTATGTAAAATTTAATGTGATCTTGTTAGAATTGATAAAAACAAGTAAATATAAAAGTTGAATTAATTAGATAACGAAGTTAAAGATAAAAGAAAAAAAAAATGTATAGCGACGTAATTTTTGTATTTTTGATCACAAGAACCGTAACATAGATGTATAATATACCGTTGAAAAGCTAAGGATTTTAGAAAAAATATTTTCTTATACACGAAATTGTAAATGTCAGCGGAGAGTGATGAAATATAATGAGTGATGCAGGTAATAATATAATAGATTTTTTAATTAAACATTATTTAATTAATTCTTTTACTTTGACTTACTTATGTATTTCACCTAAAACTGTTTGTTTGAAAATTCCCAAATAGTTTTTAATAACGGAGGTAAGTGAAAGTAATGTGTTGCGCAAACTGGATTTTTTTTTCTATAAGTTCATTTGGAGTTTTAAAATATTTCGTAAAATGAAGCAGATAAATGGTAAGTAGATTTGCGATGGCATACGCTCTGCGTTGGAGAGGCAACAATCTGGAGAGCCATAAAAACTTTATGCTCCCTTCAGTGCTCCCAACAGCTCGAGGCCTGTGTTGCGTCTATTGATGGCTTATTTAACATGTCCTTTCAATCATTAATGTAGTAACGAAACTGTTAAATTCCCCCATTACAGCACAAATGTGATATTAGAGGCCTAAAATCACCCAAAGGACAATGATAGTATCATTATGACTTTATACTCTGTAAAAGATTATTATTGCTTATAATTACTAGCAGGTAATGTATTTATTTTAACAGCTGGTATTCCTCAAGGCTCTTGCCTATCTCCTATCCTTTTAATCAATACATCTCCGAATTATCTTCACACGGATCGATTTAACGATCCCTATATGCTGATGACACAGGTATAGTTTTGTAAAATAAGTTCATAGAGTTTTTTAGTGGTTATTTCAATAAAAACTTCATATTCCTTTAAATATTTTTTAACATTTTTATATGACCGATTTTAATAAATTACATGTTTTTTTAATTCAGGTAGTTTTTAGAATTTGGTCATCATCAACAGTTGAAGGTTTGCGTCTTTCAAAATTTACGCTTCTCAACAGAGAAAATCACTTACGGACAGTCTTTTCTCCTAAGGTATGCATAATAATATTATTTATTAATAATAATAATAATAGGCTTACCGAACCCGAAGGTTCGATGCCGATACCACGAAACTCCGTCTACACAGACTCGTCCAATGTTCACCGTTCAAGCCCAAGCCTTAATGCAATCCTTTCATCGACGCTTCGGCCTACCTTTGAGACGCCTACCAGTCTGATCAGCGAATAACAACTTTTTTTGGAATCTGTTCCTCACCAAACCTAGATTATATTCACATGGTACAAGCTCCGCAATTCGGCGTTGTGCAACCTTCTAAACACCCCAGTGGCCTCATCTCTCTTCGGACCAAATATTTTACGCAGAACTTTATTTTCGAAAACATTAATCCGTGGTTCATCCTTCAAAGTAAGCGGCAACGTTTCATATACGTAAAGAACCGTCGGAAGAATAATAGTTTTATATATTCTAACCTTTTTAGATAGAATCCACGTGCTAAGTAACTTAGCAACTGAATAATAACAGGCATTTCCCACCTTTAATCGGGACTTTATTTCTTTCTGGATTATATGGTATGCGTACACATTCCAAATTTTGTTAATATTACAAAAATCAAATACTTACACAAATGATTGATTATAAAATTAGTAATTCATAATCAGTAAATTTGATTGTAACTTTTCGCAAGCTGGATGCGATTCATTGGGTTGTAGAATGAGTCCCTTGTTTTTTTTTTAATGGTGTTTCAATAAAAACATCAGATTCTTGTAAATATTTTGAATCATTCATATGGTGTCATTGAAATAATCCGTGTTCATAGAAGAATGTTACTTATCTTTGTGGTAATTGCGGTATCTCAAAAACGTGTGTGCGTTTTGAAGTCCTCGAAGGAATTGGAAAAACCTTTATACTTAAGAGAGTTTTGAAGGGCCCTAAATAAATGAAAATTTATTTGTGTTTGTTTCAAAGATTTTGATTAAACTAGCCATATCGATGCAAAATTTAATAGGATTCTATATAATATAGCTTTCTTTCTGATGGAAATGGGCTGACAGGGTTTTAATGTGGATATTTTAAATTTTCTTCCTCTAAAGTATCTTCAATTTTTTAGATTCTAAAAAAATAAAAATATCATCTTGTTTTCATTAATAAAGAATTGCTAAATATATAAATTAAACGAATTCAATATCCATCTTAAAGAGAAAAAAATATTTTTGTGTGCAATTCTTGTACTTTGGATATAAGAACAAGAGCATGGATGTAATATACCATTTGGAAGCTAAAATGTCTAGAAAAAATGTTATCTTATACACACAATTTTAAAAGTTAAAGGAGGGTGATAAAAAGCCGATTAAAATAACTGGTTGTTGTAAATATGAATACAATAGATTATTTAATAAAACACGTGTTTCTATCGAAACAATGTAATTCCATAAACTTTTTTTATTTCTATTTTTTCTATTTAATTACTTTTACAACAAAAGGTGGGTGAGTTGCATGCAACAGATTTTTTTTTCTCCACGGTTAAAATTAAACAATTTCAATAGCATTGACTCATGTCCATTTAAGGTCTATTAATACTACTGTGGCAAATGCTGCAAATGGGATGCTACATTGCAAGTTCTGCATTTCGAATATCTAGTTTTAATTGGAACAGGAATCCAATCGAATACTTAACACCTGCTCGGGAATACCATTTTACGTTCCCACCGAAGGAAGGCATGAGGATTTTTTACTCCAATTAAAAATATGTAAGACTGTCTATTGTGTTTGAAACCGCGATTTGAGCATAGAAGGCTATTATGCTATCAACCACACCACCGGTGATCTCCAAACTAATTTTTTCTTTCACTTAAATATATATGAAATATATATTAAAGGAAAGTATTGGGATAGTGAAAATTTTCAACTTCCAGTTTTTAACGGAAATAGGCAATTAAAGGTACCCTGAGTCCAAATGACTAAGTTCCGCAAAAAGGTGTTTGTGTGCATGTGTGTGTGTGAAGTCTAGCACGAAAACGAAAACTCACACGAAACTGAAATATCATATTTAAGAAAAATAAAAAAATCCCGAGATATTACACCAACAGTTCCATTAAAATCAGATAACAAGAAGTGCAAATGCACTTTCACAGTGCATTTTGCACATTTTTACGATTTTCTTCATATGGCTCTAACGATTTTGATTAAACTCGCCTAATCGATGAAAATTGAACGGTATTTGTATGTGTTTTTTTGGCCAGTTTTAATCATTATTTTTTATGTACATGTGTATTATTCTCAAGGGACTTAGTCCCAGATTAAAGTTCTTTTTTCATTCATTTATTGTAATATATAATGTTGGTTTAATTCCGATTGAAACACTCTAATTGAGTATAAATGCAGATATATTATAATTTAATCCTCAAATATATCTTTAATTTTATATATTAAAAAAAATAACTTTATCATCTTGTTAGCATTTATCAAAAACAAGTAAATATTTAAGTTGAACGAAATCGATAACCAACCAAAGGTGAAACGAGGAAAAATATTTTTGTGTGTAATTGTTAGTCTTTTAGACATAGGATAGTAATATAGACGTATAATATACCGAAGGAAAGCTGAAGAATTTAGAAAAAATATTATCTCATACACACAGTTGTAGAAGGTATTGGAGGGTGATGTAAAGGGAACTAAACTAACTGATTGTTGTAGATAGTAATATAACAGATTATTTAATAGAAAAAACGCTTCTATTGAAATTAAAAGTATTTAATGCTTTTACTTTTTTTATCTCTAACTATATTTCAATATTCTTAAATACATTTTAAGAACAGAGGTAGGTGAAAGTCGTTTGTTGTGCTCACCAGACTTTTTAATACATTTTTTTTTAATTAAAAATTTTATTCCGGTATAAAATTGAATATCGGAACACCATAAAAAGGAAAATTGAGTACACAAAGGGTAAAGGAACTAAGAAGGCACAGAGGAATAATAAATAATTTGTGGCTATTACAAGGAAAACTAGAGCGACTAGCCTTCGATGAAATATTCAAAGGGAGTTGCTACTAGGGTCAGGGCTGCACAATCAGTTAGCATCATCAACTAACAACACCCATTCCACCGCCAACGCCCGCAAAACGTTTCAGACTGTTATCTACTATACAATTCATTTGTTTTTTCTTTATTAAATATATTAGTATTTTATATACTTAATAGAACTTATATTATTTATAACTTCTAATGGCGATTAATAATACAAATGTTTATTCTGTAACACAGTTAAAATAATAGCTTATTGTTTTTTTTTTATCCAACGATACATCGCGCCATTGTGACTAATCGGATGACGCTACAGTGGGAGCCCTGAATTCTGCCAAACTTAGTATTATTAAGATGGGGATCTTTGACGAATACGGGACTACCAATTTACGCACCCTGCAAGGATTACATAACAGAGCATTTTTTTCACCCTTTAAAAACTGCAGGCAATCTGCACGGTTTGAACCTGTGGCTATGGACATAGAAGGCTGTTATTGAAGCCACTACATCACAGGTGGCCCTTAAAATAATTATTCGAAGAAAATCAATACTCATTGAACTCTAGAGGATTCATTCATTATTGAAATATTTTAGAGTTGAACCGTTCGACTACATTCTATTCAATATATTGATCTGGCGGCATTGAAGTAAGATATTGTTTAACCCGTGCTTGAGAAAATCTTGTGCGGACAACACATGACTTTCACTTATCTCGGTTATTTTTTTTTTAATTTATTTGTATATGCACATCTATCGCTCAGCCCGTGACAAAGCGGATTTGATAACAATTGATATGAAGGGCATGTCAGGCATAAGGGAGGTTGATACCCATTGGCATCTACTTCTAACTTGAATTTTAAAAGGAGTTTACTTCAGAAGATCCCTCAGCCAGCTTCTTTCAGCCTTCTTTTAATATTTTCTGGCATATCTGTGGTGGGTATGTTTTGTATGACTTTGTTAGTATTTCCGTGAAATTTATCAAAAAATTGTATGTATGAAGTCCGAATTTGATCTTGTAAAGTTTTTTAAGTAACGTTTTTGTAAGTAAAGTTTTGTAGTTTAAGTAATTGGTATGTAAAGTTTTGTTACTGACGAACTATGCAGAGATAGTGATGAGTCTTAAAGATTTTGATTGGAAGGCTTGGATTTTTTGGAATCCAAGTGTTTCGCTATTCCATAAATTTGTAATGCGTATGTCCATATGTATTTTAGTAAGTAGGTATAAGTATTTAGTTTTTGTTTGATATCTCGGTTATTAAAATCAATTTAAGAAATAATAAAATTCAAAAAGGCTTAAAGAAATATATTTAGTTCGCTGAAAACATAAGTTTTAGATAAAATAATATAAAAATATAACATTTTTATATACTACAATCAGTTTTATTCGTTTTTTGTCATTCTCCATACATTTTAAAACTTTGTTTATGAGATTTCTTTTTAAATCTTTAGCTTTCCAACGGTATATTATACATCTATATTACTGTTCTTATCTTCTAGAAAACAAAAATCATTATTTGTTTTTTTAACAATTAAGAGTACTTTAAAGGAGGACAGATTTAAACTATCGGTCTTTAAGCCCTGTCTGATTATTTCAATCAATATGAAACATACGTCATATTAAATAATTTTACATTAATATAGCAACATAGTTATTGTTTTTGTATTATTATTGTTCATTTTGTAACAAATTGTAATATATCTCAATAAAAAAAAAAGTTATTGTTTTTAACATAAAAATGTCTAATACTCAAAGTTGTAAAATGTAGTGGAGAGTGAATGTGGTTGAACGGTTCAGCTCTAAAATATTTCAATAATGAATGAATCCTCCAAAGTTCCAGTTGAAGTAAAAAGCTAAAAAATGGAGTGAATTATTTGAATTCGACAAAAATCGATCCTCCAAGTTTGAATCAAAAAAGCCTCGGTGGCAGATTTACCATCCTGACTCAGCTATACCCTTTTATATCGATATAGCAATTTAATCAAAGTCGTTAGAACCGTTTTCTAGGAAATAGTGAAATGAGTAAAATGCGTAGTATAAAGTAGCTCATCTGTTACACCGATTTTGATGAAATAGTTGCTGTAACATCTCGAGCCTATAGTTGTCTCAAATATGAAATTTCAGTTTTGTACGGGTTTTCGGTTTCATGCTCGACTTACCACACACGGTTAAAGACACACTTTTAATGGGACTTGGAGATTGAGATTTAGGGGACCCTAAAACGTGTATTTCCGTTGAAAACTGGAATTCGAAAATTTTCACGATCAAATACTTTTCCGTACTATATATATTTCATATATAGGTAAATGAAAGTAAAATAAAAATTAAATTATTTTGTGTTTTTGATTTTAAATAAAAGTACAATATGCTGAGCGAGAATAGTTTTATTAATTAAATAGAAGAATATAAATAATTTTAAAATAAACATTATAATAAGGGATGTGAAAAGCATAAACATTATAATAAGAAAGGGGAAAGGTCTGATTTTAAGTAATAAAATTTTATTTTAAAAATGTCTTTTACCACACTCGATCAGAGGCAGTTTCTATGTCTATAAAAACGGTGATAGTTCTCCAGATGCGATCATTATTTTCCTGTAAAAGACGGGTTATTTGCTCCATTGTATTTTTATGTTCCATTTTTTTTTTACTCTGTGGTATGGTTTCAGCTTTTATGATCATCTTTATATAATTCTACAATTTTAATAATAGTTAAGAATTTTACGTTACCTATAATGTATATATTTTAACATCTTGATACTTTTAACAATACAATCATCTTCTGCAATATCAAAATTCCAATGATAAGTTCAATATTTTAATTAGAGGGAGTTAATCGAATGAAACCAATTTTAAAATCATATATTAATTAATTCCAACATATTCCACCAAATTACTTTTACCCTTCGTCGTAAACCTATGACTTCCTGACCTTCAGTATCCTTTAATAACTCTCCTTAAGTCCCTGTTGAACAGATCCGATACCTAGGACTCCATCTCAACAAACGTCTTACTTGGAATCCTCATACAAGACTAAAACGACAAGAAACTGCCTGACGTTTCCGACTACTTCAACACATACTGGAAAAACGCTCAAACATTCCACTTTACTAAAAAAGGCTCATCTATATTACTATGATAAGACCGATATGGACCTACGGAGTAGAGCTATGGGGCTCTACTAAACCATCGAATTCTTCTCGTATCCAATCCTTACAATCCAAAATCCTTCGGAAAATCCTCAATTCTCAATTTTGTCACAAGCAAACTCATTCATAGAGACCTTAATATTCTATATGTTGCTGACTTAGCCCGAACTAGGTACCGTTCCTTCCATGACAAACTCCGTTCCCACTCCAATCCATTAGTTTCAATCCTTGCTTCCTTTTCGATCCCTGACAATCCTCCGAGACGTCTGAAAAGAAGATGGCCAGGAGAACTTCTATTTTAAAATATTTTTAGAGTGCTGCCACTGGTTAGTGTCTCTACATGCAATACATGACATTTTTTTATTTTATCATCACATTTACTTGATGTATTTTTTGTAATGCAGTTGTAGATATCAATAAATATGTTTAAAAAAAAACAACATATATCTGTTCCGATGGAAATAGAATAATATAGTGTATATTTATTTCGTTAACTCAAAATCCATTGTTTATCATTCATTTCCTTCAATACCAATTACCACAAGGTGCGGAGTCACTTGTATTCCAGTGGCCACTATGCCTCCTATACCGAAGCTCACGGATTCAAACCAGGCAGATAATGTTAGGATTTTTAAAGAGTAGGTATGCCGTACTGCCGTTGGAACGCAAAATAGTACTTTTACGACTCGGGCTCCCATCATAAAGAGGATATTAAAAAATGAAAATATTAATATTAATTATAAAAAATAATGATTTAAAAAAAAAATTGATGTTCTTTGGACTTAAAGACAAAACTTATAAGAGAAAAATTGGTTAATAGTTTACATCAACAAATTGCGAAAATTGCGAATTCACAAAGATGGGTCAAACTTCCCAATATTTGAACAAAATAATATCAGAGCATAACATAGTGAAGACAGGGAGAAAAAAAAAAGAAAAGATGCTTACCAGCAAGTAACTCTATAAAACATAATCACAGGTCTAATTTTGAAAATGTTAAAGTTCTAGGTGATGAAAAAAAGAAAGAAAAATATTCATTCTTGATATGATGCACTTTTTTAGGACTGGGCGTGATTTAAATTCGCGTATTGTTTGTACTAAACTTATTAATGTTCATAATAGTATTTTAAAATCATAGAAAAATAGTTGAATTTAAAGTTAAAAAAAAGTGGTTGAGTAGTTTTATTGTTTTTATAATATATTTAAACAAAAAAAATAAAAATTTGATTTTCCTTCCTAACAGTTGAGAATCGGGACTTCCAATTTTCTTCTTGTCCTTTTTTTTTTTTCATTCATGCTTCTTCTCATCCTTGATGCCTCTTTGTTACCTTTTTATTTAGTCGTGAAGAAAAATATGGACATTTTTAAAAAATGTGCCGAATGATGAGGGCTTCATTAAATACTAACACTTTGAGTGTTCTATCCTTAGTTATTATAAAACCTTTCGATAAATGAATACCTATAATCTGAATGAATACCTTTAATCTGAATTCATCTCTATGATAATTAAACCTGTGATATAAAAAATGTTGATATAAAAAATAAACATATTTGTAATACCTAAAACACGGTCTTACAATAAATGGTAGTTAGCAAGAAAATTTTATTTGTAATTAATAAATAGGTAGTAATAAGTTACGATATAACAGGTAACATGTACCTACTAGAAGACACAAATATATAATAATAGAACAAGACAAAATAGAAAAAAAAATAACTTCTGATGTCAATTCATTAATAAAAAATCAAAATTACATAAAAAGTAAAACAATAAAACGGCGTAAAGGACTTGAAGTTAATCGCCCACGAAAATAAAGTAGCATAATCTGTTACTCAGCTACAAACTAAATACAATATAATACTGAAACTAAAATTGTTTTATTTGTAATAAAGAAAAACGATTGCCATCTGTCTGAGGTATTTCACCGTTGGAATCGTGTAATTAAGAGACATTAGGCCATTAGGAGAGCTGGGAAACCTTGAGGCCTTAAGCTCTGTGGAAAGGAGAGGAGAAGAAAGGGCGTTTGGGATGGTGTAATGGAAAAAGAGGAGATCTAGAGATAAAAGTAATGAGGCTCGCTGAGTTAAAAAGTTAGTTTCGCTTGTGGAGGGGTAACAGGAGGAGGGGAGAGAGGAGGGGAAGAGGAGGAGGAGGAGAGGAGGGGAAGGGATATTAAAGTCGAGCTGATGGCTCCCATCCCACCCCCTCCCTGTCTTATTCTTTTAAATGCCATTCCCTTGTTAGGAATATACTTATTTTATTTTCTTACGCATGACAAACATATGAATATGAGGTAATGGAGGTAACTTTTTTTTTTCCTAACAGAGCATTAGAAAAGTAAATATTTTCCTTTTTTCTTCATTTCTCCCCTTCATAAAGCAAATGGAAATGATAGTCTGTCATGAGTTTTTCAGTCTCAACTTTTTTTTTTAGCATTTAGTATTCATTTATATTACAATATGTCTCAAGCAGACAATAATACTATTGTTATAAGATCACATTGATACAATATTCACAGAATAAAAAATAGTAAAGTCAAATTAATTTGAAAACAATTAAATAAACAAATAAAATAAAATCCTATCCATTCTATCACCCTCGGCCTCTCTCTAGGATCCATCATGTCCCCAACTCTTTTCAATATATTCTTATCCGACTTCCCGACTCACCCTAATTTTGAGATATCCTTATACGCGGACGACACAGCCTCGTACACCTCTTCATATCGTGTAGATACAATAGTCAACCGATTACAAACAAAACTTCATAAAAATAAGCCAATACTGTCTTAAATGAAAATTACGAATCAATCAAGTAAATCAGAATATTAAATAATATATATATATATATATATATATATATATATATATATATATATATATATATATATATATATATATATTATATACTAATATATTATATAGTACTACATCTGAATAATCGCATTATATCAGAAATATTTTGTTATTGTATACATTTATTTATTTTGATTTCATTTTATGTAATTTTACTTTCCTTTTGTTTATATTGTAAATATTGTATGAACGTTATCATGTAGCAATATTATTATTGTCTATTATGACAAATTGTAATATATACGAATAAATAAAAGTTCTTGAAATATCAGAAATATGAATATCAGCAATATTTTTTACGAAATGCCAACCACATATTAATCGCAATATTATCATAAACTCAGCGCCCACACCGTGGCCTAAATTTACTAAATATCTTGGCTTAGCTCTCAGAAATCCCTTACAACCACTGAGCACATTAATAGAAAAACTGATTCAGAAAAAAAAAATCTATAAAAAGTTTTCATATTTTAATAAAATCTCAAACTCAGCTCAAAAAATAAACCCCTCATCAATAAGTCAGTTATACGGTCTCAACTCACTTATGGTTCACCCTTGTGGAGTTCCACCTGCCTCACTAACTACAACAAACTCGAACGAATCCAGAATCTTTGCATACGAATTGTAAAAAACTACCCTGATACACAAGCAGACTTGCGACTGAAAAAAAAAAAAAAAATGTCATTGAAATTAGTTAGGACGGAGAAACATATTTTGAGATTTTTGCTGCTACCCATGGTTTTATCAGAAAAACTCAAATATATCTATGTGATTTGTTCGAACAGAAAATAAAGATAAAAAGTCATGCCAAAATAAAGAAGAGAAAATTTTCCAGAAGTTGAAACCTCTTAATATTAAACTGACGCATAGTATCATGTATAAAATTAAATTTTAATAGCTCTATGAATATTCGGACATTTCGTGCAGCTATTGTATTTCTCTTATACCGTTAAGTTGTAGATTTATAAGATCGTTAGCTTTAAAATGGTGCGAAAAATCCCTACATTCATTGACCAATCATAGATGTCATAGGGTAAAATACAGGGAATAGATACTAACAGATACTGGACCCACATTTAAGTTTTTTAGATGAAAACCTGCAGTAACTAAAAAATTAATTTTAATTTAATTAATTAATTTAATCTAATATTTTTTCTTTCCTCTTGAGGTCTGGTGTATGCCCCCAGAATATGACTAGAAATTAATGAGACACCTAATATATATGAATTTGTATACTACAATATAATTATTTATAAATAATAAACCATTGCGTACTAATTTAATGAGTTTTTAAAATTTTATTTATTAACTTATTTTTCATTAATGATCCTCCTAGGTTTCACACGATATAATAATAAGCTAATTTAAAATATATTCATAGCTAAAAAAATATTTAATAAAAATTTTAAAAAAATATTACGTTGAAGGTCAATCCTTTTTATCAATAATCAAAGTACAATCTATTTTAATGTCAGTGCTGTTAGAAACCGGCTTTAAATCTAGCAATTTTCCAGAACGGTTTTCTGGGAAAAGCGGGGGATGACGAAAATTCCTATAAAATTCAACAAATTAAATAAAAAGTTAAAATTAACTGTCATAAACGAATGAGTGATTCCCCTTTGAAACTGGTAAGTTACGGAACACCGTAGCGTTGGAAACACTATCAATGAACCATAGCGTGTTCTCCCACGCCTTGGTGTTTACAGAGAGGATCCGGCACCCCAACCTGTAGCCCATAAAGGTCATGGCAACACGTCCAACTACATTGTCATGTCTGTTTTCTCAACTCAAGCAAACAATTAGGACTGTATATTTGTCAATATTTGACTTTTAATCACATCTTAATAGAAGAGAAAAAAATCCTTAATGATGCCGTCCTTCAGAATGGACGTAAAAACATTTTACGTTTAAAAAATTGCTCGCAGATACAGTTGTTACAACATTAACTTGGCAAACTTTCAAAACTTTCCATCTACTACATAAAAATTTATTTATATAGCCATTATTAGACCTATTTCGACATGCGGTGTTAAGCTACGGGGATTTACCAAGCCACCAAATGGCTCCCTTATCGAATCCTTGCAATCCAAAATCCTCCAAAAGACCCCATATGCTCCTTATTCTGTCACCAATAAAACTGTCCATAAAGACTTGAATATTCCATTAGTTGCAGACTCAGCCAGAATTAGATATACCTCCTTTCATTCCAAACTACCAGCCCCGTCAAAACCATTTGTCCGTATCCTCTCATCTCCATCTATTCCCGATTACCATCTGAGGCGCCTGAAAAGACGTTGGCCTCGAGACCTGCTAATGGAATAAACATTGAAGTGCTGAGGCTGTGTAGCTTCTTCACAAGAGTTTATCCAGCCAATTGTTACTTTTTATATCACTGACCTTGAGGTATGGTGTCAGAATTGGATAATCAAAATCAATTTCAACAAATCCCACCAAATTACCTTTACCCTTCGTTGTAAACCTATGACATTCTGACCTACAGTATCTTTTAATAATTCCGCTTGTCCCGGTTAAACAGATTCGCTATCTATGACTCCTACTTGACAAACGTCTAACTTGGAATCAAGAAACTGCCTGCCACTGTCGCTTACTTTAACAATTACTGGACAGATGCTCCAACTTTCCACTTAACTACAAAAGTCTCATCTATGTCATCAAATGGGCCATCTGGACGTACGGACTTGAGCTTTGGGGCTCTACTAAACCATCAAATTCTTCCCGTCTTCAATCCTTACAATCCAAATTCCTTCGAAAAATCCTCAACACTCCTTACTTTGTCACGAATAAACTCATCCATAAAGACCTTAATATTTCTTATGAAGCTGATTTGGCCCGAACCAGGTATCAATCATTTCATGAAAAACTGCACTCCCACTCTAACCCACTAGTTTCAATCCTAGCTTCCTCTTCCACTCCTGGCAATCCACCGAGGCGTCTAAAAATAAGATGGCCTCGAGACCTTCTAGTTTAGATTACCTAGTGGAGTAATGCATATTCTCTTCATCTATATTATCTATATGGGTCAAACCATTGGAAATCGTCCGATTTTCATTAATTTCGCCGGTCGACTATTTTGATTTTCGTGATTTTTTGACCAGTTATTTTCTGTCCTTCCGTAAATATAAAACCATAAATAAAAATAGTCTTTCGAACTAATACTTCCAGTGTTACAGTCGTTTTAAGTCAGTTCCGCGGGAAAAAAACATGTGATGGGAAAACCTTTTTAAGTCCTGTATTTTTTTTATATATCAAATCAAAGTAAACATTAACAATAACGTAAGAAAATGGGGAAGAAATTTGTTAAAAACATTCTCAAAAATTAATAAAGAACTAGATTTTTAGCGAGATAAAAGTATATAAAGGAAAAGAGACTCACTTTTATTTCTTCTTATTTAGCTTAGTCATAGCTGCAAAACTTGTGATCTTGAGAACATAGACATTTTTTGTATATTAATTTTCAAAATTGGCAAAAACTCATTTTTTGCGAAGTTTACACCGAAATATCTCAAACGGGATGAGTGAAAATTTTTTAAACGAATACACATTACCTATCTATACGATTTGTTTCAGTGATATAAATTCAAGCTCATTAATATTTATAGTAAAATATCTCAAAAAGGACTAGGTGAAAAATGATGAAACTCTTACAGATTATACATGTATATAGTAAGTACTATAAAACAAAATTTAGGGGCTGAGATCCATTTTTTTTTTTTTTTTTTTTTAATTATACATTAAATATATTTAATAAGTTGCCTCGCCAGAGTGGCCCTCATCTCATCTACCGACTATTAGACTAATTAAATTAATAACACTAGAACCAGTTGAGTCTCAGCCACTAAATTTCATCCTATAGTACTTATCATATATAGGTATAATCAGTTTTAGTTCCATTATTTTTTACCCAGCCTTTTTTTGATATTTTACTATAAATATTAATGAGCTGGAAAATAATCCTTCTTTGAAAATGTATATTGATAAAAGGATATAGCTTACACGATCGAAATTTCTAAAACAAGTAGTGCAATGCAAGGCTAAATAAGGAAAAATAATCAATAATGAAAATCATTTCTAACCTCCCTTGTCCCTTATAATATTTATAATAGGGCGCCAAAGGTTCAAGTTGTAATTTTTCGTGATTTTCCGAAACCATTTTTTTGGCTACTTAGGTAATGTGTTTTAAGGGCCAATAATAATATGTAAAATACTCTTATCATCAATCTAGTTTTTTAAGGGTTCTTAAATATGCAAAATTGCCGGAGTTACTTTTTTTGAAGAAAACGTTATTTTAACAGTTAAGAGAATTTCATGACTCCGGAACCAGCTTAGTCTCAAAATTTAAACCACTTTAATACATCGTATAGATAGGTAATCTGTATTAGTTTCAAAAATTTTCTCTCAGTCCCTTTTAAGATATTTCGGTGTAAACTTCGCGAAAACTGAGATCGAAATTTTCAAAGCAAGTAGGAAAATGACTAAGCTATATAAAAAGCAATAATTAAAAGTGAGTCTCTTTTCCTTTATATACCTTTATTTTGTTAAATATCTATTTTTTTTATTCATCTTCGCGCATTTTTTTAAACAAATTTCTTTACTATTTAGGTAATGAGTTGTAGTAACAAAAATACTAAGCATGTCCTTATCTTATTGTTAATTTTTATTTTTATTTGATCATCATCATAATTATTCCCCCTTCTACCGCTGTTCGATGTGAGGGTCCTGCTTATAGAGTCTGGTCCAGCTGTCTCTCTCCTGTACCAACTCTGCTCTCCTGTCCCAATTTATTCTGCGTTTCCTGCATGCTTCCTTTACACTATGCTCCCAGGAGATGCGCGGACTTCCTCTGGGTCTTTTTCCTTCCGTGCGGGTCTCGTAGGTCTTCCTGGCACTTCTGTCTGGATCCATCCTAAGAAGATGTCCAAACCACCTCAGTTTTTTTTTTTATTTGATATCTAAAAAAATAGGACTTGTAAAGGTTTTCCCATCACATGTTTTTGCCCGCGGAGCTGACTTTAAACGACTGCAACACTATAAGTATTGGTCCGAAAAAAACTTGTATTTATATTTTTTTATTTGCGGAAGGACAGAGAATAACAGGTCAATAAAATAAAAAATAAAAAATGTCAAACGGCAAGGTTTGAATGGTTTCAAATGGTTTGACCCATATACATTATCAGCTATATCAATTGGAACAATCTCTTCTAATTTTGTTTATATGTATTTATTTATCAAAACATGTCAATAATAATTCTCATTACGTTTCGAGGTATCCCATGCCTCATCTTCAGATGTTCAATATTATCTAAAATATAATTTATCAGCTAATTTACTTGAAGTATTGTTTTGTAAGTTTCAATAAATAAATAAATTTAAAAAACTAGTAATTTTTATACATTTGTAAATATCATTATATAAATAAAAAAGAAAAAAAAACTTTAAGTTAATTTAATTGTTCCTAAATTGATTTCAAAAGCCGAAATAAGTGAAAGTGAGGGTTGACCGAACCAGATTTTCCATTTTATTTTCATGTGATGTATTTAAATTGTATAATTAATATAATTCTAATTTAATGTAATGAAACATAGTTAGTAGTTATATAAATTGATTATGTTACTTTAAAATCCATTTGTATAATATATAGGTCTACTAATTGAAACGGAGTATTAAAAGGACGAAGACAACTAATGCTAATGCTGACATGGGACCTAAACAAAGAAGATAGATGGAGGTCGCTCAATCCTAATCTTGGGCAGGGTCTAAGGGCTCCGGCTTAATAACCTTTGTTATTCCTCACTGTTTTGAATAATTTAGCATTATTCATTAAATAAACATTAGGTAGTGTCAGTTCCTTTTTTTCTTTCATGATTTGATTAACTCAAATCTTAAGTTGTTATAGTACTTAGGTATCTGGTTCAATTAAAATCATCTTTCAATTTACAATCAGCATATCTTTGTTTGAACCTGCGATTGCATGAAACATAGCGTTGTTTTTTATTCACTCGATGTTAGTCGATTTGCAAGTCATTCATTGTTACAGAAGCTGTGTAACGAGTACTTCAGCAATCCTGTGAAACACAAATAAAAAGATTCGAGAGAATCTTATTCTACAAACTCCAGTGACTTTTATAGCAGGAGGGTTTTAGCTTAAAAGAAAACTGAATCCTTAATAAGAGTGAGAAAAGAGTTAATTAAAATGGATGCAATTGTGGGAAGGACCCTTCCAGAAAGAAATCCCTTTTTCCAAAGGATAATTACAGAAGGGAAAATTATTATTTGAAATTGAATTAGAGTCGAATCCTTTTTTTTTTTTCTTTTTTTCCGCTCCGTTGCTTCATGAGAATTCATATCGCCAAATCTGTCTTCTTTCCTTATATACTTTTATCTAGTGTAAGACTTCCTTCTAGTTTTAAATTCTATTTTCTGAAACAGGAATTATTTTCTATTTAACTAACAGTAGATCAAAAATTAGATTTTCTAGACTAGATACCTTTAAAAAAATAGACAAAGCTATTTTTTTTTTTTTCTACTTTCTTTCATCTACTTACTAGGAAGCGGCGTGGTCTAGTGGGTAGAGCGCTAGTCTACTGTGCCCCAAGTCCTGCGTTCGAATCCCAGCTGTGGCGGAATATTATTTATTCTGTTATTTCGGGCGGGGGGTGATCCTGGGGTATGGAGACTCTCCTGGGGCACACCCAGCCTCTATAAAGTGGGTACCCGAAAATGGGGAAAACCTGGAGGCTGAGCGTGATCTCGGCCGAATCACCCCCTTGCAAGGCCGTTGGCCAAGAAACAGTAAGAATCTCTTCATGTACTGAACCCAAAACTCTTCATGAGTTGTAGTGGTACAGTTTTTTTTTTACTGTTCGGTTAATGTTCTTGTAAAAATACGTTCCGTAATTTTTAGGAGATTTAATTTATGTTTTGTAAAAATGTTTTCTGATAATTTCTTTCACTCTCCTATATATGAAATATAGAGCAAGTGAAAGGATTCTGATCGAGAAAATGTGGGCGTGTTAAAGCGTTTGCCTATCTGTGAGTGTGTGTGTAAATGTTAGGGGTGGGCATAATCGGATGATCAAATGATTAATAGGTGCAAATATCCATACAATGTATCAATGTATGTAATGAGCAAAAAAAAAAAAAAAGGTCATATGATGATCCCAACCGCTCATATTCCTTCGATTATCCTTTAAAAAAACTCAGTTCGAATGATTATCATTCGTTTCTCCGAACCGATTAATCTAATAATCGATTATTTAGAATGATTGAAATAATCGAATCATCTGATAACATTCGATTTTGTCCACCCCTAGTGAATGTGATAAGTTTAGATAGAAAACGATAACTTGAGTGAGAATTGTATAAGTTTCATAAAAGACAAGTATGAGCTAGGGATGTTACAGCAACTTCTCCATAAAAATTGAATGACCAAAAGAGCCAGTTTATACTATATATTTTGCAAAATTTAACAATTATCTCGAAAACGGCTCTAAAGATTTCAATTACACTCTACTATACCTGTGTAGTCGAAGGGGTGGGCTGAAATAATTGTAAGAGCATTTTAGTATTTCTGTAAGTGGGTTAATGTTGTATGTAAGTTTTTGGTGGAAGTTATTATACTGTTCCGTTGCAGTGGTTGGAATATTCGAGTGGTTATGTATAACGTCATTTGTCACGTAGAATATTGTGTCCAGTATTTCACGTAGCACTTTAGACTGAAAAAGCTGTATCCTTTGGGTATTTGATGGTTTATCAGAGCCCCACATTTCTATTCCGTATGTCCAGATCTGTATTAGCAAAATTTTATAAAGAGCTCGTAAGTCGGTTAATGATAATTTAGAACGTCTTTCAGATGATCATAGACCTTATTGTCAGTTGAGTTATAAATATTGATATTATTAAATCTTTAGATCGCATTTCAGACTTTTACAAACTATTGGTTTCTTACAAACATTATTAAGACTTAAAAAACAAGACTAAAAATAACCTATGCTGATGACACCTGCGTGTTATCAGTTCATAAAGATTCATTTGTTGCCACTCATTCCCTGCAAGTCCACATCAACGACCTAGAATTATGGTGTCAGAACTGGAGAATAAAAATAAATTCCAACAAATCCCATCAAATAACCTTTACTCTTCGTCGTAAACCTTTGACTTCCTGCCCTACAGTATCCTTTAATAACACTCAACTAGTTCCTGTTGAACAGATCCGATATCTAGGACTTCTTCTTGAGAAACACCTATCTTGGAATCCACATACACGACTGAAGAAACTGCTCGCCGTTTTAGGCTACTTCAACACTTACTAGACAAGCGGTCAAACCTTCCTCTGAACTACACAAGGCATACACACATGATTATTTTAAGACCAATCTGGACTTACGGAGTAGAGCTTTGGGACTCTATTAAACCCTCAAACTCTTCCTGCATCCAATCCTTACAATAAAAAATCCTTCGTAAAATCCTCAACGCTGCTTACTTTGTCACGAATAAACTTATCCATAAAGACCTTAATGTTCCCTATGTTACTGATTTGGCCCGGACCAGGTATCAATCCTTTCATGACAAACTCCATTCTCACTCTAACCCACGAGTTTCAATCCGTTCTTTCTCTACAATTCCGGGTGATCCTCTACGTCTGAAAAGGAAATGTCCCCGGGACCTTCTAGTTTAGAATACGAGTATTTTTAGAGTGCTTCCAATGGGAAGCTTCTCTACATGTATATCATGCCGTTGTATTATATAACAAATCACATTTAATTGATGTGTTTTTTTTTTGTAAATACCAATAACATGTTTTAAAAAAAAACATATAATTGCTAAAGCGAATTATGAATACATTTTTAAGATTTGTCCTTGGCACACAGCAGAGGTCTTATGTGACCCATTTATACAGTGAGTTAAAGTGGCTCCTTCCCCCAAATTGCAGACAATATTTCCTTGGATCATTCCTTTACCAAACTGTCAACTCCCAGCTACCTCCCTATATCCACAAACTTCTGCAATTTAAATCGTCCGTCAGCTCGCTCCAAACAAGATCGCGGCATTCTGACCTTTATATTCCTGCCCACAGAACAACAACTTTTGAACATTCCTTTCTTGTCCGCTCTACTACTCTCTGGAATTCCATAGCTACTCAAATCCGCCATGCTTCTTCCCTACCATCATTCAAGTCCCAGCTGTTCGAGTACCTATTGTCATCTCAAACAGACGCTCCACAAGCCTGAGTTTTCAAATCAAATATCTATTCAAAAAGAAAATTTATTATTTATTGTTCATGATTCTGTATGGATCAATTAGTATGAATCAGTTTAAATGTTAAGTTTTGTTCAACATATCAGAAGTTAGTCATTTATTTTACACTTTTAGTTATTTTACTCTTTTGTTTTATTGTATCCTACTTTTCTTTTTAAAGCTTTGTAAATAAAAATTAATTATAATCCTTTGGTCTTGTGGCCAGACACATTGTATATATTAATTAGTACATATCATATTGTTCTTAAGGGACCCAGTCCCAGAATAAAAATTATTTTTCTATTATATTCTATTCTATTCTAAAATTACTAACTATTTATAAAGCTATAGCAGCTTCTGTATATTATTCGATCCCTTTTCCTCTGAACAGTTTTTTAGCTGTCTTAAGGCTGTAAAAGATGACCTAGAATCGATGTTATTTAATTTTCTGAGTAATGACCGATGATTACATAGGCGCCCTCATGAAATGCAATAAAGTCCAGAAGAATGTGGACTGAGGAATCTTGAATATACCAGCTGCTGGGTCATCAGTAGACACAGAGGACTGGCTAAGGATGTTATCTCATTTTGTATTATTGCGCAGTTTGCTTGTTCATCAAATCCTACATCTCCACCAATATTCTTTTACATATGCTTAAAATATTCTTAACTAAAAGCTTTGTATTCGTCATTCAGATTTTGTGCGCTCTAATTAATTGGAAATACATTTTAAACTTTGCATGGTTAATGATCAGATGCAAATGTAAAACTTCAGCTTTTTAACTTCATCACTTTATTAAAAATAGCAGAACGTTTCGGCTAATGGTTTCTCTCATTGCCAACAATTATTTTTATAAAAAACAACATATAATTTTTAAATAAACAATTTATAAAATATTTAGTTACCGAACAGTAAAAATATTTACTTTGAAAAAGAGCAGAGTTTAATAAGTAAATCAGCAATTACATCGCGCAGATTAAACAGAGTGACAAACTTGTAAACCTTCCACAAACAACATGTAAATGCACGATCCTATTATTTACGCGCCATGTTACGAAAACATGAGAGTTTAGAAAGTTGTTCCGAGAGCAAGTATTACCTTATATTGGCTAGTCATAAAGACATTTAACTGTTTTTTCATATAAACTATAAAAACATATTGGTTTCGTTTATGGGTGTCATTCATGAAGTTATATATATTTTAACTAGGAAGTAGGAGACCAGAAAAAGGGATAACAACTACTTTATCTCAAGATAATGTTTGTTTTACCTCAGACCAATCCATGACTATTTGTTGTATGTTATGAGCTAATAATTCTAAGTAAAGAAACTCTTGAGGGCAGCTCTCAATGTTGGCCAGCGAGTCCCTTGAAGCTAGCCGGTAAGAACTTCCACCGACCAGCGCTATATTTATAAAATCATAGTGACAATAAAATCTATTTAAGGGATCACCTGCGGTGTAGTGGCTAAAATAACAGCGTTCTATACTCTAGGTCGTAGGTTAAAAACTGGCGGGTGGACCTAAGATTTTTTAATATGAGGAAAAAAGCCTTAGTTTTGCCGTCCTTGGGAAAAGATGTTAAAAGGTAGTCTCAAGCCTATACGATGTCAGGTACTTAAGATATCTATCAGAATCGAGCCTGGATAGACTCCCGATCGCAAAAATCGTCCGATTAGCTATAGCGGCATAAGGCGACTTTTAATGAATAAACAAATTTATTAAGTGGGGTTAATATGGCCAGCAGGAGTGCTGCCATTGGGAAGTTCTTCTTCAAGTTTGTTTCACGCCATTTAACTTTTGTCACATTTACTTGTTGTACCTTGAAGTACAGTTGTAAATTTCAATAAATGATGTTAAAAAAACAAAAAAAAAAAACATGGCTAGTAAATTATTAGAAAAATAATTAAACAAAAAAATAAATAAAATAAAATAAAAAAACCTGTACTTCTACAACCCGTAAAGGGTCTTGGACTCAGTGCATATAGAGATCTGTACTGTTTTTAGGCCAACTGTCGTGCAATGAGATGATTACGTTTTGATAACACTCATCCGCCAGGTTTTCCACAATTTCTGTATCTACTTAAGGAGACTGGGTATGCCCAGGAGGGTCTACATACCCTAGGATCACCCCCAGTAGAATTAACAGAATAAATAATATTCAGCCACAGCCGGGATTCTAACCCAGGACCCGGAGAACAGTAGACTAGCGCGCTATCCACTAGACCACGCCGCTCCTCAGTAAATTATATATCATAAAAATCATATTTTAGTATATATTATACGTCACAAAAATAAAAAGAAATAGTAACATTTTTTTGGTATTTACTTAGCATTACTCTTACAATTTATATACATTTTCGATTATAGGCTGCATTATTATTTATATTTTTAATCATTATTTATTTTTTATCCAAATAATACTAAATATATAAGTTGATTTAAATAAAATTAACTCACAAACAATAAGTTACAAATATTACTATTTCTTTTTGTAGGATATATATCAAGTAAGCAGACATGTTAGTTACTCTGTTTTGAAATAGTAGAAAGTTGTTTTGTTTGGGTATAATGTTTAAATGAATGTCTCGTTTTTTTAACAGTTTATTATATATATATATATATATATATATATATATATATATATATATATATATATATATATATATATATATATATTGTTTTGAGAAACATGGTGGATATAAATATTCATGTAGAGCGCTAAGGATCTAGTACGGGTGATAATAATCAAGAATTATTTTGCCGACAAGGGCCTTGGAAACTCCATCGAGAACAAACCTTGAACACTATCTATTCAGCAGATCTGCCAACACATTCAAGAAGTCCCTTTAACACGCTGTCTATAACTTTTGTGTTATCAGTACCCAACGATCCCTGTTCCTCCAAGCTTAAGTTCTATACTATAAATAATAATGATGATGGAGTTTTGTTGACCGTAGAGAAATTAGATGAGGAAGATGGTTTAAATATTGACAAAACTAGACGAACCTCAATGTAAAAAATCTAGTGCGGGCAATATGTTGGGTATATGTTAAAGGGAGTAGTATTGTTAAGAACATAAAATTATATGGAAATTAGTGAGAATTTGAACAGTTGAAACCATTAAACAACAAGATTTCCGAATTAAGCAACAAAACGATTTCTGAATACTTTTGACACTGAATGATTTGGTAATTTTAAAAATTAATTGTTGTAATCTTGAAAAAAATTAAACATTTCAGTTATCTGAATCGTGATTTTGCTTTATGGTAGTCTTTTTTAAAAATTTGTGAATTAAAAAGGATTATTTAAATTAATAGTTGTGAAATATACTTATTAAATGAAAAGAAATTGGAATTCCTAATACTAATTTACACTGTAGTTGGAGTGTGAAAAGCATTTTTAACGTAAATCGATTCCTATCACCTGTGATTTATTAATTGTTAGGACAAAATATAATTCAACGGGAAATTGAATTATTTTAAAATTTAAAAATAAATAATTTGGAATCTTTGGGATGCGAGGTCAATTTCTTCCGTTTTTTCCACATCTTCCACTGATTCTTCACTCCTATTGGTCGCAGCGTGATGCTATATAGCCTATAAGCCTTCTTCGATAGATGGACTATCCAACTAAATTTTTTTTTTTTTTTTTATTCGAACCAGTAGTTTCTGAGATTAGCGCGTTCAAACAAACAAACAAACTCTTCAGCTTTATAATATTATTATAGATAATACAACAATATAAAATTATTATCTACAATAATTACTAATGTTTATACCCTTTTCGTTATTTTGTATTACCTTCCACACTCGTATATAGCCGTTTTATATCAATGCTATTTCATATTATTTTGGAATTTTTGGAATCTACAAAATTAATGATAATTTGTAGGAAGAAAACTTGAAATATAAGCATTAAATCCCTGTCAGTCTACTTTAGAAAAAAAAAAAAAAACCCTAAGAGGCATTAAAGTACATTAAATGTTTAACCTATATAGTGAGTTTAATCAAAAGCGATCCAGCGTTTTTTGAGAAAATCTTAAAAATTTGATAGATTCTTTGTACAATGTATTTCTTATGGTTCGCTGACTTTGTTTTTAAAAAAGTAATTCAAACATCTCATGCATATACGCTAGTAAAATATGAAATTTCAGGTTTATAAGAAAAAATTAAAGCGAAACAATACACACACACACACACACACCTTTCTGCGGGACTTGTTTATTTGGACGAAATAACCTTACTATAATCATATAGAGGTTAATGAGTGTAAAAAAAATGCTACAAATTGATCAGTTACTATTTTTTTTTTTTAAATTGAAATCATTTCATACAATAGGTAACTAATTTACTTCATAAGAAATACAGTATCAAATATAATCTCTACCGCTTCAAATATAGAAGAACTGCTGCATATGATAACTCAAGTGATAAACAAATGTTTAGACCCACAGTCTTACTTAATTTTGAATGAATTATTCCTTTTAACTACTTTATCTATGTTTTTACATTTCTCCTGTTCTCCGAATGTTAAAAAATAATGATTTGAAAGCTTTGTATATTAAACTAAAAGGCTTATAAAATGGGACATAACCTGGTTTGAAAAGATTGCACGTAGTTGGCATATATTGCACTACAAGAAAATGTGACATCCCGACCCATTCTAAAACTCACCAATGTTAAGTATTAAAAAATTTTTTTGTTAAGTATACTAATTTTATATATTTAAGAATAAAGCTTAAAAAAAAAAAATACATCCCCTCTCCAACGATTATTCACCGTAATAGTAAATAAGATTTATTCTAAAGGAGGAAAGAAGATTGAGAAATGCTACCAACAGGATCCGATAAAAGAGATCCTATGTTGATTTCATAAATTCCCTCTAATCCTCTCCCATCTTATCCAGGCTTTTAGCTCCATCCATCCGTTATCCCTCTGTGAATTTATTGTGGAAAATGGAAAAAGAAATATTAACACATGCTGGAAGATCTATAAAATAAAATCCTTTTCATCTATTTTCGAGTCGCACAGTTGACTTCCATTCAACAAGAATTTTATATTTAACATTAGTGATCCATTACTGCATCACACGGATGTTATTTGAAACTGAATTCTTTAGAAACTGCATTCTAATCAATCCGTGCTAGACATGATCTGTTGTTTGTTTATTTATTTAACGTCACTTAATGCAACTGTGACTTAACGAGTACCTGACATCGCACAGGCTCGGGACCATCTTTTAACGCCCCCTTCGAAGAACGGCTAATTAAGGACTTTTTACTCCCATTAAAAAAATCCTAGGACCACCTGCGGATTCGAATTGGGATAGGAGGCTGTTATGCTAGCCACCCTGCTACGGGTGATCCCGTGAAGAAGAGATGTTCATATGTGTATAGACTTATAACAACTTTCAATGAACGTGTAAGAATTATTTTGTGGTATATTAACTTTTTTTTTTAGTTTTGAGCTTTCCAAAGGTGTATCATACGTCTTTACTACTAACATATTTCAGGAATGATTTTTATATGCCTTGATTACAGAAAACTCAATTTACATAGCAAAGAATCCCCAAAATGTTTTATGGAATAATTTTTTTATGACTTTATTACAGAAAATTTAATTTTCACATCCAAAAAAAAAAATAATTGAAACGTATTTTACTGATAAACCTTCATCAATGTATGTCCTAAATGGTAGTGAAAACTGTATCAACATCCGTCTAGTGGTTTAGAAATTTGCGGGAAAAAAAAATCACGTCACTATTTTATAAATATAGTGTTGAACTAATTAAAATACATTTTAAAAGTCCAATTTAGCTTAGAGTGAAACATCTGTTTTCATTTAATAATTTTAAAATAGAATTGATTAATAAGAATGTTAGTTTATAAATTTATAAAAAATTTCCATTAATTTGGGTCTGTTGACAATGTAAAAATTTGCTTTGTAATATTTTCTGTAAAGTCTTTTTCACTTTATAGGCTATAACCTGTACGATGCTGTACTGTGGCAACACTGAACCACCGCAATATCCCTCATTACAAAATAACAAATAATATATTTTCATAAGCTTATGGGCCTACAAGCAAGTTTGTATTAGCTTAAAAAACTTCTTTTATTGCAAATTAACTTTTCTAAAACCTTGCCTTTAAATTAAAAAAAATATATTATCTTCCAAAAAAAAAAAAAAAAAAAAAATTAACTGCAATGTATTTTACTTATAAGCTTTGAGGAAAGAATGTTCGAAATACTAGTGAAAACTGTATCAATATCCTTCTAGTGATTCAGAAGGTGTTCGCGGAAACCAAATATCTCAGCATCATTTTATATACAAAGAAAATAGATATAGGTTTTCCTCAAAAAAGATATAAAAAATATAACCAGCTATGAATGTTCGATTAGCATATATAGAATTTCCACAGAGATTCTATCTATCTATGAAATTGTTCAATTAATGTTCGACCTAGGAGTCCATCATCATTGTGGATAGTAATAGCGAATTCATGTAGCATCATTGTTGGACAAGCACCTGTTGGTTGGGGTTACCACAAGAATATTTTAAGTGTCATTTCCCGGCCTGTGTCGGCTGGACTATTCACTTTATCATGGTCCACCCCAAACCGTCTCATATTAATACAATTAGTACCCTGATCATTGCAATGTATTTCACAAACTGAATTAATGAGCTACCTGGGGAATAAGTTGTTACGATTCTTTGTCTGTTAACAGCATCACAGTCGAAGGCCAAATTAGGTTTCAGCTACTGTTGATGGAACAGAAAATTCCCAGCTTTCATAACATTTTAAATTACCTTATTCAAAACAGATCCAGGAACATCCAAACTAATAAGTTTGGAATCCATGTTATATATAACTAGCGGACCCAAAAACGTTGTTCTGCCGTATAAACTATTTCTAGTGTATGTTTAGGTCGAAAAAAAAAATACAACAAAGAACAAATGCATGTGAGTTTTGGACCTATGGAAGGTGAGGAACGCTGTAAACAATGACTGCAAATGAGACAAAACATCTATTCACTTTTTAAATTCAATGTATTTTATATGTATTACCTATAAATTTAACACATATCGTTGGAAAGCTAAAGCTTTTAGAGAAAATATTATTTTATATACCAATTTGTAAAATATAATGTAAAGTGAGGAACATGACTTAAATGTATTACTGATTATTATACATAGCAATTTTATGTTGCTATATTATTTAATATAAACCACATTTTTCAAAGAAACTGATTAAACTTTTTATTTAAATTAAATCTAAACTTTTTTCAACTTTAAATTTATTCAATTGTTCCTAAAGATTTTGTTGAAAGCTCTTAAATTTTAACAGCCGTGGTAACTGAGACTCATGAGTTGCCCGCATTAAACTTTTGTGATGCGGATGACATTTAAATTATATTAATATTTTTTATACGAAAATACTAAAATCGCAATTTAAAAATGCGATAGGGGGGGGGAGAGGGTAAAATTTAGGGTTATAGGTATTTTTTTATGCCAATGAAAATAAGAACAAAAAATATTATTTTGAAAAAAAAAAAATGTATAGGGACACCCGAATTACCTAGTGGTATAATATGTGCTTTAGGACCGATTTTCATACCAACCAAATATATATAGAAAATTTCATAAAAATTAGTGGAGCCGTTTCAGAATTTAGGTTTGAAAAAGTAGGAAAAATCTAAAACAAAACATACAAAATAAAAATATTTAAAGTGAAAAAAGAAAACTAAAAAAATTAACAATTTACATAAGGTTAATGCTCCTTATTATGTTACCAATTGTACCTTACACCACGACCTTAATATTTCATTTATTTTATAACTGGTACCATCCAAATTCCATCAGAACCTAATTCACCACCCTGACCCTCTAGCCCACTCACTCCCTAGCCAGCTCCACCAACCCCTACAATCCTCCTTGAAGATTTTAAAGGCAGTGGCCCCGCCACGTTTTGTAAACATTTACACTGGAGTTCTGACAATGGTCAAATCCTCCACTCATGTACTGTATGCTTGTGGCAATTGCGCCCTAGCCCAGTCTCCACTGGTTCACACCTGTGACGCGACTGAGGCGCTGGGATCTCTTGGATTCCGTTTTTCCCTCCAAAAGTGGAGGGGAGAGCCCAGTCTTGGGTCCCTTTAGTAGAGTTCAAGTATTGTACATAGTTATTATTTTGTAAACTTTGTAAATATATCAACTAAGGTTATTGTTTTGCTTTCTTTTTTTTTTCCTTTTTTTTTTTTATATATGAATTTATATATTTTCTATATTATGTAATTTGACTTTATCATTATTTTATGTATATGTTGTATGAATATGGTCTCATACCATTAATACTACTTACTGTTCATTTTGAAACAAATTGTAATATATTTCAATAATTTTTTTTTTTTAAATTCAAATAAGACAGATAATTAACAATAATATACAAATGTTTTTTTTAGTTTCTCGACTTTTTTTTGTTTGTTTTGCTTTTTTCCTTTATTGTTGTAGAACTCCAAAACAAAGAAAACAATGTTGCAAAACAAATTTAGTTTTTCAACGTTTATTATGGCTAGGCTTCTGTTCAAGTGTACAACCTATTTTAACGAGATTGACGTATTTTCGTTTCGGCAACCAATCAATGTCTCAATTGTTTTACGAAACTACTGTGGAATAGTACATCAAGGCAGCATAATCTGTAGATGAAAAAAAAATCTATACTTAACAATACTATTGAATACTGCAATTGTTCTAAACGAGAGTAATTTAGGTTTAAATAACTAAGTATTTTACTTATATTAGTAGGTATTTCAATAAATATCACTTTTTATAATCTTCCTTTTTAGAATATGTATATATAAAAAAAATATGTATATATTCATAAATATTCATTTTTAGGAAGCAATAGATAGATCTGACAATCACACATCAACTTTCAAGGATTGACAGTTATAAATTAAAAGCTATCTACTTCCTATCCTTTTTTTTTTCTTTTTTTTTCAAACCCTTTTGTCACTCCAAGTCATATCAATAAAAAAGGATTTCGTTGTTTATTTATTTTCAATGTGTGTGTGAATCTCACGAAAATCAGCGAACTAAAGTAGAATTGAAAATGTTAAAGGAACAGTTTTAAATATACTTCTCAAAACGAGGTCAAATATATTTCCTAGAAATAGATGCTACCATATTTTCCTGTTTTAGGTTCGTGTTTGGGAACGTGACTAAATGAATAGTGAGGAACTTAGGAAGTTCTATTCTGAGATTGTGATTTGTTGGAATATCTTTGTTTTCCTCTTTGGAACAGAACTTATTGAATTCATGTAAAGTGATGTGTCGAAGCAAGAAGTTTGAAACCTCATAATTTGTCTGCTTTTCAAATATGTTCCCAACTATATGAATAGAATCATACTATGATTAATTAAATGGTGGAATTATTTTGTAGCATTAACGCAAACATAACTTGAGCATGAAAGGAAGAGGGAATGATGAATAGAGGCTTTTGAAATCACTCGTCATAGTGTTTATATATTTATAATTGCAATTAATACATCATATAAACAAAACTAAATGGGGGAGCCCGTGGCTGAGTGGCTAGCACGTTAGTCTCTCATGCTATAGGTTCTGAGTTCGAATCCCATTCCCGGCGGGGATTTTATAAAGATATAATTAAATGGGGATTCGACTCGTAGCCTCTCCCCCGGGTATGTGAGACCCGTCAGTCAAATGGTGGCCACTCACAAAAATAGGCGTAAGGAGTGGTGATCTTACCCTATAAAATCTCATCGTGAACCGTGGGTATTTATTCTCCCAGGAGATTACACCACGAGGCCAAGAGCCTACACGGCCTGTCGCGCCAGGGAAAAAAAAAAAATATATATATATATATATATATATATATATATATATATATTTATTTATATATACAGTTCTCGAGATAGTATAGTATTTCCAAGCAGAATTTCTCTTTCTTTATTTTTAAATAGAATCTGAAATGCTAGCTTATAATTTAAATTGTTTAAATTACTGGGTAAACTTTATAAATTTAATTTAAGGAAAGTAAATAACGAAAATGCTCTACGAAAACACATTTATATTTATATTTCGCTTCGGGGCAGTAATTCATTATGGTTTATCATTCGTCAAAATTAAGTTAGACGTCAAAATAATTTTAGCTGTAAATTTTATTCTGGTCTTTCAATTGAGGAAAGTTCTATAACTAACAGTAGGTTATACTTTACCAAAAGTGTAAAAATCAATTTAGGGTTTCGAAATTTATCTAAACTAATTTTCACTTCATTATGTTATGTACGTATTGATATATATTTAAAATAAGTTGAATTTATTTTTACGTTTTGAAAAATCTTAAAAAAAAGCATTGGATTTTAACAGAAACATGTATTTTGTTAAATAATCTATTATACTATTATATACGACAATCAGTTTGTTTTATAGGCTTATCATCTCCGTTAACGTTTACAATAGTATGTATATTACAATACAATAGTAAGATAATATTTTTTTTCTAAAATCCTTAGCATTCCATCGGTATATTATACAAGTATATTACTGTTCTTAAGTTCAAAAAATGAAAATAAAATTTTATTTTGAAGTTTTCACCTTTTGTTAGATATGGAACTAGTTCAACTTCAATATGTACCTGTTTTTTATTAATGCTAATTAGATAATATGGTCAATTTCATAATTTCTACAAAAGTAAAGATACAGTAGGGGAAGAAATTTTAAAATATAGTCATTTAAGGCCTGTCAGACTATTTCAATCAGAATGAAATCTACATCATATTAAAGTCCATTGAATTTTACATCCATGTTGCAAGTTTAATCAAAATCGTTCCAGCGGTTTCCGAGAAAATAGTAAAAAAGAGTAATAACCTTTCTTGTTAGCCGATTTTGATGAAAAAGATGAAAAAATCTCGGCCGTACAGCTGTCTCAAATATGAATTACTTTTTCATACACCTCTTAGTTTTCGTCCTTGACTTACTACAAATACACGGACCCACAGACACCATTTTGCGGGACTTAGTTATTTCGACTCAGAGGACCCTGAAACTTGTATTTCCGTTGAAAACTGGAATTCGAAAATTTTCACTATCCCAACACTTTCCCTTTCTATATATTTCATATATAGGTAAGTGAAAGTAAAAAAATTCAATTTTATAATCAAAAGATTGGTAAGACCAAATATCAATAATTTATTTTGAACTACCACTGCCTGCCATTTAAATAAAAAACTAATCCAAGGTGACTTAAAGGTTGATGTTACTGAACAAATTTTTTTTCAAAGAAGTAAAACACTCTGTTCATCGAAATAAATATTCATGAGTTAATTGAAAAAAATATTAATTATTTGTTAAAAATTATAGAAAAATTAAGGTTTTTCGTCATCAGGTATTACGTATTGAAAATTCAAAATCTGTTATGAATTCATGTTTCCCTCAACTTTCCTGGAATGATTTAATTACTGGGATAACAAGGTGATCGAGTACATCACGGGGGAAGTGGGTTGAAGGGAAGATTATGTTGAATTTAATTAACTCTCTAATAAGATCAAACAAACTGACTTCTTTAATGGGTTCCGAAACCTTTGCCAAGCAATTTCCTCATCGAAGCATATGCTAATCATAAATTAAATTAGCTTTATTAATTCTGGCATTATTAGGGGTTCTGTTATACCTCGTTTCGAAAGGTCTTTGCAGTAGTGGAGCATGCTTATTCAATCGCTTGCCACTACAAGGAGGGAATGTAATAGATCCCTTTCGTGATTTACCGTCGAATCCTTTTTATCTCTAATCTCGAGAATGGCTGCCTGAAAAAGAAGCGGTCTTTAGAGAGTGCGGAGGAAAGCTGTCCTGAGTGATGAAAATCTCCCGTTTTTTTTTTTAACCAACTGCGCTTTTCAGATGAAACTTAGTGTATACAACAACGAAGGGAATCCTTTGCTGATTGAAAATAGCATAATAGGGGAATGAGTAAAAAATAAATAATGTTCATTTTTAATTAGAAATTGTTTATAGAAATATCTTGCTCATCCAACCCAGAGGAACTACCAAATGTTTACCATATATGTTAATACATTCAGAAGCTAGGAGTGAATAACAATAATTATTTAATAATCCCCAAAAACAATTTTTATTTATTAATTTATTGAAATTTACAACTGTATTAGTAAATACATCAAGTAAATTGGCTCATAATATAGATAATATAAATGAAAAGACATGAAGAGAATATGCCCATTGGCAACACTCTACTAGGTAATCTACACTAGAAGGTCTCGAGGCCATCTTCTTTTCAGACGCCTCGGAGGATTGTCAGCAATGGTAGAGGAAGCTAGGATTGAAACTAGTGGGTTAATGTGGGAGTGGAGTTTGTCATGGAAGGAATGATACCTCGTACGGGCCAAATCAGCAACATATGGGACATTAAGGCCTTTATGGATGAGTTTGTTGGTGACAAAATAAGGAGGATTGAGGGTTTTTCGAAGGATTTAGGATTGTAGGGATTGAATACGGGAAGAATTTGATGGTTTAGTAGAGCCCCAAAGCTCAACTCCGTACGTCCAGATAGGCCTTATGATGGTAATATAGATGAGCCTTTTGTAGTTAAGTGGAAGGTTAGAGTGTCTTCTCAAAAAAAATAAAATAAAATAAAAATAACAAAACAGGCAACTTATATAAAGGGTTCCATATGATCATAAGTGACTTTATAATGCATTTTGAATAGTATTTCCCTGCAAGCTTCTCAGGCAACAGGATCTCCACGTCTTCGTTATCGAAAATGATTTCAACTAAAATCACTATCAATTGAAAATATTTTAAATGTAAACAGCTCTCAACAATTTCTGTTTCTTGAAGCCATTACTATGATATTAAATAATGAAATAAACCTGTAATAGTCCAATATTAATTTTAATATCAAATTCTTAGAGTCAAAGATTTATGCTTTTTTTTTTAAACAAAAAAACATTGCTTTTTCTCTTATTAACCAAAAAATAAAATTTAAGAATGTAAAAGAAAGAAAAAATATTAATGAAGAAAACATTATTTGTTCATTTTTTTGTTGTTGAAAAAAATAAAACATTTATTTAAGAAGATTTGTTTATTTCTCAACTTATATAACGTCATTTTATGCTGCTATGGCTAATCAGACGATGCTGCAATGGGAGACCTAAATTTTGCCTATCCATGTTTAATTAGGATAGGAATCTTTAACGAGTACCTGACATCGCACAGGCTCGGGTCCATCTTTTCACTTCCCCTCCAAGGAACGAAAGGACTTCATTGCCAAAGGCCTCGGATTCAAACCCGCAGGTAGTCCTAGGAATTTTTTTTATGGGAGTAAAAAATCATTAAATGACGAAAATGATTTTTTTTTCTCTAAATTTTGAACAAGCAAAATACCGATGGAATTTAGATTGAAACTGTTGTATAAAAGAACCTTTACTTAATCTTTTATAGATTATGTAAACTAAATGGATTAAATTGAAATATTTAAAAATGCTTCGAACATATTTTAAAACTATACATTAAACATAATACATGACTATCATAAGCCAATACGGACTTATGGATTGGAGCAGTGTGACTTTACTAAACCATCGAATTTTTCTGGAACCCAATCCTTACAAGTTTAAATCATTCGTAAAATCCCCAATGCTCCTTAATTTATAAAGATCTTAATGTTCCATATGCTGCTAATTTGACCCGAACAAGGTAATATTCCTTTCGTGACAAACTCCATTTTGCTTTTCCCATTCTAAATCACTCTTATTCAAAATATGTTTATAGTTCTGCTAATGGATAGTTTCTCTGCTCGTGAATTATATCTTCATATAGTTATAATCACACTTATTTGATCACGTTTAATAAATACAGTTGTAAATTGCAAAAAAAATATTTAAAAAAAAAAAGAAAGTCTGTTTTTCCTATCTCTATTTTGATATATAAAATACACAGTCCGAAGCTGAAAATACACCCGTGGCTTGCTAAAAAAGTGGATAAGACAGATTGCTATCGACCGCCATAAGCAGAAAAAAAGCGGGCAATCTCTTACCCAGGACTGAGGTCCATGTAGACAAATCGCCTATGAGGCACCATCCCTCAAACCCCTACCCAAGTCTGTTAAACCCAATTTAATACATTTTTGTCATCCAAAAACTTTGAAACCTACAAGAGTAAGTATATAAATTATTTTAATTTAATATAATATAATTTAAATTGTATCTCATAAATAAAATATCGAGTCACCGTGTTTGTGGTCTAACTCCCCCGTAACCGAATTTTACGGAAAATGGACCGATTTTTACGAAAGTTTTTAGGTGAAATAGGTATGATAATAGGCTCTAAAATACATTTTGAATCGCTAAGGGATTTGAACGGTCCTATCTCGATTTTTTTTTTTTTTTACTAATTTTTTTTTTGTATTTTTTAAAATTTTTATTTGGTACTAATAATACCTATGATACCTAAATTGTAATCCTTTTTCCTTCACCCTCGCATTTTTTAATAGCGTTTTAAGCATATTTGCTTGGACAATATTTAATTAATTTAAACGTCCTTCGTGTTTCAAAAATCTGTTGCGTACAACATACGACTTTCTGTTAGAACCGTAGTTAGAATGACTTTTAGAACATTTAAATTAAGTTGACTAGAAAAAAATAAAATGAAAAATAAGTTTCGATAAAAATATATGTTTTAGACTAAGTAATCTAACAATTCAAATTATTATATACAACAATTACATAGTTTCATCCGCTTTTTATCACTCTCCATCACCTTATACGATCACCTTTGGAATTAAGATAATATTTTTTTTTATAAATATTTAGCTTTCCAGCGGTATATTATACGCTATATTACTATTCTTATGTTCAGAAAAAAATGAAACTATAGTTCTGCATTTTTTATTTACTTTTTTAAAATATATTTATATTGATTTTTACAACTGTAGTTACAATATATACAACAAGTAAAAGAGCTGAAATTACAAATATCCCATGAAATAATCTTGTGAAGAGGCTAACCATTCTTTTAGGTAACACTGGAATGATTATTTTATTAACAGGTCTCGAGGCCGCTGACTTTGCTGGCGCCTTGGAGGATTATCAGGAAGATATTGAGATGAGAGTATACGGACAAGCGGTTTGAGTGGGCTGGTAGTTTAAAATCAAAGGAGGTGTATCGAATTTGGGCTAATTCTGAGCATTGAGGATTTTTCGTAGGATTTCGGATTGCAAACGGGAGGAATTTGATGGTTTAGTAGAGGGGCCCATAGCTTAATGCCATATGTCCAAATTGGTATTATAAATCATTCTTTTTGTAGTAAATAGGGAGTTTTGATCGTTTGTCAAGTAAGTGTTGTATTAAACGGTATCTGAGAGCAGTTTCTTGTCGTTTAAGTCTTGTATGAGGGTCCCAAGTAAGGGTTTTGTCAAGATGAAGTCCTAGGTATCGTATTTATTCTTCAGGGATGAGTGGGTTATTATTAAAGGGAACAGTAGGGCAGGAAGTCATAGGTTTGCGACGTAGAGTAAAGGTGATTTGATGGGGTTTATTTGAATTCCCCAGTTTTGACACCATCCTTCAATAGATACATGGTTCTGTAGGATTTAGGATGCAGCAATAGGACCGTTATTTACGGATAACACACGTGTGTCATCAGCGTAAGTAGTATTAGTGCTAGGGTGATGGTTTAATTACTTAAAATATGTTCTTCCAGTGGCGCGACAGGCCGTGTAGGCCCTGGGCCTCGCGGTGTAAACTCCTGCAAATTTACACTCACGTTTCACGATGCAATTTTTTAGTGTAGGGTCATCATTCCCTACGACTAATTTTCTGAGTGGCCACCCTTTGGCTGACGGGTCTCACATAACCGGGGGAGAGGTTGTGAGTGAATCCACATTTTTTAAATCCTTATAAAATCCCCGCCAGGACTGGGATTCGAACTCAAAACCTGTAGCATGAGAGACTAGCGCGCTAGCCACTCAGCCACGGACTCAAAATATGACTGTTACTTTAATGAAAAACATTGATTTGAAAAAATGAAGGTTAGTTGTTGTTTTCTTTTGGTTTTTCTGTTGCAAATCTCATCCTCACTCACTAACTATACATTCTTTACATTTCTGATGTAATAATAAAAATAATCACTAGTAATAATTTATATGGTAGAATAACGTTTGCCGAAAGTTTATTTATATTGAATTATTATATTTAGATGATGGGTCATAGTAGTAAGTCAATATTGTCCAATCAATATTTTCCTATTGTACAGGATGTATTAAAACATTTCCAGCATGAAATCATTAATGATCTGATTTAACCCCTCAATCCGACTAATAATATTTATTTTATGTCTTTGGTCCATTGTTTTTCAAACAAGGCATGAATGTCTTCCATCTTAAAAATTATTGCATTATTTTAATTTTAGTCCTTTGCCTCCTAGAAGTAAGTCGCTCTCCAAAGTGACATTATTGTACAACCGCGGCTTTTCTCATGACTACTTCATTTTTCGTTAATTGATAAGTGTTTATGTTAATAGTAACAATAATACAAATAATCAATATTTTACTCATCAAAATGTTTTTATGCACAACGAATACATTTTTGCATTTAGTGCAATATTGTAATTGTATTCCGTCAAATTCAAGATAACTTACCAATAACAACTCAAAACGTTTAAGATTTTAGTAATATTAGTGAGTGAAGTTTCCCACCAGAAAAACCGAGTCACTAACGTTATATGAAATGAATTAGGGTTTGCCTATTTTAATGTTATAAATAAAACAATAAAATTCTTTCTTTAAAATCTTGTCTTTTCCAACGGTATATTGTACATCCATAATACTGCTCATATTTTAGGAATAATTTTTTGATGACTTGGTTTCAGAAAATTTATTTTTCCCCTTTAAAAAAAACGTTAATTGCAATGTATTTTACTTTTGAACCTTCAAGAAAAAATACACTAAATGAAAATTATTGCAATATTTAACTAAGTTAAATTAAGTTTCCATAAGAATCCCATTTAATTTGCGGTGGAATAGTATTAAATTTGAAATAATAAATAACAATGTTAGTTTATAGATTTATAAAAACTTGACATTTATTTTAACACCATAGTTACAATTCGGCACGTAATATTGTTTTTAAAATCTTGCGTACTAAATGGAAGAATATAACTTGTACGATCCTGTACGACGATGGCAACATTTAACTATCATAACCTCCCTGTTTGCCAGTAATATAAGTTCATAAGTTATTGGGCACAACTTTATATTAACTCGTACGATTTCCTATATTGCATATCAACTTGTCTAAAATCCTGCGGTTTCCAACGGTGTATTATATGTCTATATGACTACTTATATTTCAGAAATAATTTTTTTAACTTTTAGGTACAGAAAATTTATCTTTTCCGTTTAAAGAAAAGCTAGATTGAAATGTATTTTACTTTTGAACCTACAGGAAGAAATACCTTAATTGATAGTAAAGCCGTATCAACATCGTCAAGTGGTTTAGGAGTTCGCGGAAACAAAAGTCGCTATATCATTTTATATATAGAGAGATTGTACATTATTTTAATTAAATTACTTTATATAAAATTTGTAGATTTAAATTATTATTCACATTTTTAATTTCTTCTATAGCTAAATCAATATTCTCCCATTGTATAGGATGTATTAAAATGTTTCCAGTAGGTAACCTTAAAACTCTTTGCAGGGTAAAGACATAGCAAGTACTATAAATTATTTTTTGCGAGCGGCTCACTTTTGGAAAATAAAGGAATACAATTAAAACAATGCAATAATCTTAAAGATGGAGGTCGTTTATGACATGTTTGAAATACAATAGAACAAAGACATAAAATAAATCTTATTAGTCGTATCGAGGGGTAAAACCAGATCATTAACGCTTTTCGTAGAAATAAATAAATTGAGAGAGTTGGATGAGATCCAGAAAGCAACAGGCAATAAACCGCTTTCTTTTATACCAACATTTGTCGAGCTTGTAGAAATAATATCTATTAATTATCGCTATCAGGAAAGTCTTAAAAAGCTTTTTTTAGTGATTAATATATCTCTATTTCCTTTCTAATTATTCTCACTATGTACGTGTCATATTTTGTCTATTCAATATACATTTCTCAATATCAGCTTTCTTCAAAATGGAAATTATTTTGTTATTCTCTGTAATTAATATTCTTGTCATATCTACTAATTTAACTCCTTTTTGCTATCCGCTCCATTTGCAATTTTCTAATTTAAACTAAAATTTAATTCAGAAAGATAGATAGATAATGAATATAGTAGTGTATTCTCGTACAAATACACAACCAATAATAAATAAACTTCATGCAATACTTTAAGAGTCTGGCACATCTAATGAAATATTAATTATGTAATAAAAGAAATAACAAATCAATAAAAATTTATTATAAATGATATTAATAGAAATAATGATAGTGACGATAACAAAAAGTGAACAAAATAATATTACAATAAAAATAAAATAAAAATGAACTACTTCTTTTCTAATTCACAAAGAATTATATATACACTGAGATATATAATAATATATTTTGTTTAATTTTTCAACACTATCAATACTAAGAATGGTCTCTATGTTTCGTTGGTCAGAAGCACGTGTTATATACTGTCTCAGATATTTCTCTCTATATTTATTAAATTTTCTACAGTGGAGAAGTATATGATACAAACTGTTGGATATAAATTGGTCACAGGTATTGCAGAGTTGATTTGCCGTAAGTGATAATGTTTTATTTTCCAAATAAAGTTTAATGTTCTCTTCGATGTTGATTCTTAAACGACTGGCATATCTTACTTTTTTGATGCTGACTCTGTAAGACAAGTAGCTTTCTGGAGTATTAATATTAAAATTTAATATTAGTATATAGTATTGATGTCTATTTTAGTTCAGAGCCGGGCTAGAGTGTGATTTATCATTTTTTCTATTACGTCATACTTTTGTCTTTTTATTTCTATCGGAGACAGGCATATAAAATCCTGTGTAAAACTTAAAGGTGCGACTAATATCTTTACTTGGGATACCCAGTTGTATTTATCATCCGTTTTCATTGAATCAAGACAAATCAGCCTATTAAAACACTGTTTAGCCAACCTATCCTCAGACATTAGTAACAATTTCGTCCATAATAGTTAATAATTTTCTTGACGACAATAATCTTGACTGGATAGAATTCTGTTTCAAGGCGGACAATATTTTCAGCTGTTTTCCTTGGCCAATGAAGATGTTTGAAGAATGCCAGTTGCACTGGTTTTTAAATTCAGAAAGATCCTCACACAAGACTGAAACGACAAGAAACTGCTAGAAGATATCGATTACTACAACACTTACTAGACAAACGTTCAAAACTTCCAGTATATTACAAAAGACTATCATCAGACCTATTTGGACGTATGGAATCGAGCTTTGGGGCTCTATGAAACCATCTAATTCCTCCCGCATCCAGTCCTTACAATCCAAAATCCTTCGCAAAATCCTGAATGCTCCTTATTTTGTTACAGATCAACTCATTCATAATGACCTTAACATCCCATTTGTTGCAGACATAGCCCGTGATAGATACTCCTCTTTTCATTCTAAACTCCCTGCCCATACAAATCCACTTGTCCGTAATTTATCTTCCTTAGATAACCCTGATAAACCTCCAAGGCGACTGAAAAGAAGGTGGCCTCGGGACCTACTGAGTTAAAATAGTTAGTGAAGTGCTACCACTGGATAGTTCTTTCTCAAGACATTTTCATGACTTTAAATATGAGGAATGAAAAAGTCATGAAAATGTCTTGAGAAAGAATTGTGTTCTTTAATACAGTAGTAAATTACTATAAATAAATAATAAAAAAGATATGTTGTAAATCCTTTAATTAAATCCTTCTTATTCCATTCATCCGTCTCTTTTTATTATTAATTGTTATTTCAAGTTATAACTTTACGTCTTTTTTGGATGTCAGGATAGCTGAATCGTCGGAAAAGGTTCCTGTAAGTGTTTTTGGATGCTGTGGGATGTCAGAGCAATATACATAATATATCAAGGCTTCTCAGCCACACACAAAACATCTGGATGACATAGCTTGCTAAAATAAAATGAAAATAGCAATGAATAAATCAAAGAGCCATTTTCTCTAAAACACGAATCTTGCCATCAGGTCTTTTTCGATAATATTTAATGACTCAGTACGTTATTTAGGCCTTTACCTTGACAAACTACTGACATGGGCATACCACCTCAAACGAAAAAGAAAAGAACTGAATCAACGACACGGACTCTTACTAAATTATTTAACAAAGGTTCAAAATTAACGTTGACAAACAAATTAACTGTTTATGAAGTACAGATGAAACCTATTTGGACTTATGGCATCGAGTTATGGGGAACTGCAAAAAGGTCAAACATCAAAATCATCCAAACATTTTATTAAAAACTATCTAGGAAAATCGTGGATGCCCTTTTTACTTTCACTTACCTATATAGGAGGTATATAGTAAGGGAAAGTATTGCGATCGTTCGTTAGTATTAGGTTTCGAATTCCAGTTTTCAACGGAAATACACGTTTTAGGGTCTCCTGATTCCAAATGACGAAGTCCAGCAAAAAAGGTCTGTGTGTGTGTGGTAACTCCCGCGCGTAAACGAAAAGTCCTATGAAACTAAAATTTTATATTTAAGACAAATATATACCCGAGATATTACAATTTTTTTTTTTTTTTTTTATCATAATCAGCTAACCAGAAGAGCCACTTTATACTATGCATTTTTACTTTTTTACGATTTTCTTAAAAACCGCTCCAACGACTTTGATTAAACTCACTATGTAAATGTAAAATTGAACGGGCTTTAATGTCATATAGGTTTCATTCTGATTGAAATAGTCTTACAGGGCTTAAATGCCGATATTTGCAAAATTTAATATTACAAATAATACATTTACAAAAAAATGTTAACATTTGAAAAACTCATATATGAATAATAGGTTATTACTGAATTATTATTAAACCATCTTCATAATCAAAATGTCGATATGGTGATGTTCTTTATGTATAGCGAAATAGAATCTTAAATTAAACTAATCCAAAGTTAACTGAGGTAACTTTCGATTAGCTTAATTTTTAATCCAATGTAGCAAACACTTGAAGGAACCATCGTCGAAGAGACAAAATAATTTTGAATATGTATAGTAAGCTTAAATTACTTTTATTGTTTCTGAGTATTTATCTCTCTCATATATTCTTCTCATTTTATTCACAAATTTATGATTTTCTGAAATTATTTCTTTTATGAAAACAATTTAGTATTATCTGCTCACTTCCACAGAAATGGAGTTGTCATGAGGTGAACCCTTGGCAAAAGTGCACACGATCATGTTGGCATAAGGCCCGTGCTACGAGCGGCACTTAATCGTCTTTATCTCGAAAGCGGTAAATTTCAAGGCTTAAAAACCCAGACCTCAGGGAAAAAAAAAAAAAAAAAAAGGCCCTATATACCCGTGTCCTAATCTTTGAAACCCATTTTGTGCCGTTTTTATCCACACAACCGAAATTTTCAAACTTACAAAGTGGATATAACTAGCTAAACCGGAAGGAATCAGTGCAATTAAGTAGTTTTAACCACTTATTTTCTACCAACGTTTTGACCCCCATTGTGGATCGTCATCAGGGCTAAACAGATAAAAACAAGATACATTAACAATGAGATTTAATAGACTATTTTAAAAACTATTGAGCTATAGGATGTCAATATTAAAACATAAAAAGGAACTAGACGTGTAAAGAAATCGATAGATTAAATTACAATGACTAAGATATAATAATGAGAGGGCTATACAGAGCAGATAATGACTAAAGATAATGTACATAGAAACAAAATATGAAATAAGAAACGTTGAAATATGGAGTAGAGTGGAGATACATACCGTATTGTAGACGAATAGAAACTGGGTACTATTTGATTAAATTGAATGTAGGTTGGTATATAGGAAAGTATGTACGACATGTAGGTAGAATGGAAAATAAGTACTGCATTTTAGAAGGGATCTGACAACAATAAGTAGAATTGTAACACTAACATAAGAATAAGTAATCAGATTAAACATATAATAGAAATAATATCATAATGATACTAGAAAATGTTTTAACAAAATTTGTAAAGTAAAAACCTGTATAATAGTAAGAACAATGATGGATATTCATTTTATCAACTTGTATGATCTGTCAATGATTGTGTTTATACAAAAAAAAAAAAAAAATCATAATATCTTCACTATGTTATGTTTATTGTTTATAATTGTTTTTTACTATTATATAGGTATTTACTTTACGAATTTCGGTTAAAACATTTTCTAGTACCATTATTATATTATTACTATTATATGTTTATTCTGATTACTTCTTTTTACTTTCACTTACTATAAATAGTAAAGGGAAGTATTGCGATCGTGAAAATTTTCGAATTCCAGTTTTCAACGGAAATACACGTTTTATGGTCCCCTGAGTCCAAATAACCAAGTCCCGCAAAAAGTTCTGTGTGTGTGTGTGTATGTGTGGTAACTCCCGGGCGGAAACGGTAAGTCCTATGAAACTGAAATTTCATATTTAAGACAACTATACGCCCGAGACGTGACAAAACTATTTTCATCAAAATGAGCTTACCAGAAGAAGCACTTTATACTATGCATTTTGCACCTTCTTTCGATTTTCTCTAAAACGGCTCCGACGATTTTGATTAAACTCGCTATATCGATGTAAAATTAAATGGGCTTTAATATCATGTAGGTTTTATTTGGATAAAAATGGTTTGACAGGGCTTAAATGCCGATATTTTAAATTTTCTTCCCCTAAAGTACCTTTAATTTTGTAGATTCAATAATAATAACAAGATTATCTTGTTAACGCTGATAAAAAACAGGTAAATATATAAATTGAATAAATTCGATACCCGACTAAAGGAGAAAACAGAAAAAATATTTTTTTAATGCAATTTTTCGTTTTTGAACATGTATGATATACCGTTGGAAAGCTAAAGATTTTAGGAAAAATATCATCTCATACACAAGCTTTTAAAAGTTAATAGAGAGTGATGAAAAGAAGATACAACTAACTGATTATTTTAGATAATATATAATAGATTTTTTAATAAAACACATGTTTCTATATAAATTCAATTTGATTAATTCCTTAATAATTTCACGTATTTTTATCTCTAACTGTATTTGAAAATTCTTTCATTGATTTTAAAAATGGAAGTAAGTGAAAGTCGTGTGTTGCCCGCACCAGATTTTTATGTTAATGTTACAATTTTACTCATTGTTGTCAGGTCTCGTCTAAAATGCGGTACGTATTTTCCATTCTACCTACCTTTCGTACGTACTTGCCTATCTACCTACCTACATTCCATTTCTACTAGTTTCCACTCGCTTACACTACTACTAAACAAAAATTTATATGACTATCAAAAGACCTGTTTGGGTACATTGATTTGAGTTAAGGAGATCCACCTTCCGAAAGTTCCTAAATGCCCTTGCCATTGCCATCAATAAACTCATCCCTAAAGACCTAAATAACCCATTAGTTGGATACAGGCCAGACCCAGAACAAACTTCTCCATCATATGTGCTCTGCGGTCAACAATTACTCCATCACAGAAATTATAACTCGCAGCGACATTTAATATATATATATATATATATATATATATATATATATATATATATATATATATATATTATAATTTAAGGTGAAGGCTTATGATAAAAAAAAATGTTATTGCACCTTTTTTTTTTCGTCAGTGAGAAAAGGTTTTTTTTTTTTTTTTTTTTTTTTTGATATAGAACCAAATAGTATACAATCAGAAACAATGTATGCAGTTAGTAGCAATTATGATGCTATATACGTATTTTGCCTCCTTTAAACTACAAGCCAACTTGTTTGTAACCTCTCATCTTCATATATGAAATGTTTTATTAGATTCATCTTCGGAGTCCCCAGATGCTCCTGCGTCTCCGAGTTAAAGTGGCTGGATTTTCGGCGACAGTATTTCCTAGGAGTATTCCTATTCCACACTTTGAAAACTTCAAGTCCATCGTACATTCTTGACCTACTCATCTCTTGTTCATCGGTACATTCGTTTAACACAAGATCTCAGCCCACTAACCTCTATTCACCTTCTTATCGAACATCATACTTTAAAAAATCCTTAAGTTTGCGTGCCATCTCATTTTGGAATTGCATACCTACCTCTATAAGCAAAGCATCTTCTTTAACCTCACCTAAAAAAAATTATTCCACCATCTCCTCAGGAATCAATCTTCCGAATAATTGTATACAAAATTAAGAATATTAGGCATATTTCAATCTAAAAATGAGGAACACTACAAATATGTAAACAAAAACTTTTATTTCTCTTTCTATGATTTTATGATATTAGTGTGAGGTACAATTATAGTATCACTGCATGCACATGTGTTTAGTATTATACCAGTCATACATGAATGTACTATTGTCGTTGCATTTACTACTTAATAAATAATACAAGTTGTAGTTGTATGTCGTTTAAGTATTCGTATTTACTACTTTTATAAATAATATAAGTATAACCTTAAGTTTGTTTTTGTAATGTTTTTATTTTTATCCCAGAGATAAGACTCAGATATTGTACTTTATTGTTTTTCTTCTATATTACTGATAATCCTCTGAATGAAAAGACGATAAACATTGAAGAAACACTGCTAGTCTGTTTCTTTAAAAGTGTGCTTCAAAATCATAATCAAGTGTTCATTTTTACTTAAATTTTTATTATATCATTAAAATAATTCGAATGAAATTCACTTACTAAAGACATCCTATCAAATTCCTTGCGCCGAAGGTCACGGATTCAAACCTGGCAGATGGCTCTAGTTTTTTTTGGGAGTAAAACATCCTTGGTTATGCCGTTATTCCGATTGGACGTAAAATGGTGGTGCTATGTCATGTACTCGTTAAAAATTCCTATTCCAACTTAATAGATAGACAAAATTTATTAATCCCTTATAGAATAGTCCAATTTTTAAACACCCCCTTCAAGTAATTATGATAAAATTATGATTATATTTTTTATTACGCAGTAGGATGAAAGTAACGTTAAATGAATAACTAAAATAAGTAAACCGGCTCTTATCTAAAGAATAGCACATATTTCCGGAATATTTTCATATATATATATTTTTTTAATTTTCTTTGTCACATACATATATCCTCCACAAATCTATATTATTCTTCAATTTTTGTTTTCTTTATCCAGAGCCAGTTTTCTTTTTTTTTTAGCAGCTCTAATTACAATTAGTTCTTATTGATTTATTCTGTTCTTATTTTGAGTAAAATCCATATCCCTCCTAAACATCTATAATTAGAATAAAATAATGAATGGGTTTCATAATAAAAATTAGTTAATAGGTGTTCATAAACATTGGGTTTTACGTCATGAAACACAAAGGAACAAACTACATTTATAAACACATACTGAAAACTACAAAGTGTAGGTTTGAACCAAATTTTTCTTAGTATTATTAAAAAAAATAAAACATAATCCGAATTTTAAATTATTTACAATTTTTAATAATAATCATAAATTAAGGAAAAAAACACGTATAAGATATATATATTTTAGTATTTTTTTCACACTCTAGTATTGTTACGTTGTACAGTTCTGAAAAACAAGAAGAGATATTGCAGACCTCCACCTCGCTAAAGCAGTATCCTCAGATTTGTCAAAAGGGTCGGGCAAGGCATCTCAGTGCAGGCTATAGGCTGCCCCATTTGTCATCCACTGTCAATACCCTCGCTTCACAATCATACATAAAATAAATAGAAAAACATCATCCATGAAGAGATTTCAGGGAACGTTTCGTGTAACTACAAGTGTTTCCTTACTTTAAAGTAAGAAGAATTCGCAAATAATAATACACCTTTAACTGACATTTTGCAATTTCAAATATGCAAGAATGTTTATCATTTATTTATAATTTATAAGTCCTATTTAACTCGCTTTTGTAATCATCGCAGTTTCTCGAAATTGACTTTGGTTGTGAGGCTAAAATTTTTCCTGGAGGTTCTTCTTACAGTTTCGACGTGCAAAAAGGCTGGGTTTTGGAAAATTCTTCCTCTAAAGGAGCTGAGAAAAAATTTATTTCTAAAACCTTTTACAAAGTTTCTTTTCGAATAACTCAAAAACTATACATCTCCTGAAAAACTATAAGTACTCATTTGAAAGATAATCAAATTCCTAAGGACATGGAAGCAAAATCCTCTTAATATGATCAGTATTAAGATATATGAGGGAGCGGCGTGGTCTAGTGGATAGAGCACTAGTCTACTGTTCTCCGAGTACTGGGTTCGAATCCCGGCTGTGGTAGAATATTATTTATTCTGTGGATTCAATCGAGGGGCGATCCTAGAGTATGGAGACCCTCTTGGGGCAGACCGAGCCTTCTTAAAGTAGTTGCCAAAAATTAAGGGAAAAACCTGGCGACTGAGCGTGATTAAGGCCTAATTACCTCTTTTCACGGCCGTTGTCCCAGGAACAGTACGAATCTCTATATGTACTGAGCCCAAGACCCAACATGAGTTGTACAGGTACAGTTTTTTATTCAGATATATACTAAATTTATTGCATATATATTGATGTTCCTATCCAAGTTTCGTGTATAGGTGGATCCGCATGAAAACATTTTCAATTGTTAATGGATTTTAACGACTAAAAAAACGTTTCGTAGTTAAAAAATACTAAATCAAACGAAAGAAGAAGGTTTATTTTTAGGTGTGAAGCTTTACTAACAAATGGGATTTATTCATATTTACATTGCAATCTTAATAATATAAAAATAATATGATATGTGTAATAAATTAATATATGTTTAAAAGCTAAAAGGATTTGAAATATTATGAGTATGCCCTATTCTAATGATAATATAATGCAAATTTTAATAAATAAAATTATAATCTGGCTCCAAATGATATGTTTATTCGTCGGTGAAAAAAAATTTAAAAGATTAACTGATTGATCGAGATCGAAGTTATACTCATATTATTTTTACTGCTAAACTTATATATATATATATATATATATATATATATATATATATATATATATATATATATATATATTTATTTATTTATTTATTTATACATACGTACTGAAACCAAGACAGAATGAAATAATCGCAGAAAAGCCACTGGTTACAGCTAGTATACTATATTTTTGTCCGCTAAAATAATATATGCTATTGAAATTCTATATGTAAAAACATGGTGATTGAATAATAAAAAAATATCCTACGATAATATAAAAATGCAAATGTGAATAAAATATGAAATGTAAATATTGAAATAGAGGTAATGTATTATTCAGTAGGTAAATGTTATTTTTCATTCCGCTCCATCAAAAGTGGGAAAACAAAATCCAATGATTTCAACGTTTCAATTTATGAGAAACATTTAAAAGACAACGAATTTCTATCACATGCAAAACTTTTGTATGTAAATATAATATATATAAAATACATATAATATTGGAGGCAGTAATACTAATTTACCCATTTTTATTGAACATTACACATCGTTTCTGTCTGAGTTCCGAATGAAATATTTTTACAAAAAAACCTGAACGGTAAAAAAACTTATCGAACAACTAAATGGCAAGAACGTTAGAGTTTGTAAAATTGCTGGACTTGCAGAGATTGGCTAGTAAAAGATTTCAATTACAACTGATTAAACATGGTATATAAACAATATCTTCCGTAATGAAATTTGTATTAGTCTTTAAAAAAAATAAAAAATACATACGTAAATAAATATAAGTTTGTACGTAGTATTAAGATTATGATTATTATTTTTCAATATTTATTGTTTTTATTTTTTTTTTCAGTTAGGTAGGATAACTATCTCGTTAATTTTGCTTAGTTCCAAGATGAATTTAGTTTGTATAATGAATAGGTCATCAGTAGATTGTTTACTTTAATTTTTATGTTTATATATCTGTGGTGGTCGTGAAAAACTGGATAAATCGAGTTATATCAAAAATGAGTTAACTTTACGTATCGCTCCCTCAGAACGTCTCCCACGTCGTGTTAAATTGGTTAAAGAAATTTTTTGGTGGAAGAAGTTACAGGTGGAAAGAAAGCTGTATGTTATAACTCTATTTTGGGTATTACGTAAAGTTTAAAACGCAGACCTGTAAAATGAAAGATTTCGACTTAAGCACTTATTCACGACCGCCACAGAAATAATTTATGTCGCATCTTTCTCAGCAGACGGTTACTCGACCATGATTAAATGTCTTATAATAATTTGAACGATGGAATTTTGAAAATAAAGCATTATTGTTATTATTATTACACAACGGCTATCATACCATCTTTAGGTGCAATAGCAATTTTATGTCTTAAGGGGTATAGATTATTCCACTAAGATAAAACTAATAAGATAGAATTACCTGCACACTTTAAGATAAAAAATTGTTTTTTTACCAGAAGATGGTATATTAGCAGAAACGTTTTTTAATTAAAAGCTGTGAAGTAGTACTACAGCCATACATATTTTATGTGTGTGTGTATGTTAAACTATCAAACGTCTAAGACAACAATACAATTCAATTCCATATTTCTCAATATAACAATTCGTAAATTGTCTGAAGGGGAGAAAAAAGAACTATTTTATACATAGAAAAAAAAATGAGTAGTTTCATAGTTGAACAGTTGGAAAGACTAAGATTTAAAATAAATATTATCTATCATATAAAATCGTATCAATCAACAAAAAATTACGAACAAATGATTTTATTTATTATAAATAATAATTTTTATTGCTGTAATATCTATTTTAAAATAAACGTTTTAATCGTAATTAAATGTAAAAAATAATTCATTTCATTTATGGAGGAAAGTGAAAATCTTATGAGCGCAGAGGAATTGTTTTCATTTACTTATTTTTTCTCAGTGACACGGATTAAATAATTGAACATAACTATATTTCTTTTTCCGACTTGAATTGGCGGATTTGAGATCCAATTTCCACACCCCTTATGTCGTTAAATTACCCAAAAACAAAAAACGCTGCAAATAATTACGCGAGGGTTAATTATTTCCGGATTATCCTATCATGGTATCATAATTTATATAGCTGTGTAAGCAATTAATTTATATGTATATCCATTAATTAACCAAAGTGCTTATGAATGATAAACCAAATACACTATCTATTTGGATTCTAATAAAATGGAATATCACGACTGCTAAGTTCAAAACCTTATAAAAAATGCATTATCCTGAAAATGTTTATATTTTTCCTATGTTTTTAATAGCTATCGAGTCCCTTTTCAGTAGTGATTTGACAAAATAACATTAGTTATTTTTATTAGTTTATGTTATACCTGATATTTTGATCCCCATAAACTAAATGTTTTTAAATCTTCTCTCGTAACCGATTCTTTTTTCCTTTTTATAATTAATTGCTGTGTCCTGATTCTAAAACTTTACACATTTCTTTTCTCTATCTTACAACATATGTTAGTACTTAAACTAAACATTTAACCATTTTGAAACTAATCTGCTGATATCAAAGTTCGGGATGTTAATCTTGGAAGGTCGATTAATAAAGGGTTTTATTCTCGGTAGAGCTACAACTTACTCAAAAAAACGTCCACAACATAGAAAAAAGAAAACAGATAAAGTATATTCTAAAATCTTAGCAAATAATTATTTCTGAGAGAAATTTATTCGGCTTTTATTAGTGAACCAGCAGACCATGTAAGCATCATGACTAAATATAAAATTATGTTCAAGGCGTTGGCGACCAACCCGTGGTAGAACGCCTATAAATCACACCCAATAAAATTATGTACACATATCAACAAAAATGTATGCTACCATAAATTACATACTCTCCAACATCAACATTTCAAGATGTTTCATTTTATCTTAGTCCGAAAAAATAACCAAATTTCATCCATAAAAATCTTACTAATTTAAATTGTATATTTTTCTTTGAAAATGCCAGACACGTAAATCAGTAAAACCAACAACTAGCCAATAATAGTATTAAAAGTATAATATGATTTCTGATATAAAACATAAAGCTCGAAAAGTGTTAAGGTGTAAAAGATATTTTAATAATTATATATTTAAAAAAATCTCTTTGGCGTAGTTATCAGATCAGACAGTACACAACTACATTTGATTACAAACGTCTGGAGAAACTTTTGGCAATGTTTATATCAAATTAAAGAACTGTGTTTGGTTAAATAACAAAGTTATAAGTTACTAAAAGCACTTATCTTTCTGCTAGTATTCTTGAAAAAACAAGTGTTCCATTTAGGATGAATCAAGATAAGAATTATGTGATGATTTCTAAACTTATTTAATGAAATTACAAAATAATAACAAAGCTCAATTGAATATTGCTTTAATTAGAAATCTGGGCTGTATGAGCTTTATTTATTTTTCTACTCAAAAGGAAGTTTTTTTGTTTCAATTTATTATAATGCTTAGTTATAGGTTATATATTACACCAGCTAACATATTACTAATTACTATTAAATATTCCCTTTAATTAATTTTTTTTTTTTTTTTTTTTTTTTTTTTTTTTTTTTTTTTTTTTTTTACACTGGTTAGTGGGTACTTTATTTAGAAATATGGTATCAAATAATATAACATGTTATTCCTGACTGTAGGCATTGTACAGTATCTTATTTTTCTTTAAAAACATACAAAAAATTTTTTTAAAAAAGACGCCACAGAATTGGTAAAAGAAGATGAAAGCTTAAGAAAAAGACGAAGGAAGTAATGAAGAAACTGGCAATCATAATTTTAATTTCTAAGTCATATTTAATATTATATACATTTTTTATTAATGAAAAATATGGTAATATTTTTAATTATTGCAGAGAATGTGGTTTCATGCAATTTTTAGTGGGATTGAATTAGATAAAAAAATTATCACCATATTATTTTATTGAAGTCTGCGTATACAGAGAATTTATCGTACATACGACGAAATTATCTATCTGGAAAAATAAATAAAAAATGTGTTTACGATTATTTATTTACTTACGATAGTCGCTTATTGTTATTCATCATTATTATAAATGTGTTTATCCTTTGATTTCTCCAATACCTGTTAATTATGAAATAAACACTAAAATACTAATATTTAAATTAAAATATAATTATGATTTTTACTTTTTATATTAACTAATTTTTCCTTGTTTCATACATTCTCTTAAAAATAAGTGAAATCATCTGATTTTGTTTAAAATTGAATACTCCTTCTACTAATATATTTTTAATGTTCGGAAATCTAATATTGAATTAGTATTAATAATTTTGGAAGATAGGACAAGATTTCAAAGGAAAATTATACTCATTATTCCTATAAAAGAACTATTGCGCTTCTTATCTAACTCATAAGTTAAAAAATATCAATATATTAATAACTGTAGTTTTTTTGTTATTATATTGTTATTAAATGAGCAAAACAACAGGAGTAATAAAAACAATTTTTCTTAATTTAATTTGTAATTCATTCATGATATACATTTTATAATATTTAGTTAATACTGGTTAATACTGATATTGTGTTCGAACTACCGATTTGTCGGTAAAGAATCACATAAAAATATTTTTAAAATAAGATTTTTCTGATCTTTCGATCTGTGACAAGGGATTTAGAGTATTTTTTAAGTTTGAAAAAGAATATTGGATGCTAAGCGTTTGTATGGTTAAGTATATTTTACTTTTATTTGCTTTTAATTTACCTGAAAAATGGATAAATAAATTTCTATCTTATATAAAAAAATATATGAAAATTAATATGATAAATAAAAACAGAGATATATCCGTTTATAGATTAAAGTTATACCATACAAATTATTTTACATTATTCTATAAATGTTCAAATATGTTTTTTAACACTTTAATTTCATGCATTTATAATAATAATATTATATTTCAATTGCTTCTTTAAAAATAAATATTTCCAAATAAAAAATAAAAATTATCAAACAATTTTTTGAAAACTAATATTTCTCAGAATGACAAATTTTATGATATACTTATTTTATTTTTCCAACATTCATCTGTAAATAAGTTAATAACTAAAAAACTCACATGCAAACAATTAAAATAAAATGTAACGCCAAAAGGTAAAGATCGGCCAGTAAATCTACCAGTAAAGTTTTTATATTCTTTCTACATTCATTATATGAAATGTTTTTAAAATAAATTTAGTGTATCACTTCTATGCTTTTTAAAATATGCCTTATCAATTTAATATTTACATAAAGTATGTTCCCATTAATTTATAAATAAATATTTTAGATTTTATAAATTGTGTAGTACTTTCTGGAATTTTAATACTTTTTTTGTTAAGAAAAGTATCAAAGAGGTGAAAAGACTCTTAATGGTAAAACCTGAGATTTGGAAAGGTGTAAGGACCTAAATTTGTGTATAGTCGGAGGAGAGAGTACACAGGAAATCACCAGAGCTACTTATAAATGTAATTTCTCCCGCATAAGAATATTTATGATTATTTTTTGGATATATACTACTGTTTTGAAACATAAAATTTTATGATTTTGAGTTTAAACTAAACCAGATTGATTTATCAAGTACTTGAGCTAACTACATAGACTTTAATTTTAATACATTTTTTTTAGGTAAAGTTTCAAATGCCCTCAAAGGTATAACTTGAGGTTTGGAAGGGTGTAAGGACCTACAGTTGTGTATGGCCGGAGTAGAGAGCACAGAGGTACTCACCAGAGCGCTAAGGGTGCAACAGCGTTGGGAGCCCAGCTCGTACTGGGGGCAGCTGTACCCCCTCTACCACCCCTCCACCGGATTTTTCCCGGTTCTTGGCCTGGGGTGTATTTCAACAGGCGTCATGGCAAACTGAGGGACAATGGCGGTGTATTGGTACAGTCCTCCAGCCTTGTGGCTAGCCTTGTATCGCCCTAAGGGTTGAATTTGGAAAACAGAACAGAAAAAAAAAAGGAAACCACCCTATTTGTCGAGGGGATTCTGAGAACTGAATTTTAGCTTATTCCAAAAGCTGGTGGAAATTTTCAACAGATAAAAAAACAATGACTGATAACAAAAGCAATCATTATTGGAAATTCAATTTAGTGTAAATATAAAATAAATTTCAAGGACTTAAAATAATTTTTTAAAATCTGGTGCGCGCAAAACAATACCTTTACTTATGTCCGTTACTATAATAAATTCTTAAGTCATATCATTTTGGAGGAGGGAGGGTTCTATTAAATAACAAATAATGACAATATTATTTCATTTAAATCAGTGTAATACAGAGGATTTATTGTAAATATATATTTATTATCTTAGTATTATTTATCTAGAAAAATATTTAGAAAGTTATATTTAATATTATATTCATTGTGAAACTATGGTAATATTTTTAAATTACAGGGAATCCGGTGCCACGTAATTTTTTTGTAACATAAATAATTTTTTATCTAATACAACTCTCCAAAAAATTATCACCATATTATTTTATTTAAATCAGTGTAATACTGAGAATTTATTGTAAATATATAAAATGGTATTATTTATCTAGAAATGTAAATAAAATGTGTGATTACGATTATTTATTTTCTGACGATAGTAGCTTATTGTTATTCATCATTAATATAAATAACTGTATTCATACTTTGTTTCCTTCAATGCCCGTTGATAAGGAAAAAACACTAATATTTTAATTAAAATATAATTATGATTTTTACTATTTAGATTACTGAAGTTTTACTGACTTGTTTTATACATTCTCTTAAAAACAAGTGATATCGTCTGATTTAGTTTAAAATTGAAAATTAACTTTTCTACTGATATATTTTTACTGTTCGAAAATGCAACAGTGAACTTTTTTTTTTTTCCTTGTTTTAATAACATCTTTTTTTAATTCAATACACGAATATTTCACAGTACAAGTAGAAGTCACTATCCCACTAAGGCAGGCCCGTATGTGGGAAAGGAGTTCACCTGCGGCAATGCAATAAAAGTACGATAACAAACAGTAACACAGTACACAGTAAGAAACAATAAAATACTTAAATAATATTTATGGAAGATAGGAGATTTATCAAAAAAATTCACACATTATTCCTATAAAAGCACTATTGAGCTTCATATTTCCCTCATCATTAATAAATATAAATAAATTAGTAATTGTAATTTAATACTTTTACTTACGTCCGTTGCTAAAATCAATTTATGAACTTTCAAATGAAGTTAGAATTGAAAAAAAATTTGTCTTTTTTTTTTTTTAAGATATTTACAACTCTATAAAAAAACAAGTAAATGAAAAAAAAATTACAATTGGCTTGATAAACTCTTGTTGAGAAGCACTTCAATGTTTATTTTATTAGCAGGTCTCGAAGCCACCGTCATTTCAGGCTCCTTAGAGGGCTATCGAGAATAGATAGAGATGAGAGGATACGGCCAAGCATGTTTGAGTAGGCTGGGATTTTGGAGTTAAAGGAGGTATATCTAATTCTGGCTAAGTCTGCAGCTAATGGAATATTCAGGTCATCGTGGATAGTTTTATAGGTGACAAAATAAGTAGCATTTAGGATCTTTCGGAGGATTTTGGATTGCAAAGATTGGATGCTGGAGGAGTTGGGTGGCTTGATAGATCCCCATACCTCAATACCATTTGTCCAAATAGGTCTTATAATGGCTATTTAAATCAGTTTTTTGTGATAGATATTAATTTTTCTGTGTCAATCCTAATGATTCTGTTATTTTACTCCAAAGTCTCTATGGCACAAACTTTCTTTCCCGTAATATTTTCCTAAAGGAAATTGTGCAAAAATAAATAAAGAATCTAATGAAAATTTTTAGAAAATAAATATTTACATATTTTTTTAATAGATTTCTATCTGTTAAATCTTTATCCTACATAATATACCTTTTGGAGAAAATTTCATATCGACATTTTTACGATTGATGTGTCAAACAAAAGCCAGTATTATACTATAGATATTCACAAATAAAATAAATAAACAAGGACACGAATGGTGAAGATATGAGCTGAATAAAGTAATTTATTTTATGTGAATAATCAGAGCTAGCTGATAGGCAGAGCTGGAGGAAAGGTGCGGTAGAGCAGGAAAAAAAAGTCTTGACCTTTTAGTATAAAAATAGATTCATCATGACATTCATCTCTACCTCCTCGGGGATATTTTAAATTAAAAATCCTCATTAAATGGTAGAGATTACACCAGGCATCTCACTGGAGGATCTTTATGCCTCCAATTTAATTATTTCTTATTTATGAGTTTATTAAAGTTTTATGCGACAAGGAAAAAAGTGCTAACTGTTAAAATAACTTAATCAATAAATTATGAAATGGGTCAGTTGCTAAGAGAGTGTTGAATTATTAAATATTTTTTTAAAAAGAACGTTTACTTAAGTACTAAATGCTGATTTATACATTTTGTGTTACCTCTTTTTTTTTTCTTTTTTTTTTTAACGGAATCATTTTTCCAGGGAAGGTCAAATCGCTTAAAAAAATTCTTTTTCCCATACCATATTAAGGTACTATATTAGGTATTAAGGTATGGTATATTTAAAAAATAATAAAAAACTGTAAACATATAAAATAATCTCATTAAAAAAAACAAATATATGTTTCCTTCAAGAGTCTTTAAAATCTCGGCCGAAACGTCAGTGTTTTAGGAAGTTAATCTATGAAACAATATAATGTCTTGTTTAGGATATGATTTGGTTATCGGCTTAAATATTAAGAGACCTTTAATCTCCAAGCTGAAAAATATTAAAGAAAATTCTTAAGTAACTGAACGATTAAGGAGAATTTACATCATTACGGTAAATTGCCAGAACAAACAGCTATGCACAGTCTTTAAAACCAAAGGTTGTGCGTTAAAATTGCAATCTCGCCTAGGACTGTATGAAGCATATAGTTAATAGAAGATTTACTCAGCCTTTCTTCGGGTGTGTAAGGCCCGTAAGCTAACTGGAGGCAACTTATAAAACTAGGCCATGGACCTGCGCAACCTGTCGTGGCAATCAAAAGAAAATATATAGCAGGATCTTTGTAAAAGAATGGTGTTATCAATAACCCGTAAAATAGAGATAAAGATAATAAAATAAAATAATTAAAAATAGGCTAAAATTTTGAATTTAATCTCTGTCACTTTTTACTAGCATATTCCATTATATTAAGCCTTATTTAGATTTTTTTTTTCGTTTGTATAAAAAGTATTATCTAGGGATATTATATTACATATAATGATATTAATACGTACAAAATATGAAATTAAAAGAATTCGCCATTTGAAATGTATAATTGTGATATAAATATGATATCCGACATAAGAAATGTTTGGTAATATATAACATCAACAGGTACAAGAATCATAGTTAATCCCATCAGTGATGATTTTCTTATAGCGAGAAAAAAAACAACATAATGTTTTTCTTTTTATACGATTAATCCATTTTATATCAATGGAATCAAAACGCAAACAAATGGCAAAAACAATAAAATAATTTTTCTTACGGGTATCACCAACATTCCTAATTCCTGGATCAACTTAAGGGTTGTTTACATATGTTTGGCATTTTCTTAAAATTAAGGATATCACAGAATATTTATTTTTTACCTTCCTAAAACCTTATTAAAACTTTATATTTTTAATGTGTATGATAGTATTTATACAAATATTACCAATTTTTTCAAATAATCCAACAATACTAACTACAGAATAGTTATTTCACATTTTTTTTAAAGATTTCTGACAGTACATCTAAAATAACCATTAGCAATAAGGTCAAATAAACATATGTTTATTTCTCTGATTGAAGGTATAAAAATTGTTGTCTGATATAATAAACTGTTATGAAATTTCTGTAATAGTTGGTATTGACAGTACACAATAATAACAAAAAGTTGCAAAGAATTACAAAATGGTTTACTATTTTCAAATAATTATTTTACGGTGAAACAATTTATACAGTTGTTTACAGTCAATTAACTAAAATCTTTAGCGATAATTTAACCAAAGGAAAATGGCCAATCATCACTGCAAGATTTAAAACGACATATATATGCTATTTACAAACTGATTTTAATGATTCTTTTTTTGTTTTCTAGAAAAAAAACATTTCTATCGAATATTAACAACCAGAATTTAGGTATTTATAAATTATAAATAAAATGGATTTAAAAAAAATTATAATGATGAAAATAGTCCTATTGGAAAAAAAAAATTGGTATGCTATGTTATAGCAACCCAATTAAGTTAGGCAGCATCATTTTGTTTGTAAATAAAGTGTATCTCTCCTTATTCGGGTATCTTGAAATTTATATCTAAATAAACTACAGTTAAACATTAAAATCATGTAGTATCTTTTAAGCGTGATTGGTATTATAATTGCAGATATAAGATGTGTTTTTAAGAAGCCAAAATTGGCCACAAACAACAAGCCAGGTTCCACATTAGCAACATTTGGCAATAACTGGGAGCAGAAATGAAGTTGGGACGGATACAGAAGCAGCGGGGCCCTCATTACTAACACCATATTGCCAAAGCACAGTTCCATTATACGCTAATTTCTACCCTCACTTTTGCAACACAAACAACCTTATCCAGATATGTGATTACCAGTGTAATTTTTATTTAAATATAAATTATCTCCATCATTAAATATTGTAATTGAGATCTTGAAATGTTAAAATAAACAATAAATAAAAATAGGAAAAAAGAAAACTAGAATAAGAGCTGTTCATAGTATAACAATGTATATTAATTGAAATTTACTCAATAATCAAGTAATCCTATCAAGAAATAGGCTGAAATATCACGATATACATGTATAGATACAAGCCAATGGCAGGCAGCACTTTAAAATATATTTTAAATTAAAAAGTCTCTTATTCTAGCCAGGTCTATTTTAGACTCCTCGCAGGGTTATCAGGATTCTAGGAAGAAGGATTAAAACTAGTGGTTATCCTAGGAATGGAGTTTTACACTTTAAGAACGTACAGGGCAAATTAACAACGTATATGATCTTTAAGTCATTATGGACGAGCTTATTCGTGACAAAGTAAGAAGGATCGAGGATCGATTGATTTTGGATTGTAAGGTTGGGATTGTTTTTTTGTTTTTTTTTTGGTCCAACTCTTTGTTAGCTATACGGGGTTTTATCGGGCCAGAAGGAGAAGGACCCCAGGATTATAAGCCCCCAGCACCGGGACGCGAACTCGTAATTATTTTTATTTAAGTTACTTTTTATCTGGTTGCTGTGCAACGCGTGTTCACAGCGACGCTCACAAACCCACTCAGCCATCTCGCTCCCTTAGGGATGCAATACTAGTAGAACTCAGCGGTGTAGTTGTGCCCTAAAGCTCAACTCCGTATATTCAATAAATGACCCTGTTATTGTTATGTTGGAGGATTAAGCATTTGTTTGGTGAGTGTTATGAAGCTGAAAACAAATATTGCCCTTCTAAGAATACGTAGCAAAAAGAAACATTAAGATGAGTACTGTTAAAAAAAATATTTATTAGGATTTAAAAATTTTACGTAATGTAATTAACGAAAAATTATTGTCAAGCAATCATCTTCAAACTGTCTATTACTAGCAACAACTACTAGACCATTGGAACCTTAATAAACTACTCATCATCCCGTTATCTACTAAACATGATCTAATCTATCCAATCTAACGGCGCTACGGTGGTTGCAGGACCTCGGCGTCCTCAGCGATCCGTCTCCAACTGCCGACGCCAAATGACTGAAGGTCTTACTCCAGTAGACTTAAGTCCAGCAGCCAACCAAGTTTAGGTCTCCCCCTGCTCCTTCTTTCCTAAAGTGTCCCTCCATCACCAGCAACAATATCTGGTATTTAATATAGATTTATAATTTCTTCGTCCATCTTCATCCACCAGCGATTTCCTTCTTTTATAGGGCCAAAAACCGTTGTGAGGATTTTTCTTTCCCACAAGTTGAAAACCTTTCATCTTTGCGCGGCAGCGTCCACAATTAGCTTACATACATGATCACTAAGAACGAATCTTCTGAAGAACACAGGCCTCTACATCCTCACGGAGAGTGACATTCCTCACCTAGTAACCAAAGAAAACTACCCGTACAACAAAGCATTCGTGTACGGGTGGAAAGAATGTGTTGGTCCAAGTCACTTCACACTGGTTAGGGGAGAATAATGAAGAAGGCTGCCGAACATTTGAACTAACTTTGAAGACACAAAGCAGCTGTGCGTTGTATCTTGGTACTTCCTACAGCTGCAAGCACCCGTATTGCCTTCAGGCAGGGAAGGGTTTAAATTAATAAAAAAAAAAAAAAAACATGATCACTGTACTCTGGATATTCCGGTTTCGAAATGTTTTCACTAGAGACAAGTAGCATCGATTGCCAGTTGTTTTCCTTGCCTTCATTTCTTCTCTAATATTGTTATCTTTGGTGATAACAGTAACCGAATACTTAAACTGTGGTGCTCTCTCGAAACGATATTTATCCCCTCGATATCTGTGCTCTGTAATTTATTTTTTTGCTAGTTCTAATTTATTTAATTTCTTCTGTGATATTTCCTAGTTCTTCTGTACAAGAGGCTACAGTAATACACTGGCCTTTCTTCATGTAATATCTATTTCAAATGCAAACGCCAGGAGTTATGATCTAGTGTAATTGATTTGATTTGAGAAACCTTTTTTAAAAATACTTTTTACATCTATTAGCTGTTACTATCTAAGGTAAACTGTAATAATCACTAGAGGAGTTGCATATACACATTCATTATCATCTAGAGCGAATGTCAGCCACCCTAACTGGCGTGCTTTACACACAAATATTTCCAGTTGATTCATTAGTTTTTATTTTATATTAGAGATTTAATGTTTAAGGGCTTTTTCCACTGTTATTTATTGTATGTGAATTGCAGAGATATATCGAGAACTCTGGGAAAAGCCTTCGCCTAATATGTTATCGACAAAGCCATCATGAACGATAGCAAACGTCTAAATGACAGTTGGCTCTAATGGTAGTTATTTCAACTGGGAAATAATTGAATAAAGAACTTCAGTGACTGATAGGAGCTAAATCCAATAATGTTAAATCCTTGTAGTATTTTCTATTTTTATTAATGTCAGCCCCAACCATCTACGATTTGAAGATTTAAAATATTGTTACACTTTTTGCATGATATCATCATGTTTGGCGTTTATAAATTACGATATTAAAAATATAGTCTTCTTCTTTTGCTTCTCCCTGTAGTGCCGTATCAGCGATGGGGAGCGCCCAGCCACCGGGTCCAATCCTCTCTATTCCCAGCTAAGTTCCTGGCCTGGCGGAGATCTTTCCCTCTTGCTCTGCAAAGCTTGTCGACGTATTCCAGATAGGACATCCTAGGTCTCCCCCGTGGCCTTCTCCCATCTGGCACGTAATCCATGGTTTTTAGAGGATCTCTCTGATCCTCCATTCTAATAACGTGGCCGAACCACTTCAGCTGGCGGGTTTGCATAATTTCCTTTAACGGCGCAACCTCCAGTTCCTGGCGTATCCGCTCATTCCTGATACGATCTCTTCTTGTCTTTCCCACTATTCTTGGCAAGAACTTCAATTCAGCAGCTGTGACTCTGCTCTTCTGCCGGTCTGTCAATATCCAGCTTTCATATAATCATAAAATATAGTCATTATTCATAAATAAAATATTAGATTTTAGTTATATTTTCAAAGAAATAGTAAATTATAAATAATGATGAAGAAGTGGGTATGGGGTGCGTTCATTAAGAAATAACATAATATGAATAAAAACATATTATATTTCTGTGCCTACGTTTCGGGTCAAATTTCAGGGCTATGATAATGTTATCTTGTGTTGTATCACACTCAACCAACTTTTCCATGAATATTTTTCCAATTTATTATTTCGAGAAAAATATGACTAAAAACGAATTTATATATTTCCATCCTATATTCTCTACAGTCAACAATTATTCCATCAATCAATAAATACTTATTATGTATATTCAAGTTTGAATTGTCAGAGAAATTGGAGCTTTCTGAATCACTTCTATTATTTCAGAATATTTAAAAAAATGTCTTCCCTACAATACTGTACTTGATTCCCCCATAGTTACCAACTTCTGAATGCAAAAATACCACACATAGGAGGGCATGTGCATCAGCTGTCGTATTCAGCCCACTTCACATTTGGCCTGCCCACTCTACGTTCTTTATGAAACCCCTCGACCTATGTCTTCTTGGGAATCTCATCTTGCTTCATCCTCACTACGTCATCCGCCCATCCAAGTCACCCAATCCTAATCCACTTTATGATATCAGCCAACTGGGCCAAAAATACCTATCAATATTTTCCTCTCAAACACATGAAGCGATTTCTCACTAGATCTGGTGAAGGCCCTGGTCTCTGATTCATACTTAAGAACTGAACGAACCAGAGTTTTAAATAAGTTGATTTTGGTCTTATTTGGTTCAGCTTGCTAGGCGAGAGCTCCGTCTTTTCCGGAGAAGCCACAGTCATATAAATAGCTCTAAAGTGCATAAGAAACTCAGAAAAAATGTCATGGACTATCGTGACAGAGTGTTCTTACAGCCATTGATAGCCAAACATCATCTAATGACATAATTAGAGATATAATAAATAATTGGTGGGAGACAAATATTAAGTCTAAAGTCGTGATTATGATATGGGTACCATCTTACTGTGTAATTATTGGAAACGAAAGAGCTGATCAAGCAGCTGATTTAGCCAGAAAAGGAGAAGCCGTAGAGATTACTCAAATAAAAGAAACCCCGATGGAGGATTGGATGAGTAGCTATAAGAAAGTTCAGCTAAAGGAGTGGGAGGACGGTTTGGAGAAAATATCCAAACTGAGAACTATCAAATCCGACTGTGGAGAACTAGTGCAAGAATTTCAAGGAGAGAGGAAATAATTGTATGCAGGCTAAGGATTGGGGACTGCCAGTTTACTAATGGCTACCTTTTGAGGAGCCTGGAGCCGCCAACCTGCGAAAAATGCAATAATACTCCTTTAAGTGTACAACACTTGCTAATGTAGTGCTCGCTTTTCGATCAATCAAGGAAAAAAGTCAACTTAAATGCAACCATAAAAGAAATACTTCAAGATGAGGAAGAAAGTGTAACCAAATTATTGGAATTCACGAAACTAATAGGATTCTACCATAGAATAAAATTATTTCGACCACGCCAATGACCCTGAAGGGTAGAGGCGGATGAACAAATAAAAAAAACAACACAGTTTTAATATTTTAACATATATATTTTTTTTCAATTGGTTTACCTATATATCAATTATAAATGTGTTTATTCGATTACATCACAGAAATCGGGAAAAATTAGGAAATTGTTGAAAACTGCAGAAAAATATATATGAAAAAAAAAACCATAAATAGCTTGTGGTTGCATTTTTTAAATAACATTATAGAATTTACAGTTATCCCCTTATAAAATAGCTTGCTAAATATTATTAGTTTAATATTTTCAATAAGCTTTGTAATTAACACAAAAAAAAAGTATCCCCCTCCTCAGAATTATATGCCTTACGTTCCAAGATACCTAGAACCCATAGAACAAATAAAAATAAATCTGTCCCCCCGAATGTATGAATGCCGTTTTATATATGTTTACTATTCTGATTTTTCGATGAGAGGAACCTCAATTAGAAATTCCAGTTTCCGAACCATAGACATTTTTTGAGATACTGGGATAACCAAAAAAGATTATGAATATTGATTAAGATATCAACTATCGATAACGTCCGCAGGTTGTGATGAAAGTAAATTTTATTTTCTATTTAAAAAGCTTACTCGGCCTCACCAGTGGCGTAGTGACTAGCATAACAACCTTCTAAGCCCAATATCACGAGTACGAACCTGCAGGTTGTCTTATGATTCTTTAATAGAAGTAAAAATGTTTAGTTAGGTCGTCCTTCGAAGAGGACGTAAAAAGGTCGTCCTGAGCCTCTGCCATGTTAGGTACTCGTTAAAGATCCTTATCCTAATTAAACCTGAATAGACAAAAATTAGGACTGACATTGTAGCATCTTCCGATAAGCCACAGTGTCATAAAGGGACGTTAAATGAAAAAAAAAAATAAATTACCTGAATAATCAGTATATTTAATCATTGGAGACAAAAAAATTAATCTAAAAAAAATGTATTTCAGCTTAAATATAAATAGACTTTTAAACTAAACGGCTAAAATAGTACATTAAAAAAACCAACAATAGACTCTCAAAGTATAATTTGGAAACGCTCAGAAAAAAAAATTATTCTCTTGAAATGTAATAAACAGACTAAGTCCTAAGAATACGCCAAGGCTGACGTGACCAGGGTACGTATGTAGGACAGTGGATCTACTGGGCACATTATGCTGATAGCTAGCATTTCACCAAGACCAACCATATGCTTCCACTCTCAATGTGCCGCTTGGGAAAAGTGAATTACATTCTCACTGCTACAAAAGGAATTTTGGACTTTTTTTGTTTTTAGAATATTAAAACGCTGCAAATTATTACATATTGGGTGGTTATTTCCATATTATTAAATAAGGGTATACATGTTTGTATACCTGTTTACAGGCAATTTACTAAAATGAAAAGCGATAAATTAATCAAAGAAAATGGTCTATCGCTACTGTTGATTTCAAAACGCTATATCTCTGCTATTTATCAACCAATTTCAATGATTTTTTTATTTTATTTTTTCCTTTTGTTGGGAATACAATTTTTTATCTAACAGCATTTTTAAAGGTATTTATCCATTTCGATAGAAATATGTAAATTCGTAAGACCACGAATTTGAGGGATTGTCAATTTTTTTTTTTTTTTTTCTGATGTATTTCAATAATCAAAAATAATAAACCAAAAATGCAATGCAAATAATTCTTTAACAATTAATTCATTTCTTAATTTATTCAAAAATTCTTTAATTGATAAAAAATAATGGAGGTAAGTGAAAGTCGTGTGTTGCTCGCAACAGATTTTTTTTAATTACATGCATGTACTTAAGGTTCAAATTGCATGCATTTGAGAGTGTTTGGAAAAAATGTCTCATATGTTCGACAAACGTAACGAAAATCCCCCTCTCTATAATGAAAATTATGCGTATGCCCAGAAATGTGGCCAAGAGCGTACAGTGATAAATCAAATTGGTTAAATGAAACTTTTAGTCTTGCTGAACAAAATATTATTTTACTCTTTCACTTTCTTAATAAATAAAATTAAGCCTGACGAATGCTGGAATATGACTATATTGATATGATTACAATTCAAAATTGTTAATAATACATGAAAGTAATTTTTTTTTTGTATTTAAACATATTTATTGACATTTACAACTGTATAAAAATACATCAAGTAAATGTGGCGGCATATGGTAAACTGACATGAAATACATGTAGAGACACGAGCCATTGGCAGCATTCTAAAAATATCCTAGACTAGAAGTTCATCTTCTTTTTAGACGTCTCGGATGATTATCAGGAATTTGAGAGGACGAAAGAATGGAAACAAGGGGATTAGAGTGGGAGTTTTCATAGAATGAATGATACCTGGTTCGGGCTAAATCAGTAACATATGGAACATTATGGTCTTTATGAATAAGTTTATTTGTGACAAAATATGGAGCATTGAGGATTTTACGAAGGATTTTGGATTGTAAGGTTGGATACGAGAGGAATTAGATGGTTTAGTAGACCCTATAGCTCTACTCCGTAAGTTCATATTGGTCTTATGATAGTCAGGAAGCTTTGACCGTTTGTCCAGTAAGTGTTGAAGAAGCCGAAAACGGCGAGATTCGTGTTGGAAACCAATCGTTCATCATTATGTTATTTCATCTTTAATACGAATAGCACTTACAATAATGTATTCATTAGTTATTGATTTATAATTGTAGATAGATTTTTGTTAATTCGTTATTAATTGTTTACGTATCTTAAAACGTAAAACCTCAAATTTTGAGGTGGGCGGGGAGAATAATCTTTTTTTGGTTCAATTACAAATGTTTATTTATGAAAATAAATTTAGAAACGCCCAAAACGCTTTAGATTTTTTTTAATGTCTTCAATAATAACCTAGTTATCGAGGAATTGCATTTCTTATCAATTGTAGCTAGACCATACAAGTTTAATTTGTTTTTCTTCTTCTTTGTTCATCGCGGTGTCTTGATGTCGAAAATATTTTCATATTTTCTACATCTTCAATAATAGTTTTAGAGGATTACATCTCTTATAGTTTATGGCGACCATCCATATCGATCATTTTTTTCTTTGTTTGATGGCCTATTATTTTTGTACCAGAATTCAATTGGTCCAGTAGTTTCGGAGAAAAGCCGTGCACCGTACAGAGAAAGATTATTTTTTTATTCGTTATTTCGGTTCTAGGTAACTTGAAACGTGAGAACTTAACTTTTGATGGATTATATTTATTTTCTTGTTCGATTAATAAGTTTTATGATTGGAAATAATAAACAAAAATTTAGAAACGTCCAGTGACGGGGATTAATGTAATCAGACAAACGGCAAACTTCTTCATTATATAAAATAAGACTGAATTAGTTGTGATATAATTGCCTCCACTGTACTATCAGAAACTTGGGACTAGTTGCAACTAAGCCCTTATTAATTTCTTTTCGCTGGAGTTACTAAACTTCTGCTATTCACGACCTACCTACTAAAACTGTTAGCAATAGGATCAAGATTATATTTAATTATGCCATGCATAGAGCAGTTTTAAATATAGTGATGGAGTGGTACAACATTCTTTAATTTAATATTTAATTCTGATCTTCGCCTTAATTTATCAATAATTATTAGATAGTTAAAATTAGAAGCTTTTATTGACTTTAATTATAATTTGTATACCATAAACCATACAATTATAATTTAATTTTACATTGTTTCATATAATTTCATGTATTGAGTAGTAAAATATGTTAGCGTTATTTACTGGTGATTTCTATAGAAACTTCAGATTCTTGTTAATATTTTCAATCTTTTACACATGAACATTTTTGATCTATTACATGTTGCCATATTTTCATTTGTTTCCCATTAACATTGAAAGGACGACCTGAGCGCTTTGCGACTTCGAAGTCAAAATTTCCGGTTCTGAACCGAACAAACCATGGCATCATCGCCATAATACTGCAAATTTTGCTAACCGTCTGTTCAGCATATTTTCATTTTCGTAAATATTGGGTTGTTTCACATGAAATGTCCGTTTATATAGTTTTTGAAATACATAAAGTATTTTGCAGGTCTCTGTTTTTTCTTATTTAAAGTAAACAGTTACTAATCTTCTACCTATTTATTTATTTATTTATTTAACGTCACTTTATGCTACTATGGCTAATCAGACGATGCTACAGTGGGAGTCCTAAATTTTGCCTATCCAGGTTTTATTAGGATAGGGATCTTTAACGAGTACCTGACATCGCACAGGCTCGGGACCAACTTTTAACGTCACCTCTGAAGGACGGCGTAAGTAAGGATTTTTTACTCCCATTAAAAAATCCTAGGACCACCTGCGGATTTGAACCCATGACCTTTGGCATGGAAGGCTGTTACGCTAGCTACCCAGCTACAAGTGATCCCAATCCTCTACCTTTGTATTATAAACATTAGTTTCCCAATCAATAACCCAATTTTTAGTATACCTCCAAATATGAACATGGAAACACGCGATTTTCGAGTAATATTTTTGTACGAGTTTAAACTTGGCCATTCAGCAGATGATGCCGCTAGAAATATTTGCAAGGCGTTTGGGGAAAGGAGTTTTAATGAACGGACCATTCGCCGTTGGTTTGCTAAGTGACCAGCTGGGAATACCGACTTGGAAAACTTGCCCCGAGGAAGACCTCCGTCCGTAATAGGCAACGATGTCCTCAAACATACAGTAGACGGAAACCCCAACCAAACAGTTAAAGGACTCTCAGCACAACTAAGTGCAAGTGCATCTAACGTTTCCAGACATTTAAAGTGTATTGAGAAAGTAAAAAAGCTCGATACATGGGTACCTCACGATCTCACTGAGCGGCAGCAAGACCCCATGTTTCAAAACTTACCGTGCAAAAATTGAAAGAGCTGGGCTACGAAGTTCTTCCGCACCCACCATATTTTCCCGAATTGTTTCCAACATATTACCACCTGTTCAGGTATTTAGACAGCTTCGTCAAAGGAAAATTTTTTGAAAATGATGATCAAGTGAAAAGTGCGTTTTCAGATTTTGTTTCACTCCAAAGCTCAGAGTTTTTCAGTTCGGGGATAAAATAGTTGGTGTCACGTTGGGAAAAATGTGTAGAAAAAGAAGGTAAATACTTTGAATAAAATTATCTTGTTTTCATGTCGTATTTTTAATAAAAATCATTTACCTTGAAAACGGACATTTCATGTTTTGTCATTTCATGTATGTCATTCATTCAAACCAATACAAAAATCATTAAATACTAAAAGTGTTTTTTTGTTGTTTTTTTTTTCCATTTTGAGCAAGCAACTACTTAAAAACAGGAATTCTCGGTTGAAACTGATGCATAAAATCACCTTAACTAATCCTTTCATAGAATATGTAAACATTATTGACCATGTAAACATGATTATATAAACACAGAGAGGATTTACAACATAATATTACTAGCGATACTCATATTTTTAGCTTGTACGTGTATGATACCATATTTCTTCAATTATGCTACTGGTATTATATTAACGTATTCATATATGCTGCTTCAATTTCAAAATAATATCTGAAAACTATTTCATTAATTTTTAAGATGATCTTGTCATATTTCTCCATATCTTTCTGCCAATATCTATATTTATTTTATGGTTTTATGTCGTATTGCGAAACTCTTCGTTTTTATTGTGACGTTTTGTTCACACTCAAAAATGTAACACGTTTGACACGTATATCGGTGTTTGGCACATATTGGTCTTACATTTATACGTTATATTATATTACATTACATGTGTGTTTGGCACATGTATGTATGTATCTATCTATCTATCTATGGCGCTTGGCCTCCTCAACGATCCTCCTCCATTCTGACCTGTCTTCGGCTGCCCTTCTCCATCCGCTGACACCCAACGACCGAAGGTCCTCATCTACGTCCTGCAGCCAACGAAGTCTAGTTCTGCCCCTGCTCCTTCTTCCACCAGGGTGTCCCTCCATCATCATTTTTGGCAGTCTCCCACTTTCCATTCTCTGTACATGCTCCAGCCATCTTATTCTGGCACTCTTGATCTTGGCGACTATATCAGGTGTCTGATACAGATTTCTAATTTCGTCATTCGTCTTCATTCGCCAACGATCTCCTTCTTTTGTAGGACCAAAGATTTTTCTGAGAATTTTCCTTTCCCACATGTTCAGTAGTCATTCATCATTGCGTGTTAATGTCCAGGACTCGCTTCCGTACATGACCACTGGCTGAAGGACAGTACAATATAGTCTTATCTTCAGTTCTCTGGATATACATATACCATATACATATATATGGTATTTCTTGGGTAGAAATGTTGATAACAGCTCCCTCGTCAGAAATTAAGTGTAAAATATTTGTCGACTTACCAGATAGTAGTTATATTGGTGAATAAAAAGTCACGTTTTGTCTGCATTTTTTAAGTGTTGGGGCTTTTTTTTTTTACACGCTCTGTCTCTGTAGGCGTTCCTCGGATTGAACATTTATCGAGTTTTCTTATCATAATTTCAATGATGAATATTATTTGTCACATAACATTTGTCGCTAGGACCTACGGTTTAGCAGTAGCACTCACTCAAAAACGTTTCCGTACAGAATCCTTTTAATTTGCAAGGCTATTTGCTTTTAACTTAGCAATTTTCTAATGTACTAATTATTAATAGTAATGGCAGATAAAAAATAGAATTATTTATTTTCATTTCAATATTAATATCAAACGAGACGGAAAGTCTTTTGTTAATGATAGGTCAAAAAAGTTTCCACATACATTCAATATTAATCCTATTTTTTGTACTATGAGCGTCTTTCCAGTCTCATCTGTATAAATATCATCTCTATAATCAACTCTTAGTTCCGTATTAATTTTACTTGTGCCTGAGAAACTGATTTCTTTTCAATATGCCTGTTTCTCGTGATTTGAGAGAGCTTATGGTTTGTTACGGAATGCAGGACTAATGTCTAGGAAAAATCGAACATCTATTAATAAGACACATGCTACTTTCTGTACTTACTTAGGGTAAAAATCTCTGGAGGATAAACCACGTGCTGGAAGACCTAAAAAACTGCAGAAACCCCACTGGTGGGCCATCCTTGCTAAAGTCTAGTCAGATCCTCACACTACCACAACCTCAATGGCCACCTGCATAAATAGGTACTATGGGATTCAAGTCCATCCAGAAACAGTCAAAAATATTTTAAGAAGGGAAGGATACAGTGTTCGAGTCGCAAGAAGAAAGTCCTTTATCAGTAAGACGAACCAGAAGAAGGGCTGCAATTTGCAGGGAGTTTGTAAATAAACCCAACAATTTCTGGAAAAGGGTCATATTCTCTGACGAATCCAAATTTTAAATTTTTAGGTCATATGGAAGGTCAAAAGTTGCAAATTACTTTAATTCCTTTATTTGCATGTGTATATTAGTTCGAATGAAAAAAGCTACGTTAGAAACCCTTTTTTTTGTCAACATTGTTTATTTTAATTATTCAATCAATCTACCCGCAAACTCAATTTATTTTTTTCTGGAAAAATCATTGCATTGTAGAATAGCATACTATTGTTTTTGCCAATGAGGAAGAATTTTTTTAACGAATGTTGTGGTAATAATTAAAGCAATATAAGTTGACATCAATTTCTGTTATTACATTTGTTTTTGTTTTGTTTTTTTAAATCCTGTAAGTTTTATCAACTTCGCTTTAAACACTTCTACGGTCAAAGATACGTCTGAATTGATTAATGATTATTTTAGCTCATTACGACGAAGATGAAGAAAATTAACTTACACACAATTAGTTTTCTCTTTCAGCCTTGGATAAAAGCTTTGTACAAATATACGTTGTAAAAAAAAAAAATTAATGAAATAAAATTTGAATATTTAAATAATGTAATCATATTCACTTAACGAATATAAACGATAAAATATTCCTTTGACGGTTTTATAACATGTCAATCATTATAAAACTCGCTTGCGAATGAATTTGAAATACCTCTTGAAAAGAAAAAGTTCTTATAAAGATGTCTTTGTAAAGCTTGGGGTGATAAAGTAGCTGACAGTAGGAAGCTTTGATACGCCGTGTTTTTGTCCCTTTCAAAAACCAAAATGGTCAACATCAAGATCTAAGCCCACAATGACACCAATTCGTAGAACCTTTGACAAAGAAAGACCGGACCTTAGAAACACATACAAGACCCTTTCACGTCCCAAATCGAGAAAATTCAACAGAGTTATAAAACGAAACAAATTACCCTTTTGGATATTCTTCTGTTTCATACGAATCATTATTTTTTTTTTAATGAAAAAAAATATAAATATATTTATTTAATACCGCTCATCATTTATGTTAATGAAAAAACACAAATAATAATCTATTATATATTTTATCCATAACAATGAGTTAGTTTTATCAGCTTTTCATAACTCTCTATTACCCGGTATAGATGACATTTTTTCTAAATTATTGAGCTTTCCATCAGTACATTAGACATTTATTTTACTATACTTATGTTCAGAAAAAAATGTGTTTTCACTTTTTTCGTTTAGTTGAATCTGAAATTCGTTCAACTTGTATATTTACCTGTTTTTTTATCAATATTAACAACACGGTAAGTATAGTTAATTTTAACGCACCTAAAAAAAAAGCTATGTTAGAGGACTTAAATTCATAATTTTGGTGTCTAAGCCTGCCAGACTATTTCAATCAGAAAGAAACCCACATGTTATAAAGCCCATTAAGTTTTACACCCATATATGGATTTTAATCAAAATCGTTAGAACCGTTTTTGAAAAAAATCTTAAAAAAGAACAAAATACTGTAACATCTAAGGAATGTATTGGGTGGTGTCACATGAAATGTCCGTTTTCAAGGTAAAGGATTTTTATTAAAAATACGATATGAAAACAAGATAATTTTATTCGAAGTATTTATCATCTTTTCTACACATTTTTCCCAACGTGACACCAACTATTTTGTCCCCGAACTGAAAAACTCTGAGCTTTGGAGTGAAACAAAATCTGAAAACGCACTTTTCACTTGATCATCATTTTCAAAAAATTTTCCTTTGACGAAGCTGTCTAAATACCTGAACAGGTGGTAATATGTTGGAAACAAGTCGGGAGAATATGGTGGGTGCGGAAGAACTTCGTAGCCCAGTTCTTTCAATTTTTGCACGGTATGTTTTGAAACATGGGGTCTAGCTGCCGCTCAGTGAGATCATGAGGTACCCATGTATCGAGCTTTTTAAACCAACGGCAAATGGTCCGTCCATTAACATGCCCTTTCCCAAACGCGTTTCAAATATTTCTAGCGGCCTCAGCTGCTGACGGGCCAAGTTTAAACTCGTACAAAAATATTACTCGAAAACCGCGTGTTTCCATATTCATATTTGGAGGTTTACTAAAAAAAGGGTAACTGATTAGGAAGGTAATGTTTATAATAGAACGGTAGATGATTAGTAACTGTTTACTTTAAATATGTAAACGTTCCGAAGAAAACAACAGAGACTTGCAAAACCTTTATGTATTTCAGAAACTATAATAACGGATATTTCATGTGAAACAACCCGATAGTTGTCTCAAATATGAAATTTCACTTTTCAACCACTTTTCGTTTTCGTGCTATACTTACCGCACACACGCTGACCTTTTTCTGGGACTTGGTCATTTGGACTCAGGCTCCCTAAAATGTTTATTTCTAGTGAAAATTAGAATTCAAAAAGTTTTCCAACCGTAATACATTCCCAAGCGATATATTTCAAATATAGGTAATTATTAAAAGCAAAAATTGAATACGGTCAGGGTTCGAATACTAAGTTGTATACTGTTTCAAAAATCCGTCGATATGATTCTGTAGTTATTTGGATATGCACTGCGATTTAATAAACGCTAGTTGGAGCTGAGCTCAAAGCTGAGATAAATTTTATTTGAATTATTTAAATGAAAATCGAAGGAAAATAAAATAAATATTTTTTTATTTTTTTTATTTATTTATTCATAGAAGTTTATTTGGCATTACAATTGTATTTGCTATCTGCTTTTTTTTTTGCAATAAGCAAATATGCTAACAACAGATGTAACAAACTACATAGATAAAAAAAAAACTAATAACTTTCAATATTTCAGGTCTCTTGGCCAGCGCCTCGATAGTCTTCTGGGCGGATTATATGGGTTTGTGGCAGTTGATAGGTTTTGAGTCAGCGGGTTTGAATTTAGGGTCAGTCTGTCATGAAATTTATTGTAGCGATCAGTGGCAGTTGCAATGACGAATGGAATGTCTAGGTCAGTATGTAGTGTCTCGTTAGATACGTAAAAAGGGGCATTTATAATTTTCCTAAGTAATTTTGATTGAAATGATTGAATAATTTTGATGTTTGACTTTTTTGCTGTTCCCCATAACTCAATGCCATAAGTCCAAATGGGTTTTATTAGTACTTTATAAATAGTTAATTTAATCGTCAATGATAATTTTGAACGTTTGTCTAGTAGCCTTGAAAGAAGTCCATATCGTTGATTTAGTTCTTTTCTTTTTCGTTTGAGGTGGTATGCCCATGTTAGTCGTTTGTCAAGGTAAAGTCCTAAGTAACGTACTGTGTCAGAAACTGGTATAGGAATAGTATCGTAAAAGACCTGGGGGCAGGAGTTATGTTTTAAAGAAAATGTGACGAACAGGCTCTTTGATTGATTCATTTTTATTTTCCATGTTTTTGCCCAGCAAGCTATGTCGTCCAGATGTTCTTGGAGTGCCTTAGAAGCCTTAGAGGCATCTTTGTTGGATGTCAGGATAGCTGAATCGTCAGCAAAGGTTGCTATAAGTGTTTCTGGATGCTGTGGGATGTCAGAGCAATATATATTAAAAAGTGTTGGACCTAAAACACTGCCTTGAGGTACACCTGCTTTTATTTGTTTAATATTAGAGAACTCAGAACCTACTCTTACGCGGAAAAACCTATCTTTTAAGTACGAATGTAAAATTAAATAATATGTTGGACTAAGAAATGTTTTTAACTTAGCGAGCAAACCATCGTGCCATATTCTGTCAAAGGCCTGACTCATATCCAAAAACACTCCCGGACAGTAATGTTTTGATTCTAACGAAAAAGAAATATAATCAACCAATCGGTAACACTGTTGTATTGTAGAATGATTTTGTTTAAAACCATACTGGAAATTTGGAATAATATCAAAAGAATTAATTGAATTTAGACGTCGAAACAGAAGTTTTTCGAATATTTTGGATAAAGATGGTAAAAGACTGATTGGGCGGTAGGAATTTGGATCGTCAGTTGGTTTATTGGGCTTAGGTAACATAATTACTATTGAGTACTTCCATAAAGCTGGAAAGTGGGTAGTTTTTATGATAGAATTGAAAATGTTAGTTAAAAAGATAATGGCTTTTTTTGATAAATTTTTTAAAACGTAATTTGTGATTAGGTCATAACCGGGAGATTTATGGTTTGGTGAACCTTGTATAATAGTATATGTTTCGTTAGGATGAAAAGCTTTCGGCGGTAGAGTCATCTGCAAAGGGGTTTCTAATTGTTGCTCAACTAACCTTGCACTGAGTGAATCTTGCAAGTCACTGTGAGGCGCAAAGGTATTTTCCAAGTGACATGAAAACATTTCCGCTTTTTCGGCATCAGATTTAGCCCACGAATTATTAGGGTTCCGAACAGGGTGTGATACAACGCGGTGACCCAATAAACGCTTTGTAATCCGCCATATCGATCTATCATTGTTACTTAAACTTGTTAGGAGGTTATTAAAATTTTCCGTTTTAAAGCGCTTCAGTTCGTCATGTACTTGCACTGAAAGTTGACGAAAAATATACTTATCAGAGGGATAACGAGTTCTCTGCCACTTTTTACGCGCTTTTCTTTTCTCTTGTATAAGAAATCTAATAGATTCTGGAATGACAGAATTTCTTTGGTTTATCTCATTAACATGTTTTTGGGGGTAAGAAGAATTCCAAGCCGCTTGTTGGATAGCATTTGTCAATAGTTGCACTGCATTATCAACATCTTCTGGAGTTCGGAGGATAGTATTAAGCGATATTGATTTGTCTAATATTTTTCGAAAGCGTTTCCAATCAACAGGACCTGGTGTAAGAGTCGGAAGGGGACATTTTAAAAATGGTTTAATATCTATTGTTAGCAACAAAAGAGAGTGGTCAGAGGAAAGATCGGACAAATTTTTAATAGCATAATGCAATTGGTTGAGCCCTTTGCAGATGTAAAAATCTAAAATGTCTGGTATTCTGTTCAGGTCAGTTGGCCAGTAGGTTGGTGAAGAGGGAGATATATGCGAACAATTGCTGGAAAGAATGGCGTTATGTAAGGCCCTACCTCTAGAATTAGTCATTCTACTACCCCATACTTGATTTTTAGCATTAAAATCCCCACCGCATAAAAATTTATTACCTAAGTTATGAAACAGATCGTTAAATATTTGAGATGACAAACTTTCACCAGGCGGACAGTAAACAGCAGCAAGAGACAAATCATAAGGAAATACATTCAATATAATAGAACAACACTGTAGGCTTACGCTAGCCTCAGAGAAATTAAAATGGTGGCTGATGGATTGTTTTACAAGAATTAGTGTGCCGCCTTTAGCAGTGTTTGATGGGTGATCGGTTCTAAAAGTATTGTAATATGGTATAAAGAATTGCATCCAGCTTGTCAAGTGCGTCTCAGTCAGTAATGCCACATCTATGTCATTATCATTCATATAAACTTCTAACTCATTTCTGTGGGATAGTATGCCATTTGAATTCCATAAAAGAATTTTCAATCCTTTCATGATGAAATTTTAGGCAGGAGATGTTGCATTAGGGTAGTGAGAAGTGTGATGAGGGGACTCACAACATTTTTAAATTCGTTAATGAAGTTAGTTAGTAAAGTTGTGACGTCCAGTTGAGCGTTGCTATGGGGAACAGCAGTGGGTAGCGATTTAGTTTCTGTCGTAGGAATGAAGTTTGAAGATGTTGGTACATTGTGTGGTTGTGGAGGTAGTGTGAAGTCAGGTTGCGTTTCTCGAGGCGCCGGTTCAAGATACCTTACCGAAATGTTAGCTTTCTGGTGCTCTTCAACTTCCCTCAGTTGCTCAGCTCCTTCATAAAATCTTGGACTTCTAGCCGGCGGGTGTTGCCTCAGTTGCTTCAGCTCCTTGTGAACTGTACATCCCCTGTAGTTGGCCGGGTGGGCTTCTTCACAGAGTGCACACTTGGGTGGCACATCGCGTCCCTTCTTACAGCTCTCTGAGAGGTGTGGGCCTGCACATTTCACACACCGTGGTTTGAGGTTACAATAAGATTTCGTATGACCATATGTTTGACACCTCTTACACTGGACTATTTCATTTCTGTACCGAGGTTCTTCCACTTTTATACGAGTGTGATATAAATATTGTAATGAGAATATTTGATCGCAGTTATCATTTTTTTTTAGATCTACGAAGAACATTGGAAGGGGTATTTTGGATCTAGGGTGAATAATGTTGTGAACTTTGATAACGCTATAACCTTCCTCCTCTAATTCTTCTTTTATCATATCACAGCTCAGTGTAGGGTGTAGATTTTTTATTACTACGCGGAACGGTCTATCTTCTTGAAGCTGATAGGTGTGGTACTGAGCATTTTTCGATTTAAGATATTTGATAATATTACGATATGCGTCCGAGTCAGTTGGCATTATTACTGTTCCATTGAGGTTAGATTTTAGTGTAAACTTTTTCTTCCCAGCTTCTTTTATAAGATCTTCACAAAATTGTGCAAAATTATAGACCGATTTTACATGAATTGGTGGTGGTTTAGAAGTAATTGGTACTGATTCAGTGGGATGAGCTTCCTCTTCTACATTTAAAACATTGAACGGATTTATGGATTCAAAACTTTTTTGCCTGTTTAACACAGGGGAAACAGTTCTCGGGAGACTGATTTTCTTCTAGAGACCTTAGTCCATTCTCGAAGTGTACTTGGGCATTCGGTTGAGTCTGACATGATTGTAGTCGTTGGTAACATAGGTTTGTTTTCGCTTTTAACTTCCTTAGCTTGTATTGATGTTTTATTTTTGACTGACTTAGGGGCTAGTTGTACTTTGGGTTTTAAATTTGTTTTAGAAACTGACTTTGGAGTTAGTTTTACTTTTGGCTTTAGATTTGTTTTTGAAATAACCATAATTATGTTGCAATAATTAACTCAGTTACTAACCTAACAGTCATGTTAGGTTAACGCTATCAAAATAGCGTTAATTGTTGATAGAAAAGTGGAATAATCAAAATTATTTGTAATTACCTTAAAGTAAGTAACTATGTATTCCTTTTTCTTTAAGAGCTTCAAAGGTAAGGTAAACTAACACAATTAACTGAGAACAATTTTTTTTTTATAAGTTTGAAAGCACTAACACACACAGCTGTTTTATGTTTTTTTCAAAATAAATATTAAAGAAGTCCAGTATACTCGTAAATGTTTTTGGTTTGTTATTTTCAATAATGAATATTTATGATCGACCAAAAAAAAAAAAAAAAATACCCCACTCTCAAAATGTTCACGCTTACGTTTCGAGAGATGTAAAACCCGAATAAATAAATAAATTTCTACTAATAGTAATCAATGAAATATAATTAGATTTCATATAAAACGAAAATAAAATCGTTGAAATCGGTTAATAAATAGCAGAGATATAGCGTTTTGAATTTAGCAGTGATGATTTGGTGAGACAATTTATGGCCATTTTCCTTCGAGTTATTTATTACTTTTCATATTAGTTAACTGTGTATAAATATATTTATAAACAGTTATGCCCTAATATAGTTATTTGAAAATATTTAAACCATTGTCTAATAATTTGCAGCTTTTTCTGTCCAGGGGTACCCAGTTCACTGAGAGGTGTGTCCAAGGATGGTCTCTCTATCCCTGCTTGTTTCATGAAAACATATCCTGTCCAAAGTGGAATTGAACCCGGAACCCGAAAAACAGTAGTGCTTTATCCATTAGACTACGCTGCTGCAACAATATTGATTGTTTCTTAAATACGGGACAGTCCATTTGAAATCGTCCAATTTTCATCAATTTCGCTTCGCACACGAATTTTAAACTGTACAAATTTATTATTCTCAAGGGACACTGTCCCAGAATAAAATTTATTTTCTATTCTCTTCTATTCTATGTTAAGAACTCTTTTCCTTAACATGTTTTTGGAATTTTCTCCTTCAGTTTTTATCAAATTCGGTCAACTTTTATATTTAGCTGTTATTTATTAATGCTGACAAGTTGATGTGCCTAATGTTTTAAAATATATATAATTAAAACTACTTTAGTTAAAGAAAACTTAAAATATCAGCATTTAAGCCCTGTCAGACTATTTTAATCAGAATAGAACCTACATCATATTAAAGTTTATCAAATTTTACATCGATATAGCAAGTTTAATCAAAATCATTAGAGCCGTTTTTGAGAATAACGTGCAAAATGCATAGTATAAATTGGCTCTTATGGTCAGCCGATTTCGTTGAAAAAGTTTTCCACGTATAGTTGCCTTAAATATGAAATTTCAGTTTCCTTGGACTTTTCGTTTACGCCCAGGAGTTACCACACACACAGACCTTTTTGCGAAACTTGGTCATTTTGACTCAGGAGACCTTAAAGGGTTTTTTTCCGTTGAAAACTGGAATTCTAAAATTTCCACGATCGCAATATTATCCCTTACTATATATTTCATATATAGGTAAGTGAAAGTAATATCAACTCCGATAATTTTACATATTTAAGGATTAAACCAAAACTAGAATAATGATGAGAATATTTTATATAATTTTAGTCCTTACAGCACATTACCTCAGTAACCAAGAAAATGATTTTCGCACTTAATTATTACTTTCACTTACTATATATAGTAAGGGAAAGTATTGCGATCGTGGAAATTTTCGAATTCCAGTTTTCAACGGAAATACACATTTTAGGGTCCCCTTAGTCCAAATAACCAAGTCCCGCAAAAAGGTCTGTGTGTGTGTGTGGTAAGTCCTATGAAACTGAAATTTCATATTTAAGACAAATATACGCCCTAGACGTTACAAAACCTTTTTCATCAAAATGAGCTTACCATGCTTTTTGCACCTTTTTTTTCGATTTTCACGAAAACGGTTCCGACGATTTTGATTAAACTCGCTATTTCGATGTAAAATTTAATGAGCTTTAATATCATGTAGATTTCATTCTGATTAAAATGGTGTGACAGGGCTTAAATGCCGATATTTCGATTATATTATATAAAAATAACTATATTATCTTGTTGCCACTGATGAAAAACAGGTAAATATTTTTTTAATGTAGTTTTTCGTTTTTGATCGTAAGAACAGTAATATACATGTATGATATACCGTTGGAAAGCTTAAGATTTTAGAAAAAATATTATCTTATACTCAAGCTTTTAAGTTAATAGACAGTGATGAAAAGAAGATAGATCTAACTGATTTTTTTAGATAAAAATATAATAGATTTTTTAAAAAACACGTGTTTCTATAGAAATTCAATTTTATTAATTCTTTAATAGTTTTACTAATTTTTATCCCTAACTGTATTTGAAAATTCTTTAATTGATTTTAACAATGGTAAGTAAAAGTTGTATGTTGCCCGCACCAGATTTTTTTTCCTTATATAGCCTTTTCATTGCACTACTTGTTTTAGAAATTTGGATCGTGTAAGCTATATCCTTTTTTTCAATAAAAATGTATATTGCATAGCTTAAACTAAATAGTCTATTTGGTTGAAGTAAAATAAATAATAAGTATTATGATTATTATTTCAGCGCAAGAGCATATATAGCTACTGCGAAGTTCTCAAATGATATTTGGTCTGATATTAATTAGTCAAGATATCGTACTCCGAGATTATTAATAATTAATATGCGGCATTATAATTGGAGGTAAAGGTGTTTGCTGTATGTAGATCCAGGAAGCAGGAAGCCCATGTTGATTTTAGCTAAGTGGTTATTACTGCTTTATCGAATTCATGGCAACCTGAATTCAATTACCAATCGAATTTAGAGAATTCGCTAAATCCATTATTACGAGCTCTGCCGGAGATTATTAAATTTGCAAATTAACAGTTTAGATATGCGAAAGGGATATAATGTTTATACAAACGAGATTATGGAACTACTGATCACTACTGAAAATCTCAGGAATATTAGAATATTTACTATCACTAAATTGTGTTTTGCTATAACTATTGTATCACTACAATATTGTTTCTCATAATTTAGTACAATACTAAATACAACGTTTTTAGAATGTATATATATATATATATATATATATATATATATATATATAATATATATATATATATGTATATATATAAAACACACATTTTCATCTTCCATTTCTACAGAAGATACGTCTATTGATCTGGTATTCATTCAGTGCATTCTTTAGTTGCCTTTTCAATGAAATAATTTAAAATAAATTGTAGCCATGACCATACTAAGGCCAGATTAGGAACTGAAATCATAGAATAGACACAATATATTATGGACCAAAGAAAGTCACACACTTTAGAGAGTTGAAATTATAGCAATCTTACTAGAATAGTATTGTAAATTAAATTTAATATTAAATAAATAAAACTGGAAATATCACAATTGCTTGCGTTAAGAAACCCCTGTCGACTTGTCTTCACTAACACAATTCTCATACATGTTTTAATGTTAAACGTGTATTTATATATGCATATAAACCTCTTTATCTCAATATTATAAAGAGCAGCTGTTGATATTTGAAAACCACTGCGGTTGTATGTTTTGATCATATTTTTAAGAAGTTAAATCTGAAAATAATATCACTACAATTTTCTCTTGAATTTTTTTTGAGGTTATTGGATCTAATAACAATGCAATATAATAAATTTAGACTTTTTTTTTTCTTTTTATTCGTTTAACTTTTAGGCTATTGTGGCTAATTGGGGAGATGCTGCAGTGGAAGTTCTAGATTTTGCCTATTCAGGATTCATTAGGGTAGTTATCTTTAACGAGTACTTAGACCACCGTTCCCTCCTCCGAAGGACGCCATAAACAAGGATTTTTCACACACTGTAAAAAATTGTAAGGCCGTCAGTCGGTTTTGAACCAACCCTGGACATAGAAGGCCGTTATGCTAGGCACTACACCACATTTTTTTTCGTAATATGCAAAGAAATGTTAACTATCAATTAATTGTGTGATGAAAAATAAATTGTTTTAAAGTTTTAAGTAGATTATATCTACAAAGCTTTATTTATAAACCTTTATAATAAAAGTAACTACAAAGCCAAACTGTTACTTTTTCAACTATTTTTATTAACAACGAATACTTTTTTTTGTTATACTTAATGACAGATCACTGTCAAATTTAAATAATATACATATATGAGTTGGCAAACCCATGATTACACAATACGTTTTAGGTTTTAAACATAAACAGAGCATTAATTAATTTAATATAAAACTCCAATCGAAAATATAAATTAATTAAAATATCCAATTTACAAGTTTTTATAGAATTATGAGAGACTGAGATGACTTATTAACCTTTAACTGGAGAGGTGGGGTCTACAGGACTCCAAGGCCTCTTTAAAGTTTTGTGAATCCCATTCTCCCGATCCGATCGGCTTGTGAAAACCTGACATTTCCTGTCTCGACATGATTGTAATATAGCATCATTTTTTAGTCAGTTGTTATCTGGCATTCCTGTAGGCCAGTGTTATTGGGGTCCTATAGGGATCCACCTCACCATTAGTGTTCGAATTTATTTAAAGTGTGTTTTTCAATTGGTTGAAAGAAATGTCCCGTGATCGTTTTATTTTTAATTTTATTAAGAAGCTGGGATCATCCTTGTTACAGGATCACATGACCAGACGGTCAGAAAATCCCAGATTTTCCCCAGAGCTTCTGTTTAAAGCTCAATCATTATCAGGGGAAAAAACTAGATGAATCTAACACATATAGTCAGGAGGCCCCTCCTAAGAAAAGGAGATGTTGTTTTTGTCCAAGAAACAAGAATAGGAAGTTATATATAGTTTGTATTAAATGTGAACAAAATATTTGTGGGCTATTTTCGGTTTCCTATTGCAAAAACTGAGCCTAATTTTAGCTGTGCATACTTTCTTTACAATATAAAAGTTTCATTTTTTTATCATTTTCCGTTCTTTAAATGTAATAAAATTTAAGATAAGGACTTGTTTATATATTATTTTACAAATGTTTTCATTGCTTAGAATATAACGTTAAAAAAAAAAGTATTAATAAAGTGTATTTAATAGTATCAGGCATTTATTCAATTTTAGAAGTATCCTTTTGCATGGTACCTATTGAAAATAGGTTTAATTAACGTATTTCACAAGAATAAACAATTCTAGATGTTGCAGGATTAAAGAACAAAAAAAAAAACTTGTCTGGGGTCTGAGAGACCTCACCTCACCAATTTTGACTATAAATTTCACCTCACTAGTTAAAGATTAAGCCAAAACGTTGATATTTATCAATTAAGCAGGGTAGTATAATACTGAGTTGGTTTCATAATTTTTCTTTTTAATTCCTTTCAGATTTAGTGATTTGATTAAAAGCAAAAATAAAACCCAACAGAAATCTTTCCAAGAATTCTCTCAAAGCGTTAAAAATGTTCGTATGTTTAAGAGCCCAAGAAAAATAAAATATCGGATATAAATAAAAATATCAATCTTTAAAAAAAAATAAATCCAAATCTAATAACGCACAGTCATATTAATATTTAATTTTTTTGAGTAGAGACCGTAAAGCCTGATTTCCTAAAACGATACACTTACTTAGGACTCAAGAAGCTTTTGCGGAAACACAATTTCGAGGAAAGTGCCAGCCAGCTCCTAATAGGACCAGGCCAAATTGGGTTGACTGCCTTTAAAAAACCTTCGTCTTCACTTAAGTGAGAAATTTTCAAAAGAAATGTTGGCAATGAATTCAGGGCGAGTAAGATTGATCAAGTCAGTCCTTTGGTTTCGGGTTCTTTACAAGATGGTGACATAATTGTTTACTTCATATGAGTTTAAAACTATAATATTATAGCAATATTTTCAACTCAAATTACCAATGATATATTATTTTTTTCACTTCATCTATAGATTTTTAGCTATCAGTAGTATTGTGACAACCAGCAAATAGGATAAAATAATAAAGAAAATAATATCATGTGAGGCATTAGTAAGGACCTTACCCTGCAGCACGTCTTCTCGTTAGGTTTTTTTATGTGAGGTGTCTTGCATTTTTACTTTCGCTTAGTCCGGAAAAGGGTCTGTGTGTCTGTGTGTGTGGTAAGTCTAGCGCAAAAACATAAGTCGTACGAAACTGAAATTTCATATTTAAGACACCTTACGCCCGAGATGATACAACTACTTTTTCATCAAAATCAGCCAGCCAGAAGAGCAACTTTATACCATGCATTTTGCACCTTTTTACGATTCAATCAAAAATGGTTCTAACGATTTTGATTAAACTCTATACATCGATGTAAAATTTGATGGGCTTTAATACGATGTAGGTTTCATTCTAATTAAAGTAGTCTGGCAGGGCTTAAATGCCAATATTTTAAATTTTCTACCCCTAAAGTACCTTTAAGTTTATGGATTTAAAATAAAAATTGGAACAACAACTTGTCAACATTAATAAATAAAAGCTTAATATGAAAGTTGACCGAATTAGCATTGATAAATAACGGGAAATATGTAAATTGAGCGAATTTGATAAACAACTAAAGGAGAAAAGGGCAAACATATTATTCTTATGCAATTTCTGTGTTTTGAACACAAGAATAGTCATATATTGGGTTGATGCAAAATTAATGCAGGTTTCCTCTACTGCAATATCTTAATTCCAATTGTGTAAACAAAGCTAATCCTAACATTGATCATTATTATACCAAAACAAACCTTATCTAATACCCTCTCTTTCACCATGAATTTGTTTAGTAAAATCGTTTTGTTCAGTGTGTTCAAAGGTCTTGAATCGAAAATGTCAAAGTGCGATTTTCGTCAAATTTATTTTTACGAATTTAAATTAGGGCGCAGCGCTGCGCAAACGGCTCGTAATATTAATAAAGTGTGGGGTCAGAGGGCTATTAATGAGTGCACGGTGCAGCGTTGGTTCCAGAAGTTTCGCAGAGGAGATTTCGACCTCGAAGACAAGGAAGGTCGGGGCCGTCATCTTGCTCTGTGCAACGACCAGCTGAGGTCAAAAGTGGAAGAAGGCCCAACCAAAACCACACGAGGAATGGCGGCGGAACTCGGAACTCAAAAATTGCAACGTCTTTGCCCAGCATTGATGAATCGGAAGGGGCCGATCCTGCTCCACGATAACGCCAGACCACACGTTGCACAACCAACGCTTCGACGACTGCACGAGTTGGGCTACGAAGTTCTCCAACATCCGCCTTATTCACCTGACCTCTCTCCTACAGACTTCCACTTTTTCAGGCATCTGGACAACTTTTTGAGGGAGAAAAATTTTCAAAACCAGGACGACATTGAAAATTCTTTTCGTGATTTCATTGAGTCCAGGGATTCGGATTTTTTTTCTGGTGGAATAAGAAAGCTTGTTGAACGTTGGCAAAAGTGCATTGATTCAGATGGAAATTATTTTGATTAAATATATATGGTTAAAGTAAAGATATGGCGTATTTACAATACCTACTAAAAACCTGCATTAATTTTGCATCAACCCAATAGATTTATAATATACCGTTGGATAGCTAAAGATTTTAGAAAAATTATTATTTAACATACCGAATTTTAAAGGTTAATGAAGAGTGATGAAAATCCGATAAAACTAACTGATTTTTGTTAGTAAAAATATAGATTATTTAATAAAACACATGTTTCTATTGAAATTAAAAATAATTAATCCGTTAACAATTTATTTGTATCTTTAAATGTATTTAAAAATTCTTTTATTATTTTTAATACCGGAGGTAAGTGAAAGTCGTGTGTTGCGCGCACCAGATTTTTAAATAATTGAAGTCTTTATTTTGTGTCAGAGTGTTAATAAGGCTATCATTATTTGATTAGGGGCCATTTGTGGGTTTTATAGCTTGAGTGAAGTAAGCGAGCTCTTGGAGAAGGCTCAAAAGGGGCTGGTTAAGATTATTCGACCCCTAATTATTGTGAAATTTGAAATTTTCACATGAAGACGACTGCTTAGGAATTTCCCTCTTCACACCCGAGCCTATTGGTTAATTGTTAGAAGGTGGAAAGGCGTAATTTGGTCCTATCTTGAGGGCTGATAATTCCCGTGGCTGGATTGGGTTGTAAAATAATTTCAATTGTATGGTCCATTAATTTGCGAACTTCCCTTAGTTAGAATTAGAATAGAAAAAAAACTTCATTCTGGGACAAGGTCCCTTGAGAATAACAATTATGAACAAAATAATAAAATTATAACTGGCCAAAAACAATATACAACTACAATTAAATAATACAATAATGAAAATAAGAAAAAAGGGTCAGAGTACCATCTCTATTTACAATTTATAAATAAATAAATAAGAATAAACATAAAATGTAACTTTTACATCTCATTAAAGTAAGTGCATTAAAATCAAATTCACCTTACATAAGTTGGCATAATAAAAATTAGCTAAGTATTCTGAAGAGAAAGGAAGTATTGAAAGAGGAGGGATTTAAAAGATGAGAGGAAGCAGCATGACGGATGTTTGAAGGGAGAGTATTCCACAAGGCAGTGGAACGGGCTAAAAAGGAGCAGTCATATTTTTTGGTTCTATGGAAAGGAGTGTGGAGGTCAGACAGACTAGTTACTTGGTATCACGGTAACTAAAACAATTAAACTGGCAACGGGACAACAAGGCATTTTGTTGCCCTAACATCTAACGAATGATATCCTAAAATCCATATGTAAAACTTTTATTCCAGATTAGTGGACTATTATAACCATCAGTTGTTTTTCATCAATTAAATTAAATAACATTCCTCTCTCAAATACATTTCTTACTTTAATTTTTTTTTTTTAACTTAGTTTGAAATAATATGTAGCCAAGATTTATTTTTCTATTTGACTGTAACAGATTGGATGCAAATTTAAATCACTTAATGAAGTTGTTTTTAGATTAAAGAGACCACAAATTGGTCCCTTTGATTTGCATAAATCATTTGAATCAGTTGAACTTCAAATTAAATTCCAAATTAACCACCAGCCGTTGAGTAGTGACCATCAAAACTGCAATTGTCACTATTTCGTTCATTGCAGATATCCAATTTGAAACTAATTATTATGATATGAAAATTAGAGCGTTTTCTGATCATTTTAGTATAATAAAATAGTAACTTTATCTATAGAGATAAAATAGTGTTGTTAAAAAAAATAAATAAAAAAATATATGCACAATCTCTTATCAGAATAGTAGAATAAAAGTTCGACGGAATAGCTAATATTATTGATTATCTAGTGTAATTATAAATTAATTGCATATTGGAATACAGATATTATGTTTTTGATAAGAAATACATGTTGTCCTATTGATTCCAGTGGTGTGAGGGTCAAATTAAACCTATTGATTAGAGGACTAAGGTCACTACGGTTTATGAACCTATATTATGTATGTAAAGTGTTTCACGAAACTCCAAGAGAAACCCTTTATTCAGCTATATTTAAATAATAACGGGCTCATGTAAATATATCAATTATTAACCTGACTCATCATAATATAGCTTATTACCTATCAGTTAAGATGTTTAATCATTATTCTCTTAGGAAAATAAAAGATGTACTTTAAAGCAATACAATATGCTAAAATATGTTTTTCATAACTCAGGATTATGCATAGTGAATTGTTAAGCCCAATTTGATGCATGAAATAAAATCATTTTATTTTTATTGTTTACTTTCACTTGCCTATATATGAAATATATAGTAAGGGAAAGTATTGTGATTGTGAAAATTTCTGAATTCTAGTTATCAACGGAAATACGCGTTTTAGGGTCCCCAGATTGCGAAAAAGTCTGTGTTGTAGGTCTAGCATGAAAATGTAAAGTCGTACAAAACAAAAATTACATATTTACTCCTGAGATGATACCTCAACTTTTTTATCAAATTCTGTGAACCAAAAAAAACACTTTATACCATGCAGTTAGCACCTTTTTTTATACCATTAAACTTAATGTATCGACGGAAAATTTAATGCACTTTAATATCATGTAGTTTTTAATTTAATTGAAATAGTCCGACAGGGCTTCAATAAAGATTTTTTTTCTTCTCAAGTACCTTTAATTTTGTAGATTGAAAAAAAATTAACCGGATCATCTTGTTAAATTCATAAAATACAGGTAAAAATTGGGAAGAACAACAGTTCTTGGATATTTTTAAAATTAAATTACTTTTTTCCTACTAAAAATTAATCACAAAGCTGATGTTTATTTATACGCCTTTAATCCTCATGAAATTAACTATGTTTACACACTGAATATGTCTCTATTAGGGCTCATTAGTGTAGTTTATAGCAAACCAACATGCGTGACAAATCTGTTCATTTTCGGCATATTATGCTGTTCTTTATTAAAAAAGGAAAAAACGCAGCCCGGACTGCAAGAAAGACTCGTGCCGTGTATAGCAGAGTTCGGAAGTGGTTTTCGCGGTTTAGATCAGGAGATTTCAATTTGGAAGACCAATCCCGGGCTGGCCGGAGTAAAACTCTTGACATCGAGGATATTATAACGGACATCGCAAACAATCAACGAATTACTGTCCGAGAGATAGCTGCGGAGTTAATAGCCTGCATATCGACTGTATTTGATCATCTAAAGAAGACCAGGTTACGACGTTTGGCTTCCCCGTGAGCTCAAGAAAAGGAACATTATTAAAGGATTTCATGTTGTGATAAGCTGCTGAAAAAAAAAAAAAAAAAAATGTGAAGGATCCATTTTTGAAACGAGTTGTTACTGGTGACAAAACATGGATTCTCTACATCAACACCAGCCGAAAAAATCTTGGGGCTTGCTTGGAACGACGCCACTCGCAACACCAAAGGCTGGCTGGCATCTAAGAAAGGTGATGCTCAGTATTTGGTGGGGTTGGAAGGAAACCATACATTTTGAGCCCCTTCTACAAAACCAAACTATAAATACGGACTTTTACTGTTACTTACGTTTTACTTCACCCGTCATATTCTTCTGAAATGGCTCATTCGGATTTCCAACTTTTCTGTTCCCTCGAAAATTGTCTAATAGGGATATCCTATTCTTCAGAAGATGTTTGTTAAAACGGACGTTTTATTGTTTTTCAGGAGTAAGGACAGTGATTTTTTTTAAATAAGGTATAATGGACCATCTAAGCCTTTGGGGAAAGGTAATCGCTAACAGTGGTAACTATTTTGTAGATTAAATAAATAAATTTTTAGCTGCTCATCAATTTTAATTTTTGTTCAAATTTCTCTACGAACTTTCCGGTATGTAAGTTCAAGGAACTCGATTACTAACTAAAGGAGAAACGAGCAAACATATTTATTAAACTAATTTATTTTTAACAAACTTAAGTATACTAATATAGATGAATAATATACCCTTGGAAAGCTGATTTAAAAAAAAAAAATATTATCTTATATACGGAGCTGTGGAAGGTAAGTCCCTATGAACTTAGGCGCTATGAAACAATTATGAACAGTATAATATTCATCCCATTAAGCTTATTTTAGTAAAATTTAAAACATTAATCAAAATTACAACATGTGAAAAAGAAATTTGTAAATACAGAGTTGGGAGGAAAGAGTTGAACCTACCCTTCAATCACAATAACTCAATTCGCATACAAATTTATAACGCTCCACATAACTCAATTCGGAGACCTGTAGAGGTGCTCAGATCCTTAAAAAGCCTCAATATACGTCGTTTGAAACATTACATATGCCAAAATTTTTACTTAAATTTAGTTTTAACTTTCATGAAAGCATACAGACTCTTAAAATAGGAATAGATATTTTTTCAGCTCAATAATATGTATAAAACTAAATATAGATTAAGACGAATAGAGTTTTTAGGTATATTTTAATATTATAATGCACTATTCTTTTAATCCGAACTACTTCAAATTTGTTTCCAATTATCTTGGAAATTGTCACAAAAACGATTTGAAATTTAAATAATTTGTTATATTATATAAACCTGGGAAGTGGCGTGATCTAGTGGATAGGACAGTAGTTAATGTTTTCTGTGCCTGGGTTCGAACTCCGGTTGTGACAGTATTTATTATTCTGTTCTTTTAGTTGTGGAATCACCCTTGGGTATGAGACTCTCCTCGGGTACAGCCATCCAATATAAAGTGTGTACCTAATAATCGGGAAAAAACTGGAAGCATAATCAACCCATTTATCTAAAAACGTTACGAATATGACTTACATGGGTTGTAGAAGTGCAGGTTATATAAAGTTATTCAAGTTCCTCTAGCTGGTCAAGCTTCAGCAGTATTTGATATGATTTAAAAATTACTTAGCCTTTAATTTCCTTCATAAAATTTCAGTAAGATTAAATAAACAAACTAATAATATAGATGATTTATGTATACATTGATATAGAGAGTTGAATCTATAGCGTTAAACTCGTTTTCAAGAAAATTGTAGAGAAATGGGTAGAAGTTTGTAGTACGTGGTCCTATCTACCATATGAAATATATACCTTCATTTTTATACGACTTCCCGGTATGGAGTTAGACTTAAAACACACGCGCACACCACACACACACACACACACACACACACACACACACACACATATCTTTTGGTGTGACTTAGTTACTTGGTATCCTAAAACGTGTTTTTTTGTTGAATACACAAAAACGTTCACGTTCAAAATACTTTCCCCTTACTACACCCTTCTCATATATTTAATAAATTCATATAAATTGATAAAAGTTCAACATTTAATAAAATTAATCCTAAACTTTTAAAGGGCACTGGCAACGAGTGGAGCACAGATAATATAACACATGTTTATAACACATAATATGCGTAGTTTTTTGTATAATTTTTCCTACAATCGCAATAAAACCTCAATTTTATTTCACCATATGTTTGCCATTTAAGCTAATGTACTATAATCACAAAAAAAACAACTATATTTTCTGATTGTAAGGATGACTCATCCAAAATCATTGTTAACATTTTGTCAAAATGTAAATATGTGAATAAAGTTTATTTTATTTTATTTTTTTTTTTAACATAATATGTTAACTATGAAAACGAGAATACTAAGTTCTTATATGTTGATCAACTCCCGTTCTGAATCTTAAAATTTTCTTCTTTTTCTTCTTCATCTTTCCTCTCCACCGCACAGCAGTGTGAGGGGGTCGCTTGTAGAGGCTGATCCAGACATTCCTATTCTGCGCCATTTCCCCTACCGATCTCCAATCTATATCTCTTTTTCAGCAGGCCTTCCTGATCCCATCCTTCCAAGTCTTCCTCTTGGTCTCCTTCCCTCTACTTTACTCTACTCTACTTTCAGCTCATACGTTGCTTTTGCCACGCGATCCTCCGACATTCTTGAGACATGGCCGTACCATCTTAGCTGAATTTCTTCAACAATATCCTCGGCCGGTCTGACATCAAGGTTGGATCGTATTATGGTATTTCTCATCCTATCTCTCCTCGTCTTAAAATGTTTTTATTCAAAATATAGCATTTTTTGTATGTGAGTCTTTTTTTGCTGTGCTATAAATCTATGGAATGTATGTCCATATGGGTTTAAGTAGGTATGTGTATGTATCCAGTTTCTTTCTATTTTTTAGTGTTGATGATTTAGATAGAAGAGGATGAAATACTTTTAGTCACTGGTTGAGTCTTTTTTTTCATCTTGACATGTGAGCCCCGTGTCATCCTTTTATCGAGTAGTATTCCTAGGCAACGTACAGAGTTGGTCTAAGGAATTTGGTTGTCGCCAAAAAAAAATTTAGAGGGAAAATGTTTTATCGTAGTGTGAACGCTACATGTTTTGACTTTTCATGACTTAATCGAATTTTTCAAAGACACTAAGGTTTTAGGAGCATTAAGTGATTTTGTACAGTCAGGGAGCCCAGTATGGGATCGCCGTTTGATGTGTAAAATGGCAGCTTAAAAGCTTCCCGTTGGAAGCACTCTAAAAATATTCTAAATTACAAGGTATCGGGGCCATCTCTTTTTCAGGCACCTCAGAGGTTTATCAGGAATTGAAGAGGAAAAAAGGATGGAAACTAGTTGGTAATTTGTCATGAAAAGATTGATACCTGGTCCGAGCTAAATCAGTAACATAGGGAACAGTAAGGTCTTAATGGATAAGCTTATTCATGACAAAGTAAGGAGCGTTGAGTATTTTACGAAGGATTTTAAATTGTAACGATTATATGCGGGAAGAATTGGATGGTTTAGTAGAGTCCCAAAGCTCTACTCCGTAAGTCCAGATTGGTCTTATTATAGCCATATAGATGAGCCTTTCGTAGTTAAGAGGAAGATTTGACCGTTTTTCTAGTAAATTTTGAAGTAGCCTAAAACGGCGAGCAGTTTCTTGTCATTTTAGTCGTGTATAAGGATTCCAAGTTAAGCGTTTGTCAAGTCCTAGGTATCGGATCTGTTCAATAGGAACTAGTTGGGTGTTATTAAAGGATACTGTAGGGCAGGAATTCAAAGGTTTACGAAAAAGGGTAAATATTATTGTGATATTTGAAAATTGATTTTAAGAAAGGAGGTATGTGAAAGTTATATGTTGTTACAGAATTTGATTATTGGCGTCATTCAAGACGAAGATATTACTCAACAGGGAGCAATGGAGATTAATAAAAGTTATTAATACTCATGTCCTATTCGAATATCAATAAAATAATAACTCCGTTTTATTACATGGTATAATAATTATATGGGAGCGTCATTATAGTGGTAGTGGGAGAGGGACTGAGAAGTGACAGATAAGAGAGTATAATATAGGAGGCGGGACCTGTTGGTCTTCTACTTGTTGAAGCGACGAGCCGACCTGCCCCTTCGGCAGAGTTCGGCCATCTCCGCCCTCCGGGTCCTATTGATCAACTCAACCGCTCCTCTTACATAAACATCTCTTTTATTACATACTTATTACACCTGCGGTTCATCCGTCACATCCGGTGAGGAACATCTTACGTCTATCCGTAATCCCAAGCAATATAAACTGGCAATTAAACCTATTCCGAACTCAAAACAAACACAACACAAAAAACCAAAACAAAAAAAAAAAAACACAAATTTAGAGATCTTCTGATAATTTTACTTTCACTTACCTATATATGAAATTTATAGTAAGGGAAAGTATTCCGATCTTGAAAATTTTGAATTCCAGTTTTCAACGGAAATACAAGTTTTAGGGTCCCCAGAGTCCAAATAACCAAGTCCCGCAAAAAAGACTCTGTATTTGTCGAAAACGAAAAGTCCTATGAAACTGAAATTTCATATCTAAGACAACTATAGGCTCGAGATGATACAACAACCTTTTCATCAAAATCAGCCTACCAGAAGAGCAACTTTATACTACGCATTTAGCACCTTTTTACGATTTCCTCAAAAACGACTTTAACGATTTTGATTAAACTCGCTATGTCGATGTAAATTTAATAGGCTTTAACATCATATTGGTTTCATTTTGATTGAAATAGTCTGACAGGACTTAAATGCCCATTTAAATATTTTAAATATTCTTCTTCTAAAGTACCTTTGATTTTGTAGATACTAGAAGAATAACAATATAATCTTATTATCAACGATGAAAAACAGGTAAATATATTAGTTGAACGAATTCGATCTCTAAACAAAGGGGAATACTGCCAAAATATTTTTTTTCATGCAATTTTTCGTTTTTGAACATAAGAATTGTAATATAGATGTGTAATATACCGTTTGAAAGCTATAGGTTTTAGAATAAATATTATCTTATACACAAGATTGTAAAAGTTAATTATTATTATTTCACGGCGCTACAACCCGGTCACGGGTCTTGGCCTCCTCCAACCGCCTCCTCCAATCATCACGGTCTTGAGCCGATGCCATCCAGCTCCTAACTCCCAGCAACATGCGAGCGTCCGCCGCCACACCATCCGACCATCTCAACCTTGGTCTTCCTCTTCTTCTTATCCCATGGATCGGCTGAGTGAGCAATATTTTGGGCATTTCTCCATTTTCCATCCTGGCAATATGCCCTGCATATCTTAGGCGTCTTAACTTCATAGCCCGGACCACATCACCTTCTCCAAAAGCATTGTAGAGGTCCTGATTTGTGCGCCGCTTCCACTCCTCTCCAACTTTCACTCCTCCAAAAATACGGCGGAGAACTTTTCTTTCAAAAATTAGGAGTTCCTTCTCGGTCGCCTTTGAAGTCGCCCAACACTCTGATCCATAGAGCAGTACGGGACGCACCAATGTCTTATAGAGGTGGAGCTTGGTCTGTCTAGAGAGTATCCGCTTGGTTAGCTGCTTGCCTAACCCAAAGTAGCATTTGTTGGCTGCAGTTATTCTTCTCCTTATCTCAATATCGGGGTTATTATCTTGGGTGACCACTGATCCCAGGTATGTGAACTCTGAGACCTTCTCAAACTTATGAACCCCGATAGTGACTGTCTCACCTAGCATTGGGATTTCTTCTGCTACCATATATTTTGTTTTGGACTCATTAACGTTCAGTCCAAGTCTGCTGGCAGGACCCATCAAAGCCAGAAAGGCATCAGTCACGGACTGTAGAGAGCGTCCCACAATGTCGATGTCGTCTGCGTAAGCGAACAGCTGGACAAGTCGGGTAAATATATTCCCTTCTCTTTCGCGTAAACCAGCATCTCTTACGGCCTTCTCAAGTGCTAGATTAAACAGCAAACAGGCTAGTGCATCCCCTTGTCGGAGTCCTTTATCTGCACGAAATTCCTTGGACCTGTCACCATTTACTCTTACCATACATCTCACCTCCTTCATGGTAAGCTTTATCAAGCGTATAAGTTTCTCAGGTATATTAAATTCTCTGAGGGCAATGTACAGCTCTTCTCGTATTATGCTGTCATACGCTGCTTTGAAATCTATGAAAAGATGGTGAGTTTTGGTTTTATACTCATGGCCTCTTTCAAGAATTGTTCGCACACAGAACATCTGGTCTGAGGTGGATCTTCCTTTCCTGAATCCACTCTGGTAGGGACCAAGTTCGCGCTCAGCAAATGGTAAGAGACGTCTAAAAAGAATATTAGATAGTATTTTATAGGCACAGGATAGTAGTGAGATGCCTCGATAATTGCTGCAAAGTAATCTATCACCCTTTTTATGTATAGGGCAGATAACTGATCTGTTCCAATCGGAGGGCATCACCTCATCTGTCCATATCACAAGGAGAAGATATTGTAATGCTTTGTTGAGCTCATTTCCACCGTATTTCAAGAGTTCAGCAGGGAGTGCGTCAATGCCAGGGGTTTTGTTATTTTTCAGTTTGCTGATGGCATCTATAACCTCTTCTTCATCAGGAGGTTCAATGTCTAACCCTTGTTCTCCCACTTGTATTCTGTTGATTTCATCTGTCTCTTGTTTGTCTAATTCATCATGAGAGTCTCCTTCTCTTGGATTGAGAAGATCATTGAAATAATCCCTCCATTCGTCAAGAACTTCAGACTTGTTGGTCAACAAGTTTCCATGTTTATCCTTACAAGACATCACTTTACTAAGGTATTGCTTTCTTCCCTTATTGACCAATCTGAAGAAATCCCTACTTTCTTTGCTGCAGTGGAGCATTTCAATTGTTTTCAGTTCCTCGCTCTCTTTCTGTCGTTTCTTCTTCCGGTGTAAATGCTTCTCTTCTTTTCTTCTCTGTCGATATTCATCAACAGACCTCCTTGTGGTTGCCCTAATCATTCCTTGGTACGCACTGTTTTTCCGGTTCGTGGCTATACTGCATTCTTCATCGAACCAGGGTGACCTTGGTTCCTTCTCATATGGCCCTAGTACTTCATCAGCTGTTTCCATTATCGCTCCGTAACAGTGCGACCAGAACTTTTCAATGTCCAGCTCAGCATCGCTGCTTCTCTGGCGCACTTTAATGTCAAGTGCTTCAGTGTATTTATGCTGGATTTGCGGGTCTTTCAGTTTTTTTTAGATTAAACCGTCGGGGCTTCTCGGCAGCTTTTAATTTCCTCACTGAGCAGATCTTCGCCGTCACATGTGCTATGCTCAAGTAGTGGTCCGAATCGACATTTGCTCCTCTGAATGTTCTAACATTTCTCAGATTGCTTCTATGGCGTCTACCTATCAAAATATGATCGATCTGATTGACAACTGACCGGTCCGGTGACGTCCATGTGCCCTTGTGTATATTCTTGTGAGGATACAGTGTACTTCCTACCACGAGATTCCTGGATTCAGCGAAGTTAATGAGCCTTTGTCCATTGTCGTTGGTTGTGTCATGAAGGCTATGTTTTCCTATGATTCGCTGGTATATTGCTTCTTTTCCCAACTTTGCATTGAAATCTCCAGCGATTACTTTCATGTCATACCTAGGGCAGGCATCCAGAGTCCTTTCCAAAAGTTCATAGAAAGTATCCTTTTCTTCTTCATTTGACACCTCTGTAGGGGCATGTACACTTAACAAACTGTAGTTATAAAACTTTCCTCGCATTCTTAAGAGACAAATTCGCGGACTCACTGGTTTAAATCCAATTATCATCTGCCTATACTTTCCCCTCACAACAAATCCTGTGCCGAATTCATGGCGACTCTCATGACAGCTGTAGTAGATGGAGTGGTGCCTTTTTTCAAGAATTCCTTGACCAGTCCATCTGATCTCCTGGACAGCGCCTATGTCAATCTTATACCTGTCAAATTGTTCTAGTAGCAACTTTAATGCTCCGGGTCTATATAGAGACAATGCATTCCAGTATCCAAAGTTGAAAATCCTATGGGGGGTGCCGGGTCGTTTACCTTTAAGACTGATCAGATCCGAGGCTGGTGTAGGTTTCACGATAATAACTATTTCAGGTAGTGGGGCTATCCACCCTCTCTCCGTACCCTAGTCTGCTGACGGGGCTGCCATCTCAATGCATGCAGACCTACATCCCCATCCGGGGCGGCTTCCTAGGGAAGGTGGCCCTAGGGTGTATACTGTATGTGACCTTGTGTGTAGAGTGCTGGATTTAGTTTATATGTGTGAGTGTCAGTGTACTGTTACCCCAACCTGGAGGACCAGTGGCTGACTGCGGTACAATGACCGGGCGATGGGGTCGCCACTTCCCTACGCCTAGGTAAAAGTTAATATAGAGTGAAGAAAAGCCGATAAAACTAACTGGTTATTATTTCAGATAATTATATAATTGATTTTTTAATAAAAACACATGTTTCTATATAAATTCAATTTAATTAATTCTTTATTAGTTTCACTCATTTTTATCTATTTTAACAATGGCGCTAAGCGAAAGTTGTGTGCTGCCCGCACCAGTTTTTTTTTTTTGGTATCAATATCCTGAAAGCTATAGAATAAAAGCCGAAATCACCAACTGTATTAATTTGATTTACTCATTGCAACGTATCCTTTTAGCCAACTGAAACGTTGATTTCGAAATGGTACTAAAGGAAATTTTTTACGATATCGATATGTTGACATATTTATATTCTCATCGCTTAGTTTTATCTAAATCTTCTATTTGATTTTATCTAATGAACTCTCATGACCTTTAAAAATGCGAGTTAGGAATGCAGTTCTTTTTATGTACTGATTACGCATTTAGTTTCGATCCAAATCATCCTTAAACATTTCAGTATATAATTTTAATATAGCGTTATTAATACAGTAAAAATTAAACAATTTGGTGTAATAATATGGTAATTAGAGGATTTTGCGCTTCGAGTAAAATTTCCTAGAATGGATATAGTAGCTTTTGGAAATCAATGTCTTAATGGTTCTTACACGCAGTTATTACAAATAAAACATCTAGTAAATATTTAAAATTGCCGGCCGAAACGCTCTACTATAAAAAAAAATTAAATTGATTGAGTTACAATAACCTAGTATTTTATAACACATAATACACAAAGTAGCTATTACAATTTAAAAAATATGTTGTGTTCAGAAACAATAAATATATTTTTTTTAAACAAACATACGTTTCATATTAATTGAGCCAGACATACTGTTAATACATATTGGATTAGCCAGTTCAACAACACGAAAATAACAGGTATAGAAAATTGAGATAATCGAATGAAAATATCGATTGTGTAAGAAACACAAGAATAAGTGAGGGGTACAATCTAAATCTCCATACATACTGGGCATTTATTTCTTATCCTTGCCAAAGCCATTTTATGATTTTTACTTTCACTTACCCATAGATGAAATATGAAGTAAGAGAAAGTATTGCGATCGTGAAAATTTATAATTACAGTTTTCAACGGAAATACGAATTCCAGGGTCCCCTAAATCCAAATAACCAAGTCGCGAAGGGATTACTTGTAGCTGGGTGGCTAGCATAACAGTATCCTATGCCAAAGGTCACGGATTCAAACCCAGAGGTGGTCCTAGGATTTTTTAATGGGAGTAAAATATCCTTAGTTATGCCGTCCTTCGGAGGGGACGTTAAAAGGTGGTCCCGGGTCTGTGCGATGTCAGGTACTCGTTAAAGATCCCTATCCTAATAAAACCTGACTAGGCAAAATTTAGAACTCCCACTGTAGTATCGCCCGATTAGCCCTAGTAGCATAAAGTGACTTTAAAAAAATAAACAAACAAACAACAAAAACCAAATCGCGCAAAACGATCAGTGTGTGTCTGTGAGTTGTTAATCTAGAACAAAAACGAAAAGTCATAGGAATCTGAAATTTCTTACTTTGAAAAAACTGTTAGGGACAGATTGTGATTTTACTCAATAAAAATTGTTGTTGAAAAAAAAAAAAAAAACTGTACTTCAGGTGTCCCAAGACATTGCAGTTACTTTTTCATCACGATCGGGAAACAGAAGAGAATCTTTATACCATGCATTTAATATTCATTCTGATGTAAATAGTTTGACATGGCTTAAATATCAAGTTTTTGAATTTCCTTGAAGTACCTTAATTTTTAAATTCGAAAAAATTAAACATATAATCTTATTAGCATTGATAAAGTACGGCTAAATATACATGCTAAATGAATTTGATATCCAACTAAAGGAGAAAAGGGTAAACAATTTTTTTTTTTTTTTTTTATGGACTTTTGTTATTTGGAACATATAAACAGTAATATAGGTGTATCATTGACCTTAGGAAAGCTAAAGCTGTTAAAAAACATACTATCTTATAAATAAAATGGTGAAAGTTATTGGATAGTGACGAAAAGCCGATAAAACTGATAATAAAATGATATAAATACTTAACATAACACATATTTCTATTGAAACTCAATGAAATTAATTCTTACACCTTTTTTTTTTTAATGAGAAAATCTTGTGTTCCGCGTACCAGAATTTTTAGGTTATTTATTTGAAATTAAATGGACTACAGTGCTGCCAAGGGGCAGTTTTTTTTGTTTTATCATTCTAGCATATTTACTTGATGTATGAACATACAGTTGTAAATTTCAATAAATAATTTTTTTTTAAATAAATAAATTTTTCCTAATTATTATACAACAAAAGATAAAACAATACTCAATTAATAGGGCTTACATTTCCGTTAGAATTTGTTCTCGATTATGTTATTTAAATTTATCTGGTGTATTTAAATCGAAAGATGTAACTTTAGATTTGCTTCTTTATAGAAAAGAAAAGACCAATTAGATGTCCTCATTGTATAAAAGAGTTTATATTTTTGAAAAAAGTTTGTATATTTGTTTTTTAGATTACCTAGTAAAGTACTAGAGCATAGAGATGGGAGAACACAAAGGGATGAAGAAGGCAGATGTGCAGGTAACATTTTTTTCCTTCCCATTCTTTTTATCCTTTCCACCTTTTACTTGTCCTTATAAATTACTTTCTTGCCCTAGAGCTCCTTCAGTATTACGATGATAACGTTTTTCTTTGTAGACTCCAGTATCCCTTTGTCGCGAAACATTGTCCTGATTGGCTGGGTCCTCCCTTCTCATCTTTTTGAGATACATTTTTCCGTTGCCCAACAGTTGAAATATAAGAGAACTGTTAAAACAATAAAATTTATCCGAACCTAATAACAAAAACATCAATTCTCAAGTTATTTATTTAATGGTTAAACTTATTGTTAATAATAATTTTACTATCGTCCTTACACATAGACGCGTATGTAATCAGCGGACAGATAGCTGATTTATATATTATTAATTTCTTCTGAGGATTCAAAAGGGATTTTCTGTTAAAGTAAGGAAACATTTTAAATATTATTTTTTCGCATTATCAATTTGTCTATTGATATGATCAGTGAATTTAAGGGATTTATCCAAGGTTAGGCCTAGGTACTGCACGGATTTCAACCAAGGGATGGGAGCACAATTTATCTTGATTTGGTGGATTATTTGTGGGACGTTTGGTGAACTGAATTGCTTCAGATTTGGTAGGATTAATTTTCAACTTCCATTTTTCACGTTAGTTGAGGGTGCAGTCAAATTAACACACAATTAAGTGGAAACTTAATTTAATAGTGCGTACGTTTCGGCCTAAATTCAGGCCTTATTCAGGGCTAAATATATGGAATTGATAGATAAATAGTTGAGAAAAATTTATATCTGATTTAATCGTAGCTCACCTCTTTACCTATCCACTCCCAACATCTCAACTTTTACAACATATCGTTTTGTTTTTTGGTTTCTCCGTAATTTTTTTTTCTCACAGAGAGATATGTATACATACTTATTCACTATATTTTATATCATAATATTTCACATTTTAGGAAAGCTTTGATATTTTGTACGTCATAGATATGTAACTCTCTTTTCATACTGTAATTTTTTTTTTTAATTTTATAATGTTTCACATTTTAGGAGAGTATTGGCATTTTTTTACGTCATATATATATTACTCTTCTTTTTTTTTAAATTTTTTAACACTAACTTTTTTTAAATTTATTTATTTGATATATTTTTTTATCTGATATATTTTATTTATTTGATATATTTATTTATTTGATATATTTATTTATTTATTTGATATATTTTATTCATTTATTTATTTTATATATTTTATTTATTTTATATTTTATTTTTATTTTTTTTACAACATATCTAATTATTCACCTTATGTTAAATTTATTTTGCCCTTTTGATTCTAATTATTATATATTTGTCAATTACAATAACTACTGCTTCATTTTGTTCTACTTATCAGTATTATTTATTTTAATTATCGTCTTTATATATTTTATTCTAATACTGTTTTTTATCATTTGTATAGCCCTGAAGAAGGCCTGAAATTTAGGCCGAAACGTAGGTACCATTAAATTAAGTTTTTACTTAGTTCTGTGTTAATTTTACTGCACCCTCAACAAACTTCCCCCCTAAATACACATAATCAACCATTACCACGTCGCAATATATCTTAAACATTTTCGATTTACTATTGATTTTTCTTAACCTTCGGGTTCGCTAAGCCTATTATTATTATATTATTGTTTTTTCAAATAGTTTTACTAACGGAGGCATGTGAAAGTCGTGTGTGGGGTGCATCAGATTTTTTTATATTCACAATGCCACTTCCTGCGTCTAACTCAAGCCTTTCTTTTTTCAAGACAAGAAACCGTCTTTTTATTCCAAGGCGTGCACAAATGTCTAACAACGCCATTTCCTTTTATTTCTTGATAAAATACTCCCTCAGGTCAAATTTTGAAGACTAAAGACATGCAGCCAGCCTCTGAGAGATGAGTTGGAGAAGAGAGCTTAATGAAATATCTCGAGACGGCGTTCCCCTTTGTAGGGCTGCTGAGGTCACAGTTCCGCCTTTGCTAGCCAATTACTGCCAACGAGCTTGCAAATAATGAGGTCAAATGTGAATCGATACTCTCTTCATGTTAAAATCTAAAACATCTGCCACCTAGAGCCGCTCAATATCCATTATAATAAACATTAAACCCACTTTAGTAAGTGCTTAATCCATTAAAGAATTTCGATTATCTGTTGAAGCACTTATATTCGTTAGGGATAGTTCAATAACATTTCTCTTTATCGAATAAGAATTTTTTTTTTTTAATTACTACAGGGCAATGTCATGTGCCATGGTGATTTGTTCCCAAATATAGCATATAACAGAAAACGAATTAAGTTTTATTCTGGGACAGGGTATGTATGTATGCAATTAAGACACACTATGTTTCTGGACAAAAGACCTAAGGATCATAATTAATTTTTATTTATAATGATATGAGAAAAAAATAGTATGCAATAAAACATAAGAGTAAAATGAATAAATAACTTTTGATAGATAAATGTATTGAACAAAGCTAAAACTAAAAATCTGATGCGCACAAGACACGACTTTCACTTACCTTCGTTGTTAAAACCAATTTAAGAATTTTTAAATACGTTTAGAAATGAAAATAAATTGCTAAAGAATTAATTACTTTGACTTTCAACGGAAACAGGGGAGTCGCGTGGTCTAGTGGGTAGAACATTGGTCTACTGTTCTCCAGGTCCTGGGCTCGAATCCTAGCGGTGGCAGAATACTATATATTCTGTTAATTCAGTCGGAGGGGAAGGGGCGACCCTAAAGTATTTAGTCCCTTCTGGGGGAGACCCAGCCTCTATAAAGTGGGTACCCGAAAAATTGGGGAAACAACAAGGCAGCTGTGCGTGATCAAGGCCTAATCACCTTATTGCACGTCCGATGGCGGTACGACGAATCTCTATAGGTACAGAGCCAATGGGTTTTAGTGGTACAAGTTTTTTTTTTGTTTTTTTATGTGTTTTATTAAATTATGTATTAAATTATTATCAACGAAAATCGGTTAGTTTTAACGGATTTTCATCACTCTCTAATAACTTTCACAATTGTTTATATAATATAATATTTTTTCTAAAATCTTTAGCTTTCTAAAGCTATATTATACGTCTATGTAATTGTTTTTTAATGTTCAAAAATACAAAAATTGCTTTAGTTTTATATTGTATTCTTTCAAATTATATATCTAACCGTTTTTTATCAGTGCTAAAAAGATGATATAGTTATTTTTATCGGATCTTCAAAATTATTTAAGCTACTTTATTGGAGTAACATCTAAAACATCGGCAGTTAAGCACTGACAGACTATTTCAATCAAAAATAAACCTACATGATATTGAAGCCCATTTAATTTTAATAGGCAGTTTAATCAGAATTGTTCGAGCCGTTAGTGAGAAAATCTTAAAAAGGTGCAAAATGCATTGTATAAAGTGGCTCTTCTGGTTAGTTGATTATGATGAAGAAGTTGCTTTAAAATCTCAGAGGTATAGTAGTCTTAAATATGAAATTTCAGTTTCAGACGTCTTTTCGTTTTAACGCTAGACATACCACATACAGAAAACGTTTTGCAGAACTTGGACATTTGGACTCAGAGGACCCTAAAACGTGTATTTTCGGTGAAAAGTCGAATTTGAAAATTTTCACGATCGCATTACTTTCTTCTTGCGCTTACACTTTCATGATCAATTAGGTAATGTTTGTGATTTCAAAATATTAAAAGGAGATTCTTGATATATTATCAGTAATTGAAGCTGAATTGAAATGGTTGCAACACTAAAAATATAAGCCAGAAAAATGTTTCATCTACCTATTCAGAAAAGGATAGAGAATAACTAGAGACAAATAAAAAATGTTGACAGGCAAAATTCTTGTTCTATTTGGTATTGAAAGTAATTATAATCATAAAAAACTAAATGTCCACATATGTGGCCAACAGTGTGAAGAGGTTAACAATCTATTGATGCAAAAAGTATGGGTGATATTATCACTAGCAATTTTCAATAAAATGATAATTGTTTTTAATATTTTTTCATAGGTACAACAGACTTTACAGAGATAAGCCCTTAACTGTATGATGTAGACTTCCACTACCTAGGAGACCATGCCATGATAAACGATAATAGTTATGGGTAGGGTCATCAGTACTTAGTCAACTTTGGCCACTGCTAGTTGGCTGAGGGGCCTCACTCACCCAGTGAGTAGCTATGTGTTAATCCACTTTTAATTTTATGATTGAAAAAGTTTGGGTTTCACTCACAACCTTTTCAATCTAGAATGCTAGTTACACAGCTATGGGCTGCTCAGTTTTAAATAATAGATAAATTAAAAAATAATAATATTCTCTCAAAATAGTAGATATAATTTTAATTTTATTTGTTTTATTTACAGTGAGTGTCAAAAGTTTTGCAATTTGTATTTATATTAATTTAATAAGTATATTCCACAACTATGAATTTATATAATTCTTTTTCACTCATAAATCTTTAAAAGAGACTCCCATAAAGGAAAATCACTGACCAGATAGCTGAAAGGTTATTTTTTTTTAAATACCCGATTAATAATGTAAAATTGCAAGATCATTTAGTGTCAAAAGTATTCGGAAATCATAATATCCTGTTTTTTAATGGTTTCAAATGTTCATGTCACTAATCTTCGACATAATTTTATGTTCTAAACAATTCTTCTCCCTTATGTAACATATACACAACCTTGAAAAGAATTTGTTTTAAAAATAAGGCCCTAAAATAAAAGCGCAACGATCAAACAACGGCTTCGAATAATTTTTAAAAGACGAATTGGTGAAATGTAAAAAAAAAGTGATAATAGGTGGATGGCTATATATAGTGTAGATAATATAATAATAAAATTTAAAAGCAAAAAATTGAGCGTCCAAAAAATATTGAATGTTAAAAATGAAAGACTGATTATTCATCAAATAAGAAAACAATACCTCAAATGAGTAAACCTTAGCTTATTTCTGAATTTTTCAGATTTTCTGGATAAACAATAAGTGTTTCAACTGTTCACCGGGTTCTATGAAAATGTGATGAATAGAAAAACATGGTACGAGAAGTATGGAAAGCGTCTTTCAGCAGGCAAGATATTAAAAGAATAGGCTGAATGTTCGTAAAAAAAAATTAAAGAGAAAGTAGATGAATTAAAATGTTTATAGATGACTCCCAAACTAAAATACATGCTTCTTATTAAATAATTATGGTTTGAAGGAAACCAAATAAAGAATTTAGTATGCTATAGGAAAACACCTTGAGCTGTCAGTGATAGGTCTGTTTTTTTCTGAAAAAGTTTAACAACATTGTATTCATGGAAAATATTATTGATAGGTTTGTGCATTATTTAAATATGAAAAGTCAGAATTAAAAGTAGAAGAAAAATAACTAATAAATTAATTTTTTAATATATGCGCGACCATGACTCTGGACATATATACCTTATCTATTTAGATTTAGTTGCTGCCAAACTTTTAAAAAGATCTCGAAATCCCTCTTCCATTATTTCTTTCAATTTTAATTAATTATTTGTTAAATTGCTAAAAAAGAAATACTATATCCAAAATGGAAATGGCCCTAACAAACAATAAGTGCTTGAGTGGGATAATATTTTACACAAAACAATCAATTAATTAATAAGATCAATTCCTGCTAGGCTAAAATGTATATTTATGATCACTGCAGTAATATAACTTGGAAACAACGTAATTCTGAAGACTTTTGACACCATTGAATTACACTATTTCGTAAAACATTAAAAATAAAATTATTTTTGTCATCATTTTTAGTGTGAGCTATTTTATACCTTTCTTATAACATTATTAAGTGGTTAACAACTCTTTGAAAACATTAAAAGAAAGTAAACTGCGAAATGGTATTGAATTCTTAATACTTTTGACACTCACTGTACTTAGATGTAAAAATATTTTGGGCGATAAGGTGTAATAATTAGATGTGACATTGATACTGACCCAATATAGACAGTGATACAAAACAAAATTAGAGCTAATATATTGATTAAATGAAGACATTAATGGTACTTTAACTAATCAATTTTTTTATTTTTTTTTTTATAGTTATCATCTCAATCAAAGTAATTTAAATATACAATTCAGCATTATTGACCTACTTAGGCCATACAAAGTACAATTTCTTTTAAATGTACTTCATAGCTATTCACAAAAGAAAAATTTAAGAAACATCACTAAATAAATAAACTATTTTTTAGATATAATTAAACAAAAGGATGAAAAATATGACAATATAGTATTTCAGAATTAATTTAATTTAAGAAAATTATTTTAGCCAATAAGATTCAAAAGCTCAAAGAAGAATTGAATACAGAAGGAGTTTGCTGGCTTATAAAGAAAATCATCAAAAAAACTTGAAATATTGTTATTCAAATTATCAATATTTAATTAATACCATCAAAGACCTCTAAGATTCCAATCCAACTTCAGTAACTATCTCCTTAATTTACTTCTAATGTAAGGGCCTTTATTTATTCACTATTCTCTGAAATATATCCATGCAGCTTAATTGAATATCTTCACTGAAGACTTAAGATTTTCATTATGTTAAAAGATAATCGATATTTCACCTCAAAACAAGAATGGCATTGAGGTAGAAAAAAAAGAAATTATAGAAAAAATGGAGATATTGGATTATTAGATGTGAAGAAATAGTTTAAAAATTCAAAAGAATATAATAAAAGTGAGGCAAAAATATCTCGACTAGCATTGGTGCTTTTAATTGGCTTGTTTTATCTGAGCTTAGGCAAACCAAACATTAATATCAGAAAAGTTTCAGATAGTTGGTTTCAATTGAAAAGTAAAAATATAAAAGTATTAAGAACAAAGATAAATGTTCCTGATAAAAATTTTAATTTACCTGTTGAGTAGAAAAAAATAAAAACTGAATTCAAGTTTTTGAACTTAAAATATAGTACCATGATAGGCACCTTAATCATGAAACCACTACATTTTTTGTTCACTTATTGAACTTAAAATTTTACTAAAAGTTGTGAAAAGTCCAAGAAAAGCAAAATCTCACACTGCTTACTTTCCATTGCTAAAAATAACTTCTGTTCTTATAGCCTTACCATTCCTTTCAGCAAAAATATATTCTGTCTCGATTATATTCTTTTTGGTTTTCCTACTTTTAATGTTTTGGAAAGATGAAAAGAAAAAAAACACAACAATGCCTAATAGAAAGCCCTAACAAAGTAATTTTTAAGGATGGAGGATCCAATGCTTCATTTGATGATGACAAGACGACAGTCAAAATTATTAGAAAATAGTGAAATACTATTTAATTAACCATCATTGTGTGTATGCTTCATCAAGAAAGTTTTGGTGGACATAAATGTAAACTTTATCAATAAGTTTGGAGGGCTTTCAGAAATTGAACCTATATACCCTATATTATAGCATAACCTAGGATTTTTTACTCCCTTAAAAAAATCCTAGAGCCATCTGCCAAGTTTGAATCCGCAATCATTGGGCATAGAAGGCTATACTATATATACTAGCCACTACACTACGGGTGATAATAATGGGATCGTTCCATCATTATTGATAACTTGATAGTAAACAACAAGCCGGATGTAGTAGTTATGGATCAAAATGTAAAATTCGGCTATGTCATCGATATTGCTGTCCCAAATGATGACAATATCGACAAAATTATTGCAGAGAAAATACGAAAATATCAAGATCTGTGCCAGGAACTACGCCAACTCTATATGCTGGAGCATATCAAGGTATATCCGATAATTATTTCCTGCAACGGTCTCATTCCAGGCGACACCATTCAAGTAATTAAAAACTTAAAGCTGCCTGAAAAGATTCTGGAAGAACAGAAAGCAGTTCTCTTCGGTACAGCCAGTATCATCAGGAAATTCTTAAATATAGTTTAGTACTTTTTGCCTAGCCCTTGACTTTGGTCCGGGTAGGTAAATATTCTGGCAAAGCCAAGAAAATTTGCAATAAAAGGTAATAATAATAATAATTAAAAAAACTTTATTCTGGGGATATGTCCCTTATACCCATACCATATATACCATGATATGTTATACCATATATGATAACGTTTGCTGCATAAAAAAATGCTAGTATATATTATACCTATATAAAAATATATACATTTATTATATTTATTTATATATATTTAACAAATTGTTCAATAAGGTTGAAAAGGCTGTATTAAGGCTATCCTCCTAGGTGTAATAAAAAATAATTATTCTTTAATAAATTGTCATTTTACATGATTTCTTATCACCAGTCAGTCTTTGTATAAAAACTTTTACTGTACAGTGTATGTTAACATATTATTTTGAAAAAAAAAAAAATGAATTAGTTTAATTTTTTTTTTTTTTTTTTTTTTTTTTTTTTTTTTTTTTTTTTTTTTTTTTTTTGATGCCAAACTGCCTTAAAGGGGGAGCCTGTGGCTGAGTGGCTAGCGCGCTTGTTTCTCATGCTACAGGTTGCGAGTTCGAATCCCAGTCCCGGCGGGGCTTTTATAATGATATAATTAAATGGGGATTCACTCGAAGCCTCTCCCCCGGGTATGTGAGACCCGTCAGCCAAATGGTGGCCACTCACAAAATTAGGCGTAGGGAGTGATGACCCTACACTACGAATTTCATCGTGAAACGCGAGTGTAATCTCTCAGATCACACCGCGAGGCCCAGGGCCTGCACGGCCTGTCGCGCCAATGAAAAAAAAAAAAAAAAAAAAAAAAACTGCCTTAAAGACCACGCAAATATCATTTTCCCCTATTTTTGCCCACACGTTCCACTCTTTTTCTCTCTTCCCACCTTTTCTTCATTCTCTCAGACTTGGACTCTTCTATTTTCCTCACTCCATACTCTCCCCATTCTCACCTCTTTGGCACCCACAAGGACCTTTATCTTCCTCAAGTTTTCCCTATATTCATCTCTATTGACATAATCCTGTGTTGAGATTCCCAACCTCACTGTCTCTTTCCTCATCTGCTGAATGTATCCCCTGCCCCTTTATATCCCCACTTTTTTTCAAAGATTTCTTTATTTATTCTGTTCAGGCCCGTCCTTACCATATGCCCGTAGAAACGCAGCCTCCTTAACCTAATGTCCGTTTCCAGGTCATCCATTTTTTTGTAAAGTTCTCTGGTAGACCTCAGCCTATATCCCTCTGGTAAATTTACTGGCCCTTAAATCTTCCTTAAGATCTTCCTCTCAATTCCCAAAAGTTTCCTTAAGCTAGGAAGAGAAGCGGTCTCCATTCCATACATAATAACCGGTTTGACAACGGTGTTATAGTGCCTTATTTTTGCTCTTATTGAAAGAGCCTTTTTACTGTATAGGCCACTGGTGGCAAAGCTGAGTCTTTCCATCTTGACCAGCCTCTCCTGCATACCCTTTCTCTCGGACCAATTATTACAAATAATCTCCCCCAGATATCTGAAGCTATTGGAATTAGTTTAATTATAATAAAGTATTTTAATAATCAACAGGATATAAGATTTAATTAATTAATGAATGAAGGAATGAAAAATATTTTTTATTCTGGGACTGCTAGTCCACTAAGAATAATATAAACGAACATTAAAGTATTAATCTTCTGGCTATTAAGTCTACAAAATATACATCATATTACAAATTATACTGCATATTATGAATTAAAAAAATGCATACATACACTTAAACACACGCATATATATGTACAAGGTAATATTGCAACCTTATAATTAATAAAAGAAATAAAATGAACTGAAACATTGAATAATTAAAAAAATAAAATAAATAAATAAAGAGTGTAAATAGTCAAAACTTATAAAGGCGCGGTAGACTGATATTTAAAGAGATGGATAAATAGTTTATGCTTGAAGGAAGTTAAGGATTGGGATGTACGAATGGGCATGGGTAAGGAATGAAGAAAGATCTCTTGAAGGAAGCAGTTCTGTAGGAGGGAATCAACAGGTTCAGGGACTGGATCTTGTGTTGATAGAGTGGACAGAGGAGAGTGGGAAGAACATGTTATAGATATAGAGGGGTTTTTTGGTTCTGAAGGATTGGTAAAGATGGGCTCCTAGGAAGTATTGCCGTCGGAATTTTGGATAAAGCCACTTCAACTCTGCCTACCAGGTGGAGACCTGAAAGTGCCTGGGAATTCCGAAGATAAATCTAATGAAGCAGTTCATTAGTCTCTTCAGCCTCATCTTAAGCGTCTCTGACAGTCTGCCAAACACCAGGCAGCCATCATCGAAGTGGGGGAACATAAGAGAGGAAACAAGGAGCTTACGGGTTTGAAAAGGTATTAGATCACGGAGTCTGGGGAACTGTTTGAGAATGGCTATGGATTTTCGTTAATAATAAGATTAATATGGAATGTATTAAGAATAAACAAGGATGGAAATAAAAAATCTCTTGTTAAGTTAATGTGCATATATATTTAAAAACTGACTTGTTTATTATTAATCTAGAGTGAAAACATAACCAGTCAAATAAAGCTAAGACAAACAAAGCTTTATTTAAATATCTTTATGGATAGAAAGAGAGTTGAAAATCATCTTTATATTGATTTAATATTTGTCAAAGAACATCAGGTTGCGTATAGGTAGTTTTATACTTTATGCTTTCATAATTCTTTCATGAAGCCTTTAAAAGAAATACTGACAAATAGAAACTGGACTTCTAACGTTGTAAAATATATATGTGTTCTTAAGTTAGCATTATTAATTCTGTTCTCAATACAAGCTTTGACTACCGCTAAACCCATAGGCATATTGTCTTTCATTTTCAAAATCTGTACTCTGCATTCATTCTTCAGTTGGATAAAAATCTGTGTTACAACAGACTTATAGTAATTATTTCCAAGTATCATTTCAATCGCCTTCATGTTAATAAAAATCATTTGATGTTACTAGTCTGTTATCACCACAAATATATTTTTAACTTAATTTCTGAAATATTATTTAAACATATCCATAATAAAAGCATTCTCAAAATAATTATCTATAGAAGTCTACGATGTATTAAATTAGCAGTCAATTTTATATTATATTATATTTTCAGGTTCATGTTTTGAAACAAAGTCAACGATAAGATGGTTAATAATATAACATCATTACAAAGACTTATTTTAATGTTCATTTGTCATAATAAAACAAATCAATGATCAGGAAACTCTGATACTGATATATAAGAAATTTAATTTTCATATCTAACACATTGATTTTGGCAGTTTGTTTATTCATTTAACATCCCTTTATGCTGCTATGGCTAATCGGACGATACTACAATGGCAGTCCTAAATTTTTCCTATCAAGGTTTAATTAGGATAGGGATCTTTAACAAGAACCTGACATTGCACAGGCTCCTCTCTGAAGAACGGCATAACTAAGGATTTTTAACTCCCATTAAAAAATCCTTGAGTCACCTGTGAGTTTGAACCCGGGACTTTGGCATAGGAGGCTGTTATGGGAACCACCATGCTATAGGTAACCCTAATTTTGGCAGTAAAGTATGGCTTATTTATTTTGAAATATATCTCAAGCTTCCGCAACTATCATTGTAAGATAAACTTAGTTACAGATCAACTCCTTACAGTACATATTAATATCCAACATACTAAGAAATAAATTTTATATTTATTTTTATAATGAAAGGTGAAAATTAGGTTATTACTACTAACTTCTACTTTGCATAGGTGAGCTTGTTTGACATTTACTAGGCCATCTGAGGTTCTAAAATTTACTCTAAATTATTTTTTATATGTATCTAGTGGATAAGATAATGAATAAAATAAATAAATGAATAATTTCGATGATTTACTTTATAAACCAGCAAAATCCTTCCATATTCAATTCTTCTCTGAGCTCTTGAATCTTATTGGCTAAAATAATTTTCTTAGTAATAATTATTTGACTATGCTAATATAATTAATTCATAAATATTATTTTTTCCATTCTTATGTTTAATTATATCTATTTTTTTTTAAATTTATTTAGTTATGTTTTATAAATTTTTCTTTTTGCAAATATCTATAATGTACATTTAAAAGAAATTGTACTTTGTATTGCCTAAGTAGGTCAATAATACTGAGTTCTATATTTAAATTACTTTGATTATGATGATGAGTATAAAAAAGTAAATTAAAATTTTGATCGGCTCTAACTATTAAAAACGTCTCTAATGATTTTGATTAAACTAGATATATCAATGTAAAATTGGAGGGGCTTTAATATCATGTAGGTTTTATTCTGATTGAAATTGTCTAACAGGTTTTAAATGCAGATATTTTAAAATTTCTTCCTCTGAAGTACCTTTAATTTTGCAGATTTTATAAAATTTACAATATCATCTGATTAGCCTTGCTAAAAAAAAAGTAAATATATAGGTTGAACGAATTCGATATCCAACTAAAGGAGAAAACTGCAAAAATGTTTATTTAATACAATTTTTTCTCTTTGATCTTAAGAAGAGTAATATACATGTATAATATACCGTTCGAATGCTAAAGATTTTAGGAAATTGTAAAAGTTAACAGAGAATGATTTAATTTAATTGATACTTAAATTTTTAAGTAACAGAAAAAATAATATTCTGCCACAGCCTGGATTCAAACCCAGGACCCGGAGACGAGGAAATTGACATTCAATATTTCTACATTTTATCTAGTATAAATATTAAAAACAATGTTAAAAACTTTGTAGAAATTATACTTTCTGTCTAAGTGTTTAGCAACTCTTTAGAAACTGAGCAATAATTAAACCGCAAGTACATTATAGAAATGTTAGTAAATTTCTAATACTTTTGATACTCGTACATAATTATATAGCTAGGAAAATGAACATTCAATATCTCTACTTTTTTTCTCATAAAAAAATTGAGAAAAATGTTAAACAAATTTATCAAAATTATGTTTTGTGATCTTAAGCATTTTAACCTGCACTTCTGCAATAATCAGGTTACAGGTCAAATTCAAATTTGGAATGTTTTTATCTTATTTACTTTATAATATAATATGTCACTTGCAGATGTTAAAATGTTTCATTCTACTGAACTCATCCTGAGTTAATATAAAACTTTTGGAGTGATTTGAAACAAAAATAAACCCAAAAATTCATATAAAATAAATATTACATGGCAACAAAATTAATTCAATACAATTTTTTTATAGGCTAGATAATTAAATTAGAATAAATAATCTTTGAAGTTCCAATCAGTTTAAGCAAATAGAATAATTAGTATTTAAAAATAGTTTCAACAAGAGGGAAACATATAAAAAAATTTCAATTATGCTTAAATATGTGAACTTAAAATTACCTACTGCAACCTGTAAAAGTTTTCATAGAGGCGGTATTGAAATATGAATAACAACTATTTTTTCTTCCTTTTATAGTTCTTATAAAATTTAATTTAAAAAAAAAAAAAAAAAAACTGGATCACCAATTATTACTGTGAGGTCAGATCTATATTTATTAAGTAGTGTATTTTTTTAATAAATATTTTTAACTTATTCCTTTGTTATGGTCTACCTCTTAAGGTCACTAAGGAGTATATATATATATATACATATACATATAGAGGATGTTTTCTCATATTATTCCATGAAATAAGTTTTGAGATCTTTTGTGAACCTAATATTTCAATTTTGCATCTGTAAATCAACTTAAGCTAGTAAATGCTCTATGCCATTTTAATCTAGTCTCTGTTGAGATATTTCAAGTACCATTGGACTAATATACAGCAGACGTTACTGCCTCAGATCATGTTTGAGCTCTGTCATTTTCAGCACACTAACAATTAAATTTCCTTTCATAATATTAACATATTTAATCTTGTTCATCATTCATCCAATTAAAATAGACATCTATAATCGACATAATATTTATATTGAATTTTTCTTCAAATTTCTTGTACACAATTAATGTACTGTCATATTTATAGACAGAAAGTTAGTAAAACTCAACTTTTTTTCTTAAGTGAGAAAAGTTGGTTCAGGGTGCAATCAATAGACCACACAATTAGGTATAAACTTAATTTAATGGTCGGTACCATTATGCATCCTGAACCAACTTCTCCCATATTTGCACACTGTCAACCATTTTCACTTCATGATTTTTTTCTTTAGCTTTAAATACATAAAGATTTTAAAATTTAATTATTGAAAAAATGGGAGAAAATATTGACTCCCTATTAACTCTTTTACTACTGTTTTACGGTGTATGGGGGTGTCTTTGGGGGTCTGGATGCAAAACTTAAATGATTATTTAACAGCTTTATCTCCTTCATCTTTATGATATCCAGGGACACACCTGTCACCCAATACTAGAATATAATAGACAAATAATTTGATTTGATCCTAGAATATATTGTATGTGGTTTGAGGGAAGGACCCACTTTAACTCACTATATAAATGGGTCACATGAGACCTCTTCTGTGTTCCAAGGACAAATCTTAAAAATAGTTTAAAAAAATACTACTAAGAGTTGAAGTGGCTTTACCCTTCCTACCATTGTAAGTACTTTCTGGTATCCTTCCTCTTCCAAGTTCTCCAATCCTGCCTTCCATTGTACCTCTCAGATATGTTTCTTTTCAAATCCTCAGTCCATTCCGGGAATGGCTTTTAAACTTGTATATGACACTCCATAGAACTGTAGCTTTCAACAGATCTTTCTTAATTCGACCCACATCTGTTTGGAGATCTATTCCTTCTTATATCCGTGACTCCAAAGCCCTTCTAATTTCCTCTGCTCAATCACCTTCTGTCCCTCCTATTTCCAAAGAATCCTAATTAGTTTGCTAATTTCAATCAAAATTATTTGATATATTTGAGGTGGCTTCTTAATTTATTTTTATTAATATTATTTGTTATTTCAATAGTTTTATTTTATTTTAATGTAATATCATGAAGGCAAATGCAGTCTACTATCAGATATGCAATACTGTAGTAGGGAAGCGAGAGGTGGGTAGAGGTGTTAAGCTCCATATCTTCAAGTCAGTATATTTGCCTATACTACTATATGGAGCTGAAAGCTGGATATTGACGGACAGGCAGGAGAGCAGAGTCACAGCTGCTGAAATGAAGTTCCTGCGAAGAATAGTCGGAAAGACAAGAAGAGATCGTGTCAGGAATGAGCGGATACGCCAGGAACTGGAGGTTGCGCCATTAAAGGAAATTCTGCAAACCCGCCAGCTGAAGTGGTTCGGCCACGTTATTAGAATGGAGGATCACAGAGATCCTCTAAAAACTATGGATTACGTGCCAGATGGGAGAAGGCCTCGGGGGCGACCAAGGATGTCCTACCTGGAGTACGTGGACAGGCTTTGCAGAGGAAGAGGGAAAGATCTCCGCCAGGCCAGGAACCTAGCTGGGAATAGAGAGGATTGGAGCCGGTGGCTGAACGCTCCCCTACGCTGATACGGCACAACAGGGAGAAGCAAAAGAAGAAGAAGTAATATTATTCTAAAATGTATAAAAAAAAAAACATGTATCACTACAACCCATGAAGGGTCTTGGGCTTAGTACATATAGAGATTCGTACTGTTTCCAGGCCAACGGCCATGAAATGAGAGGACTAGGCTGAGATCGCGCTCAGCCCCAGGTTTTCCCCGAGGCTGGGTCAGTCCCAGAAATGTCTCCATGCCCTAGGGTCGTACCCTGACTGAAATAACAGAATAAATAATATTCCGCCACAGCCGGGATTCGAACCCAGAACCCAGAGCACTGTAGACTAGTGTTCTATCCACCAGATTATGCCGCTCCCTTTTCTAAAGGTGAGAGTCACAGAATAAATAAAGAATTCATTATTATTATTATTATTTTCGTTGAAGTTAAACAAATCTTTGTCTAAGCAACTTGAAAGGACAATAAAAAACAAAGGAAAGTTTGTTTGTTTGTTTATTTATTAAACGTAACTCTATGCTACTATGGCTAATTGGACGATGCTACAGTGGGAGTCCTAAATTTTGCCTATCCAGGTTTAATTAGGATAGGGATCTTTAACGAGTACCAGACATCGCACAGGCTCGGGACCACCTCTTAACGTCCCCTCCGAAGGACAGCATAACTAAGGATTTTTTAATGCCATTAAAAAATCCTTTGACCACCTGCGGGTTTGAACCCGTGACCTTTGGCATAGGAGGCTGTTATGCTAACCACCCAGCTACAAGTGATCCCACAAAGAAAAGTTTTATTCCACTCTAAATTTTAAATATTTATTTTTCGATCATAACAGGCCCTCTTGTTTTCCTATTTCTGTTTATTTATTATTAGCCCAGTATTTAAAGACCTTTCTGATTTTAAAGTTCTTTAATATAAAACACTGATTTTGAATGTTAATCTAAAAATAAATATTAATTTTATATTATAATTAATTTTAACACCAGAAAGTTGAATAAATTAACAATGCTTGAACAAACAACACAGATTCCATAGATAAAATATAGTATAAAGATTAACGTGGTGCATAATCTACAGCAGTGGTTCCCAAGATAAAGTTTTCGCAGACTCCTTAGTCCAATCATTTCCATTGTAAGGAACCCTTAAATCCTAAATATTAGATATATATTTAAAATTTTAGTGGGCTACATATCAAGTACATTTCACAAAAAACACTACTCCTACCAAAACTATATATGCCAGAAATTACCAAGTAGGGGAAATGGAAATGAAGAAAAAAGAACAAGGAGTTTACTTCAAGCCGTGAAGCATTGAATTATTAAAATCTAAAACTATTTTAAGATAGGAATTTATTCAGATAATGATAAAGAAGTCACTTTATTTATATCATTGCGATACATTTGTCTTTAAAGCTCATCATTTTTGAAATGTTATAGAATGACCAAGTGTAGGGATGTGAGTGTGCAGTAGTAGTCACTTGTCAGTGAGAGTAGTCACTTGTCAGTGAGAGTAGTCACTTGTCAGTGAGAGTAGTCACTTGTCAGTGAGAGTAGTCACTTGTCAGCGAGAGTAGTCACTTGTCAGTGAGAGTAGTCACTTGTCAGTGAGAGTAGTCACTTGTCAGTGAGAGTAGTCACTTGTCAGTGAGAGTAGTCACTTGTCAGCGAGAGTAGTCACTTGTCAGTGAGAGTAGTCACTTGTCAGTGAGAGTAGTCACTTGTCAGTGAGAGTAGTCACTTGTCAGTGAGAGTAGTCACTTGTCAGTGAGAGTAGTCACTTGTCAGTGAGAGTAGTCACTTGTCAGTGAGAGTAGTCACTTGTCAGTGAGAGTAGTCACTTGTCAGTGAGAGTAGTCACTTGTCAGTGAGAGTAGTCACTTGTCAGTGAGAGTAGTCACTTGTCAGCGAGAGTAGTCACTTGTCAGTGAGAGTAGTCACTTGTCAGTGAGAGTAGTCACTTGTCAGTGAGAGTAGTCACTTGTCAGCGAGAGTAGTCACTTGTCAGTGAGAGTAGTCACTTGTCAGTGAGAGTAGTCACTTGTCAGTGAGAGTAGTCACTTGTCAGTGAGAGTAGTCACTTGTCAGTGAGAGTAGTCACTTGTCAGTGAGAGTAGTCACTTGTCAGTGAGAGTAGTCACTTGTCAGTGAGAGTAGTCACTTGTCAGTGAGAGTAGTCACTTGTCAGTGAGAGTAGTCACTTGTCAGTGAGAGTAGTCACTTGTCAGTGAGAGTAGTCACTTGTCAGTGAGAGTAGTCACTTGTCAGTGAGAGTAGTCACTTGTCAGTGAGAGTAGTCACTTGTCAGTGAGAGTAGTCACTTGTCAGTGAGAGTAGTCACTTGTCAGTGAGAGTAGTCACTTGTCAGTGAGAGTAGTCACTTGTCAGTGAGAGTAGTCACTTGTCAGTGAGAGTAGTCACTTGTCAGCGAGAGTAGTCACTTGTCAGTGAGAGTAGTCACTTGTCAGTGAGAGTAGTCACTTGTCAGTGAGAGTAGTCACTTGTCAGCGAGAGTAGTCACTTGTCAGTGAGAGTAGTCACTTGTCAGTGAGAGTAGTCACTTGTCAGTGAGAGTAGTCACTTGTCAGTGAGAGTAGTCACTTGTCAGTGAGAGTAGTCACTTGTCAGTGAGAGTAGTCACTTGTCAGTGAGAGTAGTCACTTGTCAGTGAGAGTAGTCACTTGTCAGTGAGAGTAGTCACTTGTCAGTGAGAGTAGTCACTTGTCAGCGAGAGTAGTCACTTGTCAGTGAGAGTAGTCACTTGTCAGTGAGAGTAGTCACTTGTCAGTGAGAGTAGTCACTTGTCAGTGAGAGTAGTCACTTGTCAGTGAGAGTAGTCACTTGTCAGCGAGAGTAGTCACTTGTCAGTGAGAGTAGTCACTTGTCAGTGAGAGTAGTCACTTGTTAGCGAGAGTAGTCACTTGTCAGCGAGAGTAGTCACTTGTCAGTGAGAGTAGTCACTTGTCAGTGAGAGTAGTCACTTGTCAGCGAGAGTAGTCACTTGTCAGTGAGAGTAGTCACTCTGCATTTATATTACATAAAATGTTCAAATTGCGTGTGTAGAGCATGTATGATTCTTAATAATAGCTGTTACTTCAGAAATGTTGTACATGAAGGTAATTTAAAATTACTTCTTAATTTACCTATCGCTTGTGTTATGTTGGGAACCTCTGATATACAGTAATGGTTCCTGATAAAAATTTTTTGCAGATCATTTCATCCAAACAGTAAAATGACTAGGACCCTCTAAATTAAAAAAAATTATGAATTCAATTTCATCTATAGAATTCACAAGTCCGTGCATTTGAAAGTGCAGTTCTTTCCAAATGTTGCCAAGTTCATATTTAATTTCATTCCAAAGCATATTAAAACCTCTTCTTTCATACAATAAAAAAAAAAAAAAAGTTCAAGATGTAGATTCTTTTAGGTGAAGGTCAAATTTTTTTATAAATAAAATTGGAGGCTGATGTCTACTTCACCACTATTTTATTGAAAAAAAAATATTCGCACTACGTTTCGGCTAACAATGCCATCTTCTGGTGCAGTGGAACAACTTAGATTTAGTGTGGGTAGCTGCTTCCTAGTCAAAGAAGATGGCATTGTTAGCCGAAACGTAGTGCGAATATTTTTTTTTCAATAAAATAGTGGTGAAGTAGACATCAGCCTCCAATTTTATTTATAAAAAGTTCAAGATTTAAATGCAAATATAATCAAGTAAATCTTTAGAAAAAAAAAAAAAAAAATCTGAATATTTCTTTAAATATACATAGTACCTATTGCAAATCATTCTATTAATGTTAAGATACATTCGGCTAACTGTAACCTCAATTTAAATAAATTGTTAAATATAATAAGATAGTAAGGCTCTAAGAACAGAGTATTTATTTTGAGTAGGTTTTTTGTGTATATTTTTCCTATTATTTACTACCTTCTACTACATGTTCAAAAAGTGTCTTAACAAAATTTAAATTGTTGATTTAAGGAAAACCGAAATCATTACAAATATAATTAGCAAATCCACGTATCTTGTAAATATGTAAATACAATCTTTTCTATCTAAAAGAAAAAAAAAAGAACTGAGTACAGTCCGCGAAACATTGTTCTCAATGAATTACTAAAAAATGTATTTAGAAATACATCACAGGTACCTATTTACTACCAGTTACCACACTACTTAATGTGCCTGTCAAATACATCTGTAATTATTGCTACAAGTCAAGGCTTTGCAAATATTTTTCGTTAATTTAATTCAAAACTATTTTCCAATGACCTCTCTCAGACCCTCTGAACGTCATCTGCGCACAACCAGGGCTCTGCAGACCACTAGTTGGAAACCACAGCTTTTCAGCATATTGAAACGCACCCTCAGAAACAATATATAAATCCTACAAACCTTCTGTGGAAATTTTATAAGGATCCAGATAGAAAGTGTATTGTTTCTTATCTTAATAATTAAAACAGTGTTATTACAGAGTAGTGGAAGAGTACTCCAGCATCAATGCAAAACTTAATTTATTTAATTAAACTTTGTTTTCAATATTGGAAATATTCAATAGTGTCACCACAAAATAGGAATTTAAGTATCACTACTAATTAAAAATATAAATAAAAAAGTCTGGTGCGCCTAATACACGACTTTCACCTACCTCCATCATTTATATCAATTTAAGAATTTTTAAACAAATTTTGAAACCAAAATAAATTGTAACATTTATTTTAATTGAGGATATTATTATTAATTTAAGTTAATTGAGGGGGCGACCCTAGGGTATGGATAACCTCCTGGGGCAGACCTAGCCTCACTAAAGTGGGGGATAAACCAGATGGCTGAGCGTGATCAAGGCCTAATCACCTCATTGCACAGCTGTTGGCCAAGAAACAGTACGCATCTCTATATGAACTGAGCCTAAAACTCTCCATGGGTTGTAGTGGTACATTTTATATATATATATATATATATATATATATACATATATACAAAAGTACATTCAGTGTCCAAAGTATATGGAATTTATTGAAGATCAAATATTTGACTATTTGTTCAATGTAAGGGATGGGATGATTTAGGTTGCAGTCATAAATATTAGAAAATAGAAAAAACTATTTATTAACCAGTGTTTCCAGTCTTGATTAGAGCTTTTTCCCCAAAGCACTGGAAAATGTTTTTGTTGGTAAATTGTTGGTTTCCCAACGTTAGAAAAGTTTTATACATAAATAATATAACCTTAGAAAGCCAATGCTTTTAGAAAAGAATGGTATTTTCTACACAAAGTTGTATAAGTCAATGTAGATTGATGAAAAGCAGGATAAAACTAAGTGATTATTAAATTGATTTTAACAAAGGAGGTAATGAAAGTCATGGGTTGCTCTCACCAGATTTTTTATATTTCATTCAATATTTTGCTATTCATCAAACTTTTTCTTTGAAATATAAGATTGATGCTTTCTTAAGCTATTTCAATTGAGTTGACATCAATTCAGAACCTTCCAGAAGAATCAGAATATCCCAACTATCCTGTTATACAGTATCATTTAATAACACTCCGTTTCTCCCTGTTGAACAGAACTGGTATGTAGAACTTCACCTTCATAAAAATCTTACTTTGTATTCTCATAGGAGGTTGCAACCATAGAAAACTGCACATTTTCGATTACTTCAACTCATACTGGTCAAACAAACCTACCACTTAACTACAAAAGGCTTATCTACATGACTAGCATAAGGACAATATGGACTTGCGAAATAGAAAAACCATCAAATTCTTATCTTATCCAATAGTAAAAGTCCAAAATGATTCATGATAAAAACCTGGCCTCAGATCATCTGGTTTAACATAGACTTTGAAAAGCTGCCAATGGGTAGTTTCCCTACATGTATATCATGACTTAGTTTAGTATTGTCTGACATTTACTTGGTGTCCTATGGTAAACACGGTTGTAAATCAATAAATATAATTTTTTTTTAAATCTCAACCATTTAAAGTAACTATTTTGTCTTAAAACCATAAACCATATCGTAACATTGCGGAAATAATAATTCGCTCACTGTGTCAAGTTCATGGCTTACTGAAGTCACCAACCTCTTTGGCAGGCTTCGTTTTGCTGTATTTAATTTTTTTTAACATCAATTAGAAATGTGAAAAAAAAAAAAAAAAAAGGAATTTTTCTTTGTAGATCATAATAATAGAAAGTTTCTTTTTAATCAGTTTGATAAATATTTTGATAAATCAGGCATGGGTGTTTAGTAGAGATGAAACTATCGCACAATTCATACTCTTATAAAATAATTCAATTTAAATGATGATTGACCAAATAATAAATATGATTTTGATATTGATAATCATAATCTAATGACTCTCAACATTTGCTAACAGCTTTTGAAGATATATTTGAGGAATGTCAGAAGAAAAATGGAAGATGTTGAGAATCCGCTTTGAGGAAATTTTTTTTTTTTTTTTTTTATTATTTTTATTGAGATATATTACAATTTGTTACAAAATGAACAATAATAATATTGATAAGAGACCACATTCATACTATATATACAGAAAATAATAATAATGGTCAAATTACATAAAATAGAACATAAATAAATTCATTTATATACAATAAAATAATAATAATAAATAAAAAACAAAACAAATCGAAACAAAACCTATTATTGAGATAAATAAAAAGTTGGCAAATAAATAAACATCTTACACACAATCATAACTATATACAATGTATACAATTGCTAAAGGGACCCCAGCAAGCGCTTTTCCCTCCACTTGTGGAGGAAAAAGCGGAACCCAAGAGATCCCAGCCCTCTATCTCAGCCGCATCACTGGTCTGAGCCAGTGGAGGCTGAGTTAGGGCGCTGTAGCCACAAACATACCGTACATGAGTGGAGGATCTGACCATTGTCAGAACTCCAGTTTAAATGTTTACAATAGGTCTCGTGGCCACTGCCGTTTCAATCTTCGAGGAGGATTGTAGGGATGGGTGGTGCTGGATAGGGATTGCGCTAGAGGGTTAGGATGATGACTAAGGTTCTGGTGGAATTTGGAAAATTTGGATGGTACCAGGTCTAAAACAAACGGAATATTAAGGTCATGGTGTAGGGTACAGTTGGTAACGTAATAAGGAGCATTAACTATTGTTCGGAGGACTTTGGATTGGAAGGATTGGATGCGTTTGATGTTAGAATGTTTAGCTGTTCCCCACAGTTCAAGTCCGTAAGTCCATATAGGTTTCAGTACTGTCTTGTATATTAGTAATTTGTTGTCAACTGTAAGATGAGATTTTCTGTTTAGTAGTCTGTATAACTGGCCGAATCTGCGGTTGAGTTCTTTTATTTTTAGTCTTGTATGTGGGTTCCACGTCAGTCTTTTGTCTAGTAAAAAGCCGAGATACCGGACTGTGTCTGAGGAAGGAAGCGGTATGGAATTAAAATTAACCGTTGGACAGGATTTGCGTCGAAGGGTGAATGTGACGTGAGTGCATTTGCTTTCGTTCACCTTAATGCGCCAAGCATTGCACCAGTCTTCGATAAGGGAAAGGTGCTTTTGGAGATTTAGCGATGCTGCTTCAGGATCGGAATTGGATGATAAAATGGCTGTGTCATCAGCAAATGTTGCCAGAATGGTATTGGGATCGGTAGGGATATCGGCGGTGAAGAGGATGTAGAGGACGGGTCCTAAGACGCTGCCTTGAGGAACACCGGCCTCAACAGTATATTGTTCGGAAAATTCGGAACCACAGCGAACTCGGAAGGAGCGGTTGGATAAATAGGATCGGAGGATTAGGTATAAGGATTGAGGTAAATGGGTTTTGAGCTTAAAGAGCAGTCCCGGGTGCCACATCCGGTCAAAAGCTTGAGCTATGTCCAGAAAGGCACCCGAACAATACTCCTTGCACTCAAGGGCGGAGGAAATGTGGTCTACAACTCGGAGTCCTTGCTGAACCGTGGAATGTTGAGGACGGAATCCAAACTAGTGTGAAGGAAAATTGTGAAATTTGGCTAGGATTCGTTTTAATAGGAGTTTTTCGAAGATTTTGGAGAGGATTGGAAGAAGGCTAATAGGTCTGTAGGATGACGTACAGTTGGATGTTTGCCTGGTTTTAGAAAAGGATGATAGTCGAGTGTTTCCACAACAGAGGGAAATAGGTAGTGCGTAGGATACAGTTATAGATATATGTAAGGAATGTAATGGCTTTAGGTGGAAGTTGTCTTAGGATTTGAGGAGTAAGGAGATCGTATCCAGGGGATTTACGGAGAGGAAGTTTTTGAAGCAGATATTTGACCTCAGAGGGATTGATTGCTTTAGGTGGTAAGGAAATTGGTATCGGTGACGTAAGGAACTCTTCAACTATTGCGGTATGGGTTGGATTGAGATCAGAATGGGGAGTGAATACCTTGGAAAGGTGTAGTGCAAATTCCTGGGCCCTATCTTTGTCAGAAGCAGCCCAGGAATTATCACTACGCCGGAGAGGAAGGGATATCAGGGGGATTTTAGGATTCTCTTCGTGACATTCCACAGGGAATTGTCACGAGTCGAGAGAGAGGAGAGGTAGGTATTGTAGGATTGGGATCGGAAGATCGCCAACTCCCGCTTTAATTTTCTACAAAAAAAGTTATAGGAGCGGCAATCCTCTGGGTGGCGGGTGCGTTGCCATAATGTTCTGGCTCGGCGTTTGCTGTTGATGAGGTCTGTCAGGTGTTTTGGTAAATGGCTTTTATAAGGAATTATTTGGGATTGTTTGGGAGAGGAGGCAGTCCAGGCGGCTTGTTGAATAGCGGTTGTAAAGGAATATACGGCGTCGTCAAGGTCATTTGGGGTTTTGAGAATCACTCTGAGGTCAATATCATTAGTGAGGATTTCGCGGAAGAGGTTCCAGTTGACAGGGCCTCTAATGAATGACGGTGGGATAGGTTTAGGAATAGGTGTTATGGATACATTTAGAATCAATGGACTATGATCAGAGGATAGTTCATCAAGGCGAGCTATGGAAAAATTAAGAGAGCCTAATCCGCTGTGGATGAAGAAGTCGAGGATGTCAGGATTACGGTTAGGGATCTGTTGGCCAGTAGGTAGGAGAATCGGGAGGTAGGAGATGAAAGCGTCGGGAGTTGAGTGCAGACTGCAATGTCCGTCCACGAGAATTGGTGGTTCTAGAACCCCACTGTTGGTTTTAGCGTTTAAGTCTGCACCCAAAATGAAGTGATTACCCAAGTAGTTGAGAAAGGATTCAAATTGGGCAGAGGAAATGGGATGTTTAGGAGGGCAGTATGCTGATGCGATGATAAGCGGAAAGGAAAAGGTTTTGATAACAATGGAAGTTGTTTGTAGGTAATCGTGGGCGGAAATTGGGTGTAAGTGATGGGTGAGGGATCTGCGGACTATGACAGCAGTACCGGCATGGGCTTTGCCGTCTGGATGGTCTGTCCGGTATGTCGTGTATCCTGGTATTTTAAAGTACTGTTTAGTGGTTAGTCTAGTTTCAGTAATGAGTGCAACATCAATGTTTTTGTCTTGCAGTAAGGCTGTAAGTTCGTCAGTGTGAGTTCTAACACCATTCGCATTCCAAAGGAGAATGGATAAGGAATTAGGTGAGGTCATTTATGGTTTTTTTAAGGCAGGAATGAGATTTGATACGAGATTCGTAAGGAGTGATATTAGGGGCATAACAAGGGATTTAATTTCGGAGATAAAGGATGTCATCAAACTGGTAAGGTCTGTGGCATTTGAAGGAGGAGGGATATGAGAGATTTGTGGTTGATTAGGATTTTTAGGATTGGTTACATTTTGAGGAAGAGGTATATGTGGAATGGATTGAGGTACATTCTGTAGTTCCGGCAGGACCACGGCTTCAGTACTTTGATTCCCACCTCCAAGTAGGTGGGCAAATGATACATTGGCATCAATAAGTTTTGAGGGTTCTCTTCTGTTTCTTACTTGTCTTGCTGTTTCATCCGGTACTTGAGGTTTTTGAAACCTGGTCCTCAGTTCCTTATAAATTTGGCATCCTTTATAGTTGGCTGGGTGGTCCTTGAGGCAATGAGCACATACAGCTGGTGTTGATTTTGGTTTTGTACACTCCACAGACTTGTGCTGTTCACCGCATTTCACGCATCGAGGTATGTGATGACAATAACTTTTAGTATGACCATATGCTTGACAGTTATGGCACTGAACTATCTCCTTCTTTATGTAAGGTTTTTCAACTCTTACGCTGGTATAGTACAATCTATTGAGGTCATAGATTTGTTCAACTCCTTCCGATGGCTCCAAGTCCACGAAAAAGAGAGGTAGTGGAATTTTGTCCTTTAGGACATTAGTGACTTGCCGCACTTTATAGCCTATCTCCCTTAATTCTTCTTTAATAGCTTCAACTGGTGTCGAGGGGTGTAAGTTTCTGATTACAACCCTTAAAGCTCTCTCTTGGCGTAGCTGGTAGGTATGGAAATCCGCTTTGGTATCAGTTAGATATTTCACTATTTTTCTATATGTCTCGGCAGTAGTAGGAGATATTTTGGTGTCATTAATTCTACTCATACAGTAGTAGCTGGTAGAATCGGTAATTTTGTTCAATTGTGTACACAACAATTGGAATTTTTAATATTTTTGACAAATATTGGAGGGGGTCGTGGTTCACTAGGTATAGGAGCAGATTCCATGTTTTCTTTTTCGTTATGTAAAATCTGAAAAGGATTTGGGGTGAAAAAACGGTGATTCGTCAGTCATCCCTTGTGACGATGTGCCTGGTTGTGGTTCAGATTCTGAAATAGTACCCGAAGGGGTTGCTTGTAATCTTTTATTAGTATCACGGCGAGGTCTTTGTTTCGTAGGAGACGGGATTGAACCACTAGATCTAGATCTTTTAGTTGAAGCTTTGGAGGACATTACTTGATGATAATATCGCATTTCATGTAAGGAAAATAATTATATAATAACCAGATGTTGGGGAAAAAAATAATAACTTAAGAAAAGTTAAGCAAGACCAGCCTTGCCTAGCTATTGGCAATCAGCTGATATGAAGAGGTGACTCAGCATTCACTGTACGGTGCAAATTGTAGCCCAACTTACCGTTGTTTGCTCCAATATTTACTGTTGTTGTTATCCTGAAGCCTGGTGATGTTTTCAAGACTGTTCTGAAGTGATATCCAACTGAAAAAGCAAGAAATCCAAGAGCCGACTTGAAAGATGACCGCTATACTCATGCGCATGCGCAGAACTCATCGCAGCATAGTCATCAATCATCATAGCATTAAAAATCCAAAATTATTTATTTCTCATAAAAAAAAGTAATAAGAAAATTAATGCACAGGCATTAGTGTAGTTATTGTAAATGTCATGGTAAAAAAAAAGTAGTTTTTAATCTACAAAACATAAAGTTGCTTATATGTTTTAATTAATATAACTTTTTTATTTTTTTTAATTAAACCAAACACTGCTCTTCTTCACCCAAAGTAAAGTTTGAACTAAATTGGATGTTATTATTATGTATGTTGTATATATATATATATATTGTAATAATATTGTATGAATGGGATCCTTTAGCAATATTATTATTGTCCAGTGTGACAAACTGTAATACATATGAATAAATAAAAAAATTATGTATGTATGTCCGTCCTATAGTAATTTTTTTTTATTGTTATAAAAAATGTTAAGAAGGTTTTAATCACATAATCTATTCATGTCATGACAACAAAACAGCGAAGAATTTGATACCATTTGTTTATTTTTTATAGATAAGTGGCTAGGGTATTTATAGCAAACTTAATATTGTTTTCTAAGACGGTGATTTAGCTCTGAAAAAATGTATGTGAAAAAAACACCGTTAAAATTTCTTGGATCCTTATTTATTTTTATTATTATATTTTAAGACGTTTCGTTGTTATTGGCTTCTTTAAAATCTCGTATTGTAATTGTCTCCTATATATGGAGTTAGCTATTTTTGTACTTTCACTAACCTATTGATGAAATGTATAGTAAGGGAAAGTAATGCGATTGTAAAATATGTTTAATTAGACCTTTCTCCGAAAATACACAATTTAGGATGACCTGAGTCAAATTGACATAATTCCGCAATGTGCATGTGGTCATTCTAGCTCAAAAACGATTAGTTGTATAATACTTAAATATTATATTTTGGAAGTGTATACTTCTGGAATGCTAAAGAAACTTTTACAACAAAATCAGGGAACCAGGAGAGTTTATACTAACTATTTAGCACACTTTTAGGATTATCTCAAATATGGCTCAAACGATTTTGATTAAACTCGCTATAGCGGTGTAAAATTGAATATGATCTGATATCATGGAGGTTTCATACGCAATTAAACCCTGACAAAGCCTATATTGCCGATAAATCAAATTATCTTCCTCTGAAGTACCTTTTTTTTGTAGATTTAAATTTGTTTACTCCAAATTTGTTTAAAAGTTCTTAAATTGATTTTAAAAACGGAGGTAAGTCTGTGTGTGTCTTGTCTGCACTAGATTTTTTTACACCTGTAGAAAAACTACAATAAGCAACTGTTTTAAGTTCTCAGGTAAACATGACATGGACAGGCATGAAAGAGACAGTGGTGGATCCTCACGATATTAACAAACTATTTTATGAATTTTCTTTCCCTGAAGTATATTTAATTCTATAGATTGGAAAATATTAAACATTTCCTGTTGATAGCATTGATAGAAAGCGTCTGAAAATATATGTAGAATGCATTGGAAAATTCATGCAAATTCGAAACAGTCCCATGCAATTTACTTATTTATGAATGACAGTAAAAAGATTCATTCCTTAATAACTGTTGGCAGTATTTGAGCTATTAGCTATCGGTAGCTATAAACATTTATGACAGAAATAAATCCCATAACTGTTCGTCGATGTTTAAGTGTATTCTAGATTAAGAAATAAACGCTTTTTAAATATTTCTTGATTGCTAAATGAGAAGTTTCAAACGTCAAGCGATATGATCAGAAGGAGGTTACTCTAAATGTCTTGCTGACCTTAGGACATTTAGTCTTGAAGCTTAGGTTTCGTAAAGTCTAGGTGTGGCATTTTTTTTTTATTCATTTATTTATCGAGCTATGTATTTTATGAGTTTACGTGCAAATACACAGTTGACCTGAAAGAACCGGTTGTTTAATGGAGTGATGAAAATTACATGTTTATCAATTTCGTAACTTTATGTACTATTTATCTGTTAATGATTTTTTAAAGGAGTTCTCGGTTTTATTTTTTCCTTCGCATACATTTGTCGATGTAAAATGACTAAAAGTTTACTTTGATACAATTTAGAAAAAATACTTAATAATTCGGGAATAATTTGGTGAGCTGTAGCCAGTCAGACCCGGAAATTAAGATCACTCATTTTTGATTAACATATTTGACGATGAGAATAGTGTTTGTATAGTTTAAAAATTTATAGTCACGTTTATAACTTATAAAATAAATATGCAGCTGTTTTCAGTATTCTGTACGAAGACGAGAGTAATCTGTGTGTGTTTATATATATATAAAACCTGTATCTCTACAATCTGTGAAGGATCTCGGCTCAGTACATATAGAGATTTGTACTGTGTCTAGGCCAATGGCCGTTGCAATGAGGTGATTAGGCCGAGATTCGAAGTGGGAGCCCCCAGGTTTTTCCCCCCAATTTGGGTAGCCACTTTAACGATGCTGGGTCAGTCACAGGAGGGTCTCCATATCCTAAGGTTGCTCCCTGGCTATATTAACTGAATTAATAATATTCTGTCACAACCGGGATTCGAACCCAGGACTGGAGAACTGTACACTAGCGCTCTATCCACTAGACCACATCTTATAAGTTATCAATCTTGCTGCACTGTTAATACTAACTTTGTTTTATTATTTACATGAATGAATCGATTAAATCGATTACAAATAACTAGATTTAACTTTATATGATGTTGGCATAAATACTTAACATATATAAATATATCCTTTATTTCACTTATAGAATTATTTGATGTTTTATTTGTACCCATTTTGTCTCAATTCTAACAAAATGAAATTGTTAATTCTACCTAGTAAACAAATTAAAAAATATATGACAAAATTAAAAGTATTTTATTGAGGATCATATTTGGGAGTTAGTCGTTTAAAAATATTTAAATTTTAAAGCATAAGATCCATCATCAGGACATCAGTTCGATATGTCAAGCATTAACTCTTTTGGTGAGAAGTTAGTTGAGGGTGCAGACAAATAATCACACAATTAAGTAGAAACTTTATTTAATACTGCTGACGTTTCGGCCTTCTTAAGGGCGATTGTAGGAGTGAGAGATAAACAATTACCATTGTCATTGGCTTTGTTGGACTCTCACTCCTACAATGGGCTTGAAGAAGGAATAAAATTTAGGCCTGAACGTCGGCACTATTAAATTAAGTTTCTACTTGATTGTGTATTAATTTGACTGCACACTCAATAACTTCTCCCCTATAAGCACACAGATAACCAATCTCACTTCACCAAAAGCTCTTTTCTTTCTTTATTTTATTTCGTTTATACTTCCTTTCTCATTTACATTTATTTTTCTCTTTATTATTATCTATTTCGTAAACCGCTGAAATTTATCTGACTTATTATTAAAATATACCAAAAACGTATTGACCAAAAAGTATTCAGTAATAAATCCTAACTTCATTTGTACAGATTTAATTTTTAAATAACTTGGAACATTCCGAATTCCTTTTGTGACGTTACTCATATCCGTACAGTTAAATATACCTTAAAGTCTCATGATGCCTTATGTTACTAGTTCACAGTTTTTTCGTGGGATGACTATAAACATCCCTTTCAAAAAAAAAATTATTCTGGACTGCGAAGCATGGGCTGAGAAGGTACGAAGCGGACTGCGGTAGGGCCTAGACTCGGGGAGGACAGATGTGGTGGGTGTGGCGGTGTCGCAAGCACTTGCACCACTTTCCTGCCCATCTGTGCCGCCCCGTCCTACTATATCTGCCTGAATAAATTAACTATTCCGCAAGAAGGAGCTCGTATATTCCAGGGACGTTAGCGGTTCACGATACCCTCGTTTCGAAAATGAAAATTCTCCATCCAACGAGTACTTGCAGGTATTTTCCGTCGTTACGATCTTATCCCATACACTCTGACAGTTCTAGAAATAGTTACTTGAAAATCAACAAGGTTAATAGACTATTTAAGAGAACCGGTTGTTGGTAGCTCAGTGAATATTAGTCCATAAAAATACTAACGAACTAATAGACGTCTGCCAATTAGGTCAGTATAGTCACCTCTCCGTTTATGTTAATCGAGCAATTTTTCTAATGTGGGGATAATTATCAATTCCGATGTACTGTAAAATGTAATGCCTCTCATTATATTTCAACTTCTCAAGTATATATATATATATATATATATATATATATATAACACATACTCTTGTATATATAGGAGCCGCGTGGCCTAGTGAATATAGCATTACGCTATTGTTGTCAGGGTCCTATGTTCGAACCTCGGCTGAGGCAGAATTGTGTATTCTGTTAGTCAGCCGTTGCTCGACCCTGGGTATGGAGACCTTATGGGGCATACCCAGCCTCTATAATGTGGATACCCATAATTAGGGTATCTTTCGTGGAACATGACAAACCTCTATATGTATGGATGAAATCAATAAATCAAACTACGTATAAAATTTGTCTTCCCAATTCCTCTTAAGGGATTACTTGATTGAAAATAAAGCTCCAGACAAAATAATTACGTTAGAAGTCTTAGTAATAATTGGATTTAATGAAATTATTTCTTATTATTTACGATAGTCACAAACATTTCTTACACCTAATTAGCAAATTTGTTTATGAATACAAGTAATAAAAAGATACCTATAATTAATTTATATATTCATAGAGGTTAGGATTTGTTGATGTAACCTTAGGCGAGCTCAAACTTTGACCGGCAGGGTATATATATAAACTTTCTTTTCTTTTTTTAAAGTTCACTTATTCTAATACTTCCTAGGCCTTTCGTAGACAAACAGAAAAGAATTTTCGGGGGAAGGATTTTTTTTTTCTACTCTGTCTTCTCTATATAAAAATATGTATTGCGATGGTAAAATTTCCAATTACAGTTTTAGCCGAAAATACACCTTTTAGGTTTTCTTGAGTCCAAATGACAAAGACTTCAAAACCTCAAGGACAATACATGAATAATGTGACAATAAATATATGATTTTAGAAGAGATTAGTTATAATTTAAATATAAGGTCTGTGAGTGTGTATGTTGTCAGTCTAAACTCAGCGATAAGTTGTATATAACTGAAATTTCAACGGGCGGTAGGTGGTGGGAGGGGAAGAGAAAGATGTATCGGTTTTAATGCTTCAGATAAGTACAATTAAGCTAAACACTGTGGATTATCACCTTCTCTAGATAAATCATTACAGTTCTTGACGGTTATAGCTTGATAATAGTAATTATTACATACATGTTTCATAGTCAGTATTTTAAACTGGGGTCAAGCGGGCTAACTCGTGTGAACAATACCGCGAGTTCCTCGCAACCCCATAACTGAAGTTATAATAGATTAAATAATTATGAGTTCGCGTCACACTGTAGCAGCGAGCTTTAAAAACTCTGGTACTAATCCCACACTCTTACTTCTTGTCACAAGAAAACCTCTGAATAGCATAAAGGCGAGGAAGATTATTAACCGTTTTGTGAATGATCCAGACAATTTCAGAATATCATTACACTCAGATAAATAATAACTATAATAAATAAATTGGTGGCTGAGCGCGATCAAGGGCTAATGACCTCATTGCACTGCTGTTGGCCTAGATACAGAAAAAAACTTCTATATGTACTGAGCCAAAGACCCTTCATGGATTGTAGGGGTAGAGGTGTTTTAAAATAAATATTGCATATTTTAATTATAAACTTTTTTTTTAATCACGAGCCAAATTTCAAAAACTCCATTCACCTTTCTTTCAATACAAAATACTTGTCTTGTACCAGGAGAAATTGGAGAATAATTTAATACTCAAAAGAATAATACAATTTCAATAGAAACAATTTCTGAAGGTAAAATAGATCCCTAAATCAAGGGGATATGCTAACACTATTTGAAGTATGAATTTAAGAGTTCAGACATTGATTGACATAACCGCTTAGACCGAGAAAATTAATTTACTACAAAATAACATTTGGACCGCTTTTCATTAAGCTGAACTAATCAAATTTATTTTAATCGATTGCCATTCAAAGAAATACATACATATGCAATTGCTTTCAATTTGTAAGAGGTGATCGGTGTTGTGTTGCTAGAAGGAATAACGCAAAAAACTAGGGAGACTTATATTATTCCCCACGTTTCGGCCTAACATTAACGTTCAAGGCATCGTTAGGGCTTAGAAAAACAGGAAATGTAACTGTTGAAAGGAAAGAAGAAAAACAATGAAACAAGAAAGTAGTAAAAAAACTCAATAATAAATTTGGTGACAAGTTGCACTAACATAACTATTACTATGATATTGTAGGAGCATTCAACTGTATAAAAATAATGAAATTAATAATAATAAAAAAATCGCGATAATGATATAATAAATTATATAACATTTTAAATTAAATATTTGAATCTTCTATATTTTTATTTTAGCTTGATTGTCCTTACATATGTTATTAAAACTTGAACATTATAGATACAGCAAAAATACGATAAAATGAAGTTTTAAGGATCAATGCAGTAAAGGGAATTATTTATTTATTTTTATTGTTTTATTTATATAATACAAAGAATGTAATTAAATAGTTTGAGAGTGATAAAGGATAGAGCACTAGTCTACTTTAGACCCAATCGAATCCTGTCTGTGGCATAATAATTATTTATTCTGTTATTTTAGCAAGGTATGGATACTATTCTAAGGCACATCCAGCCTCTATAAAGTAGGTATCCAAAAATTGGGGAGAAAACCTGAGCGTATTATTCACTTAGTTGCACGGCCATTGCCTTCATGCAGTATGAAACTCTATATGTACTGAAATCCAGACCCATTAGGGATAGTCCAGGTATAGATAATTATATATATTGATATAATTATTGTTAGGTAAATCACTGACCTAACGTTATTGTACTTCATACATAATTCATTAAATGCCAATAAAAATTACTTGGTTCGTTCCTTTTTGGCTATTAAACTATAAATATTAGTTTTCATCTTATCAACATTTCGGATTTAAGTCACTTTTATACAACTGGTGTCTGGTAAACATTAATTTTTTTTTCACGAAATTTGAATCTTGTTTCACTATTATTTTATTGTGCTCTTTAAAAAGTAGTTTTCCTTAAGAGAACATTAGTGTTAAATTATATAGAATTATTTTATTTTTTATTTTATGGAATTAGAATTATGTACGGAATTTTTATGCTATCGATAAATCTGTAGGCTAACTTTTTATAGCAAACATTTAGTTTTAATCACTTAGTTGAGCTAACATCTTAATGGAGATTCACTCATAGCCTCTCTCTCACTTATGTGAGACCCATCACCCAAAAGGTAAACACTCACAAAAATAGGCTTAGTGATTGATGACCCTGTTCTATAAAATTTATCAAGAAACGCTTGTGTATTCTCCCAGCAGAATACACCGTGCGGCCAAGGACCTACACGGTCTATCGCGCCGCTGGAAAGAAAAGAAAAAAGAAAGTTGAGAAAGTAACATGGTGGTGTCCATTACAGTATTTCGACCGGCAAAACGTTTAGTAGAACTTTCGCAGAAGGTTGCGAAAAAAAAGGATACCCATGAAAGATGAAACATCATTTCTGAAGAAGTTATACCTCCATCCAAGAGTATGTTACAAAATAAAGACTATAACCAGAATAAAAGTAACAAAATGTCAACGGCAGTTTTTTTTTGGCAAGTGCCCTGGTTGGCCAAAGGTTGGTCGAAGTCCTTGGGAGAGTTGCTGCTCGATTAAACGACCCAGTCATCCGATACGCTATCCTCAAACGGCAAATAGTTGATTTTTTTGTATATAAAGGCCATCTCTTTTTTTTTATATATTATTTTTTGGTATGATTGGTGGAGGAATGTCCCTTTCAATTATACCGTTTTAGTTCTTTTGTTACAGTTTCAATAAACAAAAAAAAAAAAAAAAAAAGAAGTTGACCTTAGTTGTTTTGATAGTCCTAGGAAAAACGAGAGGAGTTTACAGAAAGGCGTGATTGATTTGCTTAAATAATATTTTTATCTATTCATAGTAAGACAACTATTATAGTATGATTGTACTATTTTTATTTATAATTTTTTTTATTTTATATGTACTCATTAAATAAAGCAAAAAATAATTTGAAGCGCTCAACTTTTCTGAAACTCACTTTATTCTGAATTATTTTTACAAAAATCGAAAGGCATTGCATCAAATAATGTAAAAAAAAAATAAGTCACTATTAATTTTATTAAACTGTTTTTTTTTTATGATTTAGATTACGAGACGCCTTTATAAGTCAAATAATATTTTTTTTGAACCTGTAGTTCTTTATTAGAGTAAGTATATTCGTATTTTGACATTTATATTACTATTCCCTCATTTTCGAGAATGGATTATATTTAAAAACTCTTATTTTATTCATTACTAAACTCTTCTATAGAAGTATGTTGAATTATAGATTTATAATAATAGTTAAAACCTATTTCGGCAAACTTTTATAAACGGTTTAAAGTCCTTAGTACAGTTTAACTTGACACTTTAGTCGATATACAGCTTAAAATATTTTATTTGTGTTTCAGTTTTGTAAACATCCTCGTTTTTGGGTTAAACTTATCACACAAACACACCCACCTGTTTATTTACGTTCCCAGTCGGCATACTTTATTTTTTCGTAGGTTGAAACTCTTATTATAATTTTTCTAAGCAGGAGTAGGCGATAAAAACAGAGATTAACACAAAACTTTATAAAATTTTGCACATTTTAACGATTTTCTCAAAAACGGCTTTAACGATTTTAATTATACTCGCTTTATCGGTGTGAAATAAGCTCAAATATCATATTAGCTTAAATATACATTCTAGTTAATATAATCCGAAAGCACTTCAATCCTCACATTTTAATCGTTTTCCTCTAAAGTATCTTTAATTTTGTAGATACGAGTAAAGATTAAAAACATTTTTTTTATGTAATTATTGTTCTTTTGAAAATAAGAACAGTAATATATAATATACCGTTGGAAAGCTAACGATTTTAGAAAAGAATATTATTTTAATAAACTAAGTTGTAAAATGTGATGGAGAGGGATGAAACGTGGATAAAAATAAGTTATTGTTGTAAATAATTATATAGTAGATTTTTTAGTGAAACTCATGTTTATGTCTTATAATTATTTAATCTTTATTTTAAAGTAATGAATTGGTAATGAAATACGTGTACCAGATTTTTTTTTTAGTATTTATATTTCGCGGTTTTTAGTATTTATTAGTATGTATATCGCGGATCTCATTACCGCGTATGGGGAGCGTCCCACGGGTGGCGGATGTGGGGATGGTCGGTGGAATTTCCTCGGAAGATCCTCCCGGCTAAGTCCGATGGACTCGCTGACCAACAATGAGAGCGGCCCTCAGCTGCTGAGGTGGACGTAGGTTCGAACGCCTACTCACATATTTTAGTTCACAAAATACCACAAACAGTCATGGATTCCTCTGAGGTAAAACGCCCATTTCCGGAAGTAAACTAGTCCCCCGTTCGGGTCTCCGGGTGGGGACTGCTTCGGAGGAATCTAGGCGCAAGATGAAAAGTAGAGATCTAACAATAGGGACGTGGAACGTTAGAAGTTTAAATACGGCAGGTGGCTTAAAGTCGGTCGCGAATGAAGTTAAGGGGTACCATTTAGATATCGTTGCATTACAAGAGGTTCGCTGGCCAGGGGAGGGTTCATTAACAGAAGGAAAGTATACTATTTGGTACGGGGGGAGCGTTAATTATTGTTTAGGTACCGGGTTTCTGATTAGGAATAGATTTCTTTCCGCATTACGGGATGTACAGTTCTTTAGTGAAAGAATATCGGTTGCTATATTTCAGGGTCGTTGGTCTAAAATCGCGTTTATAAACATTCATTCTCCCACCGAAGATAGTGATGATGAAGTAAAATGCGTATTTTATGATAAACTAGAGTCGGTTTACGATAAGTTACCGCGAAATTACATTAAAATAATACTAGGTGACGCGAACGCAAAGGTTGGAAGGGAAGAATTATATCGTCCTACAATCGGTAAAGAAAGTTTGCACGAATATAGTAATGATAATGGGACCCGACTAATAAACTTCGCCATTTCGAAAAACCTAATAATCAAAAGTACTACGTTTAAACATAAGGATATTCATAAGTATACGTGGACATCGCCGGATGGACAAACGCGGAATCAAATCGATCATGTTTTAATACAAAACAGATGGCAAAGTAGCATAATTAACGTGAGATCGTATCGTGGTGCAGAATGCGGTTCTGATCATGAATTAGTAATCGCGAAACTTCGACAAAAACTAAATACAAACAAGAGAACACCGAACTATATTCATCCCGAGAATTTTGATGTTGTTAAATTGAACAACCCCGAAATTAGAAAACAATTCGCGATAGAAGTAAAAAATAGGTTCGATGCTTTGGAATCTTCAGACGAGGAACACGAAGATGTAAACAAATTATGGGAAGGGATTAGGGATAATATTAAAGAGGTCGGTAACTTATGTTTTGGGAAAATCGAAAATAAAAAGAACAAACCTTGGTTCGACAGGGATTGTCAAAATATGTGTGAAAAAAGAAAAACCGCTAAACTGAATTCTTTAAATAATCCAAGCGATAATAATGTGGCTTACTTTCGGTTAGTAAAAAACGAAACTTCAAAATTCTTAAAAAATAAGAAAGAGAGTATCTTAAAGGCAAAATAATAGAAATAGAAAAACACAGGAGCGAAAATAATGTAAGAGAGATGTACAAAGGTATAAAAAAATCGCGTAAAAGATTTGAACCTCTATTGAATGGGGTTAAAGATGCGAATAACAACATAATTGCGGATCCGACTGAGATATTAAATAAATTTAAACAACACTTTGACGGCATTCTAAATACGGAAAATAATAATCAATCTCCTCCCTCTGAATACCAGAGCGCTGAACCATGGGTAGACGCACCGAGTAAAGAGGAAGTTGAAATGGCGATAGGAAAATTAAAACGGTAAAAGCTGCAGGAAATGATAATATCACGAGTGAATTAATCAAAGCGTGTGGAGAAGCGGGCGTTTCCAAATTACATGTTTTAGTTAAAAAGATCTGGGAAAATGAAAAAATACCCGAAGAATGGAAAGAATCAATACTTATTCCGATTCACAAAAAAGGACCGAAACGGATTGTAACAACTATCGTGGGATCTCTCTTCTACCTGTATGCTATAAAATATTCTCGTCAATACTAACTAGCCGAATCACGGAATACGCTGAGGAAATTATCGGAGACTACCAATGTGGTTTTAGGCGGGAATCGCTCGACTATTGATCAAATATTTTCCTTACGTCAAATATTAGAGAAGAAGCTGGAATACAACGGTGTAGTCCATCAACTTTATATAGACTTTAAAAAGGCTTATGATTCCATAGACCGTCAAAAGCTTTATAACATCATGATTGAACAGGGGATACCTAAAAAGTTAGTAAACCTAGTAGAGATGTGTTTGTCGGAAACATTTCATAAAGTTAGAATCGGTCATAAGTACTCCGAGAGATTTGAGGTGCGATCGGGTTTGAAACAGGGTGACTCCCTTTCACCTGTTTTGTTTAATATAGCCTTAGAATATGTTATAGAAAAGATGATGTGTACCGAGAAAGGCTTAAATATGGGTGACAAAATTCCGGTTTTGGGGTATGCCGATGATTTGGTACTGCTAGGTGAAGACACGGAAACTATACAACTAAATACAAGTGTGTTAATAAAAACCGGTAAAGAAATAGGTCTTGAATTAAATACCGATAAGACGAAATATATGATTAGTTGCAGAAATGGTAGCGATCTTGATGATATTAATATTTCAGGTCATACTTTTGAACACGTAGAGAAATTCAAGTATTTAGGTTCAATGATAACAAGAAAAAATGAAATCCAGGAAGAAATAAAGTCCCGGTTAAAGGTGGGAAATGCGTGTTATTATTCAGTTGCTAAATTACTTAGCTCGCGGCTTCTGTCTAAAAACTAAAGGTTAGAATTTATAAAACTATTATTCTTCCAACGGTTCTTTACGGATGCGAAACGTGGCCGCTTACTTTGAAGGATGAACAACGGCTTAAGGTTTTCGAGAATAAGGTACTGCGTAAAATATTTGGTCCGAAGAGAGATGAGGCCACTGGGGAGTTTAGAAGGTTGCACAACGCGGAATTGCGGAGTTTGTACCCTGTGAATATAATTGAGTTGATAGCATCGCGGAGACTCAAATGGGCGCGTAAAGTTGTTGGGCTTAGTGAGGAACGGATTCCGAGAAAGTTGGTATTCGCTGAACCGACTGGTAGGCGTCCGAAAGGTAGGCCGAAGCGTCGATGGGAGGATTGCATTAAGGCTGATCTCGGGGGCTTGGGCTTGACCGGTGAACATTGGACGAGTCTGTGCAGGCGAAGTTTGGTGGTATCGGCATCGAACCTTCGGGTTCGGTAAGCCTATTATTATTATTATTATTATTATTTATATTTCACTTTCTTCGTCCAATTTAGACCTTTATTTTTTCAAGGCAGGGAACCGTCTTTTTATTCGAAGGCGTGCAGAAATGTTTAACAACGTCATTTCCTTTTTATTTATAGAGATAATACTCTCTCAGGTTAAATTTGTGTTACTGAGGTGTGTTATGAATGAAAATAATCAGCTAATACTATTTCCGATGTTTTTACGGAATTTCGAGATAAAAAATCGCCCATATATTTTTAATTCGGTATTTGGTTTATTTATCTTGTTCTTATTGTTGATTGCTCTTCGAACAGGACACCTCAAGTTCAGAAGAGAGGGGTCATTATTTTATTTTTTGCCACTTACATAAGTCCATTATCGACAATAATAACTAGGCGAGATTATTACAACTAAATGAAGAATAATAAGCCAATGCATATCACCTTTTTTACTTTATCATAAGTTAACGTTTTTATTGTGATACTAAATTGAACACATATCATTGATTCATCCAATTTTTACTTTCACTTATCTATATATGAAATATATAGTAAGGGAAAGTATTGAGAGTGTGAACATTTTCGAGTTCAAGTTTTTAACGGAAATTCACATTTTAGGGTCCTTGATTCCAAATAAACAAGTCCCGAAGAAAGGTCTTTGTGTGTGTATGTCCGTAAAATCTGGCGCAAAAACGAAAAGATATACAGAACTGAAATTTCATATTTGAAAAAAACTAAGATATCACAGCAACTTTTTCACTAAATTTGGCTGACCGGAAGTGCTACTTTACTCCATTCATTTTTCAACTTTTTACGATTTTTTCAAAAGCGGTTATAACGATTTTGATTAAACTCGCTCTATCGATGTGAAATTTAATGGGATTCAATATCATGCAGGTTCATTGATTGAATAGTTGACAGGGCTTAAATGGCGATATTTTAAACTTTCTTCGTCTATAGCATCTTTTATTTTGTAGATTCTATAAAAATAACCATATCATCTGATTAGCATTGCTAAAAAACGGATAAATATACAATAAAATACGAAGAGTAATATATTGTAAAGCTGAAGATTTTAGTATGTTTGTGGCTATTGCCCCTTAAATCAGCCTCCACTGGCTTACACCAGTGATGCGGCTGAGAGAGAGATGCGCTGGGATCTCTTGGATTCGGCTTTTCCCCCCACTTATGGAGGGAGAGGCCCAGTCTGGGGTCCCCTTAGCAGATTGTATATAGTTAAGTTTGTTTGTATGATTTATTTCCCAACTTTGTATTTATCTCTACTACAGGTTGTTGTTTTGATTTGTTTGTTGTTTCTTTTTTATTTTATTAATTGTTATTGTTTTATATATATATTTGAATTTATTTATTTCCGATTTTATATAATTTTACTTTACCATTATTTTCTGTATATATTGTACGGATGTGTATCACATCACTATTACTACGGTGCATTATAAACAAATAGTAATAAATCTCAATAAATAAATAAAAAGTGAAATTTTAGAAAATATTTATCTTATAAACAAACTTGTAAAAGTTAAAGGTCATGGGTTCAAATACGCAGGCGGACCTAGGATTTTTTAATGGGAGTAAAAAATCCTTAGTTATGCCGTCCTTCGGAGGGGACGTTAATAGGTAGTCCCGAGCCTGTGCGATGACAGGTACTAGTTAAAGATCCCTATACTAATAAAACCTGGGTAGGCAAAATTTAGGACTCCCACTGTAGCATCGTCCGATTAGCCATAGTAGCATAAAGTGACGTTAAATACATAAACAATGAAAAAGTTAATAGAGAGTGATAGAAATCCGATAAAACTAACTAATTGTTTTAGATAATAATATATTCGATTTTTTAATAAAACACACGTTTCTATAGAAATTCAATTTAATAAATTTTCACTCATTTTTCTCTCTAACTGTATTTCAAAATTCTTTAATAGATTTTAACAACGGAGGTAAGAGAAAGTCGTGTGGTGGCCGCACCAGGTTTTTTTTTAAAACAATGAGTAAATGTAATGTACTTGTGATGTAAAATGACTGTCGTTGCGTTCTATTATTAAGTGGTTGTAGGGTAGGATGGAAAGAGTTGACGGCTCGAGTTAGAACTGGTTATATTGAGAGACATTAGATAGGCTGATAGAGGAATAAATGATCGGTGGACAGGAGGTAGGTTTCATTGCTAAATGTTAAGGCCAGATGAGAGCTTACCCTGAACCAGTTGGGCTCTGTATTCCCTTGCTCTAGTTATTTTACAGAATTTAGATTATAGGGCACTCTTCCCACCTAGAAAGATAATCTTGTCAACATCTTCAATTATAGCCATTAAAGGTGGAGTTATTGCTTCTATGGGTTAAAGTGCTTAGATAAGCGCTACTAGTCAGCTGAGCTCTTATCTTGATATTTTGAATGGAGGTTGTTTGATTAATAAACAGCTTTTATCACTAGAAAATGTTTTTATTATTTAAATACATTTTTAAAAATTTGGTTGCTATTTTACTTTCCTAACAAGTGATAGTACGACTGATTGTAAAAAAAAATAATAAAAAAAAATAAATAAATAAAATAAACTGTACAACCAATGAAGGGTCACGGGCTGAGTACATATAGAGATCAGTACTGTTTGTAGGCCAATGGCCGTGCAATGAGGAGATGAAGTCGACATCACGCTCAGCCGCCAGATTTTTTGGATACCCACTTTATTTAGGCCGAGTGTGCTTCGGAAGGGTATCCATACGCAGGGTCGCCCCACGGATGAAATAACAGAATAAAAATATTCTGATACAGTCGGGATTCAAACCTGGAAATAGGAGAACCGTTGCAATATTGTTGCAACCCTACAATGAACGATTGATGATCGTCAAAACATTTTTTGAACCTAATATTTACTCCACTCTCAGTCTAACCCACTAGTTTCAATCCATGCTTCCTCCTCCATTCCTGACAGTCCTGCGAGGCGTATGACAACCAGATTGCCTCGAGAACAAGGAGTTTAGATTACCTATCGGAGTACAGCACATAGGCAGTTTCTCCTCATGTCTTTAAATGTATTTTATCACACTTGCTCGCCGTTTTAGGGTACTTACTAGGCAAACCATCAAACTTTCCTCTTAACTACATAAGGCTTATCTACATGACTATTATAAGACCAATCTAGACCTACGGAGTAGAGCATTGGGGCTCTACTAAACCATCAAATTCTTCCCGCATCAAATCCTTATAATCAAAAATCCTTCATAAATCCTCAATGCTTCTTACTTTGTCACGAATAAACTTATCCATAAAGAACTTAATGTTCCCTATGTTACTGATTTGGCCCGGAATAGGTATCACGACAACCTCCATTCTCACTCTAACCGACTAGTTTCAATCCATTCTTCCTCTTAAATTCCTAATAATCCTCCGAGGAGCCTGATAAGGATATATTATAAAAAATTGTTATTAACCATAAAAAAAAACTTCTTGCGAATAAAATTATTATTTTTATTGACTTTATATCCTATATCACTATTCGATAAAAAATAAAACCCCCAAAAAATCATTAAAATCGGGATTTATAAAAGTTAATAATTTTCATTTTCAAGCTACAGGTATTTTTTATAAATGATATATTTATTTTTTCAATCTTTTCTATATATCTGAGACTGTGCATTCAATATTTATATCTCTTACAGAATATTTAATGTCCAACCCCAACACTTAAATATAGTGGCTAGACTTCTTTTTGTATAAGTCTGGCCTGATCAGTCTAGAAGAAAAGAAAACTACCAGGTCAGCTGTAAAATATTTAGTCTTTATAAGAATAAATTATAGCTGATATAAGTGCTCCAGCAAAAAGAGTTCAACAACGTTTTATAACTGCAATTAGGGATCACTTGTAGCTGGGTGACTAGCATAACAGCCTCCTAAGCCAAAGATCACGGGTTATAACCCGCAGGTGGTCCTAGGATTTTTTTCTAGGAGTAAAAAATCCTTAGTTATGCCGTCCTTCGGAGGGGACGTTAAAAGATGGTCCCGAGCCTGTGCGATATCAGGTACTAGTTAAAGATCTCTATCCTAATAAAACCTGGATAGGCAAAATTTAGGACCCCCCACTGCAGTATCGTCCGATTAGCCATAGTAGCATAAAGTGACGTTAAATAAATTTAAAAAAAAATAAGAGCAATTATAAAACAATTATAGGATCACGAAAATAAAATTAAGGTTACTAATAATTACAATTACTTTCTGAACTACTCTAATTCGAAATGTGATTAAAATAATAATTTAAGCAAGAGTAATTACAAACAGGCACCAATTTCATTCTTATGTAACTGTTTAGAATGTCAAGTGATAGTAATTGGTTATTGCAATTATTCACACAGTTTAATGCCACTGGATTCCATGTTGGTTCCATATTTATCCATATCCAAGGTATCAGTTTGATATTTATAAAATATACCCTCCATCACTCGAACTGTTCTTTCTTCTGAGGAAAAGCTTCGCCCTTAAATCGATGGTTATTTATTGTACCACATCCAATTAAATAATTTAAAAAAAATATATTTATTGATATATACAACAGCATTAGTTAATAAAAAAGATAAATGAGCTATGAGATAAAGTACGTAAAAAATAAATCAGGAGAAACTGCCCATTAGTAATCTAAACTAGAAAGTCTCGAGGCCATCTTCTTTTCAGATGTCTCGGAGGATTGTCAGGAATGGAAGAGGAGGCAAAGATTAAAACTAGTGGGTAGAATTAGGAGTGGAGTAAGTAAGATTTTGGTTTATTATTTCCAATAATAAACTATTGTTATGAAAAAAATAAAATATTCCTCTCAAAATTTGAGGTATCACGTTTCAAGATACATGTTATCCGAATAAAGAATACAAAAATATCCGTCTATCCACCGTCGGTAATTTCCTTCGAAACTACCTTAACGATTTTTTTTTATATTTTAGCACAAAAATACTGAGAAAACCATCGATGATCTTAACTCTTAAAATAAAGGCTTTAAAAAATGTTTTACTTCTAAATTCATATTTTATTTTAAAAAAAATATATATATATATTTTTTTTTTAGACAAAATAAAGAGTTTTCTAATAAAGACAACGATATTAATTTTAAAACATTTGAAATCATAACCATATACATGTACATAACTAAGTTATTTCTGGAAGAAAGAGAAAAATAAGTCTGTCCGCCGAACGAATTCATAAATACTAAATTGTTTCTCTCTTTAAATTGAATGAGCTTAATTCCCTACAAAACAAATAACAGAATCATTGAAGTTAGTTGAGATATAGTATATACACAGTGTTTTAAATTCAACATTGGTGATTAGCCATTTTTTGGTTAATTTATCGCTTTTCATTTTAGTTAATAGTCGGTAAAAAGCTAATTAAATAGTTGAACCCTGTTATAGTTTTGGGAAATAATGAAACACTATGTAATCATTTGAAATGTTTTTTTAATATACTTCCATCTGAAGTTTAAAAAAGTATTACACAATTATACATATAGTAAGCATAACTCACTATTCCGTCAAATAGAATTGCAAATGAGGTTTTATTTTAATTTTTTTCTTCTCCTAGACATATGTCTATTTTATATCAGTAATGGTATACTTGTTAATATGTATTTAATTTACCCAAAGACTCTACAGCCAATTGTCTACATTCTGTATATATTATTATGAAGGACTTTTCCAAGAATAATAAAGACTTTATTTATTTATTATTCATAATTAGGACTTTTTGAACAATACGGAAACACCTAGGATAATCATTTGGTCTAACTAAATTCTACTCTCAAAATCAGTGCTGAAAATACCAACTTATAAATACTTTAAATCCGAAATGAAACAAGAAAATAAATTAGTTTATAGATTTATGAGAAAAAATTGTAATATTGAATATAAGGTCAGCAAGGCTTGTGAAGCCTGCTCACCCTCGCTTGATTTGTAATGGGAATATGTAATCAGCAAAGGTTGAACCGCTGAGGTCAAATCGTAAATGATTCTGAAACCTTGCAAGGCTGCAATATTGGCTCACTACTTCCTCTAACGGAGAAGTATTTAAATATCTATAGTGTTCCTCAGTACTACACGTCATATATAATTTTATACGGTAGGGCCACCCAGAAAATTGCATGAATATATTGAGCGTAGAGAGAGAAAAACTTATATTTCCTATCAATATAGTATTGATTTCTCACGATATTTTTTACTTTCACTTAGCTATGATATGGAATATATAGTAAGGAAAAATATTGCGGTCATGAAAATTCTCGACTTCCAGTTAATATTTGGTATATTGAAACGTAAAAACCTCAAGTTTTGAAGATAAAGGTTATAATTTATTTATTTATTCTTATTTTTGTTTTTGTTTGGCTCCTAAAGTCTATGATCGACAATAATAAGTAAGCTAGATTATTACGCCTGAATTTTCGACAGAAATACACGTTTTAGGGTCTCATGAGTCCAAATGACCATGTCCCGCAAAACGGTCTGTGTGTGTGTGTATATGTCTGTGAGTATGTGTGTGTGGTAACTCCCGGGCGGAAACAAGAAGTCCTATGAAACTAAAATTTCATATTTAAGACAAATATACGCCCGAGACGTTACGAAACCTTTATCACCAAAATCAGCTTACCAGAAGAGCCACTTTATACCATGCATTTTGCACCTTTTTTCGATATTCTCAAAAACGGCTCTAACGATTTTGATTAAATTCCTTATATAGATGTGAAATATAATGGGCTTTAATATGATTTAGGTTTCATTCTGATTGAAATAGTCTGACAGGGCTTAAATGCCGATATTTTAAATTTTCTTTCTCTAAAGTATCTTTAATTTTGCAGATTTAAAAAAAATATTCACATTATCTTATTAGAATTGATAAAAACTCGGTTATTATCGATGAGAAAGAATAAATGTAAGGTTTTGTGCAATCAGGAAAATATTTTTGAATGAAAATCGAAAGAAAATAGTTACTAAGTCTAGTATAAATGCATTTGGTTTATTATTTTCAATAATGAACCTTAGTAATCGACCAGAAAAAAAAAAAAAAAAAAAAAAAAAAATATATATATATATATAACATACATAGAGAAAGACATATTAAAATATCGGCATTTAAGCTTTGTTATACTACTTCCATCAAAGTGAAACCTAAATAAAATAATCATATAAATTACATGCATATTGCACCTAAGCCCAGTAATTATAGAGGGGAAAATTGTACCATATTGTGTTTCGGAATACATCAATCATTCGATCATTCGATTATTGAAATCATTCGAAGTCCGATCATTCGATTATGCCTACGTTCTATGCCCAAGTATGCGGGTTCAAGCCTAGCAGGTAGCCTTAGAATATTTTAATGGAAATACAAAATCCTTAGTTATGCCGTTCTTGAGGGGGGATGGAAAAAGCTCTGCGATGTCAGGTACTCATAGAAGACCCCTAGCCAAATCAAACCTGGATAGAAAAAATTCAGGACTCCTCCTGTACCAATTAGCCACACTAGCATTAAGTGGCGTTAGAAGAATAACCGACCAAATTATAAAGGTAGTTAACTATAGTAAAGGCAAAGTAATTTATTTATATATTAATGAACTGTAATATGGCATAATGGCTTTACAAATGTAGTTTTGTGTTCTACATAATCATATAAAAATACATAGAACCGTATTTTTTTTTATTACGGGATATTAATAGGGTTGTGGCGTTTAAGAAGAAAGAAAATAAACTTTATTTACATTTTTACATATTGACAAACAATTTATAAATGATTTCGGATGAGACATCCTTACAATCATCAAATGTTTGGTTCATTTGGTTGTTATAATCTAATTATCTAATCTATAATTAGTGGTAAAATTAAATTGATATTAACTATGGTAGTAGGAAAAACTAAATAAAAAACCTACATATAAAAAAAACAAAAAGAAAACAGATAACACAATTGATAATATAAAATTAGAAATTAAGATAAACTAGTTTAAGTTAGCAACACATGTTTAGTTCTTTTATGAGTGTAGCGTTTTAGAGATGCTTTATTATAGTTACCGATTTCCTTTATTAAAGGATTTTTGGAGACTGGTGTTTTACTGAAGTAAGAAGCTGTTTGAGTATGGACAAAATGTTTAATTGTTGGAAGCTGTAAGTCCTGGAGCATAGATGATATTTTAGTGTAGCGGGGGTAGTTGTTAATTATCCGCATTGATAGATTTTGAATTCTTTCAAGTTTTTGGTAGTTAGTCAAGCAGGTTGAGCTCCAGACTGGCGAGGCGTATGTGATTAACGGGCGAATAACTGATTTGTATATTATTAATTTGTTATGAGAGCTCAAATGGGATTTTTTGTTGAAGTATGGGAACATTTTAAATATTAATTTTTTGGCTTTATCGATTTTTCTATTGATATGGTCTGTGAATGTAAGAGATTTGTCTAGTGTTATGCCTAGGTACTGTACGGATTTTGACCAAGGGATGAGAGCCGAATTTATCTTGATTTGGTGGTTGATTTGTGGGCGACGTTTAGTGAAAAGAATTGCTTCGGATTTGGTGGGATTAATTTTCAATTTCCATTTTATGCAATATTTGTGAAATTTTTTAAAATATTGTTGAAGGCGATTCACTATTGTATCGATGCGATATGATGAGGTATACAATGCTGTATCATCAGCGTATAATGACCTCGTCACAAATGGATGGGCTGGTAAGTCAGAAATGAATAAATTAAATAGGATTGGAGATAGGCAAGAGCCTTGAGGAAGACCCGCTGAGATGGGGAGGATGTCGGAAGTAGATGTGCCAACTTGAACATAAAACTGTCTATTTGTTAAATAGGAGTGTATGATGTGAATCAGGTATGGTGGGAAGTTGAATGAGATTAATTTGTATATGAGCCCGGAGTGCCAAATGGTATCAAATGCTTTTTCGAGGTCTAGAAGGAGCATGCCGGTATGTTTGCGTTCGTTAAAGGCTTTTGTGATGAAGTCAGTAAGTCGTGCTAATTGGTCAATAGTGCAGTGGTGATTTCTAAAACCAAATTGTTCATCTATTAGGAGGTTCTTTACTCTAATGTGCTTGTTAATTCTTTTGAGAATTAGTTTCTCCAGAATTTTAGAAAGTATATTTAGTAGACTTATAGGTCTGTAGTTCGAAACATTACTATGGTCTTTATTCGGTTTTTTCATTACTATAGTTTTGGAAGTTTTCCAGATGATAGGAAAGTAGCTATATCTCAATGTGCAATTAAATACTTTAGTTAAAAAATAAATCGATTTTCGGCTTAGATTTTTAATAACTAAGGAGGGGATGCTGTCATCACCTGGGGCTTTTTTTGGTTTCAATTCTTTAATGATATTTGCGATTTCTTTCGGAGAGATGGAAGAGAAATTAACAATAAAAGGTGATTTTAAATAATCGCGGACGGATTTTAGAATTTTACGGTTGTGGTGATTTGAACCAAGGAGAGAGGTGATTGAATGAGTTGTCTGGAAATGCTTGACTAATAGCTGAGCTTTTTCCCTGTCCAGATATGCGTAGCCGTCGTTATTTTTTAAAGGTGGAATTTTCGGGGACTGCTTAGTTAAATTTTTGTGAATTTTCCACATGTTATTGTCCCCTGGCTGACAAGATTTCAAAACCGTAGCCCAGTTTTCGTTTTTCCAGTCATGGAGACGTTTTTTAATGTAACTGTTTAGTTTATTATAGACTAATTTGGTTTTTGGAATTTTGTTACGCTGGAAATATCTTTTTAATCTATTTTTTAAATATATTAATGCTCTGAGTCGATATGGTAAATTATTATGACAATACGGGTGGTAATATTGTTGTGGAATGGATAAGGACATGGATAATTTTATATGTTCATAAAAAGCGATTAGTGTGGTATCGATTTCTTTCGAATTATTTATGGTTGGGTTTATATTGATTCGGGAATCTAGCTCTTTCCTGAACTTTGGCCAGTCAGCGTCTTTGAGCGAAAATTTGAGTATTTTGGAAATTTTTGGTAAAGGAGATTGTATACGAAAAATCACGGGATTGTGGTCCGAATTTAAACATGGTAAAGCAATAAGAGGTGATAAGTTGTAAATATTTTTTGTAAGAGCCAAATCGATGATGCTAGGTTTGTAATTACGTTGAGTCGGTATATGGGTTGGTTCAGACGGACTGTGTAATTGAATATGGTTTTTTACGATAAAATTTAGAATTAATTTACCGTTTTTATTTGTTCTGTTACAGTTCCACTGTGTGTGTTTGGCGTTTAGATCGCCAAAAATGATAACTTGTTTATTTAAATTAAATAGTTTACTAATATCTGGGATATTTATTTTATTTGGTGGGATATATACAGATATTACAGTGGTTGACTTGTTGTTAATAATTGTATTAATAGCGACGGCTTCGGTAAACATTAAGTCAGGAACGTGTATAAAATGATGCTGAATATCGGACCGCACTAAAAGCATGACCCCCCCTCCAGCTCTACTACGGTCACGTCTGTAAATGACATATCCCGGAAGAGAGAAACGATCAGTTTCAGAAAGACGTGTTTCACAAACAGAGACTAAATGGGGTTGATTATGATTTAAAAATAATTTAAATTCTACATCGTTTCCGCGAATAGTTTGTGCGTTCCACATCATAAGTTTAATTTTACTATTGGCGCTAGTCATTAGAATTTTCCGAATGAGTTGTAGCCCCTATTGTAATGTAAACAAGAAAGTATGTTGTAAAAGAGTACGGGATATAAAGATCGCTGATAATTATTATTGTGAAATTGAAGCTAAGGCTAAAGTTGTTCGTACAGCAGCTTATACAATAGGAATTTAGCAAGACACTGTGTATAAACAACTTTACATCGCTAACACTCATAAGAGATTTGAACAAATAAATATTACGATTATTTTTGCATAATAGAATGACCATTAATCCAACATAGAAAGTAATCCTTCTACGAGAATAAAGATTTTTGACATGCCATCTTCGGCGCTTTTTAGTTGTAATAAAATTTTTTTAAAGTTTGTAATTAATTTACTTACATTAAATAAATTGAATATATTTTTTATCTCTTTAAAACAATCAGACATGGTAGGTTCGTTAGAGGTGTTGTTGGCGGTTTTCGGAGAGAATGTGTTTTGAGGCCACGGAGATTTCGGGGTTGGTAGAACTGGAAATTCTTGGTCGGTTTGTTTAAATGTTTTTCGTGGGATAGCTCGAAGCGCTGGATTTTTTTTGCTTAACTGTAATTCGAGATTTCTTTGATATTTCGTACATTCCGTGGAATTTGAAAAATGTTCATCGGAGCAATTACAACATTTGGGTTTGAATCCGTCGATTAATGTATTTGGGCAGTCCTTTGAAAGATGGTCTTCGGCACATTTCAGACATTTTGGATTTTTAAAGCAATTACGTGCCACGTGGTTAAATTCTTGACACTTGTAACATTGAGTTAAAGTTTTGTTGGATCTATATTTTTCCCATTTTATTACAATGTTACAACTATAGCGAATGTTATTTAATTTGGCTAGCTGTTCTTTATTGTCTAAAATTACTATTAATATCGGAAGCTTTATAGACCCGTTGGCAGATTTTTTCTCCATTTGGTAGATTTTATGAATGGCTAAACCTTGATTTTGTAGGTCAGTCGAAATTTCTTCAATGGGGAACTGAGGAGGCATACCTTTTAAAATAATTTTAGGTTTCGTTTCACTTTTTGGAGTGAACGTGTGAAAGCCGAGATTGAGATCTTTTAAGAAATTTTTTACAAGTTCAAAGTCTTCACTATTTTGAACATAGATTGTGGTTTTGTTCATATTATATTTTATATTTAAGTCTTTCACTTTTAATTTTAAATTGTTAATAGCACCACTGATGTTGTTGTAAGATGAATTTACTATTATGGGGGGATATTGACTTTTGCTCTGTTTTTGACTTATTATGTTTTTTAAGATTTCGGTATCTTCTTCATCTAAATCGGAAAGTATATCATAACTATTGGAGGTTTCAATGTTGAACTCACCTCTTTTACGTTTTGTTGACGTGCTGGCTGTCTGTTCGGCCATAGTTCGTGCTTGGCCCCCGACCGGGGCACTCTTGTTTGTATTTGTTGGTTGGTGAACAATTTGAGTAACAAACAAATGAGAAACACAAAATAAAAGATTTTTCGAAAGAAAAAAGAATGACTGTAATAAAATCACTGACTAAAGGAGAGACTGATTAGACCACTGAACTGTACCCTACGGCTGCTAGACGTGGACTGTCTGTGGCGTTTTAATTGTTTTATTGTGCTTATATTCATATTGAGGCATCAAATAGACCTATGAAATAACTGAAGTTTAATTTACTCTAAAATTGTGGAGCCAACGCCATCTAAATATTCGAATCGCTACGTATTCAGGGATAAGACAACGAAACTATTAATTTTTGAGATAAATTCGTTTTGTGTGCTGAGTTTTCCAGGACATGGAATATGCCTAAAATTGGACCTTGGAGAAGAGCATCTGCTCCAGATAGAGGATCCTCCTTGACATTTGTCGAGGCATTTTATTTTCAGCCAGAGGCTCGCCGGACCGGTTCTTTACAATGGTCCTCGAATAGGAACATCGGCGTATAGCAAGGTCGTGGTAGTCATATCAGATCTTATCGCATCTTTAGAGGCATAATTATATGAAATCATTAATTATGTTAATTGTTATAGGTATATTAACGAATTTGATCCATATTTTCTTCACCTAACCTTTATTTATTCGTTTTTAATTATATCAATATATTCCAATGAACGGAAGATCTAGCATAATCTTAAAGTAAAATTACGTAGTTACAATTATATATTGAGTGAGATTTCAATTTTTTAATTTCTTTTCTTTTCTTTTTTCTCTCTTATATAATTATTCGCGTTTTTTTGCTTGAAAAACAATACTGATTTTTTTTTATATCTTCGAAAATAACGCAGTTAAAAGCGTATATATAAGCGAGATATCAATTTGTTTTCTTTTCAATTTTAATTTTTTTAAAATTGGTCCAGTAGTTATAGAGAAATGTCACGGACGGCGGACGGCAGACAAACGGATTATTTTTTTGTTCGTTGTTGTTTGTTGTTTATTTATTTAACGTCACTTTATGCTACTATGGCTAATCGGACGAAAATGGCTGTTCGTTATTCGGATTCTACGAATCTTGAAACGTAAGCTCTTAAATTTTGAGCAGGGGTATTTTATTTTTTATTTTTTGGTCGATTACAAAGGTTGATTATTGAAAATAATAAACCAATAATGGTACCAAATGAAGGAACAAAAAATATTCCAGAAGAAATCATGAAAGTAAGTGTCGCACAACGGTATACGGAAAATTGAATTTTTATATTTTGACATTTCATTAGGCTATAAATTTTCAGATCTCACAAAAACTTCTTTACTCAATTAAATTCAGGGTTATCCATAACATATGAGGGTCTCTATAATATATCAGATCATGATAATACATTATACATCAAATATTTTATCTAAGTACTAAAACTAATTAAGCATAAATACAAGATGTTTTCATAACTTTGAAATCCTTAAAATAGCTAAACAAATCGTTAAAGAAAACATAAGATCAAGGAAATGCGCCTAAATGCCTGTCATATTTTGCCTAGTCAATTCGATCTCGATCAATAATATAAACAATAGCTCAGTTATAACCTTATATTCAATGAGGTATGATGGAGAACCGTAAGATATTTCGGTGTCTGAGGCACTTCGGGTATCCTTACAACGGCAGGAATCGTCCTTCGAAAAAACAGTATTTTTGTTATTTCATGTTAATTTTCGTCTTAATTCTTTTCACATTCTTAGTTCTTACCAATTTGTATAAAGATGCATTTGAAACATGGGTAGATAATTACGGATGGATCAGGTTTTTAATCACGATTGTTTTTGATGTTTATGAAAATGGAGTTTTGATTCTCTGCCTCCACTCAAATATGAAAAGGGACCATCCTTTGAATAAAATCATCGATGACATACGAAAGACTATTCGTTCGAAGCGCTATCCAAAGGGTAAAATGAGCTGGCTTCATATAGGACTTGTCTTGATGGGATTTAATACAATACTTAGGATGAGGTTTTATTTAAACGCAGATCTCTTCGGTACTTACAACAATGACACAAGGCTATTGGCGACGTACTGTCACCTAGGCCAGTTCATTATTCCTTTAGACATACTAAGCAGGAGAACTTCCCAGTTGAGGGATTTCTTGCTAGTGTCCCATTCTAGAAGAGACACGCGACTTTGCAAAGACACTATGACAGTAGTGCTGGAACAGATCGGACTGGATGGAATATACTCGCAGCTAATCGACTTCTACTACCCCTACCTGCTCCTCATAATCGTCGACTCTCTTTACAGGGCCATCATCGGACTCTACCTCTTCGCTGGAACGCTCTTTGATTTCGTTCCGGAAACCAAGCTCATGAACGACGATTTAACAACAACAGTGGCCTTCATTCACCTTGCTGCAACCGTTGATGCCTTATATAAAATATGGTGCGTGGCACATTCGACAGGGAATGCGAACGACCAGGTATTCAGCTCTCTTTTAACCCAGTCAATAGTAACTTTTCACATTCGCTTATCAATATATGAATATTTTTTCGTTCACCCGGATTGCGCCTTTGGAATCTATACGGGGGATTATCGGGCCAGGGGAAGGGGGCGTGAGAGTAATGCCGAGCTAAAAAGTCCCCCGTTACTGAGACTCGAACTCTATTTATTAGTAATTATTTTAGTCCATGGTTCTGGTCATCTGTGGTTACTGGACAACGCGCGTTCGAATGCAAAGCGCGCTAATCCACTCAGCCACTCCTCCCCGTTACAAATATATGAAATATATAGAATGAGACAGTATTGCGATCGTGAACATTTTTAAATTCGAGTTTACACCGGAATCATATGCATTAGGGTTACGTGGGTCCAGATGGTCATTCCTGCAAAACGGAGGTTTGTGTATGTGTGTGGTAGGCTCAAAGAAAAAGACGTACAAAACTGAAACTTCATATTTAAGACAACTATATGCTTGCGATATTAATGCAACTTTTAATTAAAAATTAATGATTCCATGCATTTTCCAACATTTCACTATGTTTTCACATATTCAAAAACTACATGTATTAAAATAAAATTAATTATGCTTTGATTTGGTGTAGGTATTAATTCACATTGAAATAGCTGGGCATGACTTGAATGCATTATATTCAGAAATATTTTCTCTAAATTAAGTTTTATATTGCTAATTCGAATTAATTCACCATCTCAGCTTATGAGAATTGAAGCGAAATGGATAAATGCAAAATATAATAATCAGATAAAGATGAAAACATCAGAAATATGTCGGTTTTTAGCAAAGAAGAATTGGAATTTAGATGTATAATCTATCGCTGGAGAGCTAAATATTTTAGATAACAAAATCAGTTCTCATGCAAGGTTGTATTAAGTTTTTCAAATGTGCAATGTGAATTAAGTGATTATTATTAATCATAAAGACTTCGGGGTTTTTATTGGAAAGTAAAAAAACTCATTGCAACAATATAATTCCATTATCACGTTTGTATTTACTTCGATATTTTTGGGAACAATTAAAATGTTTATTTTATTTTCATTGTGTTACTTCATTCAGCTGATAATCCAAACTATATAACTTTAATGAAAAAAACGAATAAATTAATTAATAATAGTTAAATAAAATATATAGGTATTATATTTTGAACTTTTTTGCATACTGAGCATCTCTTTTTCTTTTCTTCTCTCAGATATAAAAAGATTTAGTGTTTCTTGGCTTCTTTCCAACTCCTCCTGGCCCACACGACGGATTTTTAAACTTTTTTTTTTTCATTAATTTACTTTATTATATTCTGAAGCTTTTTAAGTTCAGTACATTACAATTAAGACGACGAGGAGTTAAGATCTAAAGTATACAAAGAATTGTCTTCTCTAAAGGTTATAGGTGTTTCTATATTTATCTTAATTATGCATTATCGTTTTCATGTATTCCTCTGGGTTGATCTTTGAATGGTGACGTCCGGCTGACAAACATAAAAAAAGTCGGAAGTTCTTCTGAGGTTCTCCAGGGTTCAGTAGAGCTGTTTTTAGCGCGTTCCCCTAATGGCCAAATCTGTTTTCTCGCTTCTTTCAGAAGGTTTCAACTTTGCAAGATGTGCTGATCGTTTTTTCTCCGTTACCACAAAAACGCATATGAATGTATATTGTTATAAATTTCTAGAAGATATGATATGTCAGCCTATTTTTAATTTTTTTTTTCATATTCCATATTTAATACTGGCTAATTCACTGATGAAGTCTTAAGTTGCTTGCCGTTTCCGAGCAGTACACCGTCCATAATATTATGCAATAGGTAGAATTAACTATTTTTATTTTTCAAGATAAGGCTTAATATCACCCAGACAGTCTCATTTTAATTATAACTCTTTAAAACTTACTAATCCCACAAATCTGATTACTAATTTATTCATGAGATAATTATATTTCCACAAGCTTCAAAAATGTATTTTTTATTAATAAAATAAGACCACCTTTAAGGTATTAGGTCTTACTTTAAAGGATGCAGCATAATTACAGGAAATTCACATAACCAATTAAGGTTTTTTTTTTTTTTGTATTGATTTTTACAACTGTATATTCAATATATACAACAAGTAAGAGGGCTAAAATTACAAATATAAGCATGACAAAACTATTTGTAAAGAAGCTACCTAGTGGTAACACTTCAATCATTCTTTTAGGTAACACTGTAATGTTTATTTATCAGCAGGTCTCGAGAATTTACGGACAAGCGAGCTTGTGTGGGCTAGTAGTTTGAATGAAAGGAGGCATATATATAGATTGTAGGCTAAGTCTGCAACTAGTGGGATATTGATTTTATTAGTAACAAAATAATTAAAATGCTTAAAATAGCCCGGCTAATCGTTAAAGAAAACATTTGATGAAGGAAATGTGGGGGCTGTTAATCTGCAGTAATGTCGGTCTTATTTTTTCTAATCCATCCTATCATCGATCAATAACATGAACAATAGCCCAGTAATAGCCTTTTTTCAAAGAGGTATAATGGAGAACGGTGAAATATTTCGGTTTTTAAGACATTTCGGATACCCTTACAACGGCGAAAATCGTCCTTCAAAAAAACAGTATTTCTGTAATTTAATGTTGATTTTAACATTTTTGTTTTTTTCATTGTTACTAATTTACTTTTTAATTATTTATCTGAAGGAAACGATTTTGATACAACGTATCGGTTGGATCAGGTTTTTAATCACGGCTGCTTTTGAATTTTTCCAATATGGAATTACAATTATCTGCTTGTACTCAAATCTGAAAACTGATCATCCTTTGAATAAAATCGTGGATGACATGCGAAAGACTATTCGTTGGAAGCGATACCCGAAGAGTGAAATGAGCTGGCTTTATATAGGCCTTGTCTTGATGGTATTTAATATAATACTCATGTCCAGGTTTTTCTTTAAGAATGATTTCTTCAGTAATTTCAACGATAACATAAAGATATTGGCAACGTACTGTCACCTAGGTCAGTTCATTATTCCTATAAACATACTAAGCAGGAGAACTTCCCAGTTGAGGGATTTCTTGCTGCTGTCCCATTCCAGAAGAGACGCGCGACTTTGCAAAGACACCATGACAGTAGTGCTGGAACAGATCGGACTGGATGGAATATACTCGCAGCTGATCGACTTCTACTACCCCTACCTGCTCCTCATAATCCTCGACTCTTTTTACAGGGCCATCATCGGACTCTACCTCTTCGCTGGAACGCTCTTTGATTTCGTTCCGGAAACCAAGCTCATGAGCGACGATTTAACAACAACAGTGGCCTTTATTCACCTTGCTGCAACCGTTGATGCCCTGTATAAAATATGGTGCGTGGCACACTCGACAGGGAATGCAAACGACCAGGTAGCAAAACACTGTACAACACGGTCAATAGTACTTTAGAAACGCTGCAGACTATTACTGTAAAATTCAAAAAAGGAGTCCAGTTTTAAATTTTTTGAAACAAGAATAAAAATTTAAACTATCTTAATGAAGATTATTATTCAAGAAGATTATAATTAAACTGTATCAGAATGATATTTGCTTTCTGATATTTTTATTTATTTATTAGTTTAAAAGTTTTAATTTATATTCAAATTAAAAAACGCTGCAAATTATTACACAATGGTTCATTATTTCCAGATAACAATATTGGGATATAACTGCTTATAAGACTGTTGATAGGCAGTTAAGTAATATGAAAAGAACTAATTCAAAGCATCATATAACACTACCAATGATTTCAAAACGCCATTTTTTTTTCCTTCCATTTTCTCTTTTATACAATTATTCGCGGTTTTTCGGTTAAAAATCAATAATAATTTTTTTTTTTATCTTCGAAAATAACGTAGTTACAAGCGTATTAAAAAGCGAGATTTCAATTTTTTTTTCATTCTTCCATTTTTATTTTGTTTTTTTGTTTATCGCGCTTTACTAATTCTAAAACTCTATACATACTTTTCTCTATCGTCAAAAATGACTGAGTTATGAGCGTATTTATGAGAAAAATATCATTTTTTTTCTTTTCTTTTTTCTCTTTGATATAATTAATAATCGCGATTTGTTGGTCAAAAGACACTGATGTATCTTTTTCTATCTTCAAAAATAACTGAGTTATTGAATAAAATCCTTTTAATCGGCCCCCATTTAAAAACTAACCGTCTGATATCCACGTCTAGGTGTTAGGATCATCGTTGAATGGAGTAGTATTTTTGTGGCGAATTTCAAAAAAATTGGTGCAGCAGTTTCGGAAATATAGGTAGGTCCGCGGACAGCAGACAAACGGATTTTTTTTTATTCGTTATTCGGATTCTACGCATCTTGAAACGTAAATTCTCAAATTTTGAGCAGGGGTAACTTTTTTTTTTTGGTCGATTACAAAGGTTGATTATTGAAAATAATAAGCCAAAAAAATGGATTTCTAAATACATTTTATTCGGTCTGGTTTTATGGTATTTTTTAAAAATATCATTTCAAGTATGAATATCCTAGAAATACTAAAAATTTATGTACATTATTTTATTAATTTGTATTTATTTTATTAATTGTTTTTATTTCTTATCTATATTTATTTTATTTTCTATTATTATATGATTTTAATGTTCTCCTTTTTTTCTGTAAATATTGTATTGGAGTGATCTCAAAGCATAACTTCTATTGTTCATATTGGGACAAATTGTAATAAGATGTGTAATGATAATTATTTATTTTCAAAACATATTTAGTATTATTATTATAGAAAGGCCGAAAAGTATCCCGTTGGAATCCATTGGTTGATACCATTAATCTTATGTTAGTTAGAACTTTTCTCAGCTGATGATTAAGGGTTTAAAGTTATTAAATGTTGGAGTTCCAGTTTTGAGAAATTATTAAATAAAGCACTTTTTTTTTCTATACATCTTAAAGATTATTCCGAGGAAAACAGCAAGCTTGAGTTGTCACCTACTCAAGAAGTTATAAACTTTGATAATAGTGTGATTTGTTTCAGAGGGAAAAGTTTTACTCTGACCTTTACTCCCTGTGTTTGGAAGATAGAGAAGGACTTCTCTTGCGACATGTGAGAAAACCTGATATATTATTAAACTTGAAAAGCAATGCAATATATAATCTGTAATATATTATTGAATTCTTATATTTTAATATAATTACATTATATTAATAGTAACATAATTTTTTGCCTCTCCCATATTTTCGACGTTCAAAATGTTTTGTTTTTTTTTCGATAATTATTTTTGCATTCCTATTTAGGAATCTTATTAAATTCGCTATATTGGCTTTTCTGAAGTGCCACATTTTCGGTAAAAAGTTAATTTATTTTTTAATCCTAAATTATGTAAAGACAATTAAAATAAATTATTAAAGTTGGGACTTGACGATATAAGATAACTGTTCTTGATCCTGGTAAACTTTTCATTTTTCTCTGTATTAACTAATAACCGAGTTGGAGGCTTATAGATAGCTTCTGATGTATCTTTTTTTTTTTTTTTTTTTTTTTTTCAGTGGCGCGACAGTGGCGCCCTGGGCCACGCGGTGTAAACTCCTGCGAGTTTACACTCACGTTTCGTTGTTTTTAGTGTAGGGTCATCACTCCCTACGACTAATTTTGTGAGTGGCCACCCTTTGGCTGACGGGTCTCACATACCCGGGGGAGAGGTTGTGAGTGAATCCCCATTTTTTTACATCCTTATAAAAGCTCCGCCGGGACTGGGATTCGAACTCAGAACCTGTAGCTTGAGAGACTAGCGCGCTAGCCACTCAGCTACGGGCTCCCCTGATATATCTACCATATAAATATTATGAATATTTGTTTTTGTTGCCAATAATTAATCACAGTTTACTAATTCTAAGTGTCTTAACAATTCTTTGTGTTTTTTTTTTTCTCCAAAAATAACTGAGTTATTAAATTTTAACATTTTTAATTGGCCGTCATTTGTAAAATCAACGTCGAGGTGTTAAGATCATTGTTGGATGTTATTATTTGAGCCAAATTTTGAAAAATAATTACGGTCTTGTGGTTCTAGCGAAAATCCGTGGAAAGTGCACGGCTTACTGCGGACGACGAACAGACAGATTTTTCTTTTTTTAGTTATTACGGTTTTTACGAACTTAAGGTCTCAAATTTTCAGGGGGGAAGGGAAATTTGGATCATGTTGGATTTTTTCAAAGCACTGAAATACTACAAAGTTTGAGGACATGCTTTGACAATAATGCATGCTTTGAAATAGTAGCAGTATTTGAGATAAAACGTTTTTATAGTGAGAAAATTATGGTTGAACTGTAGAATTTAAAGTCGATCATTAAGATTATGAAGTAGCTGATTTTTTAGCTTTTTTTTTCATTTTCAGGAAATTTTTATTTTATTGTATTTTGCTTAAAACCCTAGAAATTGTTTTTATACCTTATCACAATAATCTATCTCTTTTAGGAATTCAAAGAGAGTTGTGCCTTTATTTTATTGTATTAGGTAACCATGTGTGTTTCATAATGTGGTCCTAGTGCTATTAGATATATGTGGCCGTAAACCTCTAAAATAGTAAAATAGTCGTTGTAGGTCAGTTTTTAATACTGGTAAATACTGATAATAATACTGTTTAATACTACTTTTTAATAATAGTATAAAAAATACCATAGATGATAAGGAAATATACCAAAGATTAGTATGATACTATAAATCTATTGTTTCAGGACGTTATTGTAATTCAGCTACAGAGAAAGCGACTCATGAATCACAGACCTCGGAAATTCTTCCCACTCGACCATTCTCTGTTTTATTATGTAAGTATAGTAGATATGATTCGCTTCAATTTTAGTTTAATTCGATACAGGAAATATCTGATGCGCATAGCTGGCAATTTTCACTTATCTCCATTGTCAAAATCAATTTAATAGTTTTAAATAAAGTTAGAGTTTAAAAAAAATAAATAAATAAGGTTATAGATTTGCAATGGGTTTTGAGGGAGACATGCTTTTCAAATAAAAAAATCTGGTGCGGGCAACACACGACTTTCACTTACATCAATTTGAAAAATCAATGAAAGAATTTTCAAATAGAGTTGGAGTTAAAAATACGTGAAACTATTAAAGAATTAAATAAATTTAATTTATATAGAAACATATGTTTTATTAAAAAATCTTTTATTTTATTATCTAAAATAACCAGTTAGTTTTATCTTCTTCTCATCACTCTCTATTAACTTCTAAAAGCTTGTGTATGAGATGATATTTTTTCTAAAATCTTTAGCTTTCCAACGGTATATCATACATGTATATTACTGCTCTTATGTTCAAAAACGAAAAATTGCATTAAAAAAATATTTTTTCTGTTTTCTCCTTTAGTTGGGTATCGAATTGATTCAATTTATATATTTACCTGTTTTTTATCAGCGTTAACAAGATAATCTAGTTATTATTATTGAATCTACAAAATTAAAGGTACTTTAGAAGAAGAAAATTTAAAATATCGGTATTTAAGCCCTGTCAGACCATTTTTATCCAAATAAAACCTACATGATATTAAAGCCCATTAAATGTTACATCGATATAGCGAGTTTAATCAAAATCTTCGGAACCGTTTTCGAGAAAATCGAAAAAAGGTGCAAAATGCATGGTATAAAGTGCCTCTTCTGGTAAGCTCATTTTGATGAAAAAAGTTTTGTCACGTCTCGGGCGTATAGTTGTCTTAAATATGAAATTTCAGTTTCATAGGACTGACCGTTTCCGCCCGGGAGTTACCACATACACACACACACACAGACACACACACTTTGCGGGACTTGGTTATTTGGACTCAGGGGACCCTATAACGTGTATTTCCGTTGAAAACTGGAATTCGAAAATTTTCACGATCGCAATACTTCCCCTTACTATATATAGTAAGTGAAAGTAAAAATATATCAAAAACTCTCATCAACAATAATCATTTAGTTTTATCGGCTTTTCATCACTCTCCATTACCTTATTATATGCGTATAAGATAATATTTGTTTCTGAAATCTTTAGCTTTCCAACGGTATATTATACATCTATAATACTGTTCTAATGAAAATGGTTAATTTATTCAATTTTTTTGAATCTACAATATTATGTACTTTTATGACTTTTTCAATCAGACTGAAAACTACATTAAACAACTACAAAAACACTACATACGAGTAAAACACATTAAATTTTACATTGAAATAGTGAGTTTAATTAAAAAGAGCAGTTTTTGAGAAAACTGTTAAAAAGTGGAAAATGCTTAGTACGAATTGGATCTCCTGGTCAGCCGATTTCATTAAAAAAGTTGCTATAACACCTCAAGTATATATGCGCCTAAAATATTAAATTCAGTTTGATACAACTTATTGTGGTCAAATTAGACTAAACGAAAGTCAGGTGAAAACTCGAACTTGAAAAGTTTCACGATCGCAATACTTTCCCATACTATATATCTCTTATAAGTGAAAGTAGTTGTTAAAATCAATTGAAGAATTTTTAAACACAGTTCAAGATGAAAGAAGGTTATAGAATTGCAATAAGTTTTGATGTAGAGTTGCATTTCAAATTAAAAAATATAACAGAAAATCTCAATTTACAACAATCACTTAGTTTTATCGGCTTTTCATCTCTCTCCATTACCTTGTAATACGTGTATAAGATAATATTTTTTTCTGAAGTATTTAGCTTTCTAACGGTATATTATACGTCTATAATACTGTTCTTATGAAAAAAATTACATAATTAATTACATGGAGTTTTAATAGAATCATGTGTTTTATTAAATATTTTATTATATTATTATCCACGACAATAAGTTATTTTTATCCGTTTTTTATCACTCTCTATTAAATTTTATTATTTTAAGTATAAGATAATATTTTTTTCCAAATTCATTAGCATCATAACAGTATATATCTATATTACTCTTTTTATGTTCAATACATTATAAGTTTCTTTTAAGAGGAGAAAACTCGATTTAAAAAATTTTCACGATTGCAATACTTTCCCTAACTTTATATCTGATAGTATAGGTAAGCGAAAAAAAAAAAAAAAAAAAAAAAAAATTGTACCACTTTAGCAAATGAAGGGTCTTAGGTGCAGTACTTTGAAAAGATAAGTACTACTTCTGGACAAACAGCTCTAGAAGGATGATTAGAACAGTATTACGCTTAAGCGTCAGGTCTTCTCCAATTAAGGGTAGTTACTTCAGTAAATAATTACACTGACACATCTGTTCTGTATGAATAATACAATATGAATTTGGTAACTAATATTAATATTTTATGTTAATCTTGTTATAGATGCTGTCGAACACCGTTAGTTGTGTCTTCATCATCGTCCAGTTTCAAGTCCATGAATCTTGCAGCAATGATGAGGCAAACTAAATAAAATAGTTCTCTAATATTTTTTTTTTTATTATTGTTATTTTTTTTTTCACAATGGCTTACATCTCTTACAAAATACAAAGATACAAAAAAAAAGTATTATTTATTATGACCCTTTTTTTTTTTTTTTTTTTAAATATATTTTATTGAAATTTACAACTGTATGCTACAATACATCAAGTAAATATGCTGATAAAGATATGTACATGAATAACGTGAAGAGAAACTGCCCATTGGCAGTACTCACTAGAGTTTACTAAATCAATCTAACAAGAAGGTCCCGAGGCCATCTTCTCTTCAGACGCCTCGGTGGATTATCAGGGATTGTAGAGGAAGCAAGGATTGAAACTAGTGGATTAGAGTATGAATGGAGTTTGTCATGGAAGGAATGATACCTGGTACGGGCCAAATCGGCTACATACGGAACTTGGAGGTCTTTATGAATGATTTTGTTGGTGACAAAGTAAGGAGCGTTGAGGATTTTACGAAGGATTTTGGATTGTAAGGATTGGATACGGGAAGAATTGGATGGTTTAGTAGAGCCCCATAGTCCAACTCCGTAGGAGGTCCAGATAGGCCTTATGATTGTCATATAAATGAGTCTTTTGTAGTTAAGTGAAAGGTTAGAGCGTCTGTCTAGTAAGTGTTGGTGTAGACGAAAACGTCGAGCAGTTTCTTGTCTTTTCAGTCTTGTATGCGGATTCCATGTAAGGCGTTTGTCAAGCAGGAGTCCTAAATAGCGGATCTGTTCAACCGGGACAAGCGGAATATCATTAAAGGAAACTGTAGGGCAGGATGTCATAGGTTTTCGACGAAGGGTAAAGGTAATTTGATGGGATTTATTGGAATTGATTTTAATTCTCCAATTCTGACACCATACCTCAAGGTCTCTGATGTGGGATTGGAGAGTTTGAGAGGCGATACTAGGATCATTATGCACTGATAGCACGCAAGTGTCATTGGCGTAGGGAGAAAGGAATGTGTTAGGATGGGTTGGGATATCAGCTGTATAAACTGTGTAAAGGATGGGCTCCAGAATGCTGCCCTGATTTATGACCTTAAATTTCTTTAATAGTTAACTATGACTTATTATAATATAATAATAACGTTATAATTATTCTAATGTTTTTATGCATATAATTTCGCGTAGACCAAGAAATTCTGGAGTTTTCTGGAGCTGCAGGGACAATTAAGACGTTGATTCCAAAAATGTATTAAAGGACATTCTTTTCAAAATTGTATTCTCGTAAATTAGTTTTATCTAAATTTCCAATTTGAATGTGTCTAATTAACTCTCAAGTCCTTTATAAACGCGATTTATAAATGCAGTTATTTTCCAAAGGTACTAATTACGCATTTAGTTTCGATCCAAGTCATACTAAAACATTTCATTACATAACTTAAATATAGTGTTATTAATATAGCAAAAAAATGATTCTATATTTTAATGCTATAAGAGTCAAATAAGTTGGTTTAATAATATAGAAATGAGAGAGTTTAGCGCTTCCTGTAAAATTTCCTAGAATTGATATAGTACCTTTTGGAAATTAAGAAAATGAGAAGGCTTGATTACATCTTTTGGTATTCGTTCTCACCGCTAGTTTATTCACATGTTTCTAACTTATAAATTTTTCTTGTTTACACAATTTTCTTTAATGTAAAATTCATGACAGTACAAGCACACGTTATGAATCATGTATTGGTGTGTAAGACTATGTGTATAATCTGTAATTATTGATTCTTTGTGAGCTAATAATATTTTATTTAAATTTAAATATAGGTTATATGTATAGTTAGATAACTAACTGTTGTTACTCTGGTAAAAGCATATTTTATTAAATAAAGGTCATTTGAGTTGAAGCGGTAATTATCCGCATTTAATTTTTAGTTTTTTACAGCTTCCATGTCCTAAATATCTTATACAACTGTCTAAGATCGTAAAATTACTAACGCCGATATCTCAGAATCCCCTATTCCTTCGAATATAGTTATTAGAAACAACTTTAAAGCTTATGCAATGAGTTTTAATTTTAGTGGTGATAGACATATGTATGTACAACAGTTACTGATATTCACATTCTCAAAGAGATACGTTTCTACTTTTTTGTTTTTTTCCTTTTTCCTTTTCTGGTTCCAAGAAAAGGGAAAGCACTGATCCGTAACATTACTTAAATTTTTAGTTCAAAATAGATAATTAATTTTGCAAAATACATATTTTAATTCTGAACTTCCTGTCTACACGAATCCACTGAGACATTCAAGTAATAAAACAGCTTAAATACAAATAAAATATATTTCTTTGTTCAGAAACATGGTTAAACTGAAGTCCGCGAAGAATTCAAATACAAGAATTCAGCGCCTTACTTCTTTTAAGCGGCGCGACAGGCTGTGTAGGACCTGGGCCTCGTGATGTAGTCTCCTGCGAGATTACACTCACGTTTCTCGATCCATTTTGTAGTGCAGGTTCATCACTCTCTACGACTAATTTTGTGAGTAGCCTTCGTTTGGCTGACGAGTCTCACATACCCGGGGGAGAGGCTGTTAAAAGGGTTGAACTCACAACCATTAGCCTGAGAGAATAGAGCGCTAGCTACTCGCCTACGGGCTCCCCTACCTTGCTTGCTTAGCTATATTTAGATTATCCTATTTAAGATAAGATAATCAGTAGTTATGGTTATTCATATATATCTATTTAATTCTAGATAACATATTCTCGGAATCATAGTGGATTTTATTAGTTGATCGTTGACAATTACTAGAAGCAATTAGTCCAGGAGGTGGTCATCTATTGAAACAGTTAAATAGTTTCAACCATTTATTTTCTACCGACGTTTCGACACCCATTGTGGGTCATCATCAGAGCGTATTGAGTTTCCATTCGCCTACAAGACATCTAGATGATGACCCACAATGGGGGTCGAAACGTCGGCAGAAAATAAAAGGTTGAAACTAGTTAATTGTTTTATTCGCTTACCTTCACCCGGACTAATTCCTTCTAGTTATTCTCGGAATCCTTTTTTTGTCCATTTTAAATAATTTAGCAACCCACCTAAGTGCCGATCTAAGGATTTCGTATCTACTATAAGGAAGATTGAATTCTAATCATATCGCTCATACCGGTGTGGTCCTACTAAGCCAGAAAATTCGTTTAGAAAAGTCAAAATAGACCCTACGTTAGGTTATTTTATTTATGGGCACAAAACATCTGGGGTATTTGGCGCCCTTTTCTATCTACATACAAAGTTCATTAGATTTTTTTAAACACCTAAGATGATCTTTCCAGTCCAGTCTGCTATTCAAAATCAAACCCATAAATCTTACGTTTGATACGAAGCTCAGTTCTAAACGTCTGTACGTTAATTCTGGAGGAGGAGTAGGTGTTCTAAATGTTGCAAAAAAAGTAGGCATTTTTTTTTCTATTGACAATTTTAATCAAGATTGAGTATACCATGAATCTTACTTTAACAAAAAATTGTGTAGTATTTTTTACATTCCTTTGTTTGTTTTTAAAAGGCAGTAATAAAGCCAGATCATCAAGAAATAAAAACGTTATTATTTGTTTCGGGATAATATATGTAACTTGGTACATGGCGATAGCGAAAAGTCTTCTTCTTCCAGTGGCACGACAGGCCGTGTAGGGCCTGGGCCTCGCGGTGTAAACACCTGTGAGTTTAAACTCACGTTTCACGATGCAATTTTTAGTGTAGGGTCATCATTTCCTACGACTAATTTTGTAAGTGGCCACCCTTTGGCTGACGGGTCTCACATACCCGGGGAGAGGTTGTGAGTGAATCTACATTTTTTTTACATTCTTATATAAAAGCCCCGCCGGGACTGGGATTCGAACTCAGAACCTGTATCATGAGAGGCTAGCGCGCTAGCCACTCAGCTACGGGCTCCCCTTTCCTGAGGTATTCCGTTGTTCATTACTTTTGTTAAAGATAGGTTATTGTCTATTCTAACTTGGAAGGTTCGATTACATAGAAAGTTTTTTATCAGTTAAAAAGGCGACCTCTGATTCCCCATTCCCTCAACTGTTGTAGGACAAGAGAGGGATTTAGGTTGTCATAAGCTTTCTCAATATCGAAGTAAATGCCAACACATTCCTTTTTTCGGCGAAGGAATTAAGTATTTTATATTCCATAGTTACCAGATGGTCCATAGTGGAACGTCCAGTTCTGAATCCACTTTGCGCCTTTGATAGAAACGAAATAGACCCTATCAATGTGATCATAATAGAGTTGCCTCATATTTGATCTTTTAATCATTTAGTATATTAATTTTAATGACTAAATTTATCAAACCTTATTCACCCAATTTGAAAATTGTTTTTAATTGTCATAAAGGCAGAAATGATTTTAGAAGAGTCAGCTAAAAACCAAGAAATAGTGTATTAAACACCTGCACTGTATGTTGTTTGTTAGCCTTGATGAAGACCTGCAACTTAGGTCAAAACGTTAGATAATAAATAGTTCACTACTTTCTTATCATATCTTTATTAGAATAGATAGTTCGGGTGGCGGTTATAAAATATTAGTTAATAGTGAATATATATATATATATATATATATATATATATATATATATATATATATATATATATATATATATATACACATATATATATATTTTAATTATTATTATTATTTTTTTCTAAGACCGCCACACGAACTATCTCTTTCTTCAAACTTATTTTACCGTCAACTATCAAATATTTAAGGTTTTCATTGTCGCATTTGATAGATTGCACTTTTGGATATATGGAAGGTCGTCCATCTTAGCGCTACGCATTCTTACCCGCAGGTACCTGTTTACAAACAACCTACATTTTTTTTTCTACCCGAATGAGGAGTAATAAAACATAAAAATGAAGCTTGCGAGAAGAATATTGCGCAAAGCGTAGTTGGTCCCTTGCGAAATGGTTCACCTTCGTGCCTACTTGCGCAAGGGTATCATGCTCTGCCCTAATTTAATAAAATATGCCTGGGAGGGCAACCACCTGTATCAAGTTCTCTTGTTGACCGTGTTCTCGAACCCCGCCTTCTTCCTCTCGTCATTCTTTGTTAGCTTGAAGGAGCTGTCACGTCGATTAGGGATCCCATCGAAACTTCGGGGTTCGGCCTTGACGGTATCGAAGCAGTTGTGTAATGTACATATTGATGAGGGAAGATCCAGAGCATCAGCGTACGCAGGATTTTCCGTTAGTGCGGAGCTAAGTAGGTTGAAAATCTTTAGAAAGGGACAAATAAATCGAAAATATATATTTGATTCCAAAGTCTGTCTTTGTACATGAATTTATAATTAAATATGTGCTTGATAGTGAAAAAAATATATCTCATTGCACCTTTTATCCTAACATCTTTTTCTATCTTTTGTTTTCATAATATTTATTTTTCCTAAAATTTTTAGAATAGAAAAAAACTTAGAACTATTTTCTTACAAGGTCTCCTAACAATAAAGAAATATGACCAAAATAATAATTAAAACTGACAAAAGTATTAATGATAATTATAAGTGTATACAGACAGCTACGTTTAAAAAAAATAATATGTAATAAAAAAAAAATAATTATGTATTTATAATAACTTATGTTATAAAAAAATAATTAAAGATAGATAAAGTAACAACATATGTTAAAATAACCATTCAACAACCCACTGCCTTTAATCAGAGGACATTATTTTTGATAAAGAAACATATTTCTGAGTGATGGTTTAAAGTCAATTGACAACATATCGATCCTGATGTAAAGGAAATCATAATATAACTGGATCAATTTAAGCATTTTTTGGATGTAAATTTAAATTACAGTTTAATTTGATTTTGACGATAAAATCTCTTCAATTCATGATAAATAAAAAATTATGATAGTCGATAAAATCCATTCTCACTATAAAAATAGCGAAAAATAAAAATATAGAAATAACAAAATAAAATTAAAGTAATAAATATATACTCACTTACTACGTAGCTCAACAGCCCGCGTGGGCCTTGGCTTCCTTGACAATATTTCACCGATCCACTCTACATAACGCTCTCCCCTTCCAGTTCCTTACACCGAGCACTTCCAAGTCCTTCACATCCTGGCCCAACGTCTCCGAGGTCGTCCTCTCCTTCGGGTACAAAACATTTTGTCCAGCAGAATCCTTTCTTGCATCCTTGAGTCATCCGTCCTCATTACGCGGCCAGCCATGTATGTATATATAACAAATAAATAAAGAGGGACCATTTGTTCTCTAGTGGCTACCATAAAAGCCTTCTGTGACAAACTTCTCGGGTTCCAGTCCGGTAGACAGATATTGATTATTAGTGTATATTATTTCACAGTTAAACCAACATTCTGACACAAATCTCATGTCTTAAATCAAACATGACACACGGTTAGGGTATTGTTGACATAGACAAATATTTCTATAGTGGTTTTTCACCTTTCAACACAAAGTTTCAGTTTCTATAATCTTTACTTCACAATACACTAATGATTTTTAGTATTAATAATATTGCTTACATATGCATTAAAGCCAATTTATAGATTTCGTGCGAACGATGCTACAGCTGGAGTCGTAAATTTTGCGAAACCAGATTTAATTGGGATTAATTAACATCAACAACCTTGAAGTATGGCCTCAGAATTGGAGAATTAAAATCAATTCCATCAAATCCCACCAAATTACCTTTACCCTTCGTCGTAAACCTACGACCACTCTGCCCTACCGTGTACTTTAATAACATTCCGCTTGTCCCGGTTGAACAGATTCCTTATCTAGGACTCCTTGACAAACGTTTAACATGGAATCTTCACACAGAGACTGAAACGACAAGAACCTGCCTGTCGCTTTCGCTTAATACATCACTTACTGGACAGACGCTCTAACCTTCCACTTATCTACAAAAGCTCATCTATATCACCATTCTAAGGCCTACCTGTGCTTACGGAGTTGAGCTCAGGGCACAACTAAACCATCAAATTCTTCCCGTATTCAATCCTTACAATCCAAAATCTTTCGAAAAATCCTCAATCCTCCATACTTTGTCACGAATAAAATCATTCATAAATACCTTAATATCCCATATGTTTCTGATTTTCCCCCAACCAGGTATCAATCCTTCCATAACGAACTCATTCCCATCTAACCCACTAGTTCACCCAAAGCTTCCTATTCCATTCCGAAAATCCTCCGAGCCTTAAGAAGATGGCCTCGACCTTCTATTAGATGCGCATGCAGTGCCATAGTATTTTCTCAGTCTTTCATTATTTCTCTATAGCTAATTCTGTGTGTAACTATACATATAAATGAAAATAATGAACATTTCGGAAACAAAGTTTTTTCTTTATTTCCTTTAACAAATCCCAGAGCAATCTACCATGCTTAAATGCGCGACATAGGTTATAGAAGACTGTTTTGCTAACCACTACACTCCAGACGACCCGGTGTTAGTTATATGATAACTTAATATAAAATTGTTCACTACCGTCTATAAAATGACTACCTCCTGTTCTAAAAAACAAACGTTTCGAGGATCGTAAGTAGTGTAAATGGATGGAACAAATAAGTGAGGGGTGATCCCTATTTAGTTGGAGTAGCAGTGAAAGGAGTTGGCCAACTCTAATTATGATAATATTGCCCTCTTATCCAAGTAACACTATAATCACTCTGATATCTGTAATCTTATCAAGTATCAGTTGTTCCTTATCATTATCTGTAAACGTTAGTCATTTATATAAGTCGCATAGATGTAAGATGTTATAAGTCGTTATCAGATTAATATTTTTTTTCCAAATGACCTTTAACAATTAAGGTAAATAAAAATTGATAAATATAAGTATAATGGTTTATAGTTAATATTTGGTTTAGCTATAGAAAGAAAAGTAAGAAATCAATCAAAAAGAATTATCTTATTTTTGCGTCATTCTATAATATAACTTAATTCCCTTTACTTAAGAATTCATCTTTAAGACTCTGTTAAACCAATTTTGTTCGGTTTTTGATTTTATTTTATTTTAGACTTCAAGTGTATTTCATTTTAAATTTTCCGCCTTAACTGGAGATAGCAATTGCTGGGTCAACTATTTGATTATCGGTAGCATCAGGATGGCATTGGATCGGTTGGGATGCCAGGCATTTTTTTACGCTTTCTTGCATTTTACTTTCATATACCTATATATGAAATATATAGTAAGGGAAAGTATTGCGATCTTGACAATTTTTTAATTCCAGTTTTCAACGATAATACACGTTTTTTGGTCCCCTGAGTCTAAATAACCAAGTCCTGCAAAAAGGTATGTGTGTTTCTTTATGGGTGTGATAACTTCCGGGCAAAAATGAAAAGTCCTATGAAACTGATATTTCAAATATAATACATCTATACAACCGAGACGTTACAAAACCTTTTTCATCAAAATCAGATTAGGCTTACCCCTTAAGCTCCTATGATTTATCGGACGATGCTGCAGACGGACTCCTAAATTTTTCTATTCAGGTTTAATTAGGATAGGAATTTTCAATAAGTACCTCACACTGCACAGGTTCAGGTCAACCTTTTTACATTCCCTCCGATGTTGTAATATAACACTTATTTAAAGTCTGATCAGCAGAAACGATCTATTCGGTAGCATTAGCGTTGCTCGGCAACAATTAGATGGTTAAAAATTGCGTTGATTTATTATATATAAAAGGGATTGTTAAGCTATCTATCATGAAATATTGAATATTATTTATTTTGTTCCATATTTCTGCAAATAAATATACATTTTTTAGCATTAGATCAACGCCATATATTTCTAGATTTTATGTAATATGTGTTTATTGTAATATTTTTAATAGTATTAAAGGAAAGGTGTACTTCAATGTATAGTGCAAGGTGATGAGACGGAGAACAGGGTCAACTGCTAGTTTTTTTCCCAATTTCGGGCACCCTGCTATGGTGCTCCAGAAGGGTGTTGAATTGGTGTAACAGAACAAATAGTTATCATTATAGTTATAAAATAAATAAATATATATATATATATATATATATATATATATATATATATATATAATAAGTAACATGTACGCTCAATTTAATTAATGTGTCACAAGCGGCCATCCGTGTAATATAAATACATGTGGTATAGCAAAAGCGAGCACACTCCACACAATTTCTTTATTGTGAGTACGTTAGTATAAGGATGGCATAGAGTAAGAAAAGGTCGCCCCACAATGGGAGAATGATGAGAGAGAGGAATTGTGAGAAGACAAATATAGCAAGATGTAAATATGAACTCCATCTAAATCTAAATTTTAATTTCTAACATTTACATTTGTTCTAACTACACCAATATTTATTTCCGACAGTTTTTTCACCCATTCTATTTAATACAGCCCACTAGTTCTGGCTACCATTTGTTCTAGGCTTCATCATTCTTTATAACGATGGTTTGACCAAAAAAATAAAAAAAGAAAAAATTATATATATATATATATATATATATATATATATATATATATATATATATATATAATTGTTTTGGTAGCTTATAACCATTTTAATTTTTCGGACGAATTTCACTTACGAGTATATTAGTTGACATTTGTGACAGCGTTGTGTAGGAATGTTATGACCAATGCTTGACTGACAAGGAGGTAATGCTAAGGAGGACTATATATAGAAGGCAGTGTATTAGACAATCCTCAGCGGCTATTGACTGCCCATGCCACAGCCTTCATTATCCCAGCCGGGCCTTGATCCAGTTCCTACAATACATTAATGCACCATGAACTGCCTCAGATCTTTTTAGGCATTGCTTCCTTCCTCGATATATTCTTCCTGATGATTTCACAGTTGGGTATAATATTGGAATAATTGACTTCACCCTTGAAAAAGTACTTGTTAATACCTTCCGCACTACTTCTTCATACTTCTCGGATTTCCTCTATGGACCAAAAAGAGCCGAAAATGTCACTGGATGACATAGCACCTCAGTTTTATTAGTTCATGACACAATTTGATTTTCTTTATTTTCCTATCCGCTTACATGATTTTCAAAGTATGAGAACTTCTTTTTCCGATGTCCTAAAGGAAATAAATATTTGTAAACGTATTGAGGTGGATTTAATATAAGCTTTCAGTTACCTATAGGTGAAATATATAATAGTAGAAAAAGTAATGAAAACGTGAAAATTTTCACATTCAAGTTTTTACCGAAAATACATAGTTTAGAATCATCTCTGTCCAAATGAGCAAGTCTCACGAAAATGTCTTTGTGAGTGGTCAATCTAACTCAAAAACGATAAGTTTTATAACACTGAAATTTCATATTTCAGGAGCTTATATTCCTGAAATGTTACAGCTAATTTTTACAGTTATTATTTTAACAAAATCGGCAAACCAAAAGAGCCACTATATACCATCTGTTTAAATAATACTTTTTTTACGATTTTCTCGAAAACAGCTTTTAAGATAACAAAAATTAGATTTTTTAACACAGGAAAAGTAATATACATCTATAATATACCGTTGGAAAGGTAAAGCTTTTAAATAGGAATGAAAAGAGGTGATAAAACTAGGTTATTGTTGTTGAAAATAATATACTAGATTATTTAATGAAATATTTAGGAATCGTGTCAAAACTGGAGGATTAACATAAATCCTAAAAAATCCAACCAAATCACCTTACCGTTCGTCGCAAACCGATGAATTCCTACCCAACAGTATCCTTTAATAATATCCCACTCATACCTGTTGAACAAATCCGATGCCTAGCTCCATTTCTTCCACGCCAGTATATCTTCATTGCTTTAAATCTATAACTTTTATTGTTCATTAATATATTAATTTTTATATCATTTTTTTTTTTTTTTAAATATTCATTGAATTCTCACTCAAGACTGAACCGACAAGAAACTGCTTGAAGATATCGATTACTACAACACTTACTAGACAAACGTTGAAAACTTCCAGTATATTACAAAAGACCCATTTACATCACAATTATCAGACCTATTTGGACATATGGAATTGAGCTTTGGGGCTCTACCAAACCATCTAATTCCTCCAGCATCCAGTCCTTACAATCAAAAATCTTGAATGCCCCTTATTTTGTTACAGATCAACTCCTCCATAATGGCCTTAATACCCCATTTGTTGCAGACCTAGCCCCGTGATAAATACTCCTCTTTTCATTCTAAACTCCTGCCCATACAAACCTACTTCTCCGTAATTTATCTTCTCTAGATATCCCTGATATCCCTCCAAGACGACTGAAAAGAAGGTGGCCGCGGGACCTACTGCCTTAAAATAGTTAGTGAAGTGCTACCTACTACTGGATAGTTTTTTCTCAAGACATTTTCATGGCTTTTTTTTTCATTGCTCATATTTACTTATTGTGTTCTTTACTACAGTTGTAAATTAATATAAATAAATTAAAATCATTGAGATATATTACAATTTGTTTATAAATGAACAGTAGTGATAGTGATATGAGTCCACATCCATACAATATATACAGAAAATAATGATAAAGTCATAAGGTTATAGCATTAAAAATTAAATTTTACATATAACAAATATATATGGTTTCTATTTTCACCAAATGGTTATGAAGTCAGTTTAGGCGATTAATGAGTTAAATTAGGAACAGATATATACTTGGATGGATGTTAAAAGACAATGCCCAATGTCACGGGTAAATACCCGTTATATGGCTCTAGGATTTTTAAAGGGTGTAAAAAAACCTAGGCTATTACGTCCTTCGAAGGGGAACGTAAAATGGTGGTCCCTAGCCTGTACGATGTCATGTACTCGTTAAAGATTTTACTTAATTAGCCAGTTATATTGAAACGCAAAATCTCAAATTTTAAAAAGGAAACATTCCAATTTTATTTTCTTGGTCGATCAATATGGTTAACTAATGAAAATAATAAGTCAGTAATATAATCAACTAAACGATCAATAATTTACTATCTTCATATGAGAGAAGTTGGTTCAGGGTGCAGTCAATATGACACATAATTAAGTATAATGTTAATTTATCGGTGCGACGTTTCGGCCTAAATTATAGGCCTTTTTCAGGGCTATAAGAAAAAAATAAAAAAACAAAGATAACAACCAGTAATGGAATACAATATGTAAAGATGATAAGAAAAATAAATTATACTGAAGATTACAAACAAAGTGCAATGGTAGTAATGACAATTGATAAATATAATAATATTTAAAAACGAAAAGGAGGGAAAAGAAATTTTAATAAAAGGTGTGTTAATTTTTTACAGTATGAAAAAAATAAATACATAAATTTTATCAGTAAGAGAAAAAGAGTTATAAATCTATGACGTACAAAATGTCCATATCTCTGTGTGAAATACTTTATACTTATATTTATATTTTTTTTAAGTATATTTTTTCTTTCATATATTATTAGGTCTATATCCTATGTTATATGTTATTATGTGATTACTTAAGAGACTGGTCTTCTTTGGTGCGGCATTATGTATGTTCAGTGTATTTTATTATACGTGTATTGCAATAAAGATTATAAAAACGAATATATATATATATATATATATATATATATATAATATATATATATATTGTTTTCTTTTAAATTTTTAAAGAGAACCAAAGGTTGGAAAGGTTGAGATTTTAGATGTGAATGGGTAAGAGGTGAGATACATTTAAATCAGATATGTGTACTTACTGATTGGGATAGCTGAGTAGGCGTCACAACAATGGGGTAATTAAGTAATTATGGTGCCCTGGGCGGGGAAATTAGGAACTAAAATTGGCGGTAACAATGGAATCAAAGCAAACATTAGACAAATGAATATTTAAAATTATTTTTCTTTTATTTTATATATTTTTGAATATTTATCCAAATGTTTGATATTTAAAAAAATCTTAACAGTTAACTGAAACGCCATTATCTCGATGTAAATCATCTATAATAATCCAAAGTAGTTTTGAATATATTACCATATATGTGGTAAGACACACCTGTTCCGGACTATTCTTTATACAAACTTTTCGGAATGGACCGGTTTTGTTAACGTAACAGGTGACGTAGCTGGCACACTATGAAAATGCCATATTACAGCCAATTATATCAAGAAAATTATAACTGACCCGGACGAGGAAACACATTTCACGGTCACTACAGGCATTCATATTTGGGGTGGGCTGTTTCTAATACTTCTATTTCAGCTTTTCTTTAATGACATGTATTTATTAATCAGACTGTTTTTTTTTTTTTTTTTGTTTTGTTTTTTAAAGTATCAATACCTGATTACATATGTGTTCACTATAATTATTTGAGTTTGTTTTTCGGCTCAAATAACAGGAAATAATGTACAAACTTATACTTTGGTATAACAAAGCATAAGTATATATTGCAATAGTTTAATTTTAGAAATCAAGATAATCTCTTGAAGGCACCGATTTCAAGTTATAGGTGAATAACTGTAAAAAGTGCGAAATATTGCAGTTTTTTTGGTTCTGAGTTAAGCTCTCACCACTTGTGATACTGGAAACAGTTATGCTAATTGTTAATTTTTTTTTTATATATAAACCAAAAGGTGAGCACCATCACCTGATTTTAGATTATAAAGATAATATGTATTCTAGAGATTATGATATTGACAAACATCCTTAAAATGCGTATTTACAGAAAAAAGAAAAGTTTCGAATAATTTAGCTGTTCAGAAAAGCAAACAAAAGGCGCTATGAAAAAAAAATTGTTTGTATATATTTATATTGTTTTAAGAATTTGAAATATAAATCATTTTTATTTAAAAAGGAGTTTTTAAGGAGGTGATTAAATATTGTGTATTGTAGATAGGTGTAGAATTTAATCGTCCTTTAAGAATAGGTGGCGAACTAATGAATGATATTTTAAACAATAAATGTTCATTACACTAGTCTTACAAAAATTGTTATTTGGTAACCTTGTATAAAATATTTAAACACAAGTGCGAATTCATAATCATTTTAATGATAGGTTCAATTAAAAATAGTTATGACAAAGGGCAACATCCTAGATTGTCAACCCTTGACCTAAATGCAGGCTCAATTTATGATATCAGTAAATACCTTCTTTTCTGTTGGACTTCCTACTTAAGAAATAGATCGTAGGAGGTACTAAGTTATCGCACACCTTGAGCGCAGATGTAAATACTTGGTAATGCCGCCTCTGGCAACCGGACCTCTGACTCATACCTCATAGCCACGAATGGTTGAGTCATTTTAAAAGAACTTTGTTACGACTGATAAAGTGGACAAGAGTTCCGAGAGATAACTTAGAGTAAGCTTGGAATGATTTTGAAACACACACTCATTCCTAAAAACGCTGCAAATGATTACACAATGGTTTATTATTTCCAAATAACAATATTAAGGTATAATTGGTTTTATACCTGTTGATAGGTAATTAAGTTTATGAAAAGCAATAAATAATTCAGAGGAAAATAGCATATCACCACTGCTAATTTCAAAACACTATATCTCTGCTATTTCTAAACCAATTTCAATATTTTTTTTTTCATTTGTAAAAAAATTATTTATCTAGGGAATAGCTCTAATTTTATTTATTATTTAGTTTATTTAGTATTTATGATAACCAGCTTTTTTTCTATTCGTTATTCGGATTCTACGCATCCTTAAACGTAAGCCCTCTAATTTAAGGATGGGGTAATTTTTTTTTTTTTTTTGGTCGATAACAAAGGTTCATTTTCGAAAAGAAAAAAAAAAAAAATGCATTTAAACTAGACGATATTACTATTTCTTTCTTTTTTTTTTTTTTTTTTTTTTCGATTTTCAATCAAATAATTCAAATAAAATTTTCTGATCCCAGAAAACCTTAAATTTTTCTTTATCAGCAATGATAACCGAGTTCTCAGGGAATCACATCTCTTATAAGTTGTAGCTTGACCATAAAGGAATGTTTTTCTCAAAATTCTTTTTGATTTTTCTCTTTATACTTTATGACTTAAATATACAGATAATATTTCTTTCTCTTCTTTTTAATTTTTCGCAGTTTTTTGTATAAAACACTAATAATTGTTTTCTCTATTTCGAAAATAAGGGAGTTATAGGGTAGTTATAGATAAAATTTCAATTTTTTCTCACTTTTTTTTTAATTATTCGCTGTCTGTTGGTTAATAAACTTTAATAAATTTTTACTCTTTTTTCAAAAATAAATGAGCTATTGAATTAAATCACCTTTTTTTTCCTTTTGTACTCTCACCTACCTATATATGAAATATATAGTAAGGGAATGTATTGTGATCGTGAATATTTTCGAATTCCAGTTTTCAACGGAAATGCACGTTTTAGGGTCACATAAGTCGAAATAACCATGTCCCGCAAAAACATCTGTGTGTGTGTGTCCGTCGGTGTGTGGTATCTTCCGCGCGTAAACGGAAAGTCATATGTAACTGAAATTTTATATTTAAGACAATTATACGCTCGAACGTTACAAAACGTTTTTCATCAAAATCAACTCAACTGAAAAGCCACTTTATACCATGCATTGTGCACCTTCTTACGATGTTCTCGAAAACGGCTTCAACGATTTTGATTAAACTATATATATCGATGTAAAATTTAATGGGCTTTAACATTATGTTGGTTTCATTCTGATTAAAATAGAGTGACAGGGCTTAAATGCTGATATTTTACATTTTTTTCCCTTTAAAGTACCTTTAATTTTGTAGATTCTATAAAAATAACCATATCATTATCATATATATCATATATCATGTAAATAATTGTAATTTTAATATAATAATTGTAAATAATAATTAATCATGTTTTTTTGTCTGTTGCCAGACATAGTATATATTCAAATTGTACATACTGTTATTCTTAGGGGACCTAGTCCCAGAATAAATTTTTTTTCTATTCTATTCTACTCTATTCTATCATCTTGTTTTGTTTATCGCGCTTAACTGATTCTAAATATTCTGCAATGAATGTTCTTAATAGTGTAATAATAATAAATATTCTTCTATCTATATTTTTCTCTATCGTCAAAAATAACTTGAGTCACGAGAGTATTTAAGTGTTATATATACATTTTTTTATTTTTTTTTATTGAAATTTACAACTGTACAAAAAATACATCAAGTAAATAATCTGTAATGTTATAACACATGGAATGAACATGAAGAGAAACTGCCCATTAAAGTGTTTTAAGTGTAAAATACGTTTTCTTTTCTTCCAATAACAACTGATTGAACATATTTCTTTTGTTAAATTTATCTTTTGTTTAATGTATCTGATTGTCAGATCCTTTTTGACAGGCGTGAATAAAGACGTAAAGAGAGAAAAAAATTCAATATGAACCATTTGAAATAGTGTTTTTCTAGAAAGTAAAAATAGCAGTATAATATTTTCCTTACATAATTTTTCACAATTTTTACTACATATATAATTGAATAAATGATTTAACCTTACAAGTTAAAATATTCATACTGTTTTTCTTTATATTTAATAATTTTATCAATGCTCACGATCAAAAATGGTTTATTGTTTCTAACCAAATAAATCAAAGGGAGAAATTTTAAAAATAAATGTTTTAAGTCCTCTCAGATTGTTTTAAATAGGATAAAATTTACATGAAATTAGAGGGAATTTAATTTCACATCTATGAAGTGAGTTGAATCGAAATCAATTTAACCGTTTTTGGTTAAATCGTAAAAAGGTGTAAATGCATGGTATAAAGTAGCTCTCCATGCTCGTCAATTTCGGTGAAAAAGTTGTATATGAGAGACATTTATTAAACATGAAATCACAGTTACCTAAGATTTTTTATTTTCCTTCTTGACTTACTATATACACACACTTATTTTTGTGGGACTTGGTTATTTGGATCCCAAAACGTGCAATTTCGTGGAAAACTCTTATTCAAAAATTTCACGATCGCAATACTTTCCCGTACTATAATTTAATACATACCTAGGCAAGTTAAATTATAGCTGCTTTATTGCAACATGTCAAAATAATTTTCAAAGAACTTTTATTTAATAACAGTTGTATAATAAACTAAAATATAGACCATTTAATTGGAGTAGTATAAGATATATTTGGGTTTATAGTGGTTACCATGATAAAATAAACCAAAAACCAAGTTGGAAGAAACAAGAAATTACCATGTTTTAGTGTTATTGAAGGTAATATCATAAATAACAATAATTCTAAAAAACTACTTTGAAAAAAATTTAGAAATAAGTCTTCATTGAACAAATACAAATTAACGAAAAATTGTTTTTTTAACTGAGGTATAAATGATTAGTACTTTCCCTTACTTTACATTTCTTATATGGGTGAGTGAACATAATAGCTAAACTCTGTTAATATAAGTGATTAAAAATCATAAATAAGTCATAAATAATAAATCCAAGCCGGACTTCCTCAGGGCGGAGTTTTATCGCCAACGTTGTACAATTTATATATTTACGATTTGCCCAACACATACAAAGTATTCAAATCATTATTCGCATACGATACAGCATTTGACAATTCAAGTTCAGACCGAGTCTGACACCCAGGACTGCTGAACGAACTCCGCGAATTGCTGCCTCCTACGTACTTCCTCATTATCCAGTCCTACCTTTCGGACAGATTCTTAAAATAAATAACAATAGTTCCTATTACTCTACTTCTACTAGGACCCATTATTTATACAGTTTATACAGCTGATATTCCATCACATTCTAACAGTTTCCTTTCTATTTATGCAGATGACACTTGTGTTTATCAGTCAATGATGATTCAACAATTGCCCCTCAAACTCTCCAATCCCACATGAGAGACCTTGAGGTACGGTGTCAGAATTGGATAATTAAAATAAATTTCAGCAAATCTTTACCAAACAACATTTACCCTTCACCGTAAACCTATGACATCCTTCCCTACAGTATCCTTCAATAATATTCCACTTGTTCCAGTTTAACAGATCCGCTACCTAGGACTCCTACTTAACAAACGTCTAACATGGAATCCGCTCATTAGACTGAAACGACAAGAAACTGCTCGCCGCATTTCGTTACTTCAACAATTATAAACAGACGCTCTAATCTTCCACTTGACTAAAAAAGGCTCATATACATGACCATATAGACCTATCTGACTTACGGAGTTGAGCTTTGGGGCTCCACTAAACCATCTAAATTCTTCCTGTCTTCAATCCTTACAATCCAAAATCCTTCGAACAATCCTCAACCTCCTTACTTTGTCACGAATAAGCTTATCCATAAAGACCTTAATTATTCCTTTGTAGCTGATTGGCCCGAACCAGGTATCAATCCTTCCAGACAAACTCCATTCCCATCTAACCCTCAAGTTTTAATCCTTCCTTCCTCTTCCATTCCTGACAATCATCCGAGGTGTCTGAAAAGATGATTGCCTCTAGTTTACATACAAATGGAGTGCGCCAATGGGTAGCTTCTCACTTATGTCTTTTCAGGTATTTTATGTCATAGTTCATTTACTTGATGTACTTAATGTTAACCAATACAGTTGTAAATATCAATAAATAAATTAAAATGTTATAGAAGACACAATTACTAACAGACGCCAGAAAATTAAAAAAATAAAATAAAAAGATTTTATATTAAATGAAAAATCAAGATAAAAAAGACAAAACCGAAGCTATATTATTTACAAAGAGAAGACCTTATTCTTCTCACCAAATTTCTTTAACAAATAGACATATAGCTTGGTCAAATGAGATCAGATATCTAGGTCTAATCATGGTTAAAAAACTGATTTTTACACAGCAAACAGATTATGTGTCTAACAAAGTCAACAGAGTTGTATGTATGTATTAGGGTATGTATTATGTATACCCTATGTTTATGTTATTATGTGATTACTTAAGAGACTGGTCTACTTTGGTACGGCATTATGTATGTTCAGTGTATTTTATTATGTATTGCAATAAAGATTATAAAAACAAAAATATATATATAGTATTTAAATAACAAAAATAAATAGAATTTGACTAAAGTAAAAATGAGATAAATCACCATCAACACATCCATACCTAGTTGTAGCTAATCTGTGATGTTGACTAATAATTATAATAACTTATAATTCATATGTATAACAACTGGTATAGATGAACCGGTTTACAATAATATATTTAATGTAATTTAGATGACCCTAGAGAATACACGATTCCTTAAGATCCATACACCTTGTCCTTTGCAGAGGTGGGAGTCCCACCCAGTTCGATAGCCCATCGTGCGATTTCCCATTTCCCACTAACCTTCACCGGTCACAAAAGCTATACTTAGCGATTTTGACTTATCACTGCGACCTAGATTTTTATAAGTTATGGAGGAGTTGTGTTGGATTTCATTGCTGAGGCTCCCTGACAATGATGAATCGGTCGATGAAACAATCCCCTTGGCCAACTTCTTAATACACGATACATCAGATGGTTCGCCGATATGCAGCTTTAGTCAATGTTCCGTGTACTTCGGTCGCACGGAGATTAATTGTAACATACATTGACTTATCTTTCGTCTAATCTCTTCTACTTAACATGTTATTGTGCATTTAAATTAAATTATTAAATAAGTAATCAATCATTTGACATAATAAGACACATAATACTTTTAAGATAGATTTGGAATGCTTACTACTGCAAGAGAAGCTTCTTATAGTACTTTTCTAAATATAGAAAAAAAAATCTGATTTTTAGGATAAAAATACAACCATACGCCCGAGATGTTACAGCATCGAAATCGGCTAACTAGAAGAGCCACTCTATACTATGCATGTTGCACCTATTTACTTTTTATCATAAACGGCTCAACGGATTTTGATTAAACTCACTATATCGATGTAAGATTTAATTACCTTTAATACCATGTAAATTTAATTCGGATTGAAATAGTCTGGCAGGGCTTAAATGCCAATATTTCAAAATTTCTTCCCTTAAAGTACCTTTAATTCTGTAGATTCTATAAAAATAACCTTATTTTCTTATTACCACTAGTAAAAAGCAATTAAATATATAAGTTGAACGAATTCGATATCTAACTAAAGGAGAAAACTGAAAAAAATATTTTTTTATGCAATTTTTTGTTTTTGAACATAAAACAAAAATGCATCAATTCAACCTTGTGTGAAAACCTAGAATAATAAATAATAACATAAACAGTACATAAATGTATAATAACCGTGGAAACTAATAATTTAAGAAAAAATATTAAGTTATACAGAAGCTTTTAAAGGTTAATAAATAGCGATGAAAAACCAATGAAACTCACTGATTATTTTAGATAATATTATAATAGATTTCTTAATAAAATACATGTTTCTGTAGAAATTCAATTTAATTATTTCTTTGATTCAATTTAATTAATTTAATGGGCACTCATTTTTATCTCTAACTGTATTTGATAATTCTTTTTAAAACGGAGGTAAGTGAAAGTCGTGAGTTGCCCGCACCAGATTTTTTATCTACTGAAAATAGACCAAAATGACAAAATATAAGTTAACTTGTATACCCAACCTCATTTTAATTTATACTTAGAGAAGAATTCTGATTTTTTTTTCATATTTTTATTATTTTCGATGAGAATATTTCAAAAATATATGCTGTGAATTGCGGAATAGTCCATGATATATTTATTTTCAACAAAATAACGAGGAAAAATCAAGATTTGTTTATGTTATTTCAAGTCAATGTGAAATTTTCCATTATTTAATAGTACAATAGATGTGAAAGTTGGTTTGGTTAATTATTTATTTGTGCAAAATTACCACCTGTTCAAGAATTTAGACACTTTCGTCAAAGGAAAACTTTTTGAAAATGATGATCAAAAGAAAAGTGCGTTTTCAGATTTTTTTTCTCTTCAAAGCTCAGAGTTTTTCAGTTCGGGGATAAAAAAGTTGGTATCACGTTGCGAAAAATGTGTAGAAAAAGAAGGTAAATACTTCAAATAAAATTATCTTGTTTTCATATCGTATTTTTAATAAAAAACGTTTACCTTTAAAACGGACATTTCATGTGACACAACGCAATATATTAAGACTTCTGGAATATTGAATTTTAAACTCTCTGGAAGAGAGGAAAAATTTCCATCGGAAATCTTCTGTAATGTAATTGTCGATGTTAAATTCGATTTGGATAAATCTCTATTTTTTACACTACCCTAGTTCGAATAGTAATTGAATGCAACATAGTATTTTAGCAAATGCTTTATTAAGATACAAGGGGTACTCACTACGTTTGCTGTAGCATGCTATTTTGGCAAAATAACACAAATAGCATGCTATAGCAAACGTAGTGAGTACCCCTACAGTAATATTAACTACAGGGTGTCCCGATATGATTCATTAATATTATTTTTGATTTATTGAAATTTACAACTTCTTTATCTTCATCCATTTATTCTCTCTATAATTCAGCAGTGTGATAGGGTGGTATTTACGATTATATTTTTTTTTTAACCAAAAGAAAATGAGCTCGATGATAACACGTGACAAAGTTTTGTGAAGTTACTACCAACATAGCACTTCCAGCACTTTGATGGCGAACATAACATGGAAGATCCCTTTGCTATATTCTTTTCTGTCAGCTTGAAGGATTGTCAGGAATTCTTTAGGAAAGGATAAGTGAGTTTGTGTGAGCAGAGATAATATTTATTTATTAACCGGTTATAAAATAAGTTCGTTGCGTTTTTGAACATATTTCAATTTAATCTTCTTTGTGTAGGATCACTTGCAGCTGGGTGGCTAGCATAAGAGCCTCCTATACCAAAGATCACGGGTTCAAACCCGCAGGTGGTCCTGGGATTTTTTAATGGGAGTAAAAAATCCTTAGTTATGCCTTCCTTCGGAGGGGACGTTAAAAGGTGGTCCCGAGCCTGTGCTCTCGTCAAAGATCCCTATCTTAATAAAACCTATATAAGCACAATTTAGAACTCATGCTGTAGCATCGTCCGATTAGCCACTTTAGCATAAAGTGTAAACGTTAAATAAATAAACAATTCCTCTCTCGGTTTATAAAATCATGTTTACTTGTTCAATAATATTTACATACTCTAAAAAAGTATTGTTTAAGGTGCTTTTATGCATCTGTTTTAGCCGAGATAACTTATTTTTAAGTGGTATTTTGCTTAGTCAAAATGGAAGCGAAAAAAACAATTTTGTCATTTATTGACTTTTTATTTATTTATTAATTTACGAATAATGAAATCATCAGTAAAAAACTCTAGGAAGTTTTTTCACAACCCAATATATTTAATAAACCCACCAAGAGGCCAAATTTTTACATAAAACAATTCATTATAATAAAGAAAAAATGTATTCAATTGTAAATATTAAATATTTTGTCTACATAAAATAAACGGCATAATTCACTGACCACTTATAGTAAATATTTGCAAAACCTCAACAATTTCAATCATGGAGTGTCGTTCGAAAACTGTTTTTCTGTCAAAACCAGTTAGTTAAACAACATTATTTCAGACCTACATATATACAATTCGATTATATATTTCTAGAATGTTTATGCCGTAAAATGGTATAGTGGATCAAACAGACAGAAAACACTTCTTCTTAATCTTCCTCATTATGCCATTCCCAGGGCCGAGAATTCTCTATCCAGCGCAGCCACTCTTCCCGGTCTCTGTTTAGCCGCTTCTTTTGGTTCAGGGATTTTCCTCTATTCCGTTACCTCCAATCCTCAGCATAAATTTCTCATACGAAACTCTTGGATGCTCTCATGGGCTACTGAGTCGAACATCTATTATTTTAATGGGATCCGTTTCATAGTTCTTGCGGCTGAAATGTATAAATCATTTGTGCTGATTGGTCTCCAAAGTGGTTCTGAGTTTTGGTACTTCCAGGTGGTTGTTTAAAAAATGAGCTAGGGATGCTTTATTAACCACCTGATCATCTCTTCATAATTTTATTTTTATTTATTTATTATCAATTTTTTATTTATATATTTATTTAATTTTCGTACTCCCCTTTTTTATTTATTTATTTGTTTACCTACTAGATTACTGTTTATTTATCATTTCCTTCGACAGCTCCTTATCGTCATTCGTTATTACCCCATCATCATTCATCATTTATTATCGTCATCCGTTATTACTTAAAATCTTTTAATCTTTACCTCGTCACTTACAATTTTATCAAATACTCATAAGTAATAACTCAAGTACTCTCAAGTAATGACTTTTGGCTATTTTTTAACAATCGAATCAGTAAACATAACTTAGCTTCTTGGAATTTTCCTAACGGACATTCTAGTTCTCATATTTTCCGTTCCACGCAATGAGCGTTTTTTAAACTGAGAAACATCACTTCGTAGGCAACGCTTGCACGTCATGTATGTATATTTTTTTTCTTATTTATAAGGGTCTTTTTTCATCGCCCATTTCTTTCTCCCCCTTTCCATACTCATATATTTCTCCATTACATATCCTGACATATAATTATTAGTTTAATATTACATTATTTTAAAATTTAAATTATTATTTTTTATTCATACTGTTTCTCTTTTGTAATGACTATATTTTTTTTATATATTACCTATACTCTTAACTATGTTTTTAATATATTACCGTCATATATCAACTCATAATTGTTTATATTTTAAATTTTAATTGTTCACATATTTTTCCTTTATCATTTTTTTTTTTCATTTACTGAGTCTCTATTTATATATTCTCATTACAATATTATCATCTCAATTATGTCTACTTCCATACTTTATAACTATCATCTTAATTTTGTTTTTTTCCATACTTTATAACTGTCACCTTATTTCCATACTTTTTAATTGTCATCTTATTATCATTTTACATTTAATATTATTTATGTTCCCATAATTTATTACTGTCATATTATTATTATATACCTAACGCATTATTAAGTCTAATTACATTGGTTGTTATCTTGTTTCTTTTAGCCCTGATGAAGGCCCACATTGTAGGCCGAAGCGTCGGCACATAATAAAAATAACTCTTATTTTTAATTGTGTGGTTTTAATTTATGACCGCACCCCCAACCATCTTCCTCATCTAATTTCTCTACGGTCAACAAAACTCCATCATTATAATAATAATAGGCTTACCGAACAAATGTACCTTATTTTCGAAAACCTTAAGCCATTGTTCATCCTTCAAAGTAAGCGGCCATGTTTCACATCCGTAAAGAACCGTCGGAAGAATAATAGTTTCGTAAATTCTAAACTTTTTTTAAAAATAAACTTTATTCACATATTTGCATTTTGACAAAATGTTAACAATGAGAATCTAAACTTTAAGTTTATAGATAGAAGCCGCGATCTAAGTAACTTAGCAACTGAATAATAACACGCATTTCCCACCTGTATCCAGGACTTTATTTCTTCCTGGATTTCATTTTTTCTTGCTATCATTGAACCTAAATACTTAAATTTCTCTATGTTTTTAAAAGTATGCCCTGATATATCAATATCACCAAGATCGCCACAATTTCTGGTACTAATCATGTATTTCGTCTAATCGGTATTTGATTCGAGTCCTATTTGTTTACCGGTTTTTATTAGCACATTTGTATTAAGTTGTATGGTTTCAGTGTCTTCAGCTAGCAGTACCAAATCATCGCCATACCCCAAAACCGGAATTTCATCACTCATTATTAAATCTTTCCCGTTGCATATCACCTTATCTCTTACTATAAAAAAATTATATGTTAAAGTAGAATGGATCAATAGAGAATAAGATCATGTATTAAACAGATGTTAGATGAACAAAGAAACGAGATTTAAATGTTGAAACACCAACGGTGCCAAGAACCAAGAAACACCAATAAGGGTTAGGGGAAGTTCCGGAAATAATTACTTAATGAAATGAAGAAGAGTGAATAAGAGATGATTTTTACTCATCAGATTAATTTCAAGTCATTGAAGTGAAAATTTTTAAGAGTCAATACTTGACATTATGTATAAAGAACTTTATAAACATTTACATAGGAAGATCGTTTGCATGTTTATCCTTGTTACCTGTATTATAATAGAATCAATTCAATAAGAATGAGTATGTAATTAAAATTTGGAAAGGGTTTTATTTTATTTACATTTCGTCTAATCTCATAGTTAGGTTAATACAAATATTCAGCGAAATCGATCTTATATTTACAACGATTGGTAAAATGTTAGAGTAGAAAAAAATCTTATATTTAATTGATTGTAAGCTATTAATTTGAGTTATTTCAGATTGCTTGAATAACATTGTCATTATACGAAATCGGTGGGAATAGCTTCTAAATTCCTTTCACCAAACAATACAAAAAGACGAAAAACAAAGGACCTAGCCAAACCCAGCGGCGTTTGTTCCTCCGACCCTGATCCCCTTCCCTCTGTAGAGGCGGCTATATAACCAGCTCTCTGCTCTACCGAAACCAATCCTTCACCAGCAGGACAAACCATCTACCAACATGTACAAGATCGTAAGTATTCTTAGCAGTCGATGGATTTAGTGATAGTGTAATAACTACAACGGATCTACAATAATCTATTTTTATTACAGGCAGTTCTCTTTGCCCTGGTCGCCTGTGCTTCCGCCGGGTACCTCGCCGCCCCCGCCGTCTCCTACGCCGCCCCCGCCTACGCCACCGTAGCTCACGCCCCAGCTTTGTCCTACGCCGCTCCAGTCGCCACCGTAGCTCACGCTCCACTCGCCGTCGCCCATGCTCCAGTCGCCACCTCCTACGCTAACACCTACAGGACCGTCAACAAGCCCCTTGCCGTTGCCGCTCCAGTAGCCTACGCCGCCCCAGCATACGCCGCCCCCGCTGTCTCGTACGCCGCCCCAGTCGCCGCTGTCGCCGCCCCAGCTTACGGTGGTCTCTACAGAGGATACGGACTTGGATACAGGTCTGCCTACGGTCTTGGATACGGATACTCCGCCCTCCACCACTAAGCCTCTGTTTGCCGCAAGTAGCTTAGAACCTGAAATCTACAGTATTCCTATTCAAATTTGATTCCTATAGTTGAAATGCTTAATAAAGTAATTTATTAATATATAATTTTCTTTTTCATCACTCAAAGCCTACATCATCTTTGTTTATTATGAGTTACTTCTCTGAAATGTAAAACACTTGCCGCAACGTCGGTTTTCTCGCAAATATTTCACCTTTTGTTGATTCAACTTTAAACGCTCATTTGGCTTATGATAAGAGTAAATTTAATAAGTATAACTTTGCTATCGATCAATCAGTCACTCTTTTATCTTTTTAATTACAGATTGTTGTACAAAAAAGGGATATTTGCAGTTTTACTCCAAACGAGATATGCATAACCATAATTACTCAATTAGTACTTTAAATGTTTTTTTGTTTATTTTTTAACGATTCTGGTTACCATGATCTAATAAAATTTCTCCATTTTCGAGTTATAGGGAATAACATATCTTGTAAGTTGTGGCTTGGCCATAAAATGTATTCATATTTATGTTTTGTGCAAGGTTTGATCGTGAAAAACATTTCCCTCTTTATATCATTAATAATCTATTTAGAGCTGTAGATCCTCTGATACAACTACCATTACTATTGTGGATTTTTCTGGTGTATAGAATTTGTTTGAACTTAAATGTTAATAAATTCCATTCATTAGTGAAGTATTAAGAAACAAACAAAGTAGTAGCTAGGTCCTAAGTTGGCAGTACCGAAAAAAATAAAACATTTTATCGCTTTAAATCATTTTAAAAATGCAATTAAAATTGAATGTGCTTCAATGGGAACCTATATAGAAAACAAGGGTATGATGTCCAATGTACTCCGTTTAAACAATTAAAATTATTTTGACAAACATTTAAAATCTTTGATACTACTTGTCAGATTTAGATGATTTTGGTTTGGATTTTTGTAAAATGTTATCACCTTTCAGATGTGTACTTATTTTGTTCCTATAAATGTTTAGTTTGTTTTTTTATTCATTTAACGTCACTTTATGGTATGGTGGCTAATTGGACTGTGCTATATCTTTAACGAGTACCTGACATCGTACAGACTAGGGACCACCTTTTTAGCTCCCTCCCCCCCTGAATTAAAAAATCCTAGGGCCACCTGCAGGTTTGAACCCCCGATCATTGGCATAGGAAGCTGGGTAATCATTCCGAAGTGTCACTTTTATTATCAGTGGCCATGTTTATATTTATCCAGAGTGCTAATCTTGGGCTTAGGTGCCTTCACCCGACTTTTTGCGCTAAATTCTATAGCCCCCACGTCTTAAGAAATATAGGTTAGGATATTTATCCTGGGTGTCTTCCACTCGACTTTTGGCACCAAAAATTCTAATTCAAAATACTTATTACAACCCAGTTCTCTTTATTTAACAAATAACCGTCAAAATAATGGCAGGAAATTGAACTTAGAAATGCACACATTTATTTATAAACTAACTAATTATCGAAGACTTCAATTTTATTTACTTAAAAGAAACTTTCAATTTCAATTTAATGGAATTTAATAAAACGTGTATTAATAATGATTATAATAAATTACAAAAATATAGATATACATACATCATTAAATATATATATATATATATATATATATATATATATATATATTTATATATATATATATATATATATATATATATATATATATATATATATATATATTTAATAAATAGTTATATACGTATATTATTTTATAATGATTATGAAATTGAATAATTAATAATTTTTGTAATTTATTATAATCATTATTAAAACACGTTTTATTAAATTCAATAAAATTGAAATTGAATGTTTCTATTAAGTAAATAAAATTGAAGTATTCGATAATTAGTTAGGTTATAAATAAATGTATGCATTTCTAAGTTCGATTTCCTGCCATTATTTCGACAGTTATTTGTTAAATAAAGATAAGTATTTGGAAGAACGGGGTGGTAATAAGTATTTTGAATTTGAATGTTTGCCATTACGCTATAGGTGACCTTATCAATGTTTAGTTTTGTAAACATCAGTAAACAATATTGTTAATTCTTCGTGACTGAGTGAATTTTCCCTAATGCAGTCTTAGTGCTCACATAGAAAATAAGGAAAGTTTAAAATACTTGAATAACTTCATAATTGAGTGAGTGACTACACCAACTCAAATTAGGACTTGGTTCGTACACAACTACTTTCTTCTAGATTACTTACTTCCCATTCCTCAATCAACATCTTTTTGAATTCATCACGCCACTTTTCTCTGGCATGATCAGATATTCAAGTTGTAAAGGAGTTTGTACATTATGGATTAGGACCTAACTGTATGTGTCGTGAAGAACTATGAGGCATTTTTGGTTCAGTCTAAAGAATAAACCATTGCGTGATAACTTTTTTATTTTCGTACTTGGCTTACAACACACACACACACACACACACACACACAGATCTTTTTGCGAGAGTAAGTCTTTTGGACCCAGTAGATCCTCAAACGTGTAATTAAATTCGTGAAAAACTCTACTTTGAAAGTTTTACGATAGCAATACTTTCCTTTACAATAGATTTAATACATAGGTAAGTAAATATGAACTACTTTTTGGAAACATGTCAAAGCAATGTTCAAATAAATATTATTCTGCATAATAGTTATATAATAAACTAAAATATAGGCCATTCAATTTGAATAGTAAAATATATCTTTAGGTGCAGTAGTTACATGATTTTTATTTTTTGTAATACTAAATATATATATATATATATATATATATATATTCATATACATATTCAGATTATATATACTTATTTTATATATATATATATATATATATATATATATATATATATATATATATATATATATATATATTTATGTATATATATATATATATATATATATAATATATATATATATGTATATATAAATAGATAGATATAATGACGCTTGATCCGCAAGTACCAGGAACCTAGACCCCAGAAGGCGCGGCTGGAAAAGACCTTCACTGGTGACCTCTACCTTGGGCTGGGTCGCACAGCTGCCCGCCGTAGACGGCCAGATCATACCCTGTCCATTACCTTCTAAGCTAAGTAGTTATGAGGCGGTATTATATGATTCTATAAATATGTACCACTGCCTATTTTAGCATACCTATTTCAATATAAGATATTGTATAATGCACGATATATATAATACACGTCGTTAAAAAGTCCTTTTTTGTCACATTTCAAGATAAATATTAAATTAGTATATTTTTTAATAATAAAAAGCAGTATAGTTAATATACGTTGAGCAACATCACCTGAAACAAAAAATAAGAAAGGGTTAGGTTTAAAAAAAAAACTATCAATATCTATCTACAACAAAAAAAAACAATGTGAAGAGGTACAAAAATTCATCAATACTGTCATAAAATTATCAATTCTCGTAGCAAGTGAAACACTAACCCTTGAGAGAAAATAACTCCTTGAAGACATCAAAAGAGGAGAGAGGAAGTTTATCAGCAAAATTCTAAGAGCAATGTTACTCCCATGATAGTTACAGCCTGCAATCAATTAAAACGACCGAAAAGTATTTAATCATAGAAACTGATATTAGTACGAGGCGAATAAAATTCTTCGGAGCCGTCTTCAAAAATATTGATTGACCAAGAGACTATGTAACATTACTTAAGAATTCCAAACCTTGGCTAGATGAAATTCGAAGGGATCAAAATAATGCCTATTATAATGTTATTATAAAAATAATACCTACATTCAAGAAATAAACACAAAGTAGTAGTAGTTTTTTTTTTTTTTTTTTTTTTACTTATTTATTTAAAGAAATTTCCAACTGTATTAAATAAATCCTCGCGCGGATCTCATTACCGCGTATGGGGAGCGTCCCACGGGTGGCGGATGTGGGGATGGTCGGTGGAATTTCCTCGGAAGCTGCTCCCGGCTAAGTCCGATGGACTCGCTGACCAACAATGAGAGCGGCCCTCCAGGCTTGCTGGAGGGTGTGACGTAGGTTCGAACGCCTTACTCACATATTTCAGTTCACAAAATACAACAAACAGTCATGGATTCCTCTGAGGTAAAACGCCCATTATCCGGAAGTAAACTAGTCCCCCGTTCGGGTCTCCGGGTGGGGACTGCTTCGGAGGAATCTAGGCGCAAGATGAAAAGTAGAGATCTAACAATAGGGACGTGGAACGTTAGAAGTTTAAATACGGCAGGTGGGTTAAAGTCGGTCGCGAATGAAGTTAAGGGGTACCATTTAGATATCGTTGCATTACAAAAGGTTCGCTGGCCAGGGTAGGGTTCGTTAACAGAAGGAAAGTACACGATTTGGTACGGGGGGAGCGTTAATTATTGTTTAGGTAATGGGTTTCTGATTAGGAATAGATTTCTTTCCGCATTACGGGATGTACAGTTCTTTAGTGAAAGAATATCGGTTGCTATATTTCAGGGTCGTTGGTCTAAAATCGCGTTTATAAACATTCATTCTCCCACCGAAGATAGTGATGATGAAGTAAAATGCGAATTTTATGATAAACCAGAGTCGGTTTACGATAAGTTACCGCGAAATTACATTAAAATAATACTAGGTGACGCGAACGCAAAGGTTGGAAGGGAAGAATTATATCGTCCTACAATCGGTAAAGAAAGTTTGCACGAATATAGTAATGATAATGGGACCCGACTAATAAACTTTGCCATTTCGAAAAACCTAATAATAAAAAGTACTACGTTTAAACATAAGGATATTCATAAGTATACGTGGACATCGCCGGATGGACAAACGCGGAATCAAATCGATCATGTTTTAATACAAAACAGATGGCAAAGTAGCATAATTAACGTGAGATCGTATCGTGGTGCAGAATGCGGTTCTGATCATGAATTAGTAATCGCGAAACTTCGACAAAAACTAAATACAAACAAGAGAACACCGAACTATATTCATCCCGAGAATTTTGATGTTGTTAAATTGAACAACCCCGAAATTAGAAAACAATTCGCGATAGAAGTAAAAAATAGGTTCGATGCTTTGGAATCTTCAGACGAGGAACACGAAGATGTAAACAAATTATGGGAAGGGATTAGGGATAATATTAAAGAGGTCGGTAACTTATGTCTTGGGAAAATCGAAAATGTATGCCGATGATTTGGTACTGCTAGGTGAAGACACGGAAACTATACAACTAAATACAAGTGTGTCAATAAAAACCGGTAAAGAAATAGGTCTCGAATTAAATACCGATAAGACGAAATATATGATTAGTTGCAGAAATGGTAGCGATCTTGATGATATTAATATTTCAGGTCATACTTTTGAACACGTAGAGAAATTCAAGTATTTATGTTCAATGATAACAAGAAAAAATGAAATCCAGGAAGAAATAAAGTCCCGGTTAAAGGTGGAAAATGCGTGTTGTTATTCAGTTGCTAAATTACTTAGCTCGCGGCTTCTGTCTAAAAACTTAAAGGTTAGAATTTATAAAACTATTATTCTTCCAACGGTTCTTTACGGATGCGAAACGTGGCCGCTTACTTTGAAGGATGAACAACGGCTTAAGGTTTTCGAGAATAAGGTACTGCGTAAAATATTTGGTCCGAAGAGAGATGAGGCCACTGGGGAGTTTAGAAGGTTGCACAACGCGGAATTGCGGAGTTTGTACCCTGTGAATATAATTGAATTGATAGCATCGCGTAGACTCAAATGGGCGCGTAAAGTTATTGGGCTTAGTGAGGAACGGATTCCGAGAAAGTTGGTATTCGCTGAACCGACTGGTGGGCGTCCGAAAGGTAGGCCGAAGCGTCGATGGGAGGATTGCATTAAGGCTGATCTCGGGGGCTTGGGCTTGACCGGTGAACATTGGACGAGTCTGTGCAGGCGAAGTTTGGTGGTATCGGCATCGAACCTTCGGGTTCGGTAAGCCTATTATTATTATTATTATTAAATAAATACAACAAGTAAATAGGCTTTATATATGATTAGTACACATGGTAGTCCTGAGAAGAAACTACCCATTGTTAGAAGGTCTCTTGGCCATCTTCTTTTAAGGCGCCTCGGTGGGTTGTCGGGAATAGATATGGAGGAGAAGTTTGGAATGAAAAGAGGTATATCTGTAACGGGCCAAGTCTTCAACTAATGGGATATTTAGGTCTTTATGGATGATTTTATTAGTAACAAAGTAAGGAGCATTGAGGATTTTACGAAGGATTTTGGACTGCAAGGATTGGATGCGAGAGGAATTCGATGGTTTAGTAGACCCCCATAGCTCAATGCCATAGGTCCAAATAGGCCTGATAATTGTGATATAAAAGAGTTTTTTGTAGTGAGTAGGAAGTTTTGAGCGTTTGTCAAGTAAGTGTTGTAGTAATCTGTATCTACGAGCATTTTTCTGTTGTTTTAGTCTAGTATGAGGATTCCATGTTAGGCGTTTGTCGAGGTGGAGTCCTAAGTACCGAATCTGTTCAACAGGAGTAAGTAGGATATTGTTAAAGGATACGGTGGGGCAGAAAGTCACTTACGACGTAGAGTGAAGGTGATATGATGGGATTTATTAGGATTTATTTTGATTCTCCAGTTTTGACACCATTCTTCAATGGCTGATAGATGGTTCTGTAGGATTTGTGATGCAGTAACAGGATCATTATTCACAGATAACACACATGTGTCATCGGCATAGGAAGTGAGGATAGTGCTAGGATGGGAGGGAATATCACCTGTATACACCGTGTAAAGGATCGGACCCAGGATACTACCTTGCGGTACACCGGCTGATTGAGTGAATATGGATGAGTAACAAAGGTTATGGTTAACATTGAAGGTTCTATCAGAGAGGTAGGAACGAATTAATAGGAAGTACGCTGGAGAGAGGAATTGACGGAGCTTGTATAGCAGAACTGGATGCCAAACTCGATCAAAAGCCTGTTCCACGTCGAGAAAGGCTCCAGTGCAATACTTTCCGCGCTCCGATGTGGAAGATATGACATCCACCACACGGTGACACTGTTGTATAGTGGAATGGGATATCCGAAATCTAAACTGGTGGTCAGGAATCACGTGGTTGGATTCGAGGATTGGGTATAAACGTTTGAGGAGAAGTTTTTCGAGAATTTTGCCCAGAATGGGCAAGAGGGAGATAGGACGGTAAGGGGATGGATATTCAAGAGGCTTTTTTGGTTTAGGTATCATTTTGATAATGGACAGTTTCCAGTGGTCTGGAAAATAGGTAGAACGGAGAGTGGCATTATATATATATATATAGGTGAGGAATAATATGGCTTTTCTGGGGAGCTGTTTTAGGATGTGGGATGTGATGAGATCATGGCCAGGAGCTTTTTTTGAAGGTAAATTTTGAATTATGTTGATGACTTCTGATGGATGAAAGGCCTTAGGAGGAAGGGTCATTTGGAAAGGAACAGTGAGTTCTGCTTCAACACGGTCGATATGGATTGTATTAAGGATGTCAGAGTGTGGGACAAACGTTTTGGAAAGGTGTTCTCCGAACAGCTGAGATTTTTCATCATCGGATCTTGTCCAGGTTTTTGAGTCGGTGAGAAGTGGATGATTAAAGGTTTTGTATTTCAGTAGTTTTGCGGTTGTTATCCATAATGATTTGTCTGTTGTGCTTAAGTTTTCTGTGAAGTTTTGAATTTTGAGTTTTCTTATTTCTGTCTGGAGTTTGTTCGTCAGTTTATTGTAAATGGTTTTATCCGAAGGGTATCGTGTTCGATGCCACTTCGCTCTTGCTCGGCTTTTTTCAGTTAGTAATAGTCGAATATAATATGGCAGGTTGGTTTATTGTGCCTTCCTGTTTGTATATTGTAATGTGTTCGTCTGAATGGCAGTTTCTATTGATTTGTTAAGTTCTTCAATGGCAAAGTCTATGTCTTGTTTAGTTTTTAACAACATTTTCAAGTCCAGATTGTTCTCTAAGTCATATCGAAAATTGTTCCAGTTGACTTGTCCTATCATCAGGGAAGGTAAAGGAGGCTTATGAATAGGATTGGAATGCAGTTGAAGCAGAACCGGGCCATGATCAGAGGAGAGGTCATCTAAGGATTTGATTGTAGATTGGGTGGAGGAGATTTGGGAAGTAATGAAAATATCAAGGATGTCAGGACGTTTTTTATGGGATGTAGGCCAGTACGTAGGGTTCTGGGGTGACAAAATGGAATAACTATTGGAGGTTGTGACGCTGGAAAGGATCTTGCCACGAGTATTGGACGTTCGGCATCCCCATCGTTGGTGTTTGGCGTTGTAATCTCCTCCAGCAATGAAGCGCGGATCATTTAGGTTTAATTTGAGAAATGATATAAGAGCAGGCTTTTGACCGAGTCTGGCACCCAGGACTGCTGTGCAAACTCCGTAAATTCCTCTCTCCAACATACTTCATCATCATCCAATCTTTCATATTCATCCATTTTTACTTAATCTGCTCGTGTTCCTCAAGCCAGTATTCTAGGACCCATTCTTTACACAGTGTATAAAGCTGATATCCCAACCCATCCTAACACATTCACATTCCTATGTATGCCGATGACACTTGCGAGCTGTCAGTTAATAATGATCCTAGTATTGCATCTCAATCTCCCCAATCCCACATCAGAGACCTTCCACATGAGAAGGTATGGTGCCAGAATAGAAGAATTAAAATCGATTCCAATAAATCCCATCAAATTACCTTTTCCCTTCGTCGTAAACCGTCGTAAATTCAATCTTCTAACCAGCCAATTTGCTATTGATCAATTAGTACTTCGTCCCAAGACTTTTTCTTTTGAATACAATAGTAATCCCACCTTTTCCTAGCTTATTAGCCTCCATTAATATCTTACTTTCACTTACCTATATATGGAATATTTAATAAGGGGAATTATTGCGATCGTGAAAGTTTTCGAATTCCAGTTTCCAACGGAAATACACGTTTTAGAGTCCCCTGAGATAAAATTGATAAGTCCCGCATTGAGGTGTGTGATCTGTCCAGCGCAAAAACGAATAGTCCTATGAAACTGAAATTTCAAACAACTATACGCTCGAGTTACTACAGCAACTTTTTCATCGAAATTAACTAGTCAGAAGAGCCACTATATACCATGCATATTGTCCCTAATTAATTAAAACATAAACAGCTCTATCGATTATGATTAAACTATCTATATCAATGTAAAATTGGACGGGCTTTCATATCATGTATGTTCCATTATGATTGCAATAGTATGACAGGGCTTAAATGCTGATATTTCAAAATTTCTTCCTCTAAAGTACCTTTGATTCTGTAGATTTTATGAAATTGACCATATCATTTCATTAACATTGCAAAAAAAAAAAAAAAAAAAAAGGTAAGTATATAAGTTGAACTAATTCGATATCCAACTAAAATAGGAAACTGCAAACATGTTTTTTAATGCATTTTTTTGTTTTTTAACTTTACAGATAAGGATCCTTTACAAGCGGCAATATCCGTCCAAAACCACCTTGATGAAATTTCTGCTTGGGCTTGTAGGTGGAAAATAAAGATGAATGAGTCCAAGAGTGCTCATGTAGTGTTCACCCTAAACCATAAACCTTTTCCTCCCATTAACTTTAATAATATTCCTATTCCGATTTCCGACGAAATTCGATATTTAGGTATTCACTTGGACAAAGGACTGACCTGGAGGACCCACATTCGACAAAAACGCAAAGAACTCAACAGACGATACGGTCTTTTATCTAGATTACTTGACAGACGCTCTAAATTATCATTAACCAACAAACTAACTCTTTACAAAGTTTTGCTAAAACCAATCTGGACATACGGGATAGAACTGTGGGGCTCTGCTAAACCATCAAGTATCCAAAGAATACATTCTTTTCAGTCGAAAGTGCTGCGCAAAATAGTGGACGCACCGTTCTACGTAACAAATGACGTTATACATAACGACTTAAACATTCCGACCATTTCAGCCACTGCTACAGAACAATACAATAACTTCCACCAAAGACTAACATACAACACCAACCCTCTTACAGAAACATTAAAATGCTCTACGAATCCTTACAGCCCACCCCGACGACTATGCAGGCGGTGGCCAAGAGATATGCTGATCACTTAACGAACTCTACTGTGATGAGCCGCTGCTTCAGCAGTCCACAAATTTGCTGCAAATTAAATGCAAAAGAAATGCAGATGGCAAATTAAATTTTATGTCAATTTTTTTTGTTTTGTAATAAATAATAAATAAACTTTAGAACAGTAATGTACATGTATAATATACTGTTGGGATGCTAAAACTTTTAGAAAAATATTATCTTGTACACAATATTGTAAAAGTTAACGGAGACTGATGAAAAGCCGATAAAACAAATTGTCGTAGATAATAATATAAGATATTATTTAATAAAACACATGTTTCTATTAAAACCCAATGTAAGTAATTCCTTAACAATTTATTTTCTTCTCTAAATGTATTTAAAATTTGATTATTACCACGGAGGTGTTGTCAAACAAGTGAAAGCCGTGTGTTGCGCACGCCAGATTTTTTTCGATCTATCATTGTGAAGTACCTGCTCCAGTCCGGTGGAAATGGGAGCAATTTACAGGAGTAGGCTGATGAGTCATCTGGAAGATTACACGGTTCTGAATAGGGAGGCTACAATGGGACTGGAGTCTGAGCGGTTCTGTATTAGAACGGCGGATAGTGATCGATGCATGATCTGGGGGTTATATAATATAATTTTATATTACTCTTCATATCAACGTTTATTACTGTTATCCTTTAATCGTACTATACCTAATAATATCAATAGCCTCCTTCATAAATAACAGATCTTTCTATGTTTCACTAAACAACTGCTGTTCGAATAAAAGGTTCACTAAGACTGGATTACCTCAAGGATCATGCTTTAGCGCTCTGTTATTTAATTTATTTATTAACGATATCCCCAAAAACAGCAAAACGAAAATTGCACTATTTGCCTACGACACTGCAATTCTTTGAACTACAACAACAACAATTTTTATTGAGTAAAATTACAATCTGTCCCAATTTGGACATCAATAGTAGCGCTGAAAGATATCATACATACTAAATTTATACAATATTTACACAGCATAAAATTACAATAAAATATATACACAATAATGAATCAATACAATAAAGTCAAGAATTCTCTTATACCTATATACACATACACACACTCATACATACATCACATTGAGTGGAGAATCTAGCCAGTGCTAGAACTCCAATATATTTACAAAAGTTCGCGGGGCCACTGCCGTTTCAACCTTCTAGGTGGGTTGTATGGATGAGCGGAGCTGGATAGGGATTGAGCTAGAGGATTAGGATGAGATTCTGGTGGAATTTGGAAAATTTGGATGGAATTAGGTCTGAAATAAAAGGAACATTAAGGTCGTGGTGCAAGGAATAGTTGGAAACATAATAAGGAGCATTTACTATTGTACGGAGGACTTTGGATTGAAAGGATTGAATGCGTTTGATGTTAGTACGTTTAGCTGTCCCCCACAGTTCAAGTCCGTAGGTCCAGATGGGCTTCAGTATTGTCCTGTAGATTAATAATTTGTAATAAACTGTAAGTTCAGATTTTCTGTTGAGTAGTCGGTATAACTGTCCGAATCGTCGGTTGAGTTCTTGATGCAATTCTAGCATCCTCATTTAGAATATCCGCTATCACTTAAGACTAAAAGAAGCTTTCATTAAAACTACGAAATACCTGAGTCATTGGGGACTAAAAACCAACACAGAAAAAACTGAAACAATAATCTTTACAAAACGCAAACCCAATCTTCCCTCTACTATACAACTCAATGGCGTAACAATAGCCATTTCCAAGCAAGTTAAGTATTTAAGAGTCACCCTGGACTATAAACTACTTTTCAAACATCACATAGACAATAAAATAAATAGTGCCCGTAAATCAGGCCTATAATTACGAATGCATGCCCAGCCTGGAGTCTTGTAAGCAAAACACATATTAACAAATTGCAAGTACTACAAAATAGATGCCTAAGAATAATTAATAATTATCCACAATATACGAAAATAACTACCATGCACAAAGATCTGGACATTCCTACAATACAAGAATTTATACACTAAAAAACACAATCATTTTTCTCAAAATGCCAACTGACTGACGATACCCTTATAAAACCAATTGGTAATTATACTAAACTATCAACCTCTAAATATAGAAAAAAGAAAACTAAACATATACTGTTATAAAATTCTAAATTACTAAATCCTATCTTATGCTTTTAATAACTGTAATTTTGTTTAATTATTTATTTTTATTTCTATCTTTTTATTTATTTTTTTTGTTTCGTTTCTCTTTTTTTTTTTCTTTTATTAGTTGAGTTTTTTTTTTTTATTTTCACCAACAATAAAAACCATTGATGTACAAAATAAATTTTAGGAAATAAGTAGCGCATTGTAATGGATTTCCAATCAATGTTTTAAAAATGTGCAGATGTATTCTATACATATAAAAATTGATGTAAAAAAAAAAAAAAAAAAATTATCGTACTCTTAGCTTATTATTGTTTTTTCTTTTCATTGTATTTGTTGTTATCTTGTTTTCCTTAACCCTTACAAAGGCCCACAATCTAGGCCGATACGTCAGTACACAAATAAAATGAGTTTCCCATATTAATGCCATTTCTTGATGACCACACCCACAAACATCTACATCATATAATATTTATTCATTTTTAGGCATATATGAAAAATAAATAAAATGTGCCACCATATCTCATGCACTGAGCTAGTCCGCTTACTTTATATTATTTTTTATTTTAAATTATATAAACAAATACTTTTTAAGATTTCAACGCAATGTGGAAGATGACATAACGGTTATCTTTTTTCCTTTAATTGATGACAATAATTATTTTAATCTATAATTACTGTCGTAAGCTTTTGGTAAGTTCCTTAATATTTCCCCACTTCGACTACTGCTGTGCGGTGTATGGAGGTGTCTCTGGGGATCTCGAGGCAAAACTAAAACGAATGTTTAACTGCTTTATACGTTTCATCTTTGGGATATCCAGAGACACCTCTGTAACTCGTTTTTACGAAGAGTTGAAGTGGCTTTTCCCTTCCTACCGCCGTAAATACTTCCTGGTATCCTTCCTCTACCAAGTTATCCAATTCCGGTGTCCGTTTTACATCTCAGATCTCCTTATATTCAAATCCTCCGTTCGTTCCCGTTACACCCGCTCACGGCCTTCAGATCTGTATATAACGTCCCATCGATCCGCAGCTTTCGATAGATCTTTCTTAATACGATCCGCCTCCCTATGGAACTCCATTCCCCCTAATATCCGTGACTCCCAATCTCTCTCCACATTCAAATCCTGTCTATTTAGCCATTTCCTATCAATCCAATTTCTAAATAATCCCAAGTAGATGCTAATTTCAAGAATAATTAACTAATAAATAATAGAACAGATTTACTTATTTAATTATCATCTTCAACGGTAATTTCAACAGAGAATATTTGAAATCATATCTTTTCAAAGTTGCAAGATCAAATTATAAATATGTTTAAAGAAGAATAGTAATTTCCTTTGTTTTTAAAAACTGTGTGCATACATGCATATGCTGGTGGGTGTATGTGCGTATATATGTGTGTATGTATGTACGTGTGTATGTGTGTGTGTATATATGGATATATATACGTGTGTGTGTGTATGTATGTGTATGTATGTATGCGTATGTATGTGTATGTATATATATATATATATATATATATATATATATATATATATATACGTGTGTGTGTGTGTGTGTGTGTGTGTTTATATATATATGTATATATATTTCTTTTATCTGATTAAATTTTTTTTTTTTATATAATTTTTTGTTTCTCATGTTAACATACTTTTATTTTTCTGGTTTGTACATTTTTATTACAATTTAGGTTTTAAGTTATTTTATTAGTTCATGTTATTAGTTTAATTCTTTTCTGTTTTTTAGTCATTTTACTCTAAGACTCTAGTTTTAAGTCCACCTTTTTTTTTCCTGTTATGTTATTCTGAAGGGACTTGTCCCAGAATAAATAAAGAGTTATTATTATTATTATTATTATTATTAAATACATTCCCTTATTGCAAAGCCCAGATTACGTCACCGATCATGATAGGATCAGATTGGGAAACGTTTTACCACGAAATCTTTTTTAGCCATCTAATCACCCAATGGACTTGACTTTGCTCTTGAATGCAAGAACCATTTACAGTTAGACCTGCATGTTCCTACAAAAAGTAGGGCAGTCTTACATTTTATTTCGAAAATTAAATTATTCTTTTGGGTCTTGAGTTTCATGTAATTTGTATATTTATAAAGAACTAGCTGACCCGACAGAGGATGTCCTTTCTTAATTATTACTTAGCGAAATCGGTCAAGCCGTTGCCGTGTGATGTGACGACCTAGGAAAAAGGCGATTCATTTTTATATATGTAGATAAAAAGATTATTATTGCCTAAGAATATTAAAAAAAAAAAAAAATAGATCTAAGTAACCTATCTCTTTTTTTCTCCCATAAGATCCTTCTCCTGACTTCGATTGTATATATTAAGATATAGAGATTATTGTTACATTGCAAAATTAAAAAAAAATTAACAATTAAAAAAACTTATCTACGAAAGTGACTTTTCTGTTTTTTCATTAATAAGATCCTTCTCCTGGCTGATATAAACATAACAAAAAAAGAATTGGTGGATATCGGTCAAGCCGTTCACGCGTGATGCGATGACCAAGGGAAAAGGCGGTTCATTTATATATATATATAAATATAATATTGAGGTGGAGTATTGATAATTAATTATTCTCATGTCCATGCTGTGATAGTGAAAACAAAAATAATAAAAACTAAATACAATCATTACCTATTGTTACAAGGAAATATATACAAATTTCAACAGAAAAATTATTTTTTTCAAAAACGTTATTAAAAAATAAAATGTATATCTAGACAAAAGTAACGTAGGGACTACATACATAAAAAAAAAAAAACAACTCAAAATGCTCCTATTTTGCCTTCACACAGGCATTTAATCTCCGTGGCCAGTCCTCAATAGCACGACACAGCTCTTCTTGAGTAAAGCCCCCAACTGCTCGTACCAAAGATTGTTTAGAGATATCTAAATTATGGTGTGCTCTATGGCATACCATCTAAGACAGCTCGGACTAAAGCCCGTAAACTATTGGGTTGATATCGTGTTTTCCTGAGGGCCAATCCGAGCCAGAGATAAACATAGTTCTTTTACCGCCACTGCTGAGTTGATCCAGCTTTGTGAGCTGGATAGGAATCTGCTAGAAAACTCTTCCAGCTATCAGAGTATGTTTTAGAGGTTGGGCGACAGATTCTAAAATATCTTCCTAATGGTTTAGAGCGTTTTTCACAAACATGGAACTTTTTGGTGCAATCAAAGCAAGCTCCTCACCATCCCCTTGAAGAAGGGTGATGATATTTTTGCACTCTTCTAATGACTTCATTGGCTTCTTTAGAGCTATTTACGTACACACGATCATATTGGTGATTAAATTTTTCTTTGATTGTAGAAATCGCTCATCGCTAAACAAATTACTTTGATGACGACTATTGGTGTAACGGCTAAGGAGCACTTCGCATCTATCGACTCTAATTATTTTTAGGGTGGTGCTTATCCATTGTCCTGTCATTCTTCGAAATCATCGTAAGTTCACTTTTTATTATGAGTGACAGTGATCTGACAGAGATTCCCATTTCCCGAGGCATGATTTGTTGTTATCAAATGTAATTTCTTCTGCATAGTGGATACAATTAGATGACCGATGAGGATTACTGGAAGGAATTAGTCCAGATGGCGGTCAGTAAATGAAACAACTAAATACTTTCAACTATTCATAGCTTTACAACGTTTCGACCCCCATTGTGGGTCATCCATCAACAACAGGGCGTATCGATACGTATCGCGAATAGATAAGTGAATAATTATCCTGAAATATGAAAAATTATCAGGATTAGTATTAAAGAGAATTTTATAGCTCAGACACCAAATTTATGTATGTATTAAAATAATTTTTTTTGTTAGTCAAATAATTTTTCCTCATCCCTCATCAAATTTGTATCTTAAATATCGTGAAAAAATAATTGTTTCCATGTTTTGAAAAGTTATATATAGTGTATTTTACTATAAGTTGAATAATACATGTTTACGGTAAACACACACTCAGCAAAAAAATGCACATAATCAAAATATATTAACAAAAAATAAATATAGCTCTAAGAAAAATAAATTAGCTGTATTGATAATGAAATGCATCAAAACGATAAAAAATAGTCCTCACGAAAGGTGTCGGACCGACCCTGCTCCCCTTCCATATGCAGCGGGAGGTATATAACCAGTAGTGCGGCCTGCAATAGACAATCCTTCTCACCTGCAGGACACTTCAAACATCTACCAACATGTACAAGATCGTAAGTTCTCCTAGCAGTTCGATAGTACCAGTTAGGTAAACATACAGTAGATCTCCAATTATAATTTTATTTCAGGCAATCCTCTTAAGCGTTGTGGCCTGCGCCTCCGCCGGGTACCTCGCCGCTCCAGCCGTCTCCTACGCCGCCCCAATTGCCGCCGTCGCCCATGCCCCAGTAGCCACTTCTTACGCTAACACCTACAGGACCGTCAACAGGGCAGTCGCTGTTGCCGCTCCAGCTGTTTCATACGCCGCTCCAGCTGTCTCCTACGCCGCTCCAGTCGCCGCCGTGGCTCACGCTCCAGTAGCCACCTCCTACTCTAACACCTACAGGACCGTCAACAACGCTGTTCGTGTTGCCACCCCCGCAGTAGCATACGCCGCTCCCGCCGTCTCCTACGCAGCACCAGTCGCTGCCGTCGCCGCCCCAGCCTACGGCGGATACGGACTTGGTTACAGGTCTGCCTACGGTCTTGGCTACGGACACTAAGAAGTTAAGAAATTAAGGAAACCTAATAGTTTAGAACCTTCAACAATTAGCGTTCTGCCAGATGTCAACAATTGTACGATTGAAGTGCTCAGTGAAATAATTTATTATTAAATTATATATTTTTCAATCAATCTAGTCTTTTTTTCTGTGCACCTTTTTTTCAAACGTTTAGTATAAACACTTCAATTAGGATTACTTTCATGAAGTGAGTATGGTTGACTGTATATATATCAGTATATAGGGAAGAAGTTAGTTGAGAGTGCAGTAAAATAAACAATTAAGTTTAACCTTAATTTAATAGTGCCAACGTTTCGGCCAAAATTTCAGGCATACTTCAGGGCGATTGAATGAGGCATCTAATAACTGAAGGCATTGTTGGGTTCTCACTCCTTCAATCGCCCTTTCAGTTTAAACAATATTATTGGTTCATATATATATAATAATATATCATATATGTAATAATATTATTTATATAATATAATATACTTACCAATACAAGTTTAGATTATGTTAAGGCACGAATTCGATATCCGGTTATCATGATTATCCATTGCAAAATTATTCTTACCGTTCTACTCAAACGAATGTAGTTATATTTAGAACAATGTTTTGCCTATAATAACACATTTCAATCGATAACATTTTACTCTGATTAATGACTTTAGTGTAGAAATATCGTTACTAAACCGACCTAGTCTTATGATAGAATAGCACTGGGTGAAAGGTCTTATGAAATGAACAACAATCGATGTTGATAAATCTACGAAATATGCTTAGACCATATACATCATATACCTTTAATTACACAACTTCTTTCTCAGGAACATATTTTTATTTTATTTTAAATTAAGTATTTTTTAAATTAAAAATCTTTTTATTTAGAAAGAATACAATTTGCCACCAATGAATAAAAAAAAAAAAAAAAAAAAAAAAAAAAAAAAAAAAAAAAAAAAAAAAAACACTGAAAATTATTTCACTATGGTTTATTATTTCCAAATAACTACAATAGGATATTACTGTTTACAGCTGCTAATCTTTTCGATTTTTCTCTATCTTCAAAAATAACCGATAATATATAGATAAATGTGTCGTTTCTTTTTCTGTTTTTACTGTTTATCGTGCTTACTGAATCTAAAACTAAATACATATTTTTCTCTCTCTTCAAACGTAAGTGAGATATGATGACGTGTTTATGGGTAGAATTTTAATTATGTTCTTTGCTTTTTTCTATTTCTTATAATTATTCAGAGTTTTTTCAGTTAAAAAACACTAAAGATTTTTTTCTCTTTCTTCGAAAATAACGGAGTTACAAGCGTATATCAAATCATAAACTCCCACCATCCATTTTATGTCTATAGCCTTTTGATGTTTAAATCCTCAACCCATCACCCGGAAACAAGATCCCGTCTGTCCGACCTCCACACTCCTTTCCATAGAACCAAAAAATATGACTGCTCCTTTTTAGCCCGGTCCTCTTCCTTATGGAATACCCTCCCTTCAAACATCCGTCATGCTCCTTCCCTCTCATCGTTTAAATCCCTCCTCTTTCAATACTTCCTTTCTCTTCAATCAGATGTAAGCTAATTTTTATCATGCCAACTAATGTAAGGTGAATTTTACTTTAATGAGATGTAAAAGTTACATTTTATGTTTATTCTTATTTATTTATTCCTAGAATTTGTAAATAGAGATGACACTATGACCCTTTATTTTTTCTATTATTATTATTATTATTTTATTTATTTTTTTATTCTTGTGTATCAAATTGTATTTATATATTGTTTTTGGCCAGTTATAATTTATTATTTAGTTCATAATTGTTATTCTTAAGGGACATTGTCCCAGAATAAAGTTTTGTTTTCTATTCTATTCTATTCTATATATTGCCACGTTTTCAATTTTTTTTTTTTTTTTTTTTTTATTGCGCTTTAAATAACTGAGTTATTGAGTTAACAATTTTTAATCGGCAACCATGTTAAAAATAACCTGCTGATATCAACGTCTAGGTGTTAAGACCATAGTTGCATACTCTTGTATTTTTGTGGCGAATTTCGTTTATTTTATCGAATTTTCTTTATTCGTTATTCAGGATCTACACATCTTGAAACGTAAGCCCTCAAATTTTGAGGAGCGGTAATTTTTTTTTTGTTCGATTACCCTATTTAAAATAATAAACAAAAAAAAATACAACTATCATTGATGAAAATCTATAATTTCTAAAAGTAGAAAAGTAAAAACTGGTCATGGAGGTGATAACATATGATCAAATATATCCACATAATTTACATCTCATTACATTACATTACATTTTTTTTTTCTTTTAGTTCAGAAAAATTGAAATCACGTTTTATAAAAAGTGAAAACACTTGTAACTTATTCAACCTGCCTTACTGTCAATGCATATCCGATCACTCCTAGGCCGCTATTACATCAGCAACCATGAATAAGATCAGGTTGAGAAACATTTGAACACGAAATCTTTCACATGCATCTAATAACTGAACGCACTTGACTTTGCTCTTGAATGCAAGAATAACTTTGAATACCAGATTTATCAAACTAGATGTAAGGGCATGCACGTTCTCTTTTTTCAAAGAAACTTAATTTTGACTCTTTATGGTATAAATCATAAGGAAACAATGCGAGGGGCATTCTTCTTCTTATTAGAACTTAAAACTGTGAAAAATATTCATCCGATTTCTACATCTATTGGCACTCCAAGTAATAATTCTATCCATTTTTATATAGCTTATTATCAATCAAAATTCCCCAATTTTAAAATTTGAATACTTATTAAGATATATTTTCTATACCCCATGTTAAGTAGATTCAGTGTTTATCTAATCCAATATCTTGATATATTAAAAACATGAATTTTAAAATTTAAATAACTATGAATAGATTGAACAGTGTAAACACAATGAATCTATTTATATGGGGTCGGATATATTTCTCGATCAGTATTTAAATTTTTAAATTCTTGTATTTACTTTGGTACCACTCTTGTCGCCAAGGTTAGTTTGTATTTTCCTCATCTGGAGCGCCCTAGTCCATAATCAGTCATTGTTGTTTGTCCCCGCTTCACAATCGTTATGTATATGATATAATTCTCTCACCGTTATTTCTATCGACTCCTAATATCAATATCTAACCTTTTCCATCATATTGTTTCTCATATATATATATTATATATATATATATTATATATATATATATATATATATAGCATTTCCAAGTCAAATTCAACCTTTTCCAAGTCAAATTCAACCTTTTCCAAGTCAAATTCAACCTTTTTCAAGTCAAATTCAACCTTTTCCATTTCAAATTCAACCTTTTTCGATTTCAATAAAATAATAAAAATCAAATTAACATGATTTTATGTTTTAATGGTTATTTTAATTACACCTTGTGTTTTTAACCCTTGTGGCTTGTTAAATGTTCCCAGGGGCCTTTCTACATATAATTAGTCACGAATATAATAATAAGTATAACCGATACTTTAATTTTAAGACATTTGCGATACAAAGTCTGGTAGTCGGATTAGCGGGATTCGTTTTATTTTAGTTTTATAATCGCGGGCGAAAATATTATCAATTGAGGTTTATTTTAACTTTTTCGTATTTATTGGATAGTAGGCTCAGCAGATGCGTTCCCAAAGGTTCGTTACCGATTATACTATTAATTTTAATCGCGCTCGCTCAAATATGGGTTTATTATAACTTTTTCGTATTAATTGGATACAAGGCTCAGTAGCTGCGTTCCCAAAGGTTCGTTACCGACTACAGTATTAATTTCAATAGCGCTCGCTCAAATATGGGTTTATTATAACTTTTTCATATTTATTGGATACAAGGCTCAGTAGCTGCGTTCCCAAAGGTTCGTTACCGACTACACTATTAATTGTAATCGCGCTCGCTCAAATATGGGTTTATTATAACTTTTTCGTATTTATTGGATACTAGGCACAGTAGCTGCGTTACGGGGGGTTCTTTAACGACCATTCTATTAATTATTCGTGCGCTCGCTCAAATATGGGTTTATTATAACTTCTTCGTATTTATTGGATACTAGGCACAGTAGCTGCGTTACGGGGGGTTCTTTCCCGACAATTCTATTAATTATTCGTGCGCTCGCTCAAATATGGGTTTATTATAACTTCTTCGTATTTATTGGATACAAGGCTCAGTAGCTGCGTTCCCAAGGTTCGTTACCGACTACACTATTAATTGTATCGCGCTCGCTCAAATATGGGTTTATTATAACTTTTTCATATTTATTGGATACAAGGCTCAGTAGCTGCGTTCCCAAAGGTTCGTTCCGACTACACTATTAATTGTAATCGCGCTCGCTCAAATATGGGTTTATTATAACTTTTTCGTATTTATTGGATATAGGCACAGTAGCTGCGTTACGGGGGGTTCTTTAACACCATTCATTAATTATTCGTGCGCTCGCTCAAATATGGGTTTATTATAACTTCTTCGTATTTATTGGATACTAGGCACAGTAGCTGCGTTACGGAGGGTCTTCCGACAATTCTATTAATTTATCTGCGCTCGCTCAAATATGGGTTTATTATAACTTCTTCGTATTTATTGGATACAAGGCTCAGTAGCTGCGTTCCCAAAGGTTCGTTACCGACTACACTATTAATTGTAATCGCGCTCGCTCAAATATGGGTTTATTATAACTTTTTCGTATTTATTGGATACTAGGCACAGTAGCTGCGTTACGGGGGGTTCTTTCCCGACCATTCTATTAATTATTCGTGCGCTCGCTCAAATATGGGTTTATTATAACTTCTTCGTATTTATTGGATACTAGGCTCAGTGTCTGCGTTACGGGGGGTTCTTTCCCGACCATTCTATTAATTATTCGTGCGCTCGCTCAAATATGGGTTTATTATAACTTTTTCGTATTTATAAGATACTAGGCTCAGTTGCTGCGTTACGGGGGGTTCTTTCCCGACGATTCTATTAATTATTCGTACGCTTGCTCAAATATGGGTTTATTATAACTTTTTCGTATTTATTCGCTATTAGGCTCAGTTGATGCGTTGCGGAGGTTGCTATCCCAATGATTCAATTTATTTTAAGTGCTCTCGCTCAAGAAGAGGTTTATTTTAACTTGTTCGAATTTACTGCATACTAGGCTCAGTCGCTGCGTACCCAAGGACTCGTTACAGATTATACTATTAATTTTAATTGCGCTAACTCAAGTAGAGGTTTATCAAATAAGAATTTACTTATAAAATCGTTCTGTTCAGCTGATAAAACTCCAAAATATTAACCAAAAAGATAACTTACAATCCTGAAAAAAAGGATAAGCGGTAACCCAATACATGAAAAGTTACAAAAAACACGAAATAAACTTACATTAGACCAACTGACTAAAAAAACATTAACACATTCACTAACAAAACTCCCGGAACACAAATACAGAAATTAGCATAGAAAAGAAACACGAATTTATAATAAACCCATAATTGAGCGAGTGCGATAACAATTAATAGTGTAATCGGTAACGAACCTTTGGAAACGCATCTACTGAGCCTAGTATCCAATAAATACGAAAAAGTTATAATAAACCCATATTTGAGCGAGCGCACGAATAATTAATAGACTGGTCGGGAAAGAACCCAGCGTAACGCAGCAACTGAGCCTAATATCCAATAAATACGAAAAAGTTATAATAAACCCATATTTGAGCGAGCGCACGAATAATTAATAGAATGGTCGGGAAAGAACCCCCCGTAACGCAGCTACTGTGCCTAGTATCCAATAAATACGAAAAAGTTATAATAAACCCATATTTGAGCGAGCGCGATTACAATTAATAGTAGTCGGTAACGAACCTTGGGAACGCAGCTACTGTGCCTAGTATCCAATAAATACGAAAAAGTTATAATAAACCCATATTTGAGCGAGCGCTATTGAAATTAATACTGTAGTCGGTAACGAACCTTTGGGAACGCAGCTACTGAGCCTTGTATCCAATTAATACGAAAAAGTTATAATAAACCCATATTTGAGCGAGCGCGATTAAAATTAATAGTATAATCGGTAACGAACCTTTGGGAACGCATCTGCTGAGCCTAGTATCCAATAAATACGAAAAAGTTAAAATAAACCCATATTTGAGCGAGCGCACGAATAATTAATAGAATGGTCGGGAAAGAACCCCCCGTAACGCAGCTACTGTGCCTAGTATCCAATAAATACGAAAAAGTTATAATAAACCCATATTTGAGCGAGCGCTATTGAAATTAATACTGTAGTCGGTAACGAACCTTGGAACGCAGCTACTGAGCCTTGTATCCAATTAATACGAAAAAGTTATAATAAACCCATATTTGAGCGAGCGCGATTAAAATTAATAGTATAATCGGTAACGAACCTTTGGGAACGCATCTGCTGAGCCTAGTATCCAATAAATACGAAAAAGTTAAAATAAACCCATATTTGAGCGAGCGCACGAATAATTAATAGAATGGTCGGGAAAGAACCCCCCGTAACGCAGCTACTGTGCCTAGTATCCAATAAATACGAAAAAGTTATAATAAACCCATATTTGAGCGAGCGCTATTGAAATTAATACTGTAGTCGGTAACGAACCTTTGGGAACGCAGCTACTGAGTCTTGTATCCAATTAATACGAAAAAGTTATAATAAACCCATATTTGAGCGAGCGCGATTAAAATTAATAGTATAATCGGTAACGAACCTTTGGGAACGCATCTGCTGAGCCTACTATCCAATAAATACGAAAAAGTTAAAATAAACCTCAATTGATAATATTTTCGCCCGCGATTATAAAACTAAAATAAAACGAATCCCGCTAATCCGACTACCAGACTTTGTATCGCAAATGTCTTAAAATTAAAGTATCGGTTATACTTATTATTATATTCGTGACTAATTATATGTAGAAAGGCCCCTGGGAACATTTAACAAGCCACAAGGGTTAAAAACACAAGGTGTAATTAAAATAACCATCAAAACATAAAATCATGTTAATTTGATTTTTATTATTTTATTGAAATCGAAAAAGGTTGAATTTGAAATGGAAAAGGTTGAATTTGACTTGGAAAAGGTTGAATTTGACTTGGAAAAGGTTGAATTTGACTTGGAAAAGGTTGAATTTGACTTGGAAATGCATATATATATATATATATATATAATATATATAATATATATATATATATATATTTTTTTTTTTTTTTTCTATTCCTCCATTTATTTCTCTAACAAAACATACAATATACAATAAAATATATCATACATACAATTTACATAATAATAACTCTCATTTACCCAAGGTCATTTTCTCACATTCCCATTTTATTTGAATATTGATATTTTTGAACGCTTTATAAATGAAATGTGTTTTCACATTATGATCTAATTTAATTATTTGAATTTTATTAAATTATATTGAGGATGCATAGTCGATAGTTAAAATTATTTAGAAATGATCTGGAGTGAAACCTTTGAAAATATTTTAATTTTGGCCGACATTGTGGCTCACATGAATGCCCCGAAACTTCGGCAGAAATAAAATATTTTTATATCGACTGACTCCCAATTATTTATCATTTCATTAAATTGTTAAATATTTCCAACGCTCTTTTGTTTCTAATTATTACAATTATTTTCAAATATTATAATAACACTTCGCTTTTGTTTCTGATTATGAGTATGAATTCTATTACATATCATCTTTCAATTTTTTTCTCTCATTACTTAGTATTCATAATTTCTAATATAACCATTCTTCTATTATTACAAAAATAATGGTTATAATACAATGTTATTATTTGTCTTCACTGCTAGAATTTGTATAAAATTAAAATATTCATTAATCTCATTAATTTCAACAGTTCACAAATTATTCATACAATTAAGAAGAGAAGAGAATCCTATTTAAGTTGTTAATGTGCACTGATTGTTTTTTTAAATATTAGGTTTGCACAAGTATTGATGTTAAGAATACTTGTTTGAGTATTTTATGCTTGATATGTTATTATTAGTTCATTGAATCATAAAACAACATCACTCAGTAGAGAAATATCATCTTAATCTGAATGTGACTGATTTATGTAAAAAATATGGATTTGTTGTTACATATAGCACATTTAAATATATTTTTTTGATGGACCTGCAATCCAAGAGTCATGGAAATTCTGACATGGAACATGATTTATGAATGTTTAAACATATTAATTATCTCTAAAAGAATCAAATTAGTCGTTCTTTTTCCATTCTGTTAAAAACCAATTTTATTTTTAAATTCCCTTTCTTTTTTTTTTAGTTCTATTAATTTTGTTTTTACTCATATCAACGTAGGTATCTTTTTCCATCGGTTTAGTAGTATTGTAATTTTTACGATTTATTTTAATCAAACATAATCATGTGTTTTCAATTTGTAACATAAATTGTATCTTGTAAGTAAAGTACGACTTATAGCTAAATCAAATCTTTAGCAATTGTAATATATACATCGTCGAAGAACACTATAAATTTCAACTCCTCTTTCTTCCCCTAACAACTGGAACTTTTAGTAATAACATTACACAAGAAGAATGGATTGAAGGAAAAGGTTATTAATTTTTTATGTTATTATCATGGCCGAATATAATTGCTACATGGATTCTGATCATTTTTCACTTCTGTCAGACATTGAACTCCTGCCCTCACAAAACCCCACCTCTTGTTGGTTAAATGTTCAAAACGATTTATAGGTAACCAAAATAAATATTACTCATATCAAAGTAAGAGTAGATGTCTCATCAATATTCTCGGAATCATAGTTGTGAAAATAAACAAGGCACCAATAATAGTTAAAATATATATTTTAATATAAATTATTTAACTGAGCATTATTATTATAAATACGTGGCAGAACGCTGGTTGTTAAAGGTTCAAGTTTTTTTAATTGTTTAACTTCTTAGTGTCCGTAGCCAAGACCGTAGGCAGACCTGTATCCAAGTCCGTATCCACCATAGGCTGGGGCGGCGACGGCAGCGACTGGTGCGGCGTAGGAAACGGCGGGAGCGGCGTATGCTACGGCGGGGGTGGCAACACGAACAGCGTTGTTGACGGTCCTGTAGGTGTTAGAATAGGAGGTGGCTACTGGAGCATGGGCTACAGCGGCGACTGGAGCGGCGTAAGACACTGCTGGAGCGGCGTAAGACACAGCTGGAGCGGCGTAGGACACAGCTGGAGCGGCAACAGCGACAGCAGGAGTAGCAACGCGAACTGCGTTGTTGACGGTTCTGTAGGTGTTAGCGTAGGAGGTAGCAACTGGAGCGTGAGCAACGGCGGCAACTGGAGCGGCGTAGGAGACGGCTGGAGCGGCGAGGTACCCGGCGGAGGCGCATGCCACAACGCTCAAGAGGATTGCCTGAAAATGTTTAGCGTTTTTATCTCATATCACATATCATCATATCATATAGTCACAGCATCAACTATAAGCCTTTTCTGTTAACAGAACTTACGATTTTGTACATGTTGGTAGATGAAGTGTCCTGCAGGTGAGAAGGATTGTCTATTGCAGGCCGCACTACTGGTTATATACCTCCCGCTGCATATGGAAGGGGAGCAGGGTCGGTCCGACACCTTTCATGAGGACTATTTTTCATCGATCGAATGAGTATTCATTTCGTATACATATTAATCAAATATTAAAAAAAATAAAATAACTCTAAATCGAAATTTTTTATTTTTTGGAAAAAAATATATGCGTGTACATATATTTGTTAGAAGAATAAGTGAGTTTTTTTTAAGATTGTATTTTAGTTATTTAAAAAAAAAAAAAAAAAGAAAAAAAACAGCAAATTATTGCACATTATTATAAAAAATCTATTAGGGTATAACAGTTTATATAGCGGTTTATAGGTAATCAACTAATATGAAAAGCAAATATAAAAAATAAATTTAAGGAAAATAGTTAATCACCTCTGAATTACCAGAAATTTTTATTATTCATGAATTCGTACCGCAGTCAGATGCAATATTGTATTCGTTAATCGTGTTTTACGTGTTTTGAAATGTAAGAGATGGGGTACTTTTTTTTTTTGGCTTTACATAAATTGATAATTTATTGGTGAATAAATGTTTAAGTTCAGTCTGCAAACTTGTATATATATATATATACAAGAATTCAATTCATCGACCCTTTTATATTATAATTTTATTTGAAATTATTCAGAGAGTGGTGTGCCGGTATTCAATGAAATTCTTTGTGTTGAAAAGATCTTATGTATAAACATAAACGGAGGATCGAAACGTCCAAATAAAGAAAATTAAAAAGGAGTGATAGTTTAATTTCAAATAAAATTATATATACATATATATATATATATATATATATATATATATATATATATATATATATATTTGTATAAATTCATAAATTAAAGAAAAATAAATCTTTTCAGTTTAAAACTTATAAGTATTCCAAGATCCATTTAGTAACTTATTTAATATTATCAATAATAGAGGTTTGGTACATTTTCAAAACCTAAACATTCTCTTTAGGTAAGCGAAAGGTTTTAATCAAAAAAGTGAAGATAAACCCCACTAACATGTTATTTGGAAAATTTTTGTGATTGAGAGTATGGTAATAATGTACGGAAAAAGTTTACAATGATTTTTTTTGTCAAACCTTCAGAATTATTATAAATACCATCAAACCACTTTTACTCAAGATCGTAAACCTCCTGGCAAACTGTATCATTTAAAAATAGCTCAATTACTCCTGTTGAACAGCTACATCTGTCCATAGGATTCCATCTTGACATTATTGAATACCCATTCTACTCTGAAATAACAGGTAGATACTGATTATTATAACACTTTCTTGGCAATAGCTCAGAACTTCTTTATTATTAAAAGAAAACTCATTTATATAACTATTATCAGCCTGATTTGGACTTCAGCTTTAGGGATCCACTGAACCTTCAAATTCCTCTCGCATTCAATCCTTTTAATATAAAATCCTACGAAAAATCATAAATGCACCATAACTTGTTAATAATAAAATCATCAATAAAATCCTAAATATCCAATTGGTAGAAGACAACTATAAATAGGTATACCTCTTTTCATCTAAGCCCCTTGCCTATACAGACCCGCATATATGTGATCTCTCCCCCACATTTATTCCTGTCAATCCACTGAAGCGATTTGAAAGAAGATGACCAAGGAACCAACGTAAATTGCATTAATTAGGCATTGGAGTGATACCAATAGGTAATTTCTTCACAAGACTGTCTCGTGTTTGAATCATATATTTAACTTATTTACTTCTAGTAGTGAATCAATACAATAATGAATTTAATCACACCAATTCACTAACAAATATTTTTTTTGCTATTTTATAACTAAAGAGAATGAAATAAAAGTTTTTACTAAAGACGAAAAGGAAAAAAATCTGATGCGACTCACGACTTTCACTTACCTCGGCTGTTAAAATCAATTTAAGAACTATTAAATAAACTAATAATTAAATAAAGTTGAAAAAATAATAAGTTTCTTCAGTTTTGTTGGAAACATATGATTTAGATTTGATAATATAACTATATTATATTGTTAATCACTAATAAGTTTATTTCCTATTCGTCACTTTATATTATCTTTTACAACCATGTGTATTAGATAATATTTATTCTAAAAAATTTCTCTTTCCAACGGCAGATTATACATCTATATTGCTGTTCTTATTATCAAAAAAAATAAAAATTCCATTAAAAAAATAGTTTTGCTCTATTATCCTTTATTAGGTCATCAATTTAATATATATTTATATATTTTATAGGTAATCAACTAATATGAAAAGCAAATATAAAAAATAAATTTAAGGAAAATAGTTAATCACCTCTGAATTACCAGAAATTTTTATTATTCATGAATTCGTACCGCAGTCAGATGCAATATTGTATTCGTTAATCGTGTTTTACGTGTTTTGAAATGTAAGAGATGGGGTACTTTTTTTTTTTTGGCTTTACATAAATTGATAATTTATTGGTGAATAAATGTTTAAGTTCAGTCTGCAAACTTGTATATATATATATATACAAGAATTCAATTCATCGACCCTTTTATATTATAATTTTATTTGAAATTATTCAGAGAGTGGTGTGCCGGTATTCAATGAAATTCTTTGTGTTGAAAAGATCTTATGTATAAACATAAACGGAGGATCGAAACGTCCAAATAAAGAAAATTAAAAAGGAGTGATAGTTTAATTTCAAATAAAATTATATATACATATATATATATATATATATATATATATATATATATATATATATATATATATTTGTATAAATTCATAAATTAAAGAAAAATAAATCTTTTCAGTTTAAAACTTATAAGTATTCCAAGATCCATTTAGTAACTTATTTAATATTATCAATAATAGAGGTTTGGTACATTTTCAAAACCTAAACATTCTCTTTAGGTAAGCGAAAGGTTTTAATCAAAAAAGTGAAGATAAACCCCACTAACATGTTATTTGGAAAATTTTTGTGATTGAGAGTATGGTAATAATGTACGGAAAAAGTTTACAATGATTTTTTTTGTCAAACCTTCAGAATTATTATAAATACCATCAAACCACTTTTACTCAAGATCGTAAACCTCCTGGCAAACTGTATCATTTAAAAATAGCTCAATTACTCCTGTTGAACAGCTACATCTGTCCATAGGATTCCATCTTGACATTATTGAATACCCATTCTACTCTGAAATAACAGGTAGATACTGATTATTATAACACTTTCTTGGCAATAGCTCAGAACTTCTTTATTATTAAAAGAAAACTCATTTATATAACTATTATCAGCCTGATTTGGACTTCAGCTTTAGGGATCCACTGAACCTTCAAATTCCTCTCGCATTCAATCCTTTTAATATAAAATCCTACGAAAAATCATAAATGCACCATAACTTGTTAATAATAAAATCATCAATAAAATCCTAAATATCCAATTGGTAGAAGACAACTATAAATAGGTATACCTCTTTTCATCTAAGCCCCTTGCCTATACAGACCCGCATATATGTGATCTCTCCCCCACATTTATTCCTGTCAATCCACTGAAGCGATTTGAAAGAAGATGACCAAGGAACCAACGTAAATTGCATTAATTAGGCATTGGAGTGATACCAATAGGTAATTTCTTCACAAGACTGTCTCGTGTTTGAATCATATATTTAACTTATTTACTTCTAGTAGTGAATCAATACAATAATGAATTTAATCACACCAATTCACTAACAAATATTTTTTTTGCTATTTTATAACTAAAGAGAATGAAATAAAAGTTTTTACTAAAGACGAAAAGGAAAAAAAATCTGATGCGACTCACGACTTTCACTTACCTCGGCTGTTAAAATCAATTTAAGAACTATTAAATAAACTAATAATTAAATAAAGTTGAAAAAATAATAAGTTTCTTCAGTTTTGTTGGAAACATATGATTTAGATTTAATAATATAACTATATTATATTGTTAATCACTAATAAGTTTATTTCCTATTCGTCACTTTATATTATCTTTTACAACCATGTGTATTAGATAATATTTATTCTAAAAAATTTCTCTTTCCAACGGCAGATTATACATCTATATTGTGCTGTTCTTATTATCAAAAAAAATAAAAATTCCATTAAAAAAATAGTTTTGCTCTATTATCCTTTATTAGGTCATCAATTTAATAATGATGTTATAGATAATCTTTTGAAATGTTCAAAATTAAATGTAGTTCAGAGGAAGAAAATTTAAAATATCGGCAATCAAGCACTATAAGAATATTTCAATCAGAACGAAACCTAAATGATTTTAGAGCCCATTAGATGTTACATCAATGTAGAGAGTTTATTCAAAATCGTTAGAACCGTTTTTTTGAGGAAATCGTAAAAAGGTGAATAATTCATTAAATAAAGTTGCTCTTCTGGTTTGCCGATTTCGATGAAAAAACTGCTGTAATATCTCGGGCGTAAAGTTGTCTCATATATGAATTTTCAGTTCCGTACACCTTTTCGTTTTTGTGCGAGTCTTACCACAGCCACAAACACACAGACCTTTTTGCGGGAATTGTTTATTTGGACTTGGGGGATCCTGAAACGTGTATTTCGGTCGAAAATCCAAATTGGAAAATTTTCACGATCGCAACACTCTGCCTTACTATATATTTCATATGTAGGTAAGCGAAAGTAAACAACACTAAAAATATATCATAATTTATTTAAAATCCGTAAATATCACCAGGAAATACAATTATGTAAATAATTTAAATTTGTACTCTGGTGTTTAGTTATTTAACTAATTTAGTATCAATGCAAGGGATTAGTTTGTTTATAATCGAACCTTTGAAGATCTGTCCTCAAATCATTCTTTATCTGTGACAAGTATACCTACACAATATTTGTTTCCCATTAAAACTTAAATTTATTTTTAGAGTTGTTTTAATGATAAGTTATTGAAAGTCTAAAGAATGCTTATTTTTTTATTTTTTAACAAACTAGGTTAGATAAACAAAAATGTTTGTATAATAAAAAAAACCCTGCTTCAAATCCAAAATGTTCTATTTTTTTTGAAATATCATATTATAGTCTAACAATTTATAAAGCTGTGTTGGCAATTAACTTATATGTTTTACAAAAAATTAAATAAAGAGGTTAAGAAAGAAGAAAAATATCTTTAGATAGTGTCCCAAAACGTTATTAATAGTATTTTTTTTTAATTTTGGAAACTTGGAGATTATCTGATAAAATATATTTCATGCTTACAGATTTTATTAATGAAGATATATTTTGCTTTTACTCATATATATTTGAAAAATATAGTGAAGTAAAGTATTGTAATCGTATTTTTTTTTAAATTATAAAAAACTATAAAAAACTATAACCCTTGACACGTTTTAGCGTATCTTAGATACCATTTGAGAGAGTCCCGCAAGAAGTGAGTATGTCTGTCTGTGTTTATATGGTATATTCAGCTAGAAAATTTTTTTTTTAAATTTATTTAATGGATTTTACAGCTGATTACAACGAGTAAATTCGAGTGAAATATAAAAAAGCATAAAGCACATGTAGAGAAGCTTCCCAATGGAAACACTCTAAGAATATCCTAAACTAGAAGGTTTCGGGGCCATTTCCTTTCCAGAAGCCTCGGAGGATTGTAAGGAATTGAAGAGCAAGAAAGGATTGAAGCTAGAGGATTAGGGTTGTTTGTCATGAAATGAATGATATCTGGAAGGGGCCAAATCACCAACATACTACTACATACCAACATACACAACATTAAGGTCTTTATGGATGAGCTTATCCGTGACAAAGTAAGGATCATTGAGGATTTCACGAAGGATTTGGGATTGCAGGGATTGGGGATGGTCGTTTCAGGCTTGTATGAGGGTAAGACGATTGTCAAGGTGCAGTCCTAGAAATCGGATATGCTCAACTGGGACAAGAGGAGTATTATTGAAGGAGACAGTATGGAAGGATGTTATAGGTTTAAAACGAAGGGTAAAGGTAATTTGGTTGGATTTCATGGCATTTATTTTACATCTCCAGTTCTGGTACAATACTTCAAGGTGTCTGATGTGGATTGGAGAGTTTGAGAGCAACTATTGACTGATAACAAACAAGTGTCATTAGCATAGAAAGAAAGTAAAGTGTTAGGATGGGATGGGGTATCAGCTCGTTCAAAACTAAAATATCATATGAGAAGAATTTCAGACACATCAGCACCCAAATGTTAAATTTTTTTTTTACGACTAGAACCCATTTCCTGCAAATGAGTGATCTAGCAGTGGTTGGCATAATAGCCTTTTACGCCCATGATAGCAGATACAAACCAAGGAAATGACTCAAGGATTCTTGAAATGGTGTAAAAATTCTTGATTATGCCATCCTTCGGAGGGGACGTAAAATGTTGCTCTCGTAAAATCGCGTATTATAATAAACTGTTAAAAGATTTTTTTTAAAATAACAATCATAAACACACACATGCATACAAAATAAATTGGAGGAATTCATAACATGGCACTCCTTTTAGATTATTTCTATGTTAATCAGACAAAAAGTAATTTAGAACATTGTTTATTACAGATTTTATATCAATTATCTAGTTAAAAACTTGAGTTATTAAATACAAGGTTTTAAAAGATTCCTAAAATTAATAAATAACAATTATAACACATTGAAAAAAAACTTCTTCCTCCTTGTGTCTTTCATCTTGGAGTTTCATAAAAAAACAAATAAAAATAAGCTTTGAAAAATAGGAGGAATTCTAAGAATGCCATTGATTTTATTCTTAATGATATTTCTATAAAATAAAAAAATAACAAATTCATTTGTAATATGTTGGTATCTTCAATGATACTATATTTTTAAAATAAATAAATAAGTTAAAATAAAGGATAGTCGAACTATAAAAATAAAGTAATCAGTAGCATTAGAAAAAAAAATATAGATATATTGATCATCTGATCCATATGAAGTATAAAAAATAGTCGTTCCTCCGACCCTGCTCCCCTTCCATATGCAGCGGGAGGTATATAACCAGTAGTGCGGCCTGCAATAGACAATCCTTCTCACCTGCAGGACACTTCATCTACCAACATGTACAAGATCGTAAGTTCTCCAGCAGTTGATATAGTTAGTACTACTGTTAGACCTACAATATCTACAATTATATATTTGTATTCCAGGCAGTTTTCTTCGCCCTGGTTGCCTGTGCTTCCGCGGGTACCTCGCCGCTCCAGCCGTCTCCTACGCCGCCCCAGTAGCCGCCGTCGCCCATGCTCCAGTTGCCACCTCCTACTCTAACACTTACAGGACAGTCAACAGGGCAGTCGCTGTTGCCGCTCCAGCTGTTTCATACGCCGCTCCAGCTGTTTCATACGCCGCTCCAGCTGTGTCTTACGCCGCTCCAGTCGCAGCCGTAGCCAGCTCCAGTCGCCGTCGCCATGCTCAGTAGCCACCTCCTACTCTAACACCTACAGGACCGTCAAACAACGCTGTTCGTGTTGCCACCCCCGCCGTAGCATACGCCGCTCCCGCCGTTTCCTACGCCGCACCAGTCGCTGCTGTCGCCGCCCCACCTACGGCGGATACGGTGGATACGGACTTGGATACAGGTCTGCCTACGGTCTTGGCTACGGACACTAAGAAGTTTACCTACTAAGATAAAAATTAATTTTGAAGTTTCAACAACCAGCTTTCTGCCATATATTTATGATAATAGTGCTCAGTGAAATAATTTATTATTAAATTATTTATTTTTCAAAAGTCTTTGAAGCCTTTTTTATTTACAACAAATATATATATATTATTATTATATGTGCTACAATACTACATTCTAATTTAGCAACATCCATTTCGGTTATTTATATATTCTATTACTTAAGCATTAGGGGCTAAGCTCTTGTGAGAGCATGAATTCAATATTTGACAAATGTGAAAAATCACAAGAATCAAGTAGCTATTTCAATTCTTTCATGGCTACTCCTATCACACGATTTATCGGGCCTATTAAAAGTAATTCGTATACAGAACAATATTTTGAACATAACATCATATTACAATCAATAACCTTTTACTCCTTACGCAATATTTTTACTGAACAGTATCAGCTCTCTGGGGTAGAAACAAGAATTAAAATCAACCCCGTTCCTCTATAATTTATCTACATCTATAACATAGATACATGATTAGTATAACATATTCAATCAATGAATCTATATAGGTGTATGTTAAGATCATTTAAATAAAAATGTTAGACTTTTATAACGCGGTGGTTATCTATTAAAACATATCAAGCAAAGCTCCAAAGAAAAAATCTGTAGCGCGCAACACACGACCTTCACTTACCTTCGTTGTTAAAATTAAATTAAAAAGTTCACTTGAGATAAAAAAAAAATCAAAGAATTCAATTACATAATGTTACGATAGAAAAATGTGTTTTATTAAATAATCAATTAATTTTTTATCTAAAACGATCAGTTAATTTTATCGGCTTCTCATTATTCTCCATTAACTTCCACAATTCCATATATTAGTTGTTTTTTTTTTTTTTTAATCTTTAGCTTTCCAACGGTATATTATATATCTATATTACTATTATTATGTTCAAAAACACAAAAATTGATCAAATAATATGTTTGCACTTTTCTCCTTTAGTTGTTTATAAAATTCGCTCAACTTGCATATTCAGCCGTTATTTGTCAATTACAAGATAATATCCCTAATATTTAATAAGAGTCTACAAAATTAAAGGTACTTTAGAGAAAAGAATGTTTAAAATATCGGCATTTTAGTCCTGTCTGACTATTTCATCGGAATAAAAAATATATCAAATTTTACATCAATATAGAGAGTTTAATTAAAAAAGTTAGAACCGTTTTGGAGAATAACGTAAAAAGGTGCATAATACATTGTATAAAGCGTGTCTTCTGGTTGACCGATTTCGATGAAAAAGTACTCGGCATATAGTAGTCTCAAATATAATTTTCAGTTCCGTACACCTTTCCGTTTTGCGCTAGACTTACCACACACACACACACACGGACCCAAGAAAAGAAGAGAGAAAAGAAATATTAAATTGTCGGCAATTTAGTCTTGATAGACTATTTCAATCAGAATGAAACTTATATCAAATTAAAGCCCATTAAATTTATATCTGTATAGTGAGTTAAATCTAACTCGTTAAAGTCGTTTTTGAAAAAATCATGAAAAGGTGAAAAATCATGGCATAAAGTGGATTTTCTAATTAGCTGATTTTCGATGAAAAATTTGATGTAACATATCGTGCCTATAGTTGTCTTGATATAGAATTTTCAGTTTCGTACGACACTTCGTTTTTGCGGGACTTGGTCCTTTGGTCTAAGGGGACCCTAAAACGTGTATTTTTGTTGAAAACTAGAATTAGAAAATTTTCAAGATCGCAATACTTTCCCTTACTATGTAGGTATATAGAAGTGAACATTAAATTGTTATTCGAAGAGAAAAAAAAATTATCATTAACCAAAATGAATTTGTATATGTCATTGCAATTTCATTACATATATCTTCCTTGAAAATTTAGATAGCTTTAACGATAGTATATTTATTAAAGAATTATAGCATGCTCAAAATTTAAAATATTTCGGATATCATCTGAATAGCCGATATAATCGAGGCATGTATGGGTCAACGAATGAAAGACGTTGGGTTAATTATTTTAATAATGAGGCTTTTTAGTAAAGAATTTTATTAATCGACACTCCTTCCAATCATATAATTTTTTTTCCTGTATCAGAAGCTATCAAACACAAGTCATCGACTTGGATGTTAAATTCGCAAAATCTATGATCATTGTTTAGTGTTCGGTGTCGTATACCACTTATTTAAATGCATGTTTGATTCAGGATTCATCTTAGAGTAACACAATCTAAGACTGCTTAGCAACCTCATAACTGCGGGATGTTGTTTCAAAGCACTAAATCACGAGACATTGAACACAGTATAAAACCTGATTCATTTATGCAGAAGACATCTTATAAATACAGCTTACTAAGACTGTATGTTATTCATAATATAACATGAATATAATGTCATACTTCATATATGTCTATTCGACAGTTTGATTTTATTATCTCATTCCTAAAACTATAAGCCTAAAGTTGGCTGATTCATATTGCAGATATTTTTTAATGATATAAAAAAATAATAAAAATATAAACTTTTACAACTCAGGTAGGTCCTGGGTTCAGTATTTTTAGAGATTCGTAATGTTTACAGCCGACGGTTCGTGCAAGGAGGTTTTTAAGTCCTAGAATATTCATATCCGTCAATCTTTCCCCAAATTTTGCCTACCCACTTTATAGAGATTGTGTGTGCCCTAAGAGGGTTTCCACATCCTAGGGTCGCTAAGCGGCTCAAGTAACAAAATTAAATAATTCTGCCCCAGACGGCAGATAAGGGTTTAATGATCTATGTCTACCTATATTTAAAAATAAAAAATCTTTAAATAGTTCCAGATTGGAATAAAGAAATCCGTATCATAGTAATTGACTTCTGGAATGAATACACTTTAACATACATGACTTACTTTCTATTTCGATGTATTGTATATTATCTAGTACGAACAAAATACATTTTTTTTTTTTTAAAGGAGACATTCTGTAAGTCTCATCTACATTCTTATTAACTGGAAATGGTGTTTTTGAAAAATCCCTACTCGAAGTAAGTTGAATGCAATACTGAAATTTGTTAAATACGCATAAATTTATTGGATGCCTATAGTATAAACATGCTAGAAAAAAAAACTGTTACATATGAAAATTATTCTAATGAATAGTCTATATAAGGACAGGAAGAGGTAACCTTTTTAAACGAGTTGTAAGATCAGTGGAATTCGTCCGAAGGAAAAAAGTGATCTCAAACTAGTTGTTATGGGGCAATAGGGGACCTTAATAGAAGAATGTTTTTCATACAAGTCCGAATAAGTCCTTGCCAATCCAGAAAACTTGTTAGATGATGACTATACTAACATGATGTCTTTAATTTGTTTCAACATTTTTTTTAATACTAATTGTATTTATTAAACAGGCATTTTTTGTTTTAGTTTTTTATTATTTATAGTTATCAAATAGGGATATCACACATTTAGGAAATCACCCATTACAATTATTAAATGGTTAATAGTATGAGTATGTTTACTTTAAATATCAGGCGAGTAACCTTTACCCTTCGTCGTAAGCCTATGACACCCTGCCCTACAGCACCTTTAATAATATCCACTTGTCGTCCCTATTGATCACATTCGATATCTGAGACTCCAGCTTCACAAATTTCTCAGCTGGAATCTTCATTAAAGACCGAAAAGACAAGAAACTGCCCGACCTTCTCGACTGATTCAAAACTTACTGGATAAACGCTCGAAATTTCCACTTAACCACAGAAGGCTCTTCTACACGACTATCATGAGGCCGTTTTAGATTTACTGAGGAGCGATTTGGGGCTCTACTAAACCATCAAATTCTTCTCGTATCCAACCCTTCAATTCAAAATCCATCGATAAATCCTCAACCCTGCTTATTTCGTCATGGATAAACTCATCCATAAATATCCTAGTGTTCTCTATGCTGCTGACTTAGTCTGAACAAGGTACTACTTCTCTCAAGACAAACTCCATTTTCACTCTAATCAACTAGTTTCAATCCTTCCTTGCTCCACAATCCCTAATAGTCCTCCAAGGTGTTGAAAAGAAGATGGCCCCGGGGCCCTCTTTTTTATCATAGTTTTGGAGAACTGCCAATGGATTGTATCCCTACACATGAATCATGACTTAGTTTAATAATGTATCACGTTTACTTGATGTGTCTCATGATACAGTTATAAATATCAATACATTTATTTACAAAACATATTTATATATATATATATATATATATATATATATATAATATATATATATATATATATATATATCATTACTTGAAACAAATAATAAAATAAAAATAGTACCATAAAAAAAAACTACTTAATTCTCGCAAATCTTGCGAGTTCCAAGCATCCCATCTTTTCAAAGTTTTCCAGTCCCATAATACTCCTCTCTCTTCAGACTTGTATATTGAATCACAGATGTTGAGAGATCTTTCCTAACCGGATCCTCGTCCATATAGAATTCTATTATTTCTTACATTCGTCACTCCTAAAGTCATCCTACCTTCTGATCCAATCTATGCGAACACTTCCTGTCTGTGCAGTTTCCAAACGCTTATTTGTCTATACGCTAATTTATAATAATATATTCCCTAATTTCAATGAAATTCAGTTAATAAAGCAGAAAATGACAATTATTTATTTATTTTATTTTGTTTGTTTGGTTATTTAACGCCACTTTATGCTACTTAGGCAAATCGGACGATGCAACAGTGGAAGTCCATAATTTTGCCAATCCAGCTTTAATTAGGATTAGGATTTTTAATGAGTACTTGACACGTACAGGCTCGCAACCATCTTTTTAAGACTCTCCGAATGACGGCATGACTAAGGATATTTTGTATCGCATTTAAAGGTTTTTAAATATTATTTTTTTAGCCTCATATACTGAGGTTCTCTTTTAATTTTTCTGTTATATTATTCTAAAGGGACATTAATCCCAAAATAAATAAAGATTTTTTTCTTTTTATTCTTACTATAAAGATCTAAGGATTACATACTACCACACTACTGAGGTAAATCTAAATTTAAAACAATGTGATTTAATAATAAATTATTTTATTCAGTGCAAATATTATAGGAATTTGATTTGGAAAGGAATTTGAATTTCTAAGCTAATCCTAGTATTAAGTTATAAACTTAATGGACAAGGGCGGAGTATCCGTGACCGTATCCCAAACCGTAGGCAGACCTGTATCCAAGTCCGTATCCTCTGTAGAGACCGCCGTAGGCTGGAGCGGCGATGGCTGGAGCGGCGACGGCAGCGACTGGGGCGGCGTAGGAGACGGCGGGAGCGGCGTAAGATACGGCGGGGGTGGCAACACGAACAGAGTTGGTCACGGTCCTGTAGGTGTTAGCGTAAGAGGTGGCGACTGGGGCATGGGCGACGGCGACTGGAGCGTGAGCGACGGCAGCGACTGCTGGGGCAGCGTAGGCTACTGCTGGAGCGTGAGCTACGGTGGCGTAGGCGGGGGCGGCGTAGGAGACGGCGGGGGCGGCGAGGTACCCGGCGGAAGCACAGGCGACCAGGGCAAAGAGAACTGCCTGAAAATCAAGAAAAAAATTGAAATATCTTTTATAGGATAGCTGCTCTATATCCATTGATTCTTAGTAGTTCAATAGTTGTACTGTCACTCGCATTTTTCAATAATTACTGAAAGCAATTGGAAAAAAAAAAAAATGCGAAGCTCATATCTTATACAGTCACTCGTTTTACATCCATGAACTGCTAAGAGAACTTACGATCTTGTACATGTTGATAGAAGGAGTGTCCTACTGCAAAGGATTGTCTATTGCAGGGCGTATTACTCTTTATATACCTGTCGGTGCACAGGGAAGGGGATCAGGGTCGGTGGAACTCTGACACCGCCTTCAGGGTTAGTTATAGTTTTTCATATAGTCATATTAATTTTTATTTTAATATATGATTTACATACATGTCTAGATTACAGAACACGTAATGTGTTTTCGAAGGTATCACTTATCATATAATTACTCAAGGTGTGAAAATCATGTTTTTTCTTTAAAAAAAATAAAGTTTCTCTTTATTTGGTCTTGTTTCTTGAATTTTATGTATTTCTAAGATAATAAATCTCATCAAATATAATATATATTCTCTTTAGGAATGTTATTTCGTGGGTTTATTTTAATTAAATTCATCTATAATGTGGTCCATTCCTCATCTTCTTTTCTATAATTTTTACTCTTCAAAATCGACCAGACATCGCCACTTGGCAATTTTGATTTTTTGACCAGCTATTCTCTATCCTTTCGTGAATATAAAACCATAAATAAACAAAAAATTATGGCCAATACTTTTAATGTTGCAGCTATTTTAAAACAGCTTCGCCGGCGAAAACGTTTTCGTAAATTTTGGTAACCATCTTCTTGGCTACTTAGATAATGTGTTGTAAGGACCAAAATTATATAAAATATTTTTATCTTCATTCATGTTTTCATTTGATTCATAAATGTGAAAAATTACCGGAGTTATTATTTTTTTAAAGAAAACGTTATTTTATTTTAAATGTGAAGAGAATTGTATAACTCCGGAACCAGCTTGGACTCAATGTCTAAATTTATACCCATTAAAAAATCGTTAGGTAATCTGTATTAAGTTCATAATTTCACTTAGTCCTTTTTGAAATATTTAAACTAAACTGTAAACTGTTTAAACTTGGAGAAAATTGAATTTTTACCAAAATTTAAATACAAAAAAGGACTATTTTCTACAGATCGAAACAGCATGTAGGATTATGACTAAGCTAAAAAACAAAAAAATAATTAAAAGTAAGTCTCTTTTCCTTTATATAATTTAATCTCGTTAAACGTCTCGTCTTTTATTCATTTTCGAGCAGTTTTTCAAACCACTTTCTTCACTATTTAGGTAATGAGTTTTGGTGATAAGGAAAAAATGCATGTTGTTATGTTATTGTTAATTTTTATTTTGATTTGATATCTAAAAAAATACAGGAATTAGAAAGATTTTAACAAAACATGTTTTCGCCCACCAAGATGACTTGAAACGAATACAATAGTAAAAGTATTGGCCCGATTTTTTTTTACTTATGGTTTTATTTTCAAGAAAATGTAGAGAATAAGTGGTAAAAAAATCACAAAAAACAAAAACGTCGAGCGGAAAAAATTAATGAAAATTGGACTTTTCAAATGGATTGATTGACCCATATTATTTCAAATGAATATTAATAATAATTTTAGTATTATATAAAAAAAACATTTTGAATAATGCAATAAATTAGAACACGTGAATATCGATGGTGTTGAAAAAGATACACATTGTTTATACAAAACGCTATATGGCACCAAAAATTACAAATTCAATCCGAAGTGCTCATTATATACGATTCGCCGAAGGGACAATTTCTCAATTAAACTTGAGTCCAAATCTGATCTAATAAATGTATAATTTATAATATGATGACATCAAAATGTCTTCGAAAGGTTGTTTTGGGGTTTTAAGGCGTATAATCCTATTGAACAAAATGTGTATATTCAGCTTCTACAACGTAAAGTATGAACAAATTGATATTTAAATGTATAATTATATACAAAGTAAATGTGATGGATTTAATCTAATGAATACTAAGAATGCAACAGTAAAATATTTAAACTAGATCTCGTTCTATATTAAGATTAAAAAAAAAATACTAATGAATTAAAACAAAGTAAAATGATAATACTTAGATTGATTATAAAATAACAATAGTTCAAGTCTGTATCTATGTTCACATTACATTTCCTTACATCTATAAATATCAATAGAAATTCAATTTACAAAAGTAGCGAATTTAATAATTTCAGTCATAAAGGTTTTTAGCTTTTTTTTTTTTTTATAATCTGTAATTCATATTTATTCTTCTTGTTTCTTTATAGCAAAATATAATTATTAAAATTTATCAGATCGAGCTAGTTTTCGAAAACAAGAATTGTAATATAGATGTATAATATGCCGTTGGAAAGCTAAATATTTTAGATATATCTTGTCTACACAGTTGTAAAACATAAAGCAAAAGACGAAACGGAGTTAAAAATCTAAGTGAATAATTGCACACAATAATGTCTATTGTTTAACCTGAAACAATATTTTCATCGAAACTCTATTTTTTAAGAGTTTTTAAGTCAACTTTAATTAAATTTTTTTTTTATAATGGAGGTTAGTGAAAGTCGTGTGTTGAGCGCCCAGATGTCAAGATTATATAGTTTTTTGATTTATTTGTTTTTTCAATATTCCTTACTTTTCGCCAATATATTTTCACCTAGCTGAGCCATAAATGTAGATACAAATTGAATTATTATCTATTTATTTTGATGCAACTTCAATTGAACTATGTTTATCATAACATAAATGGAATTTACTAGAGAAAGATCCCTTTCAGACATTCTTAACACCTACTTAAATTTAAAAATCAGAATAAACTAAAAAAAAAAAATAATAATAAATAAATATAAACTCAGTGCAAGGACGTACAACTGCTACCAGCTGCCCTACTTCATGATGCTGACTCACGAAGATGAGTAAAAGATACAAAAAAGATTATACAGTAATACTTATATCAACTCTAGTTCTCGCTCAATACCCAAATAACAAAGAATAAACATAATTTCATGTTTTTTTAGAAAAACGTAGCTAGTGACGAAATTTTAAGGTGAAGACATAAATAAACGTTTAATTAAAGAGTAAAAAACATATATTTTTAAAAGTTTCTCGAAAGCATTTTGTAGGGTAGGATCATCACTCCTTACGCCTAATTTTGTGAGTAGCCACCATTTGGCTTACGGGTTTCACATACCCGGGGGAGAGGCTGTGAGTAAATCTTCATTAAATTATATCCTTATAAATAAATCCCCGCGACTGGGATGCAAACTCACAACCTTTATCATGAGAGACTGATAAATAAATAAAAAGCATAGGAGCTTTCTTTCGTGTACGGACAAAAGAAGAATTTGCCTCAATTAGGACAGTGACATTTATAAATTAATTTTAAAATAATGATACAAAATATACACAATAACCAATCAATAAAGTATATATAAAGTTTAAAACAAATAAAAATCTTAAAAGTCTGCAAACCCAAACCAGGTTTTCGCCCCGTATATGGTGGAAAAAGCAGAACTCTAGGGATCCCAGCGCCTCTCTCAGCTGAAGTATTTAAATGGTTTCGGAAGTGGAGAAAGGATAATTACGCCAGATAAATGACTTTGTAATCTTCATAACCATTAAAACATTGGTTTGCTAAGCCTCTGGATCCTATCAGAAACGATTCACTGCGGATATGCAACAATGAAATAAAACATTGAAATTAACGATTCACTAAAGTAGTAATCATTTCTCTGGTAGACATAATGCATTTTATTCAATATATTTTTTAGTACTGTTACGATCTCTTCATTTCCATCAGAAACTAATTAAGCACATTAACCCTCTAGCACAATCCCTATTACACAATATTCCGCTTCATAGCGGCATTGGCCCAAGATCTTTCTCTAGATTAGAGTTCTGGCACAGTCCAGGTTCTCCTCTCAATTGTGGTACGGATGGCTAAAGCGTTTTCATTCGGTTTCCGCTGGGTTTAACCAGTGAGGCTGCTGAGAGTGCCTTAGGGATCCCTTGGGTTAGGGTTTATCCCTCTATGTACGGGGGAAAAGGCTTGGTTTGGGTTTACTATGTCTAATTGTAAATCTTTTATATAAGCATGGGTGCTTTTAAGATGTTTATTTATTGTAAACTTTGAATAATTTTTATTACACTTTTATATACATACATACATTATTGTTTTAATTTTATGTAATATTAAATTACCAATGTATTTAAGGGATATGGTATGAATATAATATTAAAGTACTATTATTACTGTCCTCATTGAGATAAATTTATAAATATAACTTTATAAAAATGCAGTTTTTCTTAAGTACTACTATATTCTGTCATCATTTACAAATAAAGAAATGCTATGGAGAAAAGATGAAAAATATTAAGATATATAAAGGCAAAGGTTGTTCTGGTTTTTATTTGTAAGGAAACAAAATTTTTTGATTTTTTTCTTTGTCCTTACTTCCTTTGTACCCTCTTACTTTCCTTTTTTGTTTATAAAGTAAAATAAAGATATTGCTTCTGGTACCGAGATTTTTTAGGTCGGTCTCATTGTTATTTAATTTTAGTGAAACCAAATGCGATAATTTGCGGAACTCGTGTTTTGCAAATAAAAAAAAAAAAATTTAAAATCAATTATATTTTTGTATTGAATGAATTAATAGACTAGTATTTGGGAATACATTAATACAAACGTACAGACTTTTAGAGATGTATATAATTTTAATTTTTCCACCATTCACGAAGGAGAAATTCCAATTACTAAAATCATTTAACAAATAATAAATCAGCCATACGATTTCATCTCTTGATTTCCTATGCCGCTCTTTAAAGTCATTCTACAACTAATTTATTTACCTTAAGCTTATTAACATATATTTAATAAATTTTAAAAATTAAATTAATTTTTATCATATTTTGAGTTTCTTCCCAATCACTTCCTTAGGCCATTCCTCATGATTATTTGGTAAGCTCCTGGATGTTTATCCTTCGATTAAAAAATGCTGGGTGAAGAATACCTTAATTTACCTAGGATGATATTTGATTTTTAGGAAAATCAAGTGAGCCTACACTTACTCCTTCATAGCTGTAGGTCATTTTTTTTTTTTTTTTTTTTTGTTTAAGACGTAATTATTAAAAGAAGGTAATTATAAATAAAATCTAAATACATTTTCATAAGCTAAGCTTTACATCTCACTTCAATTAAATTGTAAAACAATAAATAAATATTTTAACTTTATTGGTAAAGTATTATGATACCTCGCGGTATAAATACATTCATTAATAATTATTTTTTTAAATACATATAATTACATTTGTAATTATAATATTTTTTATTTCATTTTTTTAAATATTGTTTCAATGCAAATAAAATCAAAATGATGATATTAAAGTATTGTATTTTAATTAATGATTTACTTGCATAAATATAAATGTTGATATATTGTTCACATATTTTTTTTATATTATAAAACAAGTAAAACAATAAACTAATGAACCCATGCAAGATACTTAAACATTATTTAGTTAATCGCCTTGAGTAAAGAGACTAACATGTGTACTAGAGATGATAAATTGTGATATGGAATTAATAACAGTTTCATGAAAAAAATGTACTAACCAAACCCTAGGTATCAATGTTACTTCGACCCTGATCCCCTTCCCTATGCAAAGGCGGGTATATAAAGAGTAGTACGGACTTGCAATAGACAATCCTTCTCAGCAGCAGGACACTCCCTCTACCCACCAACATGTACAAGATCGTATGTTCTCAGTAAATGTTGTAAATAGTGACGACCCGACAATGAAGTTACGGTATTAATTTTTTCTTTCGTTTTCAGGCAGTTCTCTTTGCCCTGGTCGCCTGTGCTTCCGCCGGGTACCTCGCCGCCCCCGCCGTCTCCTACGCCGCCCCCGCCTACGCCACCGTAGCTCACGCTCCAGCAGTGGCCTACGCCGCCCCAGCAGTCGCCGCCGTCGCCCATGCCCCAGTCGCCACCTCTTACGCTAACACCTACAGGACCGTGACCAACGCTGTCCGTGTTGCCACCCCCGCCGTATCCTACGCCGCTCCCGCCGTCTCCTACGCCGCCCCAGTCGCTGCTGTCGCCGCTCCAGCCATCGCCGCCCCAGCCTATGGCGGTCTCTACAGAGGATACGGACTTGGATACAGGTCTGCCTACGGTTTGGGATACGGACACGGATACTCCGCCCTTGTCCACTAAGCTTGACTAGCTTAAATCCTGAAATCAGGGACCTAACCGGTTTGATTTCTAAATTTGTAAAGTGTAATAAATAACTTATTATTTATTAATGTTGTTGGTACTTGCTTGTCTTGCCTTTTTTTTTCCTTCGCTTTTGTGTCGAGTAGTCAATTCTTTGTTTTTTGGCGGAAAAATTTATGCTACTGTGTGGATCATTGGGATCAAAACATCGAATTCTTTTCTTATTTAATCCTCACAATCCAAGATCCTTCGCAAATTCTCGATGCTCCTTTCTTTGTTGTTAATGTACTCATCCATAAAGAGCTTTTTGTTCTCTATATTGCTGATTTGAACCGAACAAGATACTATCGCTTTAATGACCAACTCCATTCCCACTCTAAACCACTAGTTTAAATCCCTTTCTTCTACAATACCTGATAATCCTTCGAGGCGTATGAAAAGAAGAGCCCCAAGACCTTTTGGTTTAAGAATATTTTCTGAAGTACTGTCAAAGTTTCTTTATACGTGTATCATGGCTTGGTTAATTATACTTACATTTACTAGGTTAAGATTTTTTTTTTTTTTTTACGAGCTTATGATTTTAATTTTTTCTGTGCATTGATAATATTGAACCACCTCAAAAGTATACATCTTTGTTAGTACATGAGTTAGTACTTCTATATTTGAGGAAACAATTGTCTGATTTGGCCAAAAATTGTTGAAGTGGAGAATAATGAATGTTATTAAATCACTGTTTATATGTTTATATCAATGTTTATTCTTCAGGTTATAGGATTTTTAAAATATTGTTTATTTTTTTCATTCATATTATCAAAGGATTTCGTTTCGCATTACATAAATTTCTTCATTTCCTTAAATATTCAAACGACGATTCTCTGTCGTTGTTTACTTCCCTCTGTCCAATTTTTACAGTGTTTTGATTGTTTTTCTTTTTCTCGAAAACATCTATTGTAGATTTATTATATTTATTTTATTTGTCTATTTCATATATAACAGCCTTCATAAATTTTTAAGTTCTTAAACCCTTCTAAAATCGATTTCTGAGAAACACTTTTGATGTTTCTCTTCCTCGTTTATCAAAATATTTTAAAATTATTTTAATCTGTCTATTAGTCATTCTACAGATATCACTAAAAATAAAAAAAGACAATCTTAGCCTTCTCTTTTTAATGTTAGTTCTATTTTATCGAAATGCAAAGTTTCATCGGTCCTCATTAATTGAATATTTATTTATTTTACTTAATTTTTTGCAGCCTCCAAGGTTTTCGGGATTAAAAATTTTGTGCTACCTCAGTTGCCTCAAAAAAAAAAAAAAAAAAAAAAAAAAAATTACATTGCTCATCTTTATCTAATAGAAATAATAATAATAGAAGTAATAATGATTTTTTATTAGTGTAAAATTTAATGGGCTTCATATGTCATGTAGGTTTCACTCTTAATGAAATGACTGACAGGACTTAAATGCCAATATTTAAAATACTCTTCCTCTGAACTACAATTTATTTGTATAATTTGAAAAAAAAAAATAACAAGATCATTTTATTAGGATTGATAATAACCGGGTAAATATACAAGTTGGACGAATTTGATAACCAACAAAATGAGTAAAGAACAAAATATTGATTCGCCAAGATTGAGATTGATCTGCTAAGATTCACATGTAGAGATAATACCCATTGGCTGCTTTCCAAAAACCATGCTAAACTAGAAAGTCCCGAGACTGTCATCTTTTCAGACGCTTTAGAGGATTATCAGTGATTGTAGAGGAAGCTTAGAATGTTTGAAACTAGTGGATTGGAGTTGGAATGGAGTTTTTCATGAAACAGACCAAGTCAGTAACACAGGGAACACTAAGGTATTCATGGATGAGTTTTTTCGTGACAAAATAAGTAGCTTTGAGGATTTTTCAAAGGATTTTGGATTGCAAGGATAGGAGACAGGAAGAATTTGATGGTCTAGTAGAGCACCAAAGCTATACTAAGAACTTTTCATCTTAAAATTAGTTTATTTATTTATTCTTAAATTGATTTTAACATCCGAAAGAGGTGAATGTCAGATTTAGTGCCCATCAGCTTTCTTTTTATTTGCTTATTATTATTATTTTTTTTCAAAGAAGGCTTCAACGCCAAATAACGAACTAACTAACAATTTAAACGATAAATCAAATGGATAAATAACTAGTCCTGGCTAAGGATGTCTATTTGTGTTAAAACTGATCAAAATTGAAAGCGATTGGACTTTAGTAAAGATAAAAAACAAGCATAGCCCTGTCTAGGTACTTTTAGAGCAACAGATTATTTTTTGCAATAGTAAATAAATATTTAAGAAAATATTATTGAACAGGAACTATTGTTAAGTGCACTGAAGCTCGTGATCCGTGACAGGTATCCGCAAGGCAACGCCACGGCCTACCGGTTGTAAAGGGGTGAGTAATATTGCCGATCGGGCGAGGCCAATGAGGGTCATACATTATTCGCTCGGGTACAACATGGAGCCCGGTAATTACTCCTATCCGGTTAAGTGTCCTAGATAAAAGCAATAAATCCTTTCTTTTTTTTCTTGTTGGCCTTTTCTACATTTTAATATTACAAGCACCAATTGTATTGGATAATCATTGCCTTATAAACGCCAATGTTAATGCAACCTATGACAAGTCCTTTGATATTTCATGAAAAGGAATATAACTATATTATATTTCAGACTATAAGTACTACATAAAATTTATATACAATACGGAAGAAACATTGATCTATATAATTAAGTCACAAATTATAAGAGATCTAATACACCAAAAAAAAAACTCGGCTGTATCGATGATAGAAAAAAATCGAAAATATTTTCGAGATTAAGGTAAGGATGGTGTTTTAGGGCGATAAATGGCGAGATTATTAAGCCCGTTTCGAGATTAAGACACTGCGATGAGAAAAAAATAAATGTTATATCTTAAGCCACAACTTGTAGGAGATGTGATTCTCCTGACAACTCGTTGTTATTGATAATAGAGAAAACGTTTGAGGTGTTCTGGAGTTAGGAAATCTCATTTGAATGAAAATCGAAAAAAAAAAAAAAAAAAAAAAAAAACAGTGAAGAATTCTAGTATCAATGATTTTGGTTTTTTTTATTGTCAATAATGAACCTTTGTAACGACCAAAAAAAAAAAAAAAACTCTGATTTATATTGTAATAATAAATAAGTAGATTATTATTTTTACCTATGATTAATCACTTGGTATTATTTATGAAAAATTCAAGACGCACTAACTTACTTTGTCTATTGGCCTACCTTTTTTTTCTTTATTAAGAGAGTCAATTTCTTGCAATACATTCCTGCCAACGTGTTGGAGCTCTTTCATACCCTCTGAATTGAATATATAAATTTAGACAACGCCTTCTCTTGAAGAAAACAAGGACGTCCATGGTATCCTAGGATATCTTTACAAGATGCGATTCTAGAAATAAAGAGATCGTTGTTGCTTCAGTTATAATGTAAGGCACATATTTCAAAAAGCTGTTTTTTTTTGTCGGTTGTTGTTTAATGAGCGAAGAACCAAACTTTCGGTTTTTTTCCTTTTCCAATTGCGTTAAGGTGGCCATCGACGATCAATTTTATTACACCGAGATTCTATGCGAGCTTTCTAAACGTTGTTGTATATTCTTCACATCCAAATTCTCGTAGAACATCATGGACAAGATATTTAGTAATCCACTACATTATTTGTCTTCAAGGCTGAAGTTTTTCTCCTGAACTTTTCAGAAATCCGTTAATCAATGCACTCGCCCCAGACTTGATTGATGTTTCTTGCCGTCTGAAACCGTTTTCGCCGAGTTTAACCTCGTAAAACAACATTATACGAATATCAAGCGTTGACATCTTAGGAAAGGCTGAATTATTTATGAACAGCGAAATGCTACAGAAGTAAACACACATTAGCGTTTGGAAGTGGATTAATAACATTCGTACAAATGAATAATCCTATGAATTTAAATGATCTATTCTTACAAATAGGGTCAATTTAGAGATAAGTGAAATGCCTGTATTATTCTCCGGACAACTAAATACTTAGTCATTGTGCTAGTACATACTTAAAGAAAAACAAAATGAGACTTTTTGTGCCTTATGTCCGTCCAGTCAAGACAAATAATAAAGCCAGGAGTCTTTGACCAAAGAATCATGAGAAAACTTAAAAGCTCAGAACAAGAATGAAAAAAAATTGTGTTGCTATAGAAATCAAGAAGTTTACATCTTATTCTAGCAACAACTTGATGAAATTAAGAAAGGTAAAGTTTAAGATGATAACAATAAAATACTTTAAAAAAATTTATTTTAAAAGCTTTAACACCTGAGGATTGTTTAAAGTCAGGTAGCTAACGCTCAGCGTTCGCAGCGGAAGAACTGTGTGTTTGTGTGCGTGCGAGTCATTAGCTATTTAAAGAAAAACCATAAATCTTATATTAATATCCGGAAAACCCAATATTTTTCTAGAATCTAAAACATTAGATTACTATTCAATTTTTCTTGGTATACATTTTAATTTATTCAGAAGAAGCTATCATCAAATCCATAACGAAGGTTCAACTGTAACACAACATTAAAAAATATTTACAGTAATAAATTAGTTATCTTATTAAATATCGTATTGATGTCATTGGAAAATTTCAATTTTAAAAAATCCGTCATGTTCAAAACTTTTATTAATTATTTTTCATTATAAATATATAGCTATTTACATGAAATAGGTCGGCAAAATTATAATTCATCGATAGGATGCACTACTTATTATCTAGAACTAATTTATAAATCAATATTTATATTACAGGTAAAAATAAAAAAATATAAGAAAATGATAATAATAAAAAAAAACGACCAAGAAAAGAAAAATAAGAATTTCTCTGGTGTGACAGGCCGTGTAGGCCCTTGGCCTCGTGGTGTAATCTCCTGGGGGAATAAAGAAAAAGATGAGATTCATGATGAGATTTTACAGCGTAGGTCACCACTCCTTACTCCTATTTATGTGAGTGGCAACTATTTAGCTGACGGTTCTCACATACCCAGAGGAGAGGCTGTGAGTGAATCCCCATTTAATCATATATTTATAAAAGCCCCGCCGGTACTTGGATTCGAACTCAGAACCTCTAGCATGAGAGACTAGCGCGCTAGCCACGGGCTCCCCTTTTAGTTTACTGAATACAATTAAATCAAACACACTGATCGATCAGTTAGATCTAATTTGAGCAGGAAAATATATCATAATGTACACAATGAACGAAATTTGTTCAGATGCTAACTAGTGACAAAACAATGGGAGCCTGGAGTCTATGGACATTTAAGGATCGCTAAGACGCATTTCACTTTATTTGTTTGTCATTCATTTAACTTTATTTAACGCTACTAAGGCTAATAGGACGATGCTACAGTAGGAGTCTCAAAATTTTTCCTATCCAGGTTTATATTATGATAAGGACCTTAGATGAGTACTCGACATCTTACAACCTTTGGACCACCTTTTTACGCCCTTTCCAAAGGCATAATTATGGGGAGTAAAAAATCCTAGGGCCACCTGCAGGTTCGAACGCCGAAACAACGCATTTCGCTTATCACCACATTAGGATGAACGCTTTTGTTTTACCAAAATATAGGAACTTCCACTGAAATAAACATCATATCTATGAACTAATAATGTTTAGCTTGACGCGCGACTCAAGTTCTTTAACGTACCATGATCTCTAACGACAGTCACTCATTTCTTTCTTGGCCAGCTGTAATATATTGACTTCCTTTCTCCTATCTGATAATCCAGTAGTACGGTCTATCTATTATAAATGTTCAAGATCCAGCAATAAAACTATCAAACAAAAGCTTAGCATCAGTGGCACATGTAAGGAATTTTATCACTAAATAACTGGCCCTAAGGGTGGTTATTAGTGTTAATACTGATAAAAATTGAAAAATGTTGATCGTAAGCAGAGATAAACTTCATCAGGATAATTTTAGAGGCAATGAGAAAAAAATCGTGAATTATACAATATATTATTATACAATTACATAAGTTGTACCTTTGCAAATAAAGATGAGTACTTTGAAGCAGCAATATTGCATTCTGCTCAAGAAAGGATTGATAAGATGTGCGTTCTTAATTTGTCCAACAGGGAGCTTATAGTTACACATTTCGAGATGAGACAAGCTTTTGTTATGGCCTGAAAGTTGAATATGGAAGTCGAGTAGAAACATTCAAACCTACTCTCACGAAAATTAGAAAGGTTCAAAAGATTCAAAACATTCTCTATTGCATTATAAATTTTTCATCTAAAAAAAAAAATCGCTAGTGGAGTCATATCAGTGTGTTCAAGTTGTTAGAATTAACCATCATAATTGCTTTGATCACAGAACTTATTCGGCACTGCTACAACCCTCGATGCTACTACAACACAGATTATATACGGCACGAGCCCGAGCTTAAGTCCAAGCACTGTTTGTATAAAAATATATATCAACCATATATTCACGTTATATTCATTGGGCATTTAATTTAGCAATAATAATTCCTTAATATTTAGTTAAACAAGTTTAAATTAAGAAATTGTCTTAACGGACATGACGAATTATCATATAAAAAAAAAAAAAAAAAAACTAACTATAGAAAACTATTTCTATAAGAATGATAAAGATAAATATTTAAAAAAAAATCTGGTGCGCGCAACACCTGACTTTTACTTACCTCCGTTGTTAAAATCAATTGAAGAATTTTTAAATACATGTAGAGATAAAAATAAATTTTTAAAGAATTAATTTATTTGAATTTCAATAGAAACATGTGTTTTATTAAATGATCTATTATATTTTTATCTACGAAAATCAGTTAGTTTGTTTAGTTGTCGGCTTTTTATCATTCTCCATTACCCCTTACAATTTCTTGTATCAGATAATATTTTTTCTTAAATCTTTAGCTATCCAGCGATATATTATACATCTATATCACTATTCTATAACACAAAAATTGAGACGTTGATTTCCAAAAGGTACTAAAGGACATTTTTTACGAAATTGACTTTTTTAGATATTTGTATTCTCATCATTTAGTTCTATCTAAACATTCTATTTTATGTTATCTGATGAATTCTCAAGTCCTTAAAAAACGCGATTTAGAAATGCGGCAATATTCTAAAAATACTAATTACGAACTTATTTTCGTTCCAAATCATTCTAAAAAAATTCATTTCATAACTTTAATATGATGATATTATTAAAGTAAAAAAAAAATTCTAAATTTTAAGGCAAAAAGACCCAAATTAGCTGGTGTGATAATATAGTAATGAGAGATTTTCGCGCTTCCTGTAAAATTTCCTAGAATGGATATAGTACCTCTTGGAAATCAAAGCCTCAATTTCATAAAAAAAATATGTTTGCACTTTTTCCCTTTAGTTGTTTATCATATTCGCCCAACATTCATATTTAGGAAGAAATTTTAAGATGGTCATTTGTGACTCAGGGGACCCTAAAAAGTGTATTTCCGTCGAAAACTGGAATTCGAAAATTTTCACGATCGCAATACTTTCCCTTACTATATATTTCATACAGAGGTAAGTGAAAGTAAAAATCGAATTTTATGTTTTTAAACCAAAAAAAAAAAAAAAAAAAAAAAACTATATGGCGTTAACATATATTTATCGATAGTGGTAAACTATAAGCTAGAAGGATCAATCAAACGGATTTCTCAGGTTACTATGGCTATACCCAAAAGGTAAAAATATATATCTTTATTTTATTAAATATAAAATAACTCGTTGGCTTGGAAAGAAAGCGATCTTCTGAAACAAGAGGAAAAACTGCTTTATAAATTATATACATTTTTCAGCATTTGATGTAAATATAGAGCAGGGTTCAGGTGAGGGGTAGGTTTGGTTATGGCTGGCCTGAACATGGTGAACGCTTGGCTCTGGCACGCGTTATAAAAAGGTTGGTCCTCACTTCTCTGCAATAACGTGCACTAATGAAGTAAGCATTTATGCCCATAACTTTAGTGCCAATAAAGCCAATTATGGCTTCTCAGTTTTCCTTATATCGGACGTGTTAATCGTACTCGAACCGCACGTGAGGAGGGTCTTAGCCAACAGATGGGAGTTGCCACATACGAACTTTTTGATCTGTTTAATATCACCACACCGAGACTTGCGATGATACACGAAAAACTCGTAATACAAATTCGAAACGTTCTGTCCCAATGAGACAGTCCTTATGTCTATGTATGTATTGATAAGAGTGATGAATATTACTGGAATATTGATAACAGTGAACTTGACAGAGGCACATAGAAGTGATTAATAACATATTGGATGATTAATAAAGTTTATACACTCATATTTTCACATTATTTAATTATTATCAAATTTCATTTTCCTGTTTAATTTTTTATAAAGAAGATTAACCTGGGATCTGAGGGGACTTTTAGTAATTTCACCGGTGTTAGCTTTAGTGAAAGTTAAAAATTGTAAGATAATTAATTATACTGAGTGTCTAGTAACTTCCGAGGAATATGTTTTTAATAGAAAGGGTGATAAATTAATTAATTCACAAAGATTGAATTCTTATATCTAAAGTTAGGAAATGGGATTAAAATTGCACATTTAGTGTATGTATGGTACACCAGAAAAGGAGGCATTTAAATGAGGATTGAGAAGAAGCATATTGGATATGAGTGGGCAGAGAATTCTAGAACCGGCTAGTCTACACTACTTCCCGTTCTACCCAGTAGAGCTTTGAACAAAGGAAGGGTCAGAAGTATATAAAATATTTCTGTGTTTAGTTATACAAAGGTGAGAATGGTGTGATCTAGTTTTAAGTAGGTGGGTTAATATTGTAGGGGACTATGGATGTAGGGAAGGCACTGGTAGTTCATCGTCGGTAAAGATATGATCCAAGGAAATATTGGATGCATGTGAAATAATGCAACTTCAATTCTTCTCGAGGGGCTAACAACAAATCTTAAAAAATACCTATTATATGAATCAGTTTGTCCTTGAGTATAGTCGAGAGGTCATCATATTCGTATACCAAGCTGCGTAAGGTCGATGGTTTTACTGTATGACGACCCCAACAGATTTAGACGTTTGTTGGAAGTGGCTGAGGGACTATAAGAAGCGATGTGCAATATTGGTGAAAATAGTAAAAATAATTTAAGTGGTTGCAGGTGGCATAGTGGCTAGTATACCCAAGGTCGCGGTTTTAAACTAGAAAGATGGCTCTAGGATTTTTTACAGGGAGCAAAATATCCTTGGCTACGCCGTCCTTCGGAGGGAATATAAAATGATGGTCCCAAGCCTGTCTAACTCGTTAAAGATCTCTATTCTAATTGAAGATGGATAAGCAAAGTTCAGGACTCCCACTGGAGCACCTCAGAGCACAAAGTGAGGTTTAATAAATAAAAGAAACGAAAATAAATTATTATCTGTATTATAACTATACGTGTATTATTAGGTATTCTTCACCAATAAATAATATAAATTATTATTTATCTAAGGAACATCTTACTCCTGTTTTGAAGGACTATGTTTCAGTCTCAGACATACCTTATATAAATATATTACAATCTTCTATAATGAAAAAAATATTCAAAGCTTTATCGGGTGTAATACTAATATTATAACATTTGACTTCCTGGGTTCAAACTTGGTGTGAACTCATTATATTTTAGATACGGGAATGGAAAACGTTTCCTGCTTTTAACCTTGCTTTTATTTCCTCCTATGTCTGTTTAATTAAAATATATTGGACTGCCGTAACTTAAATTTCTTATATTTACTTCAAAAGTCCTTATAATTGTCAATGTTATCTATCGAACTTCAGATCGTTGGAGTCTGTGACCGCAACGTAAGCATGACCTTGACACACCGCCCAGCTGACTGCGGCCGCGAACTGGTTGCCGTTACATAATGGCTCAGTCGTTCGCCGTGTCGTCACGAGTTGCTAGCGCTCTCTGGGAGCCAGCAACGGAACTCGCCACCGCGCCTCCTTCAGAGGGAGGGGGACAAATGCCAAGGTGATCCTCTGAAACGGTTACCGGTTTTCGCGATACTAGAGCGGTTGGTAATTTATTGGCCCTAACCTGCCATAAATATCTGAAGTGGCTCCGTTTATCGAAGGACCATAATCTTCTATTTGGACATGGAATCGAGAAGGAAATTACCAAATACAGAGCAAAGGTGGGTGGGTGCCGTTTTTGCCAAGCCAGGTAAAAACTATCAATAGCCAAATATTTGTTTGACACGAATGTATATTAGGAAATAAAGCAAACAACTTTTCCTATCAATGTGACTTTAACACACTACTTAGCAAACATCGAAATTGCTAAATATGTAATCTTAAAAGTATTTAAATTTAATTTATGTACCTAAACATTTTATAACATTATCAATGTTGTTTGCAGCTCAATGGTTTCAACCACATTTCGAAGATTTGGTGAAACGGTTCATGAAATTGTGGGCAACAGAAAAAACTCAGTTGTTTTATTCATTTAAGGTCGCTTTATGCAACTGTGGTTAATCGGACGATGCTACAGTGTGGTTTCGAAAATTTGTTAATGCAGTTTAATTAGGATAGCGTTTTTTATGAAGTATATGGCATCACAAAAGCTCGGGACTACAATTTACGTCCCCTCCGAAGGACGGCATAACAAAGGATTTCTTACTTCCATTAAAAACTCTAGGACCATCTGCTGGATTTTAACCTGCGATCTTGAACATTGAAGCTATAATACTAGCCACTACACCTCAGGTGATCCCAAATTTAGTAATCATTTGCTGTAACCCTTCTTTAATATAACATTGTAACATCCACTTCACTGTCAAAACTTTTCTAATTGAACTATACTATCAATGATATCGAAATGAATGAACATTGAGGGAGACATATTAATAACAATGAAAGCGTCTAATACGAATTAAAACTTTTCTGAATAAAAATGACTTTTTACTTTAATTTTCTTCATGGTAGGTATTTTAAAAGCTGAAAAAATCCCGATCTATACACCGTTCACTTCAAGCACCACTATCATGTTTTCTTGAGGCGTGCAGTGTTTTTTTAAAAATATATTTATACTCATGGAAAATTGAGAATAATATTCGCGTAATGATTTTGGGAAAGGCAATTAAATGTTTAATCAAAATATTACGTGGAGTTCTGAAATGGCTTGGCATGGTTCAGGAAGAAAAATCTTAAGTGACGGCAAATCTTCAGTGGCCCTGTGTAGGGGCAACAGCGTAAATCACTGACATCCTTGAAAATTATATCAGAGGGGGTCTATCTGTATACTACGTCACCGGGCTTTTTTTTTTTCTTATTTAATTTAGGCAAGGGATGTCAGGAAGGGACCATGGCTAAAAATTAATGAGAAAAATAAAAATTATAATGAAAGTTAAATAAGAAAATTTAGATATTTCCATACCTTAGACAATTTCCAAGCAAGTACTTAATTTTACTTTCACTTACCTATGTATGAAATATGTAGTAAGGGAAAGTTTTGCGATTGTGAAAATTTTCGAATTCCAGTTTTCAACGGAAATACACGTTTTTGGGAACTCCCAGGCGAAAACTCCTATGAAACTGAAATTACATATTTGAGACAACTATACGCTCGATATGTTACAGAATCTTTTTCATCAAAATCAGCTAACCTGACGAGCTACTTTATACCATGCATTTTTCTCCTTTTTACGATTTTCTCAAAAACGGCTCTAACGATTGATCGATGTAAAATTTGATTTACTTTATTATTATGTAGGTTTCATTCTGATTGAAATAGTCTGACAGGGCTTAAGTGCCGATAAAGTTTCTTCCTCTGAAGTACCTTCAATTATGTATATTCTATAGAAATAACTATATGATCTTGTTACTACTGAAAATTAGCAGCTATATATGCATGTTGATCGAATTTGATAAACAACTAAAGGAGAAAACTGAAAAAATATTTTTTAAATGCAATTTTTTGTTTTTGAGCCTAAGAACAGTAATATAGACGTATAATATACCGTTGGAAAGAGGAAGATTTTAGAAAAATATTATCTTATATACAGAATTGTAAAAGTTAATGGAGAGTGGTAAAATACCGATAAAACAAACTGATTGTCATAGATAATAATATAATAGATTACTTAATAAAACACATGTTTCTATTGAAATTCAATGTAATTAATTCTTTAACAATTTGTTTTTTTCCCTAGGTGAATTTAAAAATTCTTAAAACTATTTAAATTGATTTTGACAACAGCGGTAAGTGAAAGTCGTGTGTTGCGCTCACCAGATTCTTTCAAGTAATATGCTCATAGAATTGAAAAAAAAATATTAACCTACTTGCTCTTCCTCGTAACGTAGATTTCGCAAACACCCTTAATTATATGCATATACATCATAAACTTTTTTTCGAACTGGCTGTCAATTTCTCGACTGTATCTTGTGAATGAGAGAATAGATGTTAAAAATTCAAACGATTCTAGTCCAGTCTACTCTCATCACTTTTGGATGATAATAACCGGGCTCTTACCCTAGTTATAGCGGTGTTACAAGAAATTGACATTTACAAGATTTTTTTTAAATTATTTATTGATATTTACAACTGTATTGTACAACACATCTAGTAAATAGGCTAAAAGAAAGTATACATGACCAAGACATGTAGAGAAGCACTCTTTCAATATTCTAAACTAGAAGGTCTTGAAGCCATCTTCTTTTCAGACGTCTCTGAGGTTATAAGGAATTAAAGTGGAATAAAGGACTGAAACTAGAAGTTTAGAGTGCCAAGGGAGTTTTTCATGAAAGGGATGATATCTGGTTCGGGCCCAATCAGCAACATACCTACGGAACATTAAGGTCTTTATGGATCACTTTAATCGTTACATAGTAAAGAGCATTGAGGATTTTACGAAAGGATTTGGATTGAAGGGATTGAATATGGGAAGAATTTGATGGTTTATTAGAGCCCAAACTCTCTACTGCGTACTTATGGACTTCCATATAGGCCGTATGATAATCATGTAGGTTAGCTTTTTCTAGTTAAGTGGAAGATTAAAATGTTTGCCTAGTAAGTGTAGGAATAGCCGAAAGCATCGAGCAGTTTCTTGTCGTTTCAGTCTTGTATGAGGGTTCCAAGTGAGGCGTTTGTCAAGGTGGAGTCCTAGATATCGGATCTCTTCAACAGGAACTAGCGGAATGTTATTGAAGGACATTGTAGGGCTGGATGTCATAAGTTTACGACGAAGGTACAAAGGTTATTTGGTGGGATTTATTTTGATTCTCAAATTGTGAAACCATACTTCAAACAAGAAATTTAAAAACAAGTAATAAGAATAGTAAATAACATGTGGTCATATATTATATACGGGCTTTCCTCCAAGATCTATGAGTATATTCAACATGCGATAAATATTTGTGAGACTTTGGTTGGGACAGTTATGTGATGAGTTAATAGTGGAATACTAAAAAAGTACAGAAGAGCTCGGACTATACCTAAGAAACTTGACATTAGTCCAGAAACCAGGTCAGCTTGATTGATACCTGTAGAATCCTCTGGAAATTTTTAAATAAGTAAAAGTATCACCATTCCAGTTTATCTGGGCGTAGATGTAATTCCAGTTATCTGTGAGAAAATATTTATATATATACATATACACACAAACCTACTAAAAAAAATAAAATAAATGAAGTACAAACTATACAAGTACAATTTTCATAATAATCTACGTTAAAGATGTATAATAATGGTCTAAAGCTTAATATCGATAAAACCAAAGCCATCCTCATTGCTTCCAAACATCTCCTCAACTCCCTCACCTGTCACCCTTTACTCTACCTCAACCATAGACCCATTATCTTCCACACGACCGTTAGAAACCTAGGTGTATTCCTCGACCAAAACCTTTCCTGGAATAATCACATTTCCCAAATTTCTAGAAAATTCATAGCCATCCTTAAACAGTTCCTCCGATTACGCGAACTTATACCCCTTAAAACCCGCCAACTCCTAGTATCCTCTCTTATCTTCCCCCACTTCGATTATGGCTGCCTGGTGTTTGGAGGACTGTCCGAGACGCTTGAGATGAGGCTGAAGAGACTGATGAACTGTTTCATTAGATTCATCTTCGGAATTCCCAGGCGCTCTCATGTCTCCACCTGGTATGCAGAGTTGAAGTGGCTTTACCCAAAATTCCGACGGCAATACTTCTTAGGAACTTACCTTTACCAATCCTTTAGAACCAAAAAACCCACTTATATCTACAATATGTTCACCCCCCTATCCTCTGTCCACTCTATCAACACAAGATCCCAGCCCACGAACGTGCTCATTCCATCCCACAGAACTGCTTCCTTTGAGAGATCCTTTGTCATACGTGCATCTCCATTTTGGAATTCCTTACCCATGTCGATTCGTACATGCCAATCCTTAGCCTCCTTCAAACATCACCTATTTATCCATCTCCTCGAACATCAATCTTCCGTGCCTTTATAAAATTCATTGTTTGGCCTCTTTATTTTTATCTTAATTTTCACTATTGTTTGTTTTAATATCTGTATTTCTTTGAGGTAATATGACCTTATATATGTATATATATGTGTTTGTGTTTGTGAATGTGTGTATAAATATGTAGGTATATAAATGAATGTGTGTGTGTATATATGTGTGTATGTCTGTGTGAGTGCATGCATGTATATACCATATGCTATATAATTTGATACCATGTTGTTAAAATTTATATAGCCAGAATTTAAATATTTTATTGTACATTTATATTATTCTTAGGGGACTAGCTGTCCCAGAATAAAATTTCTTTTCATTTCATTTCTTTTCAAAGATGTAAAAGCCTTGTGATGAAAATACAAAAATTAATTATCCTTAATTGACTTACTTATTTTACAGCCGTTATAATCTAGCCATTTATAGCTCTGAAGCCCTTCTTGTTCCTACAAATATCTATACAGTATGTCTTTATCTTCTTCTTTAGAAGATGTGTGCCCCTTGTGCCTTTCAGCGTGGAGATCTATGTGTTTATCATTGTTTTATATTTTCATATTATATTTACAATAAACACTATTTCGGCAACAAAAACAGTCTAGAAGAAATATATGCAACAAACAATAACAAAGAATAGGTGTGACAGGGATAGCCTCTATTAATGATTAGTGATAATATACATTGTGAAGTCTTAAAATGAATAATTTTGTTTATAGATAATGAAATTTCGGTTAAAAAATAATACATTTTTTTTCAGTGGCAGGACAGGCCGTACAGGCCCTAGGCCTCTCAGTGTGATCTCCTGGGAGATTACACTCGCGTTTCACGATGCAATTCGTAGTGTAGTGTCATCACTCCCTTCGCCTAATTTTGTGAGTGGCCACCATTTAGCTGACGGGTCTCACATACCCGTCGGAGAGGCTGTGAGTGAATCCCCATTTAATTACATCCTCATAAAAGCCCCACTGGGACTGGGATTCGAACTCGCAACCTGTAGCATGAAAGACTAGCGCGCTAGCAACTCATCCACGGGCTCCCCAAAAATAATACAATACCATTTAAAATAAAATTGGAATCATAAAAATTAATTTAAACTTCTAAAGTGTGTTGGTTTAATGTAGATTTTAGGACTGATCCTAAAGATTAGGAAAATACACGGAAATAATTGTGTTATTAGTTAGAGAATAAAGGTTTTACCAATATTTCCAATAAATAATACAAGCATTCTAGGCCGCGGCGTGGCCTTAGAGGAGAGAACAAAGGTCCAGTGGTTTCCGTGTCCCGGCTGAGGTAGAATATTATTTATTTTGTTATTTCCACCGGGGGTCAACCCTAGGGTATGGAGACTCTGCTGGGGCAGACCCACTCTTTAAAGCGTGCAGCCGAAAAAATGGGGGAAACCTGGCGGCTGACTGTGACCACTGACTGTGATCTGATTGTATGGCCGTTGGCCTAGAAACAATACGAATCTCTAAAATTACTAAGCCCAAGACCCTTCAGGGGCTGCAGAGGGACACGTTTTATTTTTTTGTTGAATTCAATCATTCTAGAAAATTTCACAAGAAGTACTAAAATCTATCATCAATATATTACTAACCATTTTTTTTTTTTTTTTTTTTTTTTTTTTTTTTTTTTTTTTCTTTTCTCATTTTAAAGCTAAATTTTTTTTTTACTATATTAAGAAATTTTCTTTTTTTATGGATGGTTCAATCATAGTTATTACTTTTCGTCTCTTATATATATATATATATATATATATATATATATATATATGATAGTAGTTAAAATTGTTTTTGTTTTTTATGTTTTGTTTCTGTATTTATTAAAGAATGTACCATCTCACTAACCTTTCTGGTCATCCCAATATCTCAAAAATTACGTTTTGTAGCTTATATTTTTTATGGAGGGTCGCCTTAGCGTCTAGAAGTGCGACAATAAAAATATTGCAAAAATTAATCCTCTAAATTATTGAAAAACAAAATAGAAATAGATTTCTAAAATGTGAAACAAAATTGGTTTTGGAATAACATAAAAACTATACATATCCTGAAAAATCATAAGTACTCATTTGAACAATAATTTAATTTTTAACTGTATAATAGCCAATGTTTTTTTTTAACCTGACCAGTATTAGAAAATATAATATTGAAGCATACTTGGCATCGTTTCCATGTTTCGTGAGTAGGTTACCAAACACATGTTCTATTGTTATTAGTTTTTTTTTATAATTCAGTGTCTAAAAAACCATTCGTTTTATAATATTATAAAAATTATTTCGGAGTCCTAAAAAATTATTGGTTATTCTGGAGGAAGGCTTCATCCTCACACATTTATAAAATAAGTATTGAACTTTATGTAAAAACGCATAAAATAATAATGGCTACTTCTACTAGTGTGCTATTGTAAATAAGATCTGGCTCTAAATAATAACACATTATTCGTTGAATATAAAAATCACAACATAATACAATATTCGCAGGCAAAGCTGCGGGATACTGCTAGTAATCTATACATTAGATAATAACGTCCAGGTCGTGGTAGGACACTACTGACACCATCAGAGAAAGCACGTCCACTAATGGAAAATGTATTGAAGAAATGGGAAGAAACTTGGAACAACAGCTATCCAAGTAAGCTCAAAGCGATTAAGAAAGAGGTAAAACCTTGGAAAACCTCAAGTCGCACCGACCGTAGAGAAGAGGTGGTCCTGGCCCGCCTGAGAATCGGACACACACGGCTAACGCATGGACACATAATATCAAAAGAATTGCCCCCAAGATGCAAGCATTGTAGGGAAACCTTGACCATAGCTCATATTTTTGAAGAATGTTCCTTCTACATCAGGCAGCTGAACAAAAATAGAATACCAAGCAACGTCGCAAATGCTTTGGGAAACAATGGAAAAAGGATTGATGAATTAATGTATCTCCTCTCTCAAATGGATTTTTACAAGCTTATTTGAACTACTCTTGTTTTCTTTGGACTTAAATTATTATTATATATATATATATATATATATATATATATTTTTTTTTTCTATTATATTTTATTTTACTTATTTTTTTATTACTTTTCTAATTATTATATTTATTGCTTTATATTTCAATTAAATATTAATGTATTACTATTACTTATTTATTTTTATTATTATCTATTTTATCTACTTGTTTTTTATCTTTATTTATTATTATTATTTTTTATTTTATTTATTTATTTTTTTTTTAATTTATTTATTTGTTATTTTCTCTTGAATATTATCTAACATTCATTTATCTCAAGTAGAATTATACATATATTATAATATCTTTTAATGAATATCTCTTTTAATATTTTAACTTATACTATTTATCTTAACTTAATCTTCTATAAAATGAATATATCTGACACTGATGACCGCGATGTTTTGTGCCATTAAAATTTTAAAAACCAACCAACCAACGTCCAAAACAAGTTTTTATTTAAAATAAACACTTCTCAAGTTCAGTATTTTGTAATAACTGTACAATACAATATACACTCCTTCCATGATAGGATAGACCACATGTTCGAAAAAAAAGGAAAAGTGTTTGTTAGATCTTAGAAGAGGCGAAAGGTGGTTGTTCCAACCAAGTTGGAAGGACACTAAGAAGTAAATATTGGCGACGCGAGAGAATGGGGCGAGGGAGTGGTCAGTTGTGGGCGACATCGTGTGCCGTTGCTCAACTTATCAGCTCCTCCCTTTTCCATCCCAGTCGAGTTTATCGCTCAGTTTTTTTAAGGAACCTTTTTTCCCAACCTATTAACAACGTTCATTTGATCTCATTCTTTTATTTCTCTGTGACCTGCTTTTACATCGTTTCATTATCAGCGTCGATAAATGTACCTCTACAATTAGTCTTGGACTCAGTACATTTCATACTGTTTCTAGGCCAACGGCAGTGCAATGAGGTGATTAGGCCTTCATCACGTTCACCGCCAGATTTTTTCCCAATGTCGGGTACCCACTTTCAAGAGACTGGGTCTGCCCCTTGGGTCTTCATACCCTATGGTCGTTCCCCGGCTGAATTAAGAGAATAAATAACATTCTGCCACTACCGAGATTCGAACCAGGACCCGGAGAACAGTAGACAGTGCTTTATCCACTAGACCATGCCGCTCCCATATACATATCTTCCAGTTCTTAAATATTGAAAAGTGGTTCTACAAATTGAAAACTAAAACCTAATCCGCCTAATCAAACTATGTCAACTTCTAACTATGTGAAGCTTCACATCCAGCTCTAAAAACCACCATCTAAATATTCTTCTAAACAGTGTCGTAACGTGTCTATCAGAATAGGACCCATGTAAAATACTTGAACTAATCAAATGGCATAAACAACTATAAGATCTTCTTGTCTTCAGAACTTATCTTCACTACTTTATTACCATCATTATCTTAATAGCTGAGCACTGTTTTGCATGTGTCATGCCTTGCAACTTGAACCCTTCGTGAAGTTTGACGTCAAAGAACCAAACAAAGAAAGGTTTAGATATTTCATAATTCTAATGACCTAATTATAATAAAGCATTAGAATGGTTGTGTTTTTTAAAATAGACATGTCTTTCTTTTTTTTTCGTTCACCCCTACCTTGTCTTTGAAGGCTATACGGAGGTTTCTCGGACCCAGGGGTGAGGGCGGGGATAAATGCTAAGATAAAAGCCCCTCACAGCCCGAGACTCAAACTTGTGATTATTTTGTTCCAAGTTTTTTGTTCTCTGTTGCTAGGGAACGCGTGTTGAAAGCAACGCGCGCTAACCTATTCAGCTACCACGCCCCCGTACCTTACCCATGTGGATCACCTGTGGTATAGTGATTATCATAACAGCCTTCTATGCTCAAAGCCGTGCTATCATATCAGAAGGATGACCCTATGTTTTTTAATGGGAGTAGAAAATCCGTACTTATACCGTTTTCAAAAGAAACGTAAAAAGGTGGTCCCACACCTGTCTGTCAGATCCTCGCTATAGATCCTAATTAAACCTGTAGTGGCAAATTGAGGACTCTTGCTGTACCATAGTTTAATTAGCACTAGTACTTACTTACTACTTTACGCGGCTAAACCTTAAAATGTGAAAAGTGTAAAAATCTACAGCATAATGCTGAGTGGTCTATGTATTTTTGCTAATCTAACCAATGATAAATAGAGCGAAGCTTTATGATGTCATTTTTATTTTGATGAATGATTAGAGTGAAATTGAGTGAAATACGTTAAATTACAACTAGCAATAACACTTAATCAATGTGGAATAAACGGTGTACCCTGTCCCATGAACTCAGACTACACAATAAACCAGAAATGATTACGCAATTAAGCATTTTATCGATTTATTTTTTACTTATGTTACATAATTGGGTTATCGTACAAATCCTATATTATATTATAATTAAATCTTCCTAACTTTGGATTTACTCCACGTAGTATTATCATCTTGTTTTGTCATTCCCTTGTCTCATGTAAGGTAGAGCATCTTCATAGATTGAATTCGACTCCTGTGTTCCGAGGTCACCACGATTCAGAGGTATACGAAAAATGTCGATACATACACAACTGTTTTACTACATCTCGAAACCTCTTCTACATCAGCAAACCCTTCCGAAACAAATATAATCCTCTTAAATTTAACTTGAGGGATCACTTGTAGCTGGGTGTCTAGCGTAACAGCCTCCCATGCTAAAGGTCACGGGTTCAAACCCGCAGGTGGTCCTAGGATTTTTTAATGGGAGTAAAAAATCCTTAGTTACGCCGTCCTTCGAGGGGACGTTAAAAGGTGGTCCCGAGCCTTTGCGATGTCAGGTACTCGTTAAAGTTCCCTATCCTAATAAAACCTGGATAGGCAAAATTTAGGACTCCCACTGCAGCATCGTCCGATTAGCCATAGTAGCATAAAGTGACGTTAAATAAATAAACAAACAACAAATTTAACTTGAAAAAAAGATTATCTATTTAAACTTCTATGCTGTCCTATTTAGACTACGGAGTTGAACTTTTGATCTGAGAAAAAACACACCCACTCACTAACGATTCATAGAACAGAGTCTAAAATACTTCGCGTGACATTTACATGAACCTAGATTTATTTTCATCTATAACTAACACGATGGCATCTACATTAGAATTAAGCTCTCTTGAAAATACAATATATTTCACTTATAACTCGATTCCATCCAAATTTACCGGTTCTAACTTCAACCTTGTTACTCGGTCAACATGATTAGAGACTAATATTACAAAAGCCTGAAAAGCTTTAATGATCTTATTAATTGTCAATTAAGAAGAAAGCTGTATGTTGAAGTAAAACTTTGAAAAAATCAACAAGACAAATCAAGTCAACAAATTGTAACCCATTAGCAAATACAGTAATAATAATAACGGCCTACCGAACCCAAAGGTTCGATGCCGATACCACCAAATGCTGTCTACAAAGATTCGTCCAATGATCACCGTTCAAGCCCAAGCTCCTGAGATCAGCCTTAACGCAATTCACCCATCGACGCTTCGGCCTACCTTTCGGACGCCTACCAGTCGGTTCAGCGAGTACTAACTTTCTCGGAAGTCGTTCCTCACCGAGCCCAACGACTTTACTCGCCTATTTGAGCCTCCGCAATGCTAAATGCTCCGTAAAGGTCCGTCAGAAGAATAATAGTTCTAAGAATTCTAACCTTTAAGTTTTTAGACAGAAGTCGCGAGCTAAGTAATTTAGCAACTGAATAATAACACGCATTTCCAACCTTTAACCGAGCCTTTATTTTCTCCTGGATTTCATTTTTTATCGTTATCATTGAACCTAAATACTTGAATTTCTCTACTTGTTCAAAAGTATGCCCTGATATATCAATATCACCAAGATCGCCACCGTTTCTGCTACTAATCATATAAGCAAATACAGTAATACAATAGAATAATATGGAATATATATAGCTCTCGCACGATTACCATGTGATAAAAAACTAGTTTAGCTATTCTATAAAATAAATTCCATTTTTAGTCAGAAATAGATAATTTTGAAGATAAAGTTTTTTTTTTTAATACTACATTGCAGCTTAGACCATTTGAAATACAATTCATTTTCCTTTGAATTATATATTGCATTATTATTCGTATTTTATTTATTGATTTATTTATCACGGTTGCTAATTTCGTAACGATTTTTTTTTCTTTATTGCTCATTCCTGATTTCAAATCTCAATATATACGTTTCTTTATCTTCAAAAATAACCGACCTATGGGCTTATTTATAGGTGAAATTTCATTCATGAAATTTAAAAGGTCAAGATCATCGTTGGATGTTCTGGTATTTTTTTGCCAAATTTTTAAAAAAATAGTCCAGTAGTTTCGAAGAAAAGCCACAGACGGTGTATGGCGGACGAAAAGTTTTTTTTTTTAAATTCATTATTTAGAGTCTATGTGTCTTCCAATGCAAGACATAAAATTTCAAGAGGGGGTAATTTTATTTAGTTCACTACAAAGGTTCATTATTGAAAATAATAAACCAAAAAGATTAGACAACAAAAGTTAAAATTTAAATAGCTAATTATTCTGTTTAAACATCTATAGGTCAGACTAGCAATACGATGATTGAAAGTGATAAATGATTTTTTCATGCTAATAATCAATCACCGTGATCACTTTTAACTCCTGATCTTGTATGATTGATTTCCTTCAAGCTCATTCATCCTACAATGCATACATTATTGATCATTTATTTTCGGTAGTGAGTGCTAAAAATATTGTTGGAATCGTGGTACATCAATAAACTTGCTCATTCAACTATTTATTTCACAAATTGGTTCAATTAAAAAAAAAAAAAAAAAAGTAGCTATAAATAGATGCTTAATGTTTTGTTTGTATGGAACTTCATTGTCTTTAACTATCTATTAGAAAAAAACTAAAAAAAAAATAAATTAACCCTTCTAAGGTAAGGCTGGAATCATATCTTACCCTAGCATATGGTTTTTTACTTTCACCTACCTATGTATGAAATATATGAATGAATGAATGAATAAAGCCTTTATTGCAAGGATAACATTTTAAAATTATAATATTAACTTTTAGTTCTAAAATAATTTCTCATATAATCTAATAAAAAGTTCTCATATAATTGAAAAAAAAATATAATGCTATGTGAAAAATAATAATAATGCATATACTTGTTAAATGAAAAAAACAAACAACAAAACTATATAATTAATGTTCCTTAGGTGCTTAAGATATTTACAATATGTTATCCCTACAGGCCTCTCCTTACGGAGGTGATGGTCTAACTTCCCCGGTGACCAAACCTATTGGGAAGTGGAGTTGGCCATTTCTTTCCAAAGGTTCTTCCATTTATCCTTATCTCTCGCTGTTATATCCAATTAGTTCCGACAGCTAGCTTCAGCATATCTCTCCATCGTCTACATTGTCGACCCCTTCTTCTCTTCAGGTTGTAAGGAATCCATTCAGTGACACTCAGCGACCATCTTCCATCTTGAATCCTGGCCAGATGACCTGTCCATTTCCATTTAATTTTCCTTATTATTTCTTTGATATCGCCTATCCCAGATTCCTTACGCATAGTAAGGCTTTTGATTTTTTCTATCTTCCTGTAGTGCAAAATGCTTCTAAGGATAGAGTTTTGCCATACAGTTAACCTGGATTCCTCCTTCTTTGTCAATGCCCATGTTTGACATCCATATGTAATTGAAGGGAGAACGCAGCTTTCAAACATTTCTTTCTTAGTATGAAATATATAGTAATTAAAATTATTGCGATCATGAAAATGTTCGAATTCCAGTTTTCAACGGAAATACACGTTTTAGGGTTTCTTGAGTCCAAATGACCAAGTCCCGAAAAAGGTCTGTGTGTCCTTGTGTGTGTGTGGTAAGTCTAGCGCAAAAACGATAAGTCGTACAAAACTAGAATTTCGTATTTAAGACAACTATACGCCTGAGATGTTACAGCATATTTTTCATTAAAATCGGCTAACCACAACAACCACTTTATATAATACATTTTGCACCTTTTACGATTTTCTTAAAAACGGCTTTAACGATTTTGATTTAACTCCCTATATTGATGTAAAATTTAATAGGCTTTAATATAATGTAGGTTCCATTCTTATTGAAATAGTCTGACAGAGCTTAAATGCCGATATTTTAAATTTTCTTCTTCTGAAATACATTTAATTTTGTTCATTCCAAACGATTAACCATATAATCTTAATGGCATTAATAAAGTACGGCTAAATTTACAAGTTGGACGAATTCGATGAAGGGATGAAAGAGCAAAATAATTTTGTAACGTAATTTATGGTTAACTGATAATATGAACAGTAATATAGACGTATAATATACCGTTGGAAAGAGAAAGATTTTAGAAAAAAACAACATACACAAAGTTGTAAACGACTCCACCTTACTCAATATGTTCCAATTTCCTATTAGGCATACGTGTAATTTTTTAATTATTAATTAAATTATTTTTAATTGAATCTTAAAACTATTTTTAAATGTTTTGATCTTATTTATTTGAACTACTATGGAGAGGAAAACGTTTTTTATTAACTCTAGATGAGTCTTTGGAAGGAATGTCAGCAAGAGAAATCCCACAATGAGGCTTTTCTATCTGATGAGTCGGATTCCGAAGACGGAAATAAATAATGATAATCAGGAAGATAGTTTTTCTTAAGTGGATATTGACAGTGAATATGTTTTACAACCTGATAACAAATGTTAAGGTAACTTTTCACAATTTTTGTTTGTTTATCTAACTTTTTTCCCCCTCAAGTATTGTTTGTTAATTTACCTATTGTTTAACTATTTCAGTTATTTTAATTATAATACGTTAAGTAAATTTATTTAGCCTTTATAATTTCCTTAATTCCTTAGCCGTTAGACATTATTTTTTTTAAGCAATATTAATTCATTTATCAACAGTTACGTGAATCCAAATGTTTACTTTTCGGTTATTATATTATTTTGGTTTAATATGCTAAATAATATGCAATACTATTAAAATAAACCCTCAACAATTTTTTAACTTATTTCAAAAAGTAGCGGGTGAGATCCTACCCTTCCTACCATAAACGAGTCTGAAATTCACCTTACCCACGTAGGGTTAAGAAGAAAAATAATATTAAACGAAGCAGACAACAAGTAAAATATAAATAAGGTATGTTTTGTTTCCTTCTATTATATTAAAAAGAAAATATGTCTACAGATATACTTATGCACATGCAACTTTCAGTTAAGAAAAAAAATACCGATTTGTCACTTGGTTTTGTATTATAAAAATAATGTAGAGTTCATTTTAAATTAAAACTAGTGGATTTCAGGCCAGGTATATATTCCCTTACATTTTAACATGTACCTGAATTGCTGTTAGAAAATTTTGGTCAAAAAATTTTAAGATATCATTTTAATTATCTGCACTTAAACTAGACTTTGGAGGAAAATTTATAAATTAGTTTGTTTATCACATTATTTATTTTTTAATAATTTATAAGTTAATGGTTTGAATAGCTATGATTCGATACATATCTCGTTGTTAACAAGACTTTTGATTGTGTAATTTATAATTGAAACGCTGCAAATTATTATGCGATGGTTTATTATTTCCAAATAACTATATAAGGATATAACTGTTTATATTGCTGTTAATATTTAAATAACTAGCATTAAAAGCAATAAATAATGCAAAAAAAATTTTTATATCACCACTGATAACTTCAAACGCTATATCTCTGCTAGTTCTGAACAATGTTTCTTCAATTCTTTATGACATAGCACTGAGGGCCTAAAATGTATTTATTATTTGAGTTATTTATTTATTAGGAAAAACAGATTTTTTTAATCTTTTTTTTTTCTTTTGGGAGATTGGGGGAGTAATATTATCATTTGTTTGGTCGGTTACAGAGGTTCATTGTGGAAAAAAATATACCAAAAAGTTTGTTATATATGGCGTTGGTTCAATTAAATAAAAACGCTGCAAATTATTACACAATGGTTTATTATTTCCAAATAACAATATTACGGTATAACAGTTTATATGGCTGTTAATAGGCAATTAAGTAATATGAAAAGCACTAATTGAAAGTATCATATCATAACACTACTACTGATTTCAAAACGCAATATCTAAGCTAGTTGTTAACCAAATAAAATGATTCTTTTTTCATTTGGTCCAAAATTTAACTCTCTTTAGAAATTTATTAATTTATTTATTATATTTATTTATTAGGCGGACAAACGGATTTTATTTAATTCGGATTCTACGACTCTTGAAACGTAAGCTCTCAAATTTTGAGGAGGGTAATTTTTTTTTTTTTCGATTACAAAGGTTTATTATTGAAAATAATAAATAAAAACTTTGTATCTCAAGGTCAAAAATATTTTCATGTTTATTTTCTATTTACACATAATCTTGTCTAATCTAAAAAATCTTCTAATTAAAATTGAACATGTACAATGTTTTGGGTTTGCTTTCAATCTATTTCAATATATAATAAAATAGATTATCATATTTTTTCTTTATTATAATAAATTGAGACGAAAATCAATAAAGGTCGGTGATATAGATCAGTATTCATTTTCAAATTCGGTTTGTCACCGAAAGAACTCTTCTCGACCCTGAACTGATTTTAGATGGAGCGAGGGGTATATATTGTGGAAGGCAGGGAGTGGACCGCATTCCCTACCAGGACACTACCAGCAAACATGTACAAGATCGTAAGTCCTTCTCTTTCTTACAGTCAGCGGCAATAGTTACAGTCGAGTCGAGTTATAACTTTGGTTTACGCCTTATTTTTTAAGGCGATAAAATTTAAAATTAAATTTTCAAAAAAATCACAATTGATTCTGTACTCGTACGAACACTTTTTTCATTAAATATTCCGTTTTTTCGGCATATTCTGTTTTATCGGTATTAGATGTAAGTAGGAAATCAAGTTCAACTAGATACATTCCATGTCCCTTTGAGGCTCTAAATTTATATAGGTATTATAAAGTAATATTTCATGACAAATTAAAAATCAGAACTTTAAAAAATGGATATTAAATAACTTATTACCAACTTCTTTAGCGAATATTAAATAATGTAATTACATCATTTAAAAAAAAAAAAATAGCTAGTTCTTATAGCCTGTGATCTTAATAATTATCTCATCATTTTCCAAAGTTTCTTTCGGTTCAGTACCAAAATGTATCAATGACTTCTTCTACAAAAGAAGTAATTGATACATTTTTTATTTATTTAATTTCTAGACATCACGACGTTTCAGCCTCTAGGGCCCTTTTAAGCTTCTTTAAATAATTAAAAATTTTTGATGGCATATATTCATTTTTTTTAAATATGCATCTAATGTCGACATTTTAATAAACTATTTTTAATAAATCCGTTACCTGCCATGCAATATATCTATTCTTTCACCGCTTCATCAGCTGTGTCATCATAATTATTAGTAGTACCAAAGTTTAAAAGCACCTGTTTTTAAAGGATCATAATATATTGTTGTATTATTTAAATAAAATATGAAAAAAATCTATGTATTCAAAAAGAATTTTTTTTTTTTATTAACTCACTTAACATGTTGAAAATGGCCTTAGAGGCTGAAACATTGTAATGTCTAGAAATTAAATAGATAGAAAAATGTATCAAAGACTTCTTTTGTTGAGCGGCCATATATATATATATCACATTAATAATTATCTTAAATATATTTAAGAATGAATATAGCATTGAAGCATATCAAGAGTTAATTTTAATGTCTATTTAAATAAGATTTTAAATCAATTTCATAAGTAAATTTAGGTTAAGGATGACTTTAGCATTTGAAACATGTTTTCCTCCTTGCAGGTCGCTCTCTTGGCCCTCGTCGCCTGCGCCAACGCTGGCTACCTGGGAGGATACGCTGCCGCCCCCGCTCTCTCCTACGGCGCTAGCTACGGTTATGGTGCTGGATACGGTTACGCTGCCCCAGCCGTCGCAACCGTTGCCCATGCTCCAGCTATCTCCTACGCTGCCCCAGCAGTCGCCACTGTAGCCCACGCTCCAGTCGCCGTCGCCCATGCCCCAGTCGCCACCTCCTACTCCAACACTTACAGGACCGTCAACAAAGCCGTCGCTGTTGCCGCCCCAGCTGTCTCTTACGCTGCCCCAGCTGTATCTTACGCCGCCCCAGCCGTATCCTACGCCGCCCCAGCTGTCTCCTACGCCGCTCCAGCAGTCGCCGCCGTAGCCCACGCTCCAGTTGCCGTCGCCCATGCCCCAGTCGCCACCTCTTACTCTAACACCTACAGGACCGTCAACAAGCCAATCGCCGTTGCCGCTCCAGCTATCTCCTACGCCGCTCCAGCCGTCGCCACCGTCGCTCACGCTCCAGCTATCTCCTACGCCGCCCCAGCCGTTGCTACCGTAGCTCACGCCCCAGCCGTCGCTACCGTTGCTCACGCCCCACTCTCCTACGGTCTTGGATAGAGGTCCTCTTACGGTCTTGGATATGGATACGGTTTGGGATACTCCTCCCTCCTCCACCACTAAACTTCTGTGAAGTTTAGACTATTCTTGTCATTAAAAATTAATTTATGTAAATAGTTAAATAAATTATTTATCTCAATGTGTTGTGTACTTGTGTCATTACCGAGTATAATCATATATTGTTAAATATGATCACAATAGATCATTGTAGAATACTACACTAGAATTCTACATACTTCAGTCTAGAAAAAGTTGTTTACTTCTATTTAGTTTAAATTTCAGAAGAAGAAAATTAATCTAGTAATGTGCAAAAATTATCACTTTTAGATATCACCAAACTTATAATGTAATCATGTTCAGGTTTTTTTTACTCTTTGAATAAGTAATTTTTAAATGCACATGAAAATCTATCTAGTACCTTGATACACTGATGATAAAAATTGTTATTAGTGCTTATCTGCTACAGATAAGTTCAAATATGTGTTTACTCATCATCTTCGGCTACTTGAACACTTACTAGACAAACTGTCAAACTCCATCTTAAATACAAAAGGCTCATCTAGATGACTCTCTTAAGCCCAATCTGGAATTAAGGAATTGACCAAACCATGACTTTGGGGCTTAACCAAACCATATAATCCTTCCTAAAAATGCTAATATAAAAGCCCCTTCCTACAGTACGAGTCTCGAACATGTGATTATTTTGTTCGTCATGTTGAATCAGAAAGAAAGAAAAATCAAAATCAGGAACCTCTACATTAAGACTTAATTCCTATTAATTGAAGTATCAGTGTTAGATTTCGCCTGTGCTAATGAGGACATACTGTAATATTACTGAATAAAAATTGTTACAGGGATCACTTGTAGCTGAGTGGCTAGCGTAACAGCCTCCCATGCTAAAGGTCACGGGTTCAAACCCGCAGGTGGTCCTAGGATTTTTTAATGGGAGTAAAAAATCCTTAGTTACGCCGTCCTTCGGAGGGGACGTTAAAAGGTGGTCCCGAGCCTGTGCGATGTCAGGTACTCGTTAAAGATCCCTTTCCTAATATAACCTAGATAGGCAAAATTTAGGACTCCCACTGTAGCATCGTCCGATAAGCCACAGCAGCATAAAGGGACGTTAAATAAATAAACAAACAAACAAAATTGTTACAAAAAAAAATAAATAAAAAAAATATTTCGCCCAACTATTCTTCAAATAAAATTTGTTAGTAATAAGAAAAAGGACTTAAAGAACTGTAAAAGTATCAAGAATTTTCAAAAGAATCACGCAAATAATAGTACATTAATTATTTTTTGATTCGCTTCTACCTCAAGGTATATAAAATCTTAGCTAACATTTATAGCAAATTATATAAAATCTTAAACTATCAAAACGACTTTTTTTTCTGGAAAATCATTCGGTCAATTATTAATAATTTCATATTATAATTGTAAGAAAAAGAATTACATCGTTTTCTACATGCTGTTCCGTGAGGAGCCACGATGAGAAACTATAATGTGGGTCGAAACGTTGGCAAAACAATAAATAGTTGAAGACCATTTCATGTTGTTGTTTTTTTGTTTATTTGGGCGCCATCCAGACCGCTTTTCTTAAAAAAATAGAAGAGGCTGTATAAGGAGAGAATCAATGAATATGAAAACTGTACTTATCGCAAGATTAAATTAGTACTACTTCATTCTAATTGCAGAAGCAAATGTTGAAGCTTGTGTATAAAATTTATAAGTCAGAAGTAGTTTAGAAAATGACGTTTGAAAAAATGTGTTAAATCTATTGTGATAGAAATCTAATATACTTTGTAGTACCCTTCAAATTCACAATTCACATTAAGAAGAATTATTTTCCTCCAATAAAGAAATACTGAATGTTGTTTTTTTACAAAACTATTTGATATATTGGCCATTATATATGACCTATGACCACACTCAGAATTAGTCTGGTTTCTATGATGATCGAATTTCGTTCGTAAATATTTATATCAATAACTATACAATGCTTTCAAAATACATGCTGTTGTGAAATCTTTTTTCTGTCTGCCCTTATGTCCCTTTAAGCGTGCAGGAGTATTAAGTACTAGGACTACTTATCTCCATCTCTTTCTTGCCAATACCTTTAACTGGGCTAGTGTTGTCCCTCTTTTCTGATCTAGTCGCTGGATATGTTCTTGGCATGTTTTTTTGGTCTTCTAACTATTGGCCTCACTTATTTGGCACTCTTTCGTTCCTCTAAGATCTTACAATTTGTATTATAAAATTAGTACCACTTTATTAAAATTACTGAAGCAAATGTTGAAGCTTGTTTACAAACAAGATTTTATTGGTCATAAAGTATTTATGAAAAATGATGTGTGTTGAAGTTGAAGCTACTGACCTGGAAATGCGATATACTTTGTATTGTCCTACAAATTCAAACTTCAAATCAAGAAGAATTATATTTTTACAGCAATGAAAAACTGAAAGTTGGTTCTTATGTTCAGGATAATATTCGATAGTTTTACCATTATATTTGACCTTTGACCCTTAACTATCAAATTCTCTTTTAAATCCTAATACATTAATCCGTAAATAATCCAATGTTTCTTGTTTTTCTTTTATATATCTCCAATATAAAAATGCTAATGCTTTCAGATACAAAATTGATGATTTAAATTCAAATTTGAAGTCAGATAATCTAGTTAAAAAAAGACGAACATGAATTGAAACATAGAAATAGAACTAGAAATAGAAAATAAACTTTATTCTGGGACAATGTCCCTTCAGAATAACATTAATGGTCAAAATAATAATTTATATCTGGCCTAAAACAATATGTAACTACATTTAAATAACAAAAAAAAAGAAGAAAAAAAATAAATAAAAGGTCATTGTGACATCTCTATGTACATATTCAAAAATAAATAAATAAGAATCAACCTAAAATATATCTTTTACATCTCATATAACATAAACAAAATGCACTACTTTTTTCTTTAGTTGTCATATTAAATAGTGTGATATTAAGTATGATAATAAAAAAATTCAAAATATCTATTAGCATTAAGTATTCTTGTGTTTCAAAGAAGTCAAGTTACACTACTAGAATATTTAATAGTATTTAAAGAAATTTTAGAAAATATTTACTGAGAATGGAAACAAAACAATATTATAGAATATACAATGCAGGAACTAACAGGAAGTGAATCGTAGCTTACTATTTTAAATAGATTTAATGAATTATTGGTGTGAAAAATATATACTTTTATTCTCTGATTAAAAATTCAGTAATCATTGTTCATTGAATTCAATTTACAAAAGTAAATCAAAATTAGAAAATAATGATAAAGTTACGAAGATAGCAGCTGAATTAAATGTTGAAAAACGAATTAGCAATAAATATTAGGAAAGAAAGGAGTAAATATTACTTCTATAATGAAACAACCTAATAAACATCTATTATTTCACAGTAAAACAAATCAGTCAAGCTAGTATTTAGATTTCATTAAAAATATACGAAAAAAAAAAGATAATAAAGAATTAGTTCAAACGCAAACGTTTCATTATCAAAATGTTCACATAAAGCGGTAAGTTGGATATATCGATTAATATCGTAAAATATGCTCTAAATACCTTTATGAACAGTTTAGGAACAAGGAAATTGCTCTGAAAAGGAAATTTTGATTCTGTTCTCTTTCACCAGTAGTAATCTACTTCGTAACATCATTTTCTATTTTGATATAACATTAAATAATTTATTGATATATATTATTAATAAAATAATAGAAAAGAGGATCATAAGAAAAATCTATTGGCCCAGGAAAACATAAGAAGGTTGGCTACTGGCGAAAAAAGAGGTCTACTCAAAAATCAAAGACCTGAAAAGCGAGATAAGAATCAGACGCTTGATGTTATATGGGCATTTGAAATGGACGAAGGAGGAAAGATTGAACAAAAAGATATTTATAGCAAAGCACTGTAAATTCTCACCAATATATGAAGAGAGAATAAATAGTGTTCAAATTGTTCCGAAGAAAGAAAAGGAATTCATGATTGTTGACAGGATGAAAAACAAGAAAATCAAGATTTCGAAAGAAGACTGGCAAGACTCCTTTATATTAGCATTGTATATTTAAGTTTCTTTTAAAATGATTTAATTAATCTGTAAAGATTAATTAAATTACACGTTATTCTATAACAGTCAATAATACAATAAGTCATCAGCTGGAAATTACACCTCCCCCCCCCCGAGCTGGCTTTTCTTGGAGAGAAAAGAGACAATTTGCTACTGTGAAAGACATTGGATATTTTTTTCTTTTTTCCACAGCCGACTTCATACATCGAAGAAGACATCCTCTTGAGAATTTTGAACGGTCCGATTCTTACTTTATCGATCTTTCTCCTGTTCATCTTACTTCCATTGTCTACGTATTCTGTCTACCAACTTTGAATTCGAACTCCCTTCTGTTTTTTTCCACTCTAGCTTTGTTTTTCTCAAAACTTTTCATCGAATTTCGAAATGCTTTTTCTCTATCTTTGGCAAGATTGCCTTTTTATCCATGCTGACTGGACAAATCGAGGATGTACTTCCAAAAAGCAAATAGGCTGGTTCGGATTTTGTCGAAGAGTGAGTAGACTTATTATATTCCACTACACAATCTTCGGCCACTCTCGCCCAAGCACGTTTGTCACCGCTATTAATCTTACAATGGATCCTGTTAACCAAAGTTTGGTTCAATCTTTCGTTAAGGCCGTTAGATTGTGGACAATCAATAGAGGTGAATATTAACCTCATGCTCCTGCTGTCCAAATATTTCTTAAATACTTTGGAATTCAAAGCAGTATATTGATCGGCCATAATGACACAAATTTTATTTGCCTGTGCTATAGGATCAATGAGTTTGATGAAGTCTCCAGCACACTGACCTGTCGTGGTAATTTAATTTTTAAGTTTCTTTTAAACTGATTTTATTAATCTGTAAAGATTAATTAAATTACACGTTATTCTATAACAGTCAATAATACAATAAGTCACCAGCTGGAAATTACATATATAAGGAAATTAATTAAATTTCCAAGCAGTAAATAATTAAATAAAGCACATTTATTGGTTAAATAGTATATAACATATAAGATATGTAATTACCGTAATGCGAGTTAAAATAGACAGTACGCATAAATAACGAAATTGAACCCTCAGTATACAATAAAATTGATGATTCTTAACAAGCACTTTAAATAAGAAATATTTCAGACCAAAAAGTACCAAGATCATTTCCGAAAACTGTCACCCAGCGACTCCTCCCGGCCCTGAACTCATTTCCCATCTGGATCAGGTATATATTCGGGAGTAGGCAGGGTGGGCAGCATTCTCTCTCCAGCAGCTGGACCAGGATACATCAAAATGTACAAATTCGTAAGTCACATTCATTAAATAGATTATCACCACAATATTTATGGATTAAAATTTTAGCATGACGAAAGCATTTATATATTTTACAAAATACAAGTGAAAATTATCTTATGTTGGAATTTTATTTTCAGACCGCACTCTTCGCCCTTATCGCCTGCGCCAGGGCTGGCTACATCGGAGGCCTCGCTGCCGCCCCCGCTCTCTCCTACGGCGCTAGCTACGGTTATGGTGCTGGATACGGTTACGCTGCCCCAGCCTTAGCTACTGTTGCCCATGCTCCAGCCATCTCTTACGCCGCCCCAGCTGTCGCCACCGTAGCTCACGCTCCACTGGCTGTTGCCCATGCTCCAGTCGCCACCTCTTATGCCAACACCTACAGGACCGTCAACAAACCCATCGCCGTTGCCGCTCCTGCTGTGTCCTATGCTGCACCAGCTATCTCCTACGCCGCCCCCGCTGTGTCCTATGCTGCCCCAGCCGTAGCAACCGTTGCCCATGCTCCAGTTGCCACTTCCTACGCTAGTACCTACAGGACCGTCAACAAAGCCGTTGCTGTCGCTGCCCCCGCCGTCTCCTACGCTGCCCCAGCTGTGTCCTACGCTGCTCCAGCCGTCGCCACTGTTGCCCATGCTCCACTCGCCGTAGCCCACGCTCCAGTTGCTACCTCCTACGCTAACACCTACAGGACCGTCACAAGCCAGTTGCCGTAGCTGCCCCAGCTATCTCCTACGCCGCCCCAGCCATTGCTACCGTCGCTCACGCCCCAGCCGTCGCCACCGTCGCTCACGCTCCAGTCAGCTATGGTCTCGGCCTCAGGTCTGCCTACGGTCTTGGCTACGGTTCTAGTCTTGGACTTAGGTCTTCCTATGGATTGGGATACGGACTCGGCTATGGATATGGTGGATACGGACTTGGATCTACCACCCTCCTCCACCACTAAACATTCTCCAAACCGAAGTACCTGAATCTCAACTATTCCTACCTTTTCTATTTATTCCTCTTGTAAATATGTTAAAATAAATTGTCGTTAGTACAAACTATTACATTTTTTTCTGACTTCTTATTCTTGATAGTTCATTTATTTATTTTGATTAGTTTTAGGATATTGATTTATTTAGATTGACATTTTCGTTAAAAAGTTTAGGAAATAAATTGGTAGAATTAGTTAACCATATTAATTTATGAGAAACATATTTGCAAATTAACTGGAATAAAATACCAATAGATATTTAAAAATTAGATATTTCGCAAACCATCATAATTCTTTGATTTCCGAAAAGTACTAATGGACATTTTTTACAAAATTTATTTGTTTACATATTTGTATACTCATTATTATGTTCAATCAAAATCCCTATTTGATTTTATTTAATGAACACTGAAGTCCTTTAAAAACGCAATTTAGAAATGCAGTTCTTTTCCAAAAGTTTTATTCACCCATCTAGTTTCGATCCAAATCACTCTTAAACATTTCATTTTATAACTTTAACATAGTGTTATTAATATGGTAAAAAAAAACTATTTATTTTTATGCAAACAGGAACAAATAATTTGGTTTAATAATGTAGTACTAAAAGATTTTTGAGCTTCCTGTAAATTTTTCTGGAATGCATATAATACTTTTTGGAACTCAACGTCTTAATTCAGCTATTTAAAAATGATGACTACAATGCCATGTAATTTTCGTCCGGGCTAACTTGATAAAATATGTCGAATATATATCAAATTATAATTAAATAATAAGATGATATCAGAGAAATATTCTTTACTTAAGCATTTATACATAAGTAGTTCAAAAAGTTGGAGTGGCCACAACAATAGTGCAAGATCAATATAGAATATATAGTATATATGAATTTAATGATATATATTTTATATTTGTTAGGTGATCGAATCCCAAAAACTCATATTGTCTTGACAGTCAACAACTACTGCATTAAAATTCTTATATAGTGGTTTCGACGTCATCACAGTGTTATTTCAAAATCATTTGTTCACCATTATTAATTGATTGTGCTTGAAATATCTGATTTTCGAAGTTTCTTCTGCCTTTCAAAACATGTAAGAAGTATGAGATAAAAAAAAAAAAAATAAATAAATAAAAAAATAAAGGAGAGTTGTCCAGCTAGACTGACGACCTCTTGAATAGATGATTCCAGGGCCTCAAAAATACTGATGGAGGAGGAACTGCAAAGGAAAAATAGAGCGAGAAAACCAAAGGTGGTTGGTCCAAGTATAATTGGACTCAAGAGATCTTCTGCGATTCTAAAACTGACGGAGTAAACTCCTGAAGATTATCAGGATGTCAATAAATATTGCATGTTGATCTATATGATAAGGATAATCAAAATAATTGAATAATCACATTTTGTAGTCAAGAAATAGTATTCTTGAGTCAGTAGATTTTTTCGGCATTTCATTAGAATTATTATTTTGTATTAATTAGATTATTAATAAAGTCAAGATTTTAGAATTTAATTCATATGTTTTTTTTATTTTAATTTTTTTATTTAGTTCTATTCTTTATTTTGTTTCTATTAGAGTTCTTTAGGGGGGTGATGAATTAGGCTGCCTGGTGATGAATGAATGGAGCGGCTGCCTCCTGACTTGCTACCTCTTCTGAGGAGGATGGAAGGTGGCCCAAGATTGTGTACTGTGAGTGACCTTATGTCAGTATAGTGAATAGTGTACTATTGTAAGCCGGTGCGTGCAGTGAACTGAACCCGAGAAGCCAGGGGATCATCAATCTCCACTTGCTGTGCACTTTAACAAGAAGCCTGACCATCAAATTAATAATAATACCCTCAGTGTGGAGATAATAGAGGTAAATGGAGAGATTAACCCTGAGAAGAAGGAGATTATACGCATCGAAAGGAACCTCACCGGTTGATAAAGGTACTAAGGAAGAATTACGACAGCGTGGACCAGGTTGGCTGTTAAAAATACTTAGGTTCTGAGCTTGATTAAAGTGGATGTAAACAGGAGACAACGAATAGGATCTGCAGCGAAGATTTTCTGTGCAATCTGATGAGACTTTCATGACCGCAGTGGAAAAGAAGAAAAAGATGATTCATTACAGAATGGTATTCCTTACTATTCTCGTCTACACCTGACTCCTTTTTCAAATCCCAAAACCAGATTCAATTATTGGAAACGAGATATCATTGGGAAATACTGGACGAGACAGGATTGGCAGAACTATTATTCGAGAAAGTTTACGAGCCACTTACGACTAGACCCAATCTCGAGTTCAAACCAACAGAAACTATGCTAGTGGAGAACAAATTGAGATGGTTTGGATCCCTTCTTCAAATGAAACCTTGTAAAATCGCAAGGTAGACTTGAGAGACCCGCGTTTAAGAAGGAAGTGTGAAAGAAAGTCCCCAAATTTCCTTCGAGTGCAAGGAAAGATCCAGCCGGTAAAAACTCTAAAGTGCCCTCACTTTAAAGCGGTTTAGATGAAATGAATATGATGATGTTAATATCTTCTTCTTTTTTTTTTTTAATCACTAAAAGGAATCAGTCCGGTTGCCGGTCAGTGAATGAAATAATTATAGGCAGTTTCAACCATTTATTTTCTTCCAACGTTTCGACCCCCATTGAGGGTCATAATATATGGGCAAAATAGATATAAAAAAGATACTTTTACAATGAGATTAAATACACTATTTTAAAAACTATTGAGCTAAAGATGTCAATATTAAAACTTAAAAAGAAACTAGATGTGCGAAGAAATTGATTAATTTAATTACAATGACTCAGGTATATTAATAAGAGGGCTATATAGATAGATAGATAGATAGATAACTGTTTTTTTTTCTTTGAGCATACAACAACAAAAACAAATATTACAAATATAAAAAACATTTGTAGAACTATGGTCTTTTAGACCGTCAGCCCGGAGCCGATCTGAGAAGTTTTACAAAATTATACAATTGTCAAACAGGTTACTTAATTATTCTATTCACCTTCTAACTGTATTAACTTATAAATAAAACAACAGAAAAAAAAATAACAATAATCAATCGTATCAATAATATTACACATTAGAGATTTTTTTTTCCAATTATAATTAAATTCCTTAATAAGCCTATATCTATGAGGCCATGCAATTTTACAAAAAATTGTATACTGACACCCAGTTATCACCAATGAGACATTTTATCACATCATCAACTTTTAGAGAACTCTTTCCGAAACAATTTTTTTCTAATTTCAGACAGAATCGGACATGCAGCCAGGAAATTAAATGTATTTTCTGTTTCTTTTTTATTGCACAGCGAACACATCACACTACTATTTGAATAAAATATGTTGTAGTTGAGATAAAGAAGTTCACATCTAACTTTGAATATCCATTTAACCCCATTAAAGTTTATTTTAATATCATCAAGGTAATGTGATCCATAATCATAATTTAAGTTTTTATATAGATACATTTTTTCCGAAACTGAAGCCTTTTGTACATATTTCAATCTGTAGATTTCTGTTAACGATACTCTAAATTCCTGTAGGATTAAATCCCATTTATTTTGATTGTCAAGTTCAATGTCTATGTCAATATTATGTTTTTCAGCTATTTCTCTTAAATCCATTATCCAATATACCTTTTGTTTAACAACTTCATTGTTTAATAAATTTGGTAGCCTATTTTTTGTCAGGTTTTTAACTTTGATAATATAACTATGCTGTATGTTTAAGGTTTCTATAAACATTGGGACTATTTTGGTTTCTAAATGTATTAAGTAGGACGGGGTAGCTTGCGGTAAGCTAAATAATTTCTTAATGAAGTAATACAGAAGGAGAGAGCTATATAGAACAGAAAATGACTAAATATAATGTATGTAAAGATATATAAAAATACATAAAATAAGAAACATTGAAAAATGGAGTAGAGTGGAGATACGCGGCATATTGTAGGCGAATGGAAACTAGGTTCAATTTGGTGGAATGGAATGTAGGTTGGTAGATAGGAGAGTACGTATGAAAGGTAGGTACAGTGGAAAAAACGTACTGCGTTTTAGATGGGATCTGACAACAATGAGTAAAATTGTAACACTAACATAAAGGGTAGTAATCAGATTAAACATATAATAGTGATAATATCACAATGATACAAGAAAATGTTTTAACGAAATTCGTAAAGAAAACCTACATAATAGTAAGAACAATGGTGGATAAAGTATATAGAGTAAAACTGATTATCTCTCTACCAACATTTCCCTAATTACGATAAATTTATTAAGGCAATAAACATAACAAGGTGAAAATATTATGGTTTTTTTTTTAATTATAATTATTGACAGATCGTAAAAGTTGATAATAAGAATAAAATAAATACATATTGGGAAAAATTTAATTGTAAAAACATTAGGAATATTTAAATACATGAAAGAATAAAATAAATTTTATATATATATATGAATAAATGAATAAATCCTTTATTGCAAGGATAGCATTTAAATTATAATATTTACTTTTAGTTCTAATATAAGTGAAAAAAATATATAATGCTAAGTGAAAAATAATAATAATAATGTATATATTGGGTTGATGCAAAATTAATGCAGGTTTTTAGTAGGTATTGTAAATACGCCATATCTTTACTTTAACCATATATATTTAATCAAAATAATTTCCATCTGAATCAATGCACTTTTGCCAACGTTCAACAAGCTTTCTTATTCCACCAGAAAAAAAATCCGAATCCCTGGACTCAATGAAATCACGAAAAGAATTTTCTGGTTTTGAAAATTTTTCTCCCTCAAAAAGTTGTCCAGATGCCTGAAAAAGTGGAAGTCTGTAGGAGAGAGGTCAGGTGAATAAGGCGGATGTTGGAGAACTTCGTAGCCCAACTCGTGCAGTCGTCGAAGCGTTGGTTGTGCAACGTGTGGTCTGGCGTTATCGTGGAGCAGGATCGGCCCCTTCCGATTCATCAATGCTGGGCAAAGACGTTGCAATTTTTGAGTTCCGAGTTCCGCCGCTATTTCTCGTGTGGTTTTGGTTGGGTCTTCTTCCACTTTTGACCTCAGCTGGTCGTTGTCCAGAGCAAGATGACGGCCCCGACCTTCCTTGTCTTCGAGGTCGAAATCTCCTCTGCGAAACTTCTGGAACCAACGCTGCACCGTGCACTCATTAATAGCCCCCTGACCCCACACTTCATTAATATTACGAGCCGTTTGCGCAGCGCTGCGCCCTAATTTAAATTCGTAAAAATAAATTTTGACGAAAATCGCACTTTGACATTTTCGATTCAAGACCTTTGAACACACTGAACAAAACGATTTTACTAAACAAATTCATGGTGAAAGAGAGGGTATTAGATAGGGGTTGAATGTTTTGTCGTATAATAATGATCAATGTTATAGGATTAGCTGTTGTTTACACAATGAATTAATAAGATAATTGCAATAGAGGTGAAAACCTGCATTATTTTGCATCAACCCAATACTTGATAAATGGAAAACAAACATAAAAATATATTTTTTAATTTCCTTAATTGCTTACTATATTTAGATATTATTATATAAATGTTAATCCCTAAGGCCTCATCACTTAAGAGTGATTATTATACTTCCGTGACCAAACCTATTGGGAAAGTGATAGATATATACAAATAAATACTTTACATGAAATAGATAAAAAATCTGGTGCGGCAACTCAGACTTTCACTTACCTCTGTTTTTAAAATCCATTAAAGAATTTCCAAATACAGTTAAGAGATAAAAACGAGTGAAACCATTAAAGAATTAATTAAATTAAAATTAATATATAAAAATGTGTTTTATTAAAAACTCTATTATATTATTATCTAAAATAATTAGTTAGTTTTATCGTCTTTTTATCACTCTTTATTTAATTTTACAAGCTTGTGTGTAATATAATATATTTTCGAAAGTCTTTCATTTTCAAACGGTATATTATACGTCTATATTACTGTCCTTATGTTCAAAACAAGCCGCCAGGCTAGCACGATCAACATGAATTTTCCTTTTCGGGAATACTGACAACAGTTAGTTTTATCGGCTTTTCATCACTCTCCATTAACCCTTTACGATTCTGTGTATCAGATATTTTTTTCTAAAATCCTTTAGCTATCCAATGGTATATCTATACATCTATATTCCTACTGTTATGTTCAAAAACACAAAAAAAATGCTAAAAAAATATTTGTTCAGTTTTCTCCTTAAGTTGTTCATCAAATTTTTTTCAAACGTGCATATTTATCTTTCAGTTATCAATAGCAACAAGATAATATAGTTATTTTTATGGAATCTATCGAATTAAAGGTACTTTAGATAAAGAAAATTAAAATTAAAATATCGGCATTTAAGCCCTGTCATGCTACTTAAATCAGAATGAAATCTACATCATATTAAAGTTCCATTTAATTATACATCCATACAGCGATTTAATTAAAATAGTTTGAGCCTTTTTCGAGAAAATCTAAAAAGATGCTAAATGCATGGGATAAAGTAGGACTTCCGGTAAGCCGATTTTAGTGGAAAAGTTGCTGTAACATCTCGGGCGTATAGTAGTCTTAAATATGAAATTTCAGTTCGTAAGACTTTTCGTTTTTACGCTAGATTTGCCCACACAGACGCGCAGATAGCAGCACGGTGGAGTATAGCAAGAGAAGAAAAAGCTTTCGGCGCCTTGAGCGCATATTCTCCTGTAAAAATGTTTACAATTTAATGAAGGAATGAAAAGTCAAATTCAAAATCATACTTAATATTTGTTCTATGCATTATATATTATAATTATAAGATGAGGATTCTCAGTTCTCTTTTGGAATTTTAAAAAGAAAAAAAATCTGGTGAGCGCAACTTACTTCTTTAAGACTTTCACTTACCTCCGTTATTTATATCAATTTAAGAATTTTTAAACAAATTTAGAAATGAAATAAATTTTAAAGAATTATTTACATTGAATTTTTATTGAAATATGTGTTCTGTAAAATATTCTATTATATTATTATCTACGACAATCAGTTTCTTTTATCGGCTTTTCATCACTCACTGTTCACTTTTACCATATTATGTATAAAATATAATTTCATCTAAAATCATTAGCATTCCAAAGGTATATTATACCTGCATATTAATGTTCTTAAGTAAAAAAATAATGATTGCATTTAATTTTTTTTTTTTTTCTCCTCTAGTTAGATATTGAGTTCGTTCAACTTGTGTATTTACCTTTCTTTATTATTGGTAAACAAGATAATAATGTTATTTATAGAAATCTATATAATTAAAGGTACTTTGATGAAAAGAAAATATGATATATTAGAGCATTTTAGCCCTGTCAACTATTATCAATCAGAATGAAATCAACTTGAATATTAAAGCTTAATAAATTTGACATTGATTTAGCGAGTTAATTTTAAAATCAAAGCAGTTTTTGGAAAAAACGTAATATGGTGATAAAATGCATGGTTTAAAGTGCTACTTGATAAGCCGATTTTAGAGAAAAAATTGTTTTAAATCATGTAAGCCAACTTAAAATGAAATCAGTTCAGGACTTTAGTTTGGCGTGGACTTAGTCATTTGGAATCAAGGGGATCCTAAAATTTTATTTTCGATGAAAACTGGAATTCGAAGATTTTCACGATCGCAATAGTTTCCCTTACTTTATATTCCAGATATAGGTAAGTGAAAGTAACGATGTTTGTATTTTTTTCGTTAATTAACCTTTTCAAAATGTAATGTGAATATGGTGCCGAAAGCTTCTCGAGCTATTTAATAAATATAAATTAAAACGGAGGTTCCACTGTAATTGAACCTTACTAAAAAATTGGTATCATTAAATGTGATAAAAAAATATTATGTCCTCAGGAGTTCGGTAATTCATACGATACAATAATTTTCTTTCTTTAAAAAAAAGAAATAAATAAACAAAAAAGTAATCATACAGGTTTGTTTAAATTCTACCGCTCATTGAACTGTAACGTTAATAAAACAAACAATCGTGCGAACTAACCCATGGATTAATTACCACCCCAAAAAAATAATGAGTTATTGAGTTATAATAAGTTAGACATATTAACTTAATTATTTAATCAATTTTCCGCAAAGTCCCAATTAATAAATTACATTTCCCCCAGCTCCGTGCAACAACGAACATTTCGATTCGATAATAAAAAAAATCAATAATAAAATTCTAAGAAAGTAAGAAAAGTATTATATTTTATGGTAAAGAAACATGTTAGAGTGCAAAGAAAGAAACAAATAATTTTTCGCAATTTAAGTATGATTGGATTTAAGCTTTGATATTAATAATCAAATAATTATTTAATGAAAAATATTTATATTTTTTATCAAGAAAGAAGGTGAAGTTATATAGAATATGGCGAAAAACATTTAATGATAAAAGAGAAGAACTATTAAATTTTACAGTACAAAGAATTTGCTTTATACTCCCTATTTATTTATTTCTTTATATATTGCTTTAAACAACTGTTTAAACTGTTATCTTTTGTTTTATGACCTTGAAGATGAACCGAAAATTTTAGGCTGAAACGTTGAGGCAATAAATTAAGTTTTACTCAATTAAAGATGGCTGCAACTCCAATTTACTGATGCCTCAATATCTATATACAGCCAACCATACTCACATGGTTGTAAATAATACAAGTTTGAGAATATTGTTCTAATATTTAAAAATTTTATAATATACTAAAGAATACACGAATATACTAATAAACGTTAATGAGATTTAGTTTATTAAAATCAAAAATGCACATCCACAATATTAAAAAACATAGAATACTTTTTTGAAGTACATTATTAAAATTAAATTATCTAAAGGATCTCTAATGATTTCTGCAAATGCTAAAATATACATATAAATATTTCATTTACAGAATCTGATTACGTTAAAGACTGCCACCCAACGACTCTTCTCGACCATGAACTCATTTTTCATTCTGAATCAGGTATATATTGGAAGGGATGCGGAGGGGACAGCATTCTTCCATCAGCAGCTGGACTAGGATACAACAACAATCATGTACAAACTGGTAGGTTCAACATACAATTATACGAATAAAGAGACGATTTTTATATTTTGTAAACTAAATATATGACAGTATAATAATGATATTTTAATATCCATTTATTTATAATGATTACAGACCGCACTCTTCGCCCTTATCGCCTGCGCTAGGGCTGGCTACATCGGAGGCCTCGCTGCCGCCCCCGCTCTCTCCTACGGCGCTAGCTACGGTTATGGTGCTGGCTATGGTTACGCTGCCCCCGCCGTCGCAACAGTTGCCCATGCCCCAGCCATCTCTTACGCCGCCCCAGCAGTCGCTACCGTCGCTCACGCTCCAGTCGCCGTAGCACACGCCCCCGTCGCCACTTCATACGCTAGTACCTACAGGACCGTCAACAGGGCTGTTGCTGTCGCCGCCCCTGCCGTCTCCTACGCTGCTCCAGCAGTCGCTACAGTCGCTCACGCTCCAGCTCTCTCCTACGCCGCTCCAGCAGTGTCTTACGCTGCTCCAGCAGTTGCCGCTGTAGCACACGCTCCAGTCGCAACCTCTTACGCTAACACCTACAGGACTGTCAACAAACCAATCGCCGTTGCCGCTCCAGCTATCTCCTACGCCGCCCCCGCCGTCGCTACCGTAGCTCACGCTCCAGCTATCTCCTACGCCGCCCCCGCTGTTGCCACCGTCGCTCATGCTCCAGCCGTCGCCACCGTCGCTAGCGCTCCAGTCAGCTATGGTCTCGGCCTCAGGTCTGCCTACGGTCTTGGCTACGGTTCCAGTCTCGGACTCAGGTCTTCCTACGGACTTGGCTATGGATACGGAGGATACGGACTCGGCTATGGATATGGTGGATACGGACTTGGTTCAACCACCCTCCTCCACCACTAAACAGTCAAACAAACTCCTGTACCTGAATCTCATCAATTCCTTTCATAATTTATTTAATCCTCTTGTATATATTTTTTAAGTAAATTTTATTTTACCTATTTATTTTTTTTTCTTGAATACCCCATTTAGTATGCAATCCATTGCCTAATTTAAATAATTATTTATTTTCAAAAACTTTATTCTATTAATTTCTATATGCGCATGTGTATAGCAGTCATCTTTCAAATCGGCTCTTGGATTTCATGCTTTTTCAGTTTGAATTCTCTTCAGTGCAATCTTGAAAACATCACCATACTTCAGGATAACAACATCAGTAAATATTGGAGCAAACAACAGTAAGTTTTGTTACAATTTACGGTGTAAAGTGAATGCTGGGTAACCTCTTTACATCAGATGATTGCCAATAGCTCGGCAAGGCCGGGATTGGTTTTCTTTTCTTTAGTTATTGTTTTATTACCAACATCTAGTTATTTTCTTATTACCTTCTTCACATGAAATGCGATATTTTCACCAAGTGATGTCCTCCAAAGCATCAACTAAAAGATCTAGATCTAGTGGTTCAATCACGTCTCCCATAAAACAAAGACCCCGCCGTGATACTAATAAAAAATTAAATCAGCAAGCAACCCCTTCAGGTTCTAATACAGAATCTGAACCACAGCCTGGCACATCGTCACAGGGAATGATTGACGAATCTCCGTTTTTCACCCCAAATCCTTTTCAAATCCTACATAATGAAAAAGAAAACATGGAATCTGCTCCTACACCCAGTGAACCACGGCCTCCACCGATATTTGTCAAAAATATTAAAAATTTCCAGTTGTTATGTGCGCAATTAAACAAGATTACCGAATCCACCAGCTACTACTGTATGAGTAGAATCAATGACACCAAAATATCACCGACCACCGCCGAGGCATATAGAAAAATTGTGAAATACCTAACTGAAACTAAAGCGGATTTTCACACTTATCAGCTACGGCAAGAGAGAGCTCTTAGAGTTGTGATCAGAAATCTACACCCTTCAACACCAGTTGACGCTATCCTAAATTTTGCCTATCCAGGTTTAATTAGGATAGGGATCTTTAACGAGTACCTGACATCGCAGAGGCTCGGGACCGCCTTTTTAACGTCCCCTCCGAAGGACGGCATAACTAAGGATTTTTTACTCCAATTAAAAAATCCTAGGGCCACCTGCGGGTAAGGTCCTTTGACATATTAAGCTGTTATGCTAGTCACTATGCTATAAGTGACCCCTTAACTAATTCATTACCATAATCATAGTCTTAATGGCCGAGTACTGGTGTGCGAACTCGACAAATTGCTTCAGAAAATCCCAATTAAAAAAAAAATATATATATATATATATATATATATATATATATATATATATATATATATATATATATATATATAATTTAAACTTATATTTTATTGTTTTGTTTGTTAATTAATTAATTGGTCAACTAATTATCCACTATAATAAATCCGCTCTCCTTAAAATAACACAAGACCTCCAAAATGCCATTGATCATCAAAAATTAACTATACTCATCCTCTTAGATTTCTCAAAGGCGTTTGACACGGTTGACCATAGTATCCTTCTTAACAAACTCCAAAATCTTCCAGTATCCAACAGTGCTTTACGCTGGTTTCAATCCTTTCTCTCCGATCGTTCTCAGTATGAAGTAGTGCCAGATCAACCTCCTTCCAGTACCCTACCTCTATCCTGTGGTGTCCCTCAGGGATCGTCTCTATCTCCTACCCTATTCGCTATCTACATTAATGACCTCCCTCTCCATATCAATCACTCTAAATACCACCTCTATGCTGATGATTTCCAAATATACCTCTCCTTCCCACCTTCCGACCTATTACTAGCTACAAAAAAATTACAAGAGGACATAAATCAAATAAGCCACTGGGCTGAAGTGAATAAGTTAAAATTAAATGTTGAAAAAAACAAAAGCAATTGTAATAGGATCCCCTCACCTTCTGAAAACCGTTCCTCATATTCCAACCTTGTTCCTCAATAGTAATCCTATAAAGTTCCACCCTACTGTCCGAAATCTGGGAGTAACCTTCGATAAATGTCTATCCTTCAAAAATCATATTTCAGAAATCTCTCGACGTACCCTTTCAACCTTAAAGCGACTGTATTCCCTCCGTCACCTATTTCCGCTTGAAACCCGAATACTCCTCGTTACCTCCCTAATATTCCCCCACTTCGACTATTGCTGTACGGTATATGGTGGTGTGTCTGGGGATCTCGAGGTAAAAATAAAACGCTTAATCAATTCCTTTGTTCGCTTCATCTTCGGGGTCCCTAGATACACCTCTGTATCCCAACTTTATGGAGAGTTGAAGTGGCTTAACCCTTCCAATCGTCGCAAGTATTTCCTTGCGTCATTCATTTACCAAATTATCCAATCCCGCCGTCCATCATATATTTTTGACCTCCTACAGTTCAAATCCTCTGTCCATTCCCGTTCTACACGCTCCAGGCCTTCGGATTTATACAGTACGGCCCACAGAACTGCACATTTCGACAGATCCTTTCTCATTCGATCCTCCATCCTATGGAATTCTATCCCTTCCTCCATCCGTCACTCCAATTCTCTTTCTACCTTCAAATCCCGGATATTTGATCACTTATTGCACATCCAGGCTCAATAGAATTCTAAATAAGCTTTTTATTTATTTATTTTTTTATATATATTTTTTTTTCATCTCATTTAAATATGTATATTTTATACCATTAATTATTAACTTGTTTATATTGAATTAATTTACTCTAAGACTCTAAAGCCCTTTTTTTTGTACATTTTGTATATTTGTTCTAAAGGGACATGTCCCAGAATAATAAAGAACTTATTTATTTATAATAAATACTGACGCGAAGGAAAATTTTTAAATTTATCTAGGATTCGTTTTGGTAGGAGCTTTTCGAAAAATTTTGAGAGGATCGGAAGTAGGCTAATAGGTCTGTAAGATGACGTGCTGTTGGAAGGTTTGCCTGGTTTCAGGAAAAGTATGGTAGTTGAATGTTTCCATTAGAGAGGAAAACAGGTAGTGCGTAGGATACTGTTATAAATATATGTAAGGAATGTAATGGCTTTCTGTGGAAGTTGTCTTAAGATCTGAGGCGTGAGGAGATCATATCCAGGGGATTTACGGAGAGGAAGCTTTTTAAGAAGATATTTGACCTCAGAGGGATTAACTGCTTTAGGAGGTAAGGAGAGTGGTATTAGCGAAGTAAGGAACTGTTCAGCTGTTGAAGTATGGTTTGGATTCAACTCAGGATGAGGAGTGAAAACTTTGGAAAGGTGCTGTGCAAATTCCTGGGCCTTATCCTTGTCAGAAGCAGCCCAGGAACTATCACCGCGCAGGAGAGGATGGGAAATCGTGAGAGTATTCAGGATTCTCTTCGTGACATTCCACAGAGAATTGTCACGAGTCGAGAGAGAGGAGAGGTAGGAATTGTAGGATTGGGAACGAAAGGTCGCCAACTCCCGCTTTAATTTTCTACAATAAAAATTATAAGAGCGGCGATCTTCTGGGTGGCGGGTGCGTTGCCATAATGTTCTGGCTCGGCGTTTGGTGTTGATGAGGTCCGTCAGGTGTTGTGGTAAATGGCATTTGTAAGGAATAATTTGGGATTGTTTAGGAAAGGAGGCAGTCCAGGCAGCTTGTTGAATCAAGGTTGTAAAGGAATATACGGCATCATCAAGGTCAGAAGTGGTTTTGAGAGTTACTCTGAGGTCGATATCATTGGTGAGGATTTCGTGGAAGAGGTTCCAGTTGATGGGGCCTCTGATGAATGACGGTGGGAAAGGTTTCGGAATAGGAGTCATGGATACATTTAGGATTAATGGACTATGATCAGAGGATAGTTCATCAAGGCGAGTTACGGAATAGTTCAGGGAGCCTAATCCGCTGTGGATGAAGAAGTCGAGGAGGTCTAGATTACGGTTAGGATCTGTTGGCCAGTAGGTAGGAGAATCGGGAGGTAGGAGATTAAGGCGTCTGGAGTTGAGTGCAGACTGCAATGTCCGTCCACGAGTATTTGTGGTTCTGCAACCCCATTGTTGGTGCTTCGCGTTTAAGTCTGCACCCAGAATAAAGTGATTCCCCAATGAGTTGAGGAAGGAACCAAATTGGGTAATAGAAATAGAATTTTTAGGAGGGCAGTATGCTGATGCGATGACTAGCGGAAAGGAAAAGGTCTTGATTATAATAGAGGTGGCTTGTAGGAAATCGTGGGCGGGAAGTGGGTGTAAGTGATGGGAGAGGGATCGGTTGACAATGACAGCAGTACCGGCATGGGCTTTGCCGTCTGGATGGTCTGTCCGGTATGTTGTGTATTCAGGTATTTTGAAGTACTGTTTAGTGGTTGGTCTAGTTTCAGTAATGAGTGCAACGTCAACTTTTTTGTCTTGGAGTAAGGCTGTAAGTTCGTCAGTGTGAGTTCTAACACCATTCGCATTCCATAGGAGAATAGATAATGAGTTAGGTGAGGTCATTTATGGATTTTTTAAGTTAGGAATAAGATTTGATACAAGATTCGTGAGGATTGTTATTAGGGGCATGACAAGGGATTTGATTTCGGAAATGAAGGATGTCATCAAACTGGTAAGATCTGTGAAGGAGGGGGAATATGAGAGATTTGTTGTGGATGAGGATTTTTAGGACTGATTATGTTTTGAGGAAGAGGTATTTGTGGAATGGATTGAGGATATTGAGGTACATTTTGTAGTTCCGGCAGGGCCTCGGCTTCAGTACATTGGTTCCCACCTCCAAGTAAGTGGGCAAATGATACATTGGCATCGATTAATTTTGAGGGTTCTCTTCTAGTTCTAGCCTGTCTTGTTGTTTCATCCAGTACTTGGGGTTTTTGATACCTGGTCCTTAGTTCCTTATAGATTTGGCATCCTTTGTAGTTGGCCGGGTGGTCTTTGAGGAAATGAGCACATACAGCGGGTGTTGACTTCGGTTTTGTACATTCCACAGACTTGTGCTGTTCACCGCATTTCACGCAGCGTGGTATGTGGTGACAGTAACTTTTGGTATGGCCATACGCCTGACAATTGTAACACTGAACAATTTCTCTCTTTGTATAAGGTTTTTCGACTCTTACACTTGTATAATACAGTCTTTTTAGATCATAAATTTTTTCAACTCCTGCTAATGGTTCCAAGTCAGCGAAGAATGGAGGCAGTTGAACTCTATCTTTTATGACATTAGTGATTTGTCGCACTTTGTAAGCCATCTCCATGAGTTGAGTTTGATAGCGTCAACTGGTGTTGAAGGGTGTAGATTTCTGATCACAACTCTAAGAGCTCTCTCTTGCCGTAGCTGATAAGTGTGAAAATCCGCTTTAGTTTCAGTTAGGTATTTCACAATTTTTTTATATGCCTCGGCGGTGGTCGGTGATATTTTGGTGTCATTGATTCTACTCATACAGTAGTAGCTGGTGGATTCGGTAATCTTGTTTAATTGCGCACATAACAACTGGAAATTTTTAATATTTTTGACAAATATCGGTGGAGGCCGTGGTTCACTGGGTGTAGGAGCAGATTCCATGTTTTCTTTTTCATTATGTAGGATTTGAAAAGGATTTGGGGTGAAAAACGGAGATTCGTCAGTCATTCCCTGTGACGATGTGCCAGGCTGTGGTTCAGATTCTGTATTAGAACCTGAAGGGGTTGCTTGCTGATTTAATTTTTTATTAGTATCACGGCGGGGTCTTTGTTTTATGGGAGACGTGATTGAACCACTAGATCTAGATCTTTTAGTTGATGCTTTGGAGGACATCACTTGGTGAAAATATCGCATTTCATGTGAAGAAGGTAATAAGAAAATAACTAGATGTTGGTAATAAAACAATAACTAAAGAAAAGAAAACCAATCCCGGCCTTGCCGAGCTATTGGCAATCATCTGATGTAAAGAGGTTACCCAGCATTCACTTTACACCGTAAATTGTAACAAAACTTACTGTTGTTTGCTCCAATATTTACTGATGTTGTTATCCTGAAGTATGGTGATGTTTTCAAGATTGCACTGAAGAGAATTCAAACTGAAAAAGCATGAAATCCAAGAGCCGATTTGAAAGATGACTGCTATACACATGCGCATATAGAAATTAATAGAATAAAGTTTTTGAAAATAAATAATTATTTAAATTAGGCAATGGATTGCATACTAAATGGGGTATTCAAGAAAAAAAAAAAATAGGTAAAATAAAATTTACTTAAAAAATATATACAAGAGGATTAAATAAATTATGAAAGGAATTGATGAGATTCAGGTACAGGAGTTTGTTTGACTGTTTAGTGGTGGAGGAGGGTGGTTGAACCAAGTCCGTATCCACCATATCCATAGCCGAGTCCGTATCCTCCGTATCCATAGCCAAGTCCGTAGGAAGACCTGAGTCCGAGACTGGAACCGTAGCCAAGACCGTAGGCAGACCTGAGGCCGAGACCATAGCTGACTGGAGCGCTAGCGACGGTGGCGACGGCTGGAGCATGAGCGACGGTGGCAACAGCGGGGGCGGCGTAGGAGATAGCTGGAGCGTGAGCTACGGTAGCGACGGCGGGGGCGGCGTAGGAGATAGCTGGAGCGGCAACGGCGATTGGTTTGTTGACAGTCCTGTAGGTGTTAGCGTAAGAGGTTGCGACTGGAGCGTGTGCTACAGCGGCAACTGCTGGAGCAGCGTAAGACACTGCTGGAGCGGCGTAGGAGAGAGCTGGAGCGTGAGCGACTGTAGCGACTGCTGGAGCAGCGTAGGAGACGGCAGGGGCGGCGACAGCAACAGCCCTGTTGACGGTCCTGTAGGTACTAGCGTATGAAGTGGCGACGGGGGCGTGTGCTACGGCGACTGGAGCGTGAGCGACGGTAGCGACTGCTGGGGCGGCGTAAGAGATGGCTGGGGCATGGGCAACTGTTGCGACGGCGGGGGCAGCGTAACCATAGCCAGCACCATAACCGTAGCTAGCGCCGTAGGAGAGAGCGGGGGCGGCAGCGAGGCCTCCGATGTAGCCAGCCCTAGCGCAGGCGATAAGGGCGAAGAGTGCGGTCTGTAATCATTATAAATAAATGGGTATTAAAATATCATTATTATACTGTCATATATTTAGTTTACAAAATATAAAAATCGTCACTTTATTCGTATATTGTATGTTGAACCTACCAGTTTGTACATGATTGTTGTTGTATCCTAGTCCAGCTGCTGATGGAAGAATGCTGTCCCCTCCGCATCCCTTCCAATATATACCTGATTCAGAATGAAAAATGAGTTCATGGTCGAGAAGAGTCGTTGGGTGGCAGTCTTTAACGTAATCAGATTCTGTAAATGAAATATTTATATGTATATTTTAGCATTTGCAGAAATCATAGAGATCCTTTAGACAATTTAATTTTTATAATGTACTTCAAAAAAGTATTCTATGTTTTTTAATATTGTGGATGTGCATTTTTTGATTTTAATAAACTAACTCCTCATTAACGTTTATTAGTATATTCGTGTATTCTTTAGTATATTATAAAATTTTTAAATATTAGAACAATATTCTCAAACTTGTATTATTTACAACCATGTGAGTATGGTTGGCTGTATATAGATATTGAGGATCAGTAAATTGGGGTTGCAGCCATCTTTAATTGAGTAAAACTTAATTTATTGCCTCAACGTTGTCAGCTAAAATTTTCGTTCATCTTCAAGGTCATAAAACAAAAGATAAAAAACAGTTGTTTAAAGCAATATATAAAGAAATTAAGGGAGTATAAAGCAAATTCTTTGTACTGTAAAATTTAATAGTTCTTCTCTTTTATACATTAAATGTTTTTTCGCCATATTCTATATAACTTCACCTTCTTTCTTGATAAAAAATATATATAATATTTTTCATTATAATTAGATTATTTAATTATCAAAGCTTAAATCCAATCATACTTGATTGCGAAAAATTATTTGTTTCTTTCTTTGCACTCTAACATGTTTCTGTACCATAAAATATAATACTTTTCTTACAGAATTTTATTATTGATTTTTTTTATTATCGAATCAAAATGTTCCTTGTTGCACGGAGCTGGGGGAAATGTAATTTATTATTGTGACTTTGCGGAAAATCGATTAAATAATTAAGGTAATATGTCTAACTTATTATAACTCAATAACTCATTAGTTTTTTTGGGGGTAATTAATCTATGGTTAGTTCGCACGATCTGTTTGTTTTATTAACGTTACAGTTCAATGAGCGGTAGAATTTAAACAAACATGTATGATTACTTTTTTGTTTATTTTTTTATTTTTTTTAAAGAAAGAAAATTATTGTATCGTATGGAATTACGAACTCCTGAGGACATAATATTTTTTTATCACATTTAATGATACCAATTTTTTAGAAGGTTCAATACAGTGGAACCCTCCGTTTTAATTTATATTTATTAAATAGCTCGAAAAGCTTTCGGCACCATATTCACATTTTTTTGACAAGTTAAATAACGAAAAAAATACAAACATCGTTTACTTTCACTTACCTATATCGGGAATTATAAAGTAAGGGAAACTATTGCGATCGTGAAAATCTTCGAATTCCAGTTTTCATCGAAAATACAAATTTTAGGATCCCCTGATTCCAAATGACTATAAGTCCAGCGCGAAAACTAAAAGTCCTATTGAAACTGAAATTTCATTTTTAAGCAGCTTATAGATGGTTACAGCAATTTTTTCTCTAAAATCGGCTTATCAGATTAGCCACTTTAACCATGCATTTTATCACCTATTACGTTTTTCTCAAAAACGGCTTTAAGGATTTCGAATTAAACTCGCTATATATCAAATTTATTAAGCTTTAATGTCAAGTATATTTCATTCTGATTGAAATAGTCTGACAGGACTAAAATGCCAATATTTTCAATTTTCTTTCTTAAAGTACTTTAATTATATAGATTCTATAAACATAACCATACTATCTTGTTACCAATAATAAAGAAAGGAAATACATAAGTTGAACGAACTCAATATCCAACTAGAGGAGAAAAAAAAAAATTCTAAATGCAATCATTATTTTTTTACTTAAGAACATTAATATACATGTATAATATACCTTTGGAATGCTAATGATTTTAGATGAAATAATATCTTATACATAATATGGTAAAAGTGAACAGTAATTGATGAAAAGCTGATAAAAGTAATTGTCGTAGATAATAATATAAAAAAATATTTTACAGAACACTGTTTCTATTAAAATCCAATGTAATAATTCTTTTATCATTTATTTCATTTTTAAATTTTGTTTAAAAATTCTTAAATTGATATTTAAAAAACGGAGGTAAGTGAAAGTCTTTAAAAGGTAAGTTGCGCTCACCAGATTTTTTCTTATTTATATAAATCCAAAATAAAATTGAGTATGATTTGGTTTTGACTTTTCATTCTTAATTAAATTGTAAACATTTTATACAGGAGAATATGGGCGCTCAAGGCGCCGAAAGCTTTTTCTTCTCTTGCTGTGTCCACCGTGCTGCTGCCTTCAACCAACTTGTCCAACGATCCCTGTCCTGAGTAAGCCTTCACATTTCCGGCATGACCCGTTTAGTAGCACTAAAAGAAAAACTGACTTGGATAGCAGAATCTTGGTTTCATGCTCAACCCCTCTTTTCCAATGAGTGTCGTGTATGTTTGATAAAATATTCGATTGACCTTTTAGACTCTATTTATGACCTCATGGTCTATATTTCCATCCTCAGCTGATCATTGTTCCCAGATAGCAATAGTTATCAATTTGCTCAAGGGTCTTTCCATTGCAAGTGATTAAAAAATCCTCGATAAGTCGTCCATATTTAACCTTGTTTTTTAAGGCATTGATCTGCATGATTCTGAGTTAAAGTTCTTCTTGCCACTATACAGCGGCGACCTTGAGAGGTTCAGCAGTATCCACAACCAATACCTCATCATTTGCATACATTAATGCTTGTGCCAACACTGGGGTGATATTCCAGTAACCCACTATTACTCTGGGTGTACTCCTTTTAAAAAATTTACAAATGCAATTATTATTCTCTTTAGGTCCTGGTAAACTGACTGAAATGCGATTAACAGATTTTGGTGTTAATCTATTCTATCTATCTTCCGATGCATCCATAATTTCTGTCAAGGAATATGATCGGAAGCCGCCCGTAAATCTAGGAATGCTAGTTATATCGTTTATCCTTTATCTCAGTGTGAATATATGATCCTGGGTCTAGCCTAATACCACCTGTCTGTTCCTCTTTTAGATCTTCTTCAACCAATTTCCTTGATCTTTGTTCAAGAATTCTAGTGAAACCTATTTAGACCACCAATGACCAACATATGGGTCGGTAATTATCGCATACACTTTGGCTTCCCTTCTTATGGATTCGGATAATGATGTTTTCCCATTCAATTGGTATCCTTTTGAGACAACAAACCTTTTGGAATAATGTCTAATAAAAATATAAATTAAATAATTAAAAAGTACCAGAGAAAAGAGTTTAAAATGAAAATTATGTAGAATTTAATGTATATAATGTATGTCTATATTGTAAATAAAGTTTGAGGGTAAATATAAAGAATAATAATAATAAATTAAAAATCAGTTATCTCCTTTATATAATACTTATTTATCAGTTGGTCATTGATTTCGTAATGATGCTTTATGAGCCACGTACAGCAGCATATAGCGGTACACCCGGAACAAGAGATTTAAGAGTAGACATAGATAATTCTAGGAGTGAATAAATACCGTTTGTCTGAATAATAAAATCAATAAATTTAATTACAAAATCTGTTTGGCGAAAAGCAAACAAACAGAAAGGTATGGAAATGCCAAGGGCGCCCTCTGTGTCGAAACGGATGATGTGCTGATTTAAATAGTCCTCGTGGCAGTGGTACTGGTCAATGCCTACTCACGTTCCTTTTCGTCATTTTTACCATTTGACTCAAATTATTTCGAAATTGTTTCTATAATCTAATAACAATGAGTAGCAGTGTGTTATAGGTTTGTGTTCTTCCGGTCTTGGGTTAGTATCCTGCTGTTGCAGAATATAATAATTATTTATTCTGTTATATATTGGAGCGTCCCTGAGCTAGTGATACTCTCGTTTGGCACACCCAGGCTCTGTAAAGTGGGCACCTAAAAGTGGGAGGAAACCTGGCGATTGTGTATGATCTCGGCATAATCACTTCCTTGTACGGCCGTTGATCTAGAACAGTGTTTCCCAAAAAATAAATTTCGCTGACCTTTATTATACCTCCAATTATTTCCAAGGCAAGGACCACGTTAATCCTAAATATTATATGTAAGATGTAAATAGTAGGAGAAATGTAAATAAATAAAAAATAACTGGACTGTAAGAGTTTACTTCAATCCGGAAATCATTAAATTACTAAAATTAAATACTAACTTAAGATAAATATTCATAAAAAAAAAAAAAAAAAAAAAAAAAAAAAAAAAAAAAAAAAAAAAAAAAAAAAAAAAAAAAATCTGTGACTCTACAACCCATTTATATGACCCACTTATAAGCTCAAATTTATAATATACTTACCGTTAGAAAGCAAAAGATTTGAGAAAAATGTTATCTTATATGAAAAGGTCTGGCAGGCAATGAAGAGCGATGAGAAATGAATAGAACTAGATGATTGTTTTAGATTATGATTTCTGTAGTTTGATTATTAATTCTAAACAAAATGTTTCCATTGAAGCTCATTTTAATTCTTTTCTAACTCCATATTTTTAAAATAAAAAAAAAAAAATTTTGATAACAGATAAATTAACAACAACAAGTGAAAGTCTTTGATTGCGCGAACCAGATTTTTGTATGACTTAAAACATTATATATATATATATATATATATATATATATATATATATATATATATATACACACAATATAAACAATATCCGTTACAATAGTATTATTTATTTTACTCCGCAGTGATCAATAAACGCTTAATTCCGTTCAAAATCTCATTAACAGGGGATTGAATAAATAATGATCTGCAGATGGGGATACATGGATTATAAAAAATCAAAAAGTTCCTTTTTTTTTTTTTTTTTTTTTTTCTAACTTCCGTTTAATTGTTATTTGTATTGACCTAACGAAATTCCGTTTGCATATCGTTCGAGTAACATATCGTTGCTAATGTTACTTAAAATTCAATATTTTATAGATGCAGTGCATAGGAAACAGAAGATTTATGACTAGCGAAAAAGGTTTTTATGCTAAACAAGAAAAAAAATCTGGTGCGCGCAACACACGACTTTCACTTACCTCCGTCGTTAAAAGCAATTTATGAATTTTTAAATACATCCATGTATATATATAATATATATATATATATATATAATATATATATATATATATAAATGAACCGCCTTATATACTAACCGTTTATATCAGTCTTCTATTATTATCTTATGAAAGAGAAAAGTCACTTTGGTAAATAGTTTTTTATTTTAATTTTTTTTTAATTTCGCAAAGTAACAGTAATCTATATATCTTTATATATAAAATTGAAGTCAGGAGAAGGATCTTATTGAAGAAAAAAAGAGAAAAGTTACTTAAGTCAATAGGTCCTTTTTTTTTTTAAGTCAATAATAATCTCTCTAACTATATATATAAAAATCTGGTGCGCGCAACACACTCTTATACGTTGCTAAAATCAATTTAAGAATTTTCAAAATCAATTTAAGAATTTTCAAATACCGTTAGATATGAAATAACTTTAATGAATTAATTAAATTAATTTTATATAGAAACGTGTGATTTATTAAATAATCTATTATATTATTATATAAAACAATTAGTTAGTTTTATCCGCTTTCCATCACTCACCATTAGAATTTACAACTTAGCGTATAAGATAATATTTTTTCTAAAACATTTCTCTTTCCAAACGGTATATTATACGTCTATTTTACTATTCTTCAAACAAAAAGGCGAAAATCGCAACAAAAAATATTTTTGCTCTTTTCTTTTTTAGTTGGCTATAAAATCCGTTCAACTTGCTTATTTAGCTATTTCTTAGCAATGCTAATCTGATAATAATATGGTAAATTTTACAAAATCTACAAAATTAAAGTAGAGGAAAACATTTTGAAATATCGGCATTTAAGCCCTGCCATACTATTTTAATGAGAATGACCTTCATGATACTAAAGCTCATCCAATTTTACATCGATATAGCGAGTTTAATCAATATCGTTAGAGCCGTTTTTGAGAAAACTGTAAACAGGTTCAAAATACATATTATAAAGTGGCTCATCTGGTAACCCCATTCAGACGAAAATGTTGCTGTAACAAATCAGGCTTATATTTGACTTGAATATGAAATTTCAGGTTCGTACACACACTCGGACACACAGATCTTTTTTCGGGACTTGATTATTTGGACTCAAGGGACCCTATTTTCGTTGATAACTGAAATTCGAAAATTTTTGCGATCGCAATATTTTAATTTAATAATAATAATATTAAATATTTAAATATTATCTTCTTAATTTTGTTTACTTCCATACTTTATAACTGTCATCTTATTATCATTTTTTATTTAATTTTATATTTTGTTTCCATATCATATTACTGTCACCATATTATTATTATATACCTAACATATTATTAAGTTTATAATTACATTGATTGCTATATTGTTTCTCTCAGCCCTGATGAAGGCCCACAATGCAAATAAGTACTTTTTAATGTGTGTTACTTTTTGAGACCCTACCCAAACAATCTTCCTCATCTAATAAAGTTTTATTATGATACATATTTTTGGATATAATTATTGACCGTTGAGAATTTTTAGAAGGAATAAGTCCGGGTTGCGTTTCCATCCTAATAACTAGGACTAGTTTCCGTTCTCCTTAAATACGCCCTGATGATGACCCGCAATGAGGTCGAAACGTTGGCAAAAAATAAATCGTTGAAACTACCTAATTGTGTCATTCACTGACCGCCTCCCGGACTAATTCCTTCTGGTACATATTTTTGTTTATCACTGTGTTATGACAAGTGTATAGACTTTTTTATTTTCCCTTACTTATGAAGCATTGCCAAGTTAAATATTCTCAACATGTGACATATTAATATAATTATTTATAGTAAGGTTCATAACAATAACGATGTTTATAAAAATATGTTACGTGATTAGTATTCATTAATTAATTATCACATTTTTATTTTACACTAAAAATAAAATAAAGGAAATAAAATTAAATGAGTAAATCGTGAACTAGATTTATTTACAAGAGGAATAAATTAACAAGGAAAGGTACAAGAGATCCTCTGGTATAGGAGAATCATAAGTTACTTAGTGGTGGAGGAGGGTGGTTGAGCCAAGTCCGTATCCACCATATCCATAGCCGAGTCCGTATCCTCCGTATCCATAGCCAAGACCGTAGGAAGACCTGAGTCCAAGACTGGAACCGTAGCCAAGACCGTAGGCAGACCTGAGGCCGAACCATAGCTGGCGACGGCTGGAGCGTGAGCGACGGTAGCGATGGCTGGGGCGGCGGCAACGGTGGCGACAGCTGGAGCAGCGGCGACTGTGGCAACTGCTGGAGCGGCGTAGGAGATAGCTGGAGCTGCAACGGCGACTGGCTTGTTGACGGTCCTGTAAGAGCTAGAGTAGGAGGTGGCGACTGGGGCATGGGCGACAGCGACTGGAGCGTGGGCTACGGCGGCGACAGCAGGGGCGGCGTAAGACACGGCTGGAGCGGCGTAGGAAACTGCTGGAGCGTGAGCGACGGTAGCGACTGCTGGGGCAGCGTAGGAGATGGCAGGAGCATGGGCAACGGTAGCTAAGGCTGGGGCAGCATAACCATATCCAGCACCATAACCGTAGCTAGCGCCGTAGGAGAGAGCGGGGGCGGCAGCGATGCCTCCGATATAGCCAGCTCTGGCGCAGGCGATAAGGGCGAAAAGGGCGATCTGAAAGTAAAAATAAAATACATAATTAGTATACAAAATTCTTACTTTCTTTATTACTTATATATGTTTGGGACTAAAACATTTCAAACTTTACTAATTTGTACATGTTGATGTGTTAGTTCTGGTCCAGTTGCTGGGAAGAGAATGCTGTCCACCGCGCATCCCTTCCAATATATACCAGATCAAGGTAGGAAATGAGTTCAGGGTTGGGAAGATCTGATTGTTGGCTTGATAAGTTTTTTTTAATCAATCCGGTTATGAAACCCTTTTAGAGCCTTTTTATATATTTCCGGAAACGTATAAAAGTAATTATTTCTTTTTCTTAAATTCCGAATTTTACTCGTCAACCTTAAAGCGAAAATTGGTTAATAACTTAATATGAAATCGTAAACTAGTATTTTTTACGCTGAGGTATTTGTATTATTATACAGTTGTAAATATCAACAACAATTTTTTTTTCTTTAATTTTCAAAGTTGTGACACATTTTGTTTTTCTATAAAAAGTATAAATCTTCATTTCATTTTGAATGTCAATGAACATTTTTATGTATGTCTAATATTTTTATGTATGAAACTGTAGTATTCTACAATAATTAAATACTTATGAAAGGGTAATCATATAACTTGATCTTTCATGATATATCAATGGCAAAATATGTTTTAAAGAAAATTTAGGTTTGTAAGGAAGAGGTTTTAACTCTGATTATAATAAGTAAATATTAACACAATATTGCTCAGAAATACAACATGGAAGTTATTATTTACGAGAACACGGCAAAAAAAAAACCAAGAACCTGTTAGTAATCTGATTAAAAGTCAAAGTTGCTACAAAATAAAAGGAAAACGTTCTAATAATATAGCGCTGGGTTAAAAAAGCCATCCTGGATCTCAATTGATGAATCAGAACTAATTAAAATTAGTTAACTCGTTTTCTTCTTTTTCTCTCTATATATAAAACGATAACGCGGTTTCGGTTTCCGTGAACTCCTTCTAAATAACCAGACGGATTTTGATAAGTTTTTACTATCATTTCAGATATTCTTTCCTGAAGGTTTATAAGTAAATTACATTGCAATTTAGTTATTCTTTAAACAGGAAAAATAAATTTTCTGTGACCAAGTCATCAAATCATTATTCCTGAAATATAAGCAGTAACATAGACGTATAATATATAATGGAAAGCTCAAGAATTTAGAAAAGTTAATATGCAATAAAAGAAAATATAAAGTTTTTTTAAGCTCATAAACTTATGAACATAAACTTATGGCTTTAGGAAAGAGGGAGGTTATAATAGTTAAACGTGCCTACGGTATTACAGGTTCTTGCAAGTTATTTTCTACCATTTAGTACGCAATATTTTAGAAACAATATTACGTACCGAATTGTAACTAAGTTGTTAACATAAATGGTAAGTTGTTATAAATCTATAAACTAACACTGATATTAATCACTTCAAATTTAATAATATTTTATGAAAACTTATTTAAACTAATGGAAATGTAATTCCAAGCTAACATATATTGGATAGGTCATTGACAATAATTTTCTCCAATTGCTGGGAGTTTTTACAGTAATTTCATATTCAATTTATCTCTATCCATCACTTTTTAAAACTTTGTTTAAAAGATTGTATTTTTTCTAAAATAGTTCTCTCTCCAAATTGTATATATCACAAGGCAACATGCATTGTGTAAAAACTGCATAAAAAATATATGTTTGCTGTTTTCTCCATTAGCTTGATATCACATTCGTTCAACTTTTACATTTACACGATTTTATCAATTCTAAGAAGATGATATGGTTCTTGGTTTAAAAATCTACAAAATTAAAACTACTTTAGAGGAAGAAAATTAAAAAAAATGGCATTTAAGCTTCGTCAGACCATATTAATCAGAATGAAGCCTAAATGATATTAAATCCCATATAATTTTACATCCATATAGCGAGTTTAATCAAAATCATTAGAGCCTTTTTTGAGAAAATCGTCAATAGTTGCAAAATTCATTGTATAAAGTAGCACTTAATGCATAGTATGCACTATATGCATAGTATAAAGTATTGGTTGATATAAAAAAAAATTTTTGCTACTAAGTCCCTTACTAATAACGTTAATGTACCAACATTAAGTGAGAGCAATATCTTGCCATTATTGCAAGTATTTTTTCTTCAGTGGCCTATTTAACAGTGTAACAATGCAGTCCAGTCAGTTTTGATTAAAGTTAGCTTTTATATAAATAGTACATGTTAATATTTACAAATATTAACCAATTTTCATTCTATAAAAAGAAAATATGTGAAATTCACAACTAAAACAAAATTTTTACTGATCAACATAACTATAATTAAAATATGTTGACCTGTATTTTGACTACCAAATTAAACAAAAAAAAAATTAAATTAATCTTTACAAAAATTAGGTATTTCACAATGACAAACATTTACATAAAATAGAAGAATATTGTTATATTACATTAAAGAACATGTTTATATTAAAACATGTTCTTTAATGTTTGTTTAAGTCATATTATTAAATTTTCCTTGAACAAATTAAATTAATTTTTTTTAGTGAATTTTCCACCATTCGAAAGGATACCTTAAAATAGGGTGAATAGGAACAGTGGAGTGATTGGGCACAAAACTTTAATATTATTTCATAGTTGTTTCAAGAATGCTACTTACTTTACCGCAAAAAAATTAATGCTCTTATTGGTTGGCTACTGTGTATATATGGTTTTGTTTTGTTGGCAGTACTTTGGACTTATCAGTTCAACCTGTGAAAAATTGAACTGGTTTCTATGATTTTTTTCTCTCTCACAAGCTTTACCTGTAAGTATGAAACTGTTATCTATATAGCTTATTTGGTATATTTTTACTGTTCTTCAAGTTGTCTTCTAGCATAAAATTCCTTGCTCAATATATAACTTGCGACAGTTTCTTAGCAAAAGATTTTTTAGGGTATCCACATTTTCTGGATTGTGGGGTGAATGAATAGAACACAGCTGTTTTCTGTCAGATGACACATCAGATGAATATTCTTTGCAAGACAGTGATGCTCAGCTGGTTATGTCATGCACATCTAAAGATGAACCTGGATTTGATTCTTTATCCACAAGTTGAGAGAATAATAATAGGCTTACCGAACCCGAAAGTTCGATGCCGATACAACCAAACTTCGCTGCACAGACTCGTCCAATGTTCGCCAGTCAAGCCCAAGTCCCCGGGATCAGCCTTAATGCGATCCTCCCATCGACTCTTCGGCCTACCTTTCGGACGCCGAAGAGTCAGTTCAGCGAATACCAACTTTCTCGGAATCCGTTCCTCACCGAGCCCAACAACTTTACGCGTCCATTTGAGTCTCCGCGATGCCATCAACTCAATTATATTCATAGGATACAAGTTCCACAAGTTGAGAGAAACAGTTCTTTATTAAGTAATATTACAATCAGTCCAATTCAGGGCATTTTAATAGTGATATAGTACAACATTTATACTACATTCACACGATATATACAAAAAAATAAATTTATATTATAATAATACAATATTCATAAATACAAAACCAAATCAATAAAAATATTATACAAAACAAAATCAATACAAATATATACAAAAGTCACTCATACCTATATACAATCCTCAAGCATACAGCACGTGAGTGGAGAATCTAGCCAATGCTAGAACTGCAATATACAGGACACAAGAGATCTCGAGGCCACTGCCGTTTCAACCTTCTAGGGTATCCACAAGTTAGCAACATTTTACTTTTTGAAATGTTTGGAAAAAAAAAAAACTTAAGAATTTTCTACTTCATGTTTGTAAGGTTTTAGAATCTGATGATGGAGGATACATCGGTCTGTTTTATAAAAGAATCAACCAAAGTCATAGGTTTATCAAAACTCAAAAGGAAGTTTATTTTGGCCCAAGCTCATATACAAATTAATCTCATATACAAATTAATCTCATATACAAATTAATCGCATACAACTTCGCACCATACCTAATTCACATCATTCACTCCTATTTAACAAATAGACAGTTTTATATTCGATTTCTTACATGTTACAAACTATTTTGATAAGACTAAACATTTAGGGTCGATTCGTAATCTTAATTATATACATATAAAATTCCGAAGAATGTTTCAAAAACTTCGTACTGGCTGTATTATAACCGGATTGATTTCCAAATTTATCGAGTGAACAATCGGATCTTCCCAACCCTGAACTCATTTCCTATCTGGATCAGGTATATATTGGAAGGGATGCGCGGAGGACAGCATTCTCTTCCCAGCACCCGGACCAGAACAAACATGTACAAATTTGTAAGTTTCGAATGTTATCGTTAGACAATCAAATCTTAATAATCTTGAAATAAAATATCTTAGGTGATTTATTAATCATTTAATTAATTTACAGGCAGTTCTCTTTGCTCTCATCGCCTGCGCCAGGGCTGGCTATATCGGAGGTTACGCTGCCACTCCAGCTTTGGCCTATGGTGCCGGCTACGGTTATGGTGCAGGATACGGTTATGCTGCCCGAGCGCTTACCACAGTTGCCCATGCCCCAGCTATCTCCTACGCCGCACCAGCAGTCGCTACCGTCGCTCACGCTCCAGCTGTTTCCTACGCCGCTCCAGCTGTTTCCTACGCCGCCCCAGCAGTTGCCGCCGTAGCCCACGCTCCAGTCGCTGTCGCCCATGCCCCAGTCGCCACCTCCTACTCTAGCTCTTACAGGACCGTCAACAAACCAATCGCCGTTGCCGCTCCAGCTATCTCCTACGCCGCCCCCGCCGTCGCTACCGTAGCTCACGCCCCAGCTATCTCCTACGCCGCCCCCGCTGTTGCCACCGTCGCTCATGCTCCAGCCGTCGCCACCGTCGCTAGCGCTCCAGTCAGCTATGGTATCGGCCTCAGGTCTGCCTTCGGCCTTGGATACGGTTCCAGTCTTGGACTCAGGTCTGCCTACGGTCTTGGATATGGTTACGGTCTTGGACTCAGGTCTTCCTACGGACTCGGCTATGGTTATGGTGGATACGGACTTGGCACCACCCTCCTCCACCACTAAGGATCTTATGTTTTTCCTGTACCTGAAGATCTCCAATACCTTTCCCAATTAATTTATTCCTCATCTAAATAAAATAGTTAAATTTATACAGTTTTTGTATTTGAATTCCCGAATTTTCCGTATTTATTTGATTTGGATGGAAGGAGTTAAAGAAAAGCTAAATTTTCAAAATGTATAATACATAAAATTGAAGGTCCTAATAACTATTAATTATTGATAAACTATTTATTTTTGTATCAGGATAATTATAGATGCTTTGTGATAGCAAATTTCAGTTGTGGGTAATTGTGGATATTTTAAAAACTCACTGTCCATAAAACATTGAATAATGATGAATGATTAATCAGAAAAATATTCAATTTATGTTTTCAACTGTAATACAATAATGAAGTACTGCTTGAAAGTGAGTTCGACTTCAAACTTGTATCTGTGGGAATCTTTTTTTCCATTTGATGTATTCAATTTAATGTAATACCTGCTGCATAATTGATAGATTAGAAATTATCATAGGATGGTGGTATAGTTGAAACTAACTAAACATTCTGCATGTAACACGAACAAGTCGTCTCTATTTACTAATTATGTAATTTTTAATTAGTAAAATTAACTTAAGTAATTACTTTTATTTTATAATAACATATTGCTCTAATGTATAAATGATACGATCTTAAAAATGCTATTTTTATTTTTGGATCATTAAAAAAATGACCGTTTTTTTAATACTCAAAACATTTATTGACATTTCTTTCTCTTTCAATTCCCAATGTTATTGGTATTATTTTAATCCTAACACTGTATTAAATCGTATTGTAAACATTATGCCTCCTTGTGAGACCCAGTGTTTGTTAGGTATTTCTTCAACCAAAATGACACTACGTAACGAAATTCAGGTCTAATTGCAGAACTATTAAAAACGAAAATTGTTATTAGAAAGCTTTAATAAAACATAAGTTTCATACCACGACAAGATTGCTTTGTTTTGCTTCAAATTTACATTAAACCTTTTGTGATATCTAAAATAAAGATGTGAAACCAGCACGTCAGATTATGTTAAATTCATTGACAATCAGCAAATAGGATAGACTAATAAATAAAATAACATGGCAGGCATGAGAAAGAACTGTACCCGGCAGCACGTCTTCTTGTCTTCTATCATTTCTTAAATGAAGTCTTCATTTTATGTCAGAGTGTTAATAAGGCTATCATTATATGGTTAGGGGCCATTTGGAGGGTCCATAGCTTAAGTGAAGTAAGCGAGCTCTTTGAGAAGGCCCAAAAGGGGCTGAATAAGATTATTCGACCCATTTTAATAATTATTTGTGCAATTTAGGATGAATTTTCACCTGATGACGGCTGCTGAGGTATTTTCCTCCTCTCACCTGAGCCTGTTGGTTCGTTGTTGGAGGGCGGAGAAGCATAATTTAGTCCCATCTGGAGGGCTGATGATTCCCGTGGCTGGATTGGTGGTACTACAGACTAGATTAGTGGTCCTAATGGCTGGAGCATTGAAAAATATAAAAACGAAATACTCGCACAGCCGTACATACATTTCTGAACTTTTGGTAATGCTAAACACAGTTTGATAGAGATATTTTTTCAATGAGTAGACAAATCAATAGAAAATGACTGTAATGTCTAACTTAATGTTTTTAGGTGTAAAATCATAACGAAGTACTGTCCTGAAACGCGATACAATGATAAATATGTATTTTGTCTTCATTTTTATTCCATAAATTTACCATTAGACTTATTTGTGATCAACAATTATAGCGATAAATCAGATCGTAAGATTAGATAGAATAAATTTAAAAATAAGTAATGAGAAATTGTTTTCATAAAACCAATACAATGTTGAGAAGGGTTACCTGTAGCATAGTGATTAGCATAACAGCCTCCTATGTTCAAAGTCCCAGGTTCGAACCCACAGGTGGCCCTACGATCTTTTAATGGGAGTAAAAAATCCTTAAGCCGGGAGTTTGCCGTCCTTTGGAGGGGACGTTTAAAGGTGGTTCTGTACGATGTCAAGTACTCGTTAGAGATCCCTATCCTAATTAAATCTGGATAGGCAAAATTTAGAACTCCTACTGTAGCATCGTCCAATTAGCCACAGTAGCATAAATGGAAGTTTAAAAAAAAAAAAAAATAATACAATGTTGAGTACTGAAGCTGCCATAAAACACCGGTTGAATAAAGATGTCCATCCCTTTGAACCTTGTTTTCAAAAATATTTTTTTCAGATATCAACAAAAACAAATCAAATTGCTGTATGTCTAATATTATAAAAATTATCTAATACTGTCCATATAATCTTACAAGCTACTTTATCACTTTACATATCATAGTCGTAAATATATGGAAAATAAATAAATAAAAATACATATTTATTATTGTGTCTCGTTTCGGGACAGTAAGTCAGTACGGTTTTATATATGAAAACATTAAGTAAGAAATTACAGTAATTTTCTATTAAGTTTTTTTTCGGATCTTCCTATTCAAAAAATCTCTCTATCGAATTTTGCTGAGCATTACCAAAAGTTCATAAATCTATGTAAGGCTTTGCGATTCTGTCAGTATTAGTTTTGCTTTAATTTCGCTCTTCATCGTTGATTGAGATATTTAAATAGATTATAACTTTTATGAAATTTTTAAAAAATCCTTAAAAATGAATGAGACGCAATACGAAACCCAAAGTTTTCTTAAATGTATCTGATCACAACTATAAAGGATGTAAAATGTATATAACAATAATTAGCCATTGAGATTTTCTCTGATATTATCGGCAAAAAATATTTTCCTGAATTGAAAATATGCTAACAACTTGATACAATCATACATTTCTTTTTCCTTACGTTCACCTCTAGTTCGCCTTTGTAGGCTATACGGGGGGTTTTCGGTCCAGGGATTGAGGTCGGGGGATTAATATAAGAAAAACCTCCAGAAAAATTAAAAAAGAAAAGAAAGATCATATTACAATATAATACATACCATATTATACTATATTGTGATCATAATACCATATGATACCACACATGTAGTAGTATGAAATAGCAACAAAATACCGAAAGCACTTATATTAGCATTCTTGCATCGGTTCGAACAGTGGAGCAATTGGAGCTAACCAAACTAAAAACACAACCATCCTTTCAAAAAACAATATTTATTTGTCTCAAATAGTTATAAATCTTTTATGATATCTAATTTAATGACTTGATTTATTTAAAAGTAGATTCAAGCCATGTGTTGAATAAAATATCTTCGTATTAATTAATGGACAGGTTAAAAAAATAAAACAAATAAGTAAACTGAACCCAATAAAATGACATCATAGCTGTAAAATAGCCTTCGTGTTCTTAGGGAAAAAATGATTTTTAAGATATAAATAAAATAAAACTAATCCACGACGTCTGACATAAGTAGTTATTTCAGTTTTTCGTTTTGTAATATACAATCAATACAGAATAATGATAATTCATTTCTATAGTGAAATATTTTCCCATAAAAATACAAAATTTAAATGATATTGAAGAGCATTAGATCTACGCATAATCATTTTAAGCTTACCAATCATCCAAATAAATGAGATAGGTTTGTTTCTAGGAGCTTTATAGCCGATAGATGTAAAACTTTGGAATATTAATAATAACTACAATTGTTGAGATTTATTTCGAACACTAAAATAAAATATAAATAGCTTTCTACCCCTTAACATTATTTTAAATAATATTGTTTTACTGTATCAGACTTTTATTTGCTTAACATATCCTTGTTTATATTCATGAAAAAAGGGAATAGTAAATATATCTCCGAATTTCAAAATATGCCAGCCATTTCGATGATAACCGGATTGATTTCTACATTTGTCAAGTCGGATCCACATCAATGGGATCTTCCCAACCCTGAACTCAATTTTCTTTCTGGATCAGGTATATATTGGAAGGGACGCTCAGTGGACAGCATTCTCTTCCCAGCAGCTGGACCAGAATAGAACCATTAACATGTACAAATTAGTAAGTTTCAAATATTTTAATCCCAAATATTTCTGAATAATCAAGAAATTTAGAACTATATGCTCTAATTGTGTAATTCATTTTTACTTTCAGACAGCACTCTTCGCCCTTATCGCCTGCGCCAGGGCTGGCTACATCGGAGGCCTCGCTGCCGCCCCCGCTCTCTCCTACGGCGCTAGCTACGGTTATGGTGCTGGCTATGGTTACGCTGCCCCAGCCTTAGCTACTGTTGCCCATGCTCCTGCCATCTCCTACGCTGCCCCAGCAGTCGCTACCGTCGCTCACGCTCCAACCGTCTCCTACGCCGCTCCAGCCGTGTCCTATGCCGCCCCTGCCGTCGCCACCGTAGCCCACGCTCCAGTTGCCGTCGCCCATGCCCCAGTCGCCACCTCCTACTCTAGCTCCTACAGAACCGTCAACAAACCAATTGCCGTTGCCGCTCCAGCTATCTCCTACGCCGCCCCAGCCGTCGCTACCGTAGCTCACGCTCCAGCTATCTCCTACGCCGCCCCCGCTGTTGCCACCGTCGCTCACGCTCCAGCCGTCGCCACCGTCGCTCATGCTCCAGTCAGCTATGGTCTCGGCCTCAGGTCTGCCTACGGTCTTGGCTACGGTTCTAGTCTTGGACTTAGGTCTTCCTATGGATTGGGATATGGATATGGTGGTTACGGACTCGGCTATGGTTATGGAGGATACGGACTTGGTTCAACCACCCTCCTCCACCATTAAATAAACTAATAAAAAAAATATTTAAAAAATATCAATTATAGCTTTTTATTCCCAAGTGTAATAATCCTGAATTTACGAGTATATTATTATTATTATAGTATTTGATATCTGTATGAAATTAGTGTGAATTGATATTAGTGAAAATTAACTTTTGCTAAATTGATTTTAAAAACATTTTACCAATGATAGATGCAATTTGATATTTTTGACTGGTAAGTTAATCCTGTTATAAAGTCCGTGTATAAAATTAAATTACTGATGATGGGACAAGAAGTTTGGGTCAAGGTATTCTGAGTTTTACCAACAAAGGTAAGGGTGTTGGATCGATTCACATCTTGCTTGTTTAATATCTGTTTTAGCGGTATAATATCTGATATATCACACTTAAATATCCGTTTTGTACCGTCAAAGTCAAAAAGAATCAGTCAAATTTGATTCCTCCATTAATATCATTGGCAATTTTTTTATTGATTAAGTTATTGGTATATAAATTTTAAATCTCAATTTTTTTTTCTATTGATCAACCTTTGCTTTCACCAAATCTTATACTAAGCTTAATTATTTATTTGAAATAAGTTAGATTTCACTCGGTATTAGAAATGCATTTAAAAAGTTAACATATGATTTTCATGAAAAAAAAAATGTTAGTAAGAACATAAATAGAAATTATTTTATGCGCTATTATTAACGAATATCATCTTCTACATTATCTGTTAACTAATGTGCTTTATAAAACCCTTATCTTTTCAACGGCTATAAAATATAGTTACAATATCACCATAGTTTCATTACATACCAAGCCAGTAATTACTCAAACGTCAGATGAATGAAATCCATTACTATTTAATAACATATTTTAAAATTATATTAAAATGAAAATTTAGGTTCTTTAAGTCGTTAGTGTAAAATAAAATAAAACGTTCATTTTATATGTATCAACAACTAAGAACTTCGCTGATAAAATGTTTATGCTTACTATACATATACATATATATATATATATATTTCTAAAGTTCAACATTTATTAGTTATAAGATAAAGAACAGTTTCAGATGCTGAATCAAGGACGACCCTGGACCAGACCTTTCAGAAGATGAACGGCGAGTTACAACTTTATTATCGCGTTAACTTCCTCATTAATCCTCTGCCATAGTAGCTGTAATTTTATTTTATTTTTTTTATTTTTTTAATTTCTTATATGCATGATTCTATACAAAAATTAAAAGTTTATTTATGATCTTTTTCTGAGCTTGTAATCTTGCAAAAAGTTGAGAACTGTCAATGCTAAAACAATTTTACTTAAAAAAATAAAATAACTCTAGTCAAGGAATCTGATATAATTATGAGTTTTTGATTAATAAGTAATAATTCAAGCGGGTACAGTAGGATTGAATATTGTTCTGAAAATATTTTTATTAAAAACCAGTAAAACAATATAAAATTTAGCAAGGTGACGTCAATGTCTTGTTTAAAAATATATGTCATTAAATTCAGTAAAAGATTACGCAAGAAGGATTGTCTTGAAATTAAAGAGAAACTGTTATTTAAAAATCCAATTTGGGGATAACACAACTACCACCTTCTTTACTACTCCAATAAACATTATCTATAACATTAACGAGGTATTTTTTAATCCCCCTTTGGTACTTTCGGTAGCATTGAATGGTAATTAATGCATTTGCTAAAATATTAAGCTTTCTAATGGGTATATTAAACTTATAACAATTTTTCTAAAATAAAAAAAATCACATTTTTTTATTTCTTAAATTTATATAAAATTCTTTGATATTATACATATATTGTATGCAACAAAAGACAATTCTTTGACTGTAAGAAATATTTGGATTTAGTACATCTGATGTTATTGCGACATCTTGATATGTGATTAAATTTATAGGTATTCGGTCCAAAGTTCTCATTTTATATATATATCTCTGTGTGTGTGTGTGTGTGTGTGTGTTGTGTGAGACATAGATATACTACATTAAAGGAAATATTGGGTTGACAACTGCGTCATTAATAAACTTATAGATGATGGTTTGTGATTGTTAAATGGAAATAAAAAGAAAAAAATAAGACACTAGAAATGATGCATATTAAATTTATTTACAGGAGGAATAAATTAATGGGAAAACGTATAGGAGATCTATAAATAATAGAAAATATAATTATCCTTAGTGGTGGAGAAGGGTGGTTGAGCCAAGTCCGTATCCACCATATCCATAGCCAAGTCCGTATCCTCCGTATCCATAGCCAAGTCCGTAGGAAGACCTGAGTCCAAGACTGGAACCGTAGCCAAGACCGTAGGCAGACCTGAGGCCAAGACCATAGCTGACTGGAGCGCTAGCGACGGTGGCGACGGCTGGAGCGTGAGCGACGGTGGCAACAGCTGGGGCGGCGTAGGAGATAGCTGGAGCGTGAGCGACGGTAGCGACGGCGGGGGCGGCGTAGGAGATAGCTGGAGCGGCAACGGCGATTGGTTTGTTGACGGTTCTGTAGGAGCTAGAGTATGAGGTGGCGACTGGGGCATGGGCGACGGCAACTGGAGCGTGAGCTACGGTGGCGACAGCTGGAGCGGCATAGGACACTGCTGGAGCGGCGTAGGAGACAGCTGGAGCGTGAGCGACGGTAGCGACTGCTGGGGCAGCGTAGGAGATGGCTGGGGCATGGGCAACGGTAGCTACGGCTGGGGCAGCGTAACCATAACCAGCACCATAACCGTAGCTAGCGCCGTAGGAGAGAGCGGGGGCGGCAGCGAGGCCTCCGATGTAGCCAGCCCTGGCGCAGGCGATAAGAGCGAAGAGTGCGGTCTGAAATCAAATGTTAAAGATTTAATAATTTGTTCTGTTTTAATGCATATTATTGCTTTGCTAATAGATTATTGGTTATATTTTATAAATTAAACATTTTGAACTTACAAATTTGTACATGTTTGCGTTAGTATTCTGGTCCTGCGGCTGAGGGAGAATGTTGCTCACTTCGCGAATCTTCCAATATATACCTGATCCAGATAGGAAATGAGTTCAGGGTCGGGAAGATCCTACTCTTCATTTCAGAAATTGAGAAATCAGTCCGGTTATTCACACTGTTTCCCTGATTTTTTTTTTTGTTTTTTATAGAACCAATCTATTTTAAAATTATTTGATAAAAAAGTAAACAAATAATAATCAGTAATCATCTAAAAAGAATTTGTCATCAAACAGACGGATACACAGTAGCGAATTATATTGTTTATACTTGGTTTATAGTTTATTAGAGCCTTTTTTTTCCTTTTTATGTTTCCATAAGAATATTTTAATCGTTTTATGTAAAGGATAAAAAAAAATTGCTTATTACTCTGTACTAACTTTTTAACTTTTTGCTTTCTGAATCAGTTATACTCTGATTTAATGGTTTAGTTAGATATATAATCATTAATCAAATACTGGGTGTGTTAGCTAAATAAAACCCTTTATTTATAGTATTAACGATTTTAGGTTTAGTTATATTTCATTATATTGTTTTATCATACATTTTAAAATATTATTTATATGACTCTAGTAGCTACTAGATGTTATTAATGATAAAAGAAATATCGATTTTCCTAATAACTTTTGTAAATTAATAATCTTCATTAATGATACTGAATTAGAACCACCCATTAATAAAAAAATGATTAATATTTTTAAAAGACAATCATATAACAAGAGTACAAAAATGAAGGAAAAACAAGATGAAAAAAAAGGCTCAAGAATAATTGTAGATGAACTGACGAATATAGCCTACGATATTAATTATGGGAAAGATAATGCTAAAAAAACAAAAAAACACCAACCATATAGAAACTTTTAAACTAAACAATCCAAAATTTACTGAAATAACCTTAATACATTTAAATGGTAACAAAATAAATAAATTTGTGCTTATAATAATTATCACGGTGAGGCGCATGTATAGTAGTTTCCACTTTAAATATTGCTGAAAAATTTTTAATAATTTTTTATAATAAATAATGAAATTTATAATTTATAATGAAAATTATATTCCAACTAAGAATAATTTCTTGAAACATTCTACTATTTGTTGGGCTGCCAGAAAGCCTTTTCAATACAAAACTGTGCTGTAATGAAAATTCATATAAAAAAACATGACATTGCTTGCAAAATCATAATTTCATCAAGATGTACACGTATTATAATGATGAGGCCGCAGCTTTCCGCATTAAAATGTTCGGTGAATGTAAGTTTTCCTTGCTACAAAAATTAAATGTTGTAAGGACCAATATTTATTAAAAAAAATTGCAAAATAACCAATTTTTGTAATTTTCAGCAACGAAAAGAATATCATAACTCGGAAACAAGTTGTATATGTCAATTGTACTTATTATATAAACGTTTTAAATATGTTTAGTTTAATAATTTTACACTAAGCCTTATTTAGAGAATTTCGCAATGCTTATAAAATAAAAATAAAATGTTACACTCAACACAGGACTTTCCCTTACCATAATAGTCAAAATCGATTCTGGAATTTTGTCAACGTCAAACGTGTCAAAATAGGAGTGTAGTGTCGCATAACGTCAGGAAAAAGTTATGTTCTAAAATTTCCTAGAATATTTGGACGTTTCAAGAAAATAATCAGGAGTAACCTTCTATCACTATATCTATATTTTTTCTGTTAATGTTTGCAGTTGTCCATGAGTTTTATCTGAAAAACTCAAATATATCTACTTTATATCAATCACTATTATAGAAGAGTATATTAGACTATGATCATATCAATTGGAAACGATCTCTTCTTTTTTTTTGTTCATATGTATTTATTTATTCATACATGTCAAACTTTACAACGTTTAGAGGCTTCACATGCCTCATCTTCAGATATTCAATGTTATCTAAAATATAATTGTACAAATATTTCAACTAATTATATATATATTAAGTATATATTATTTATAAATTAGAAATAATTTATATTTTAACTATTTACACTATGTATAAAATTTTATATATACTTACATCCATTTCCATATTTTTATACAATATAGGTCATTAAAAAATGTATTTGAATCACAACATCAAAACTTAATATTTCATTATCACATATACCACTTTGTTCTGTGTATTTGAATGTGTTCTCAACTGGTCTTTATCTAATGCCTTCCTATTCAATTCAATGTTTTCAAACAAACAAAATACTACTTCTACCCAGGTCAGTTATTAAAACCCACACAACATTCATCCCCACACACATCCATACATATATACACACAACACACACACATACAATATATGTCCATATATACAAATTCAGATACATACATACATCATATATATAAACATATGCATCCACACATATACACACACACAACACACACACACACACACATATATATATATATATATATATATATATATATATATATATATATATATATATATATACATATATACACACATACACACACATAACACACACACACACACACACACACACACATACATACATATAACCATTTATATGCACACATACAAAACCACATACATAACCTCATATATCACATATTTACATTCAATTATATACATTATATACAAAACTCTAATACACATGCATTCCAAATACATACACCTATTTATAATTTTTATTAATTTAATTTTCATTTATCAATCAAAATTAAAAATTCAATTTATTAATTATATCTGCATAATTTTGACTTATTTTCTTTGAATCTGTTTTGTAATTTACAGTATTTATTATGTTTTTAGTTATATAGATTGACTCCAGTATCTTTCTATTTTTCTAAAATAATCAGTTAGTTTTATGTTCATTTCATCACTCTCTATTAACTTTTAAAAGCTTGTGTATGAGATATTATTACTTTTTTTTTCTAAAATCTTTAGCTTTCCAACGATATATCATAGATGTATATTACTGTTCTTATGTTAAAAAACGTAAAATTGCATTAAAAAATATTTTTTCTGTTTTCTCCTTTAGTTGGGTATCGAATTTATTCAATTTATATATTTACTTGTTTTTCATTAGCCTTAACAAGATAATATAGTTATTGTTATTGAATATACAAAATTAAAGGTACTTTAGAGGAAGACAATTTAAAATATCGGCATTCAAGCCCTGTCAGACTATTTTAATCAGAATGATACCTACATAATATTAAAGCCTATTGAATTTTTCATCGATATAGCGAATTTAATTAAAATCGTCGGAACCGTTTTTGAGAAAATCGAAAAAAGGTGCAAAATGCATGGTATAAAGTGCCTCTTCTGGTAAGCTCATTTAGATGAAAAAAGTTTTGTCACGTCTCGGGCGTATATTTGTCTTAAATATGAAATTTCAGTTTTATAGGACTTACTGTTTTCGCCCGAGAGTTACCACACACACAGACCTTTTTGCGGGACTTGGTTATTTGGACTCAGGGGACCCTAAAACGTGTATTTCCGTTGAAAACTGGAATTCGAAAATTTCACGATCGCAATACTTCCCCTTACTATATATAGTAAGTGAAAGTAAAAAAGTAAGTGTCGAGCAAGGTTATACAGAAAACTAAATTTTAATATTATTAATAATGATAATTCGGATCTCTAAAAACGTTTTATTCAACTAGCTTTAAATTGATCTAAAATAAGCCTAACTTCATTGGTCAGTCAAAGATAATAAAGATATTAAAATATAACAAAATGTAAATACTTCTAGAATCAATATAGAATTATGCAATTACGTATAATTAGTACTAAAAAAAATTGTAATTTATATATTTCTCATAAATGTCTAATCATATTGTAGGACAGATACTAGAACTCAAGAGAAACGAAAATTTCATATCTTTCTCAATCGATCTAAAACGTTTACTGTATTATCTGCAATTGCATATTGCAAAAATATAATTCCAAAACAACTATTTGTTTGTAAAATTAAAAATAGTCATATAATGAAAATCATTTGGATTTAACTTTAACATTTTTTTTTTCTCAATTAAATAGTAATCAATAAAAGTTGTTGGCAACAAATCTGTTAAATTATTTTCTAAGAAAAAATAAAAATAAAAATAAACTTTATTCACATATTTACATTTGGACAAAATGTTAACAATGATTTTGGATGAGTCATCCTTACAATCAGAAAATATTTTTGTTTTTTTGTGATTATAGTACATTAGCCTAATGGCAAACATATGGTGAAAAATTGAGGTTACTTTGCGATTGTAGGAAAAATTATACAAAAAACCTACGCATAAAAACTACACATAAAATAATTGAGAATACATAAAATATTTAAAGATACATGAAATAATTGAAAATACATAAAATAATTGAAAATACATGACATAATTGAAAATACATAAATTAATAGAAAATACATAATATGATTGAAGATTATAAAATTTATAACATAAGAAAGTAAGTTAATTTAATAATACATGTTTTGTTCTCTTATGAGTATATCGTTTTAGTGAAAATTTATTGTAATTACCGATTTCTTTTATTAATGGGTTTTTAGAGACTGGAGTTTTACTGAAGTAAGAAGCTGTTTGTGAATGGACAAGTTGTTTGATTGTAGGAAGCTGCAAGTCTTGGAGCATTGATGATATTTTCGTGTATCGGGGGAAATTATTAATTATCCGCATTGACAAGTTTTGAATTCTCTCGAGTTTATGGAAGTTAGTCGAGCAGGATGAGCTCCAGACTGGAGAGGCATATGTGATTAACGGGCGAATGACTGATTTATATATTGTTAATTTGTTTTGAGTACTCAAACGGGATTTTCTATTAAAGTAAGGAAACATTTTGTATATTATTTTTTTCGCCTTGTCAATTTTTCTGTTGATGTGGTCGGTGAAAGTAAGTGATTTGTCTAAAGTAAGGCCTAAGTACTGTACAGATTTTGACCATGGGATGAGAGCTGAATTTAACTTAATTTGGTGGTTTATTTTTGAGCGACGTTTAGTGAACAGGATTGCTTCAGATTTGGTGGGATTAATTTTCAATTTCCATTTGTTGCAATACTTGTTAAATTGTTTAAAGTATTGTTGTAAGCGATTTACTACAGTATCAATACGATATGATGAAGTATACAATGCAGTGTCATCGGCGTATAAAGACCTCGTCACAAATGGGTTGGTCGGTAGGTCGGAAATGAACAAATTAAAAAGAATTGGAGATAAGCAAGAGCCTTGGGGAAGACCCACCGAGATAGGGAGAGTATCGGAAGTAGATTTGCCAACTTGAATATAAAACTGTCTATTTGATAAATATGAGTGAATAATGTGAATCAGGTATGGCGGAAAATTATATGAGATTAATTTGTATATGAGTCCGGAGTGCCACACAGTATCAAATGCTTTTTCTAGGTCCAGAAGGAGCATACCGGTATGTTTGCGTTCGTTAAAGGCTTTAGTGATGAAGTCAGTGAGTCGTGCCAATTGGTCAACGGTGGAGTGATGTTCCCTAAAACCAAATTGTTCATCTATTAGTAAATTATTTAGTCTAATATGCTTGTTAATTCGTTTGAGTATTAATTTTTCTAGAATTTTGGATAGTATATTTAGTAGACTTATAGGTCTGTAGTTCGAAACATTACTATGGTCTTTATTTGGTTTTTTTATAACTATAGTTTTGGAAGTTTTCCAGACTATGGGGAAGTAACTAAATCTTAATATGGAATTAAATATTTTGGTTAAAAAATAAATAGATTTTCGGCTTAAATTTTTTATTACTAGGGAGGGAATGCTATCATCGCCTGGGGATTTTTTAGGTTTTAGACCTTTAATGATTTTTCCGGTTTCTTTTGGAGAGATAGATGAGAAATTAACAGTAAGAGGTGATTTTAAATAATCGCGGACGGATTTCTGAATTTTTCGGTTGTGGTGATTTGATCCAAAGAGAGAAGTAATTGAGGGAGTTGTTTGGAAATGCTTGGCTAATAGTTGAGCTTTATCTCTGTCCAGATATGCATAGCCGTCATTATTTTTTAAAGGAGGAATTTTCAGAGACTGCTTAGTTAAATTCTTGTGAATTTTCCACATTTTATTATCCCCTGGCTGACAGGATTTTAAAACCGTAGCCCAGTTTTCGTTTTTCCAATTATTAAGACGTGTTTTAATATAACTATTTAGTTTATTATAGACTAATTTGGTTTTTGGGTTATTATTACGTTGGAAGTATCTTTTTAATCTATTTTTAATGTATATTAGGGCTCTGAGTCGGTAGGGTAAATCATTATGATAATGTGGATGGAGATAATGTTGTGGAATGGATAACGACATGGCTAATTTGATATGTTTATAAAAATCAATTAGAGTAGTGTCGATTTCTTTCGAATCATTTATGGTCGGATTTATGTTGATTCGGGAATCTAGCTCTTTCCTGAACTTTTGCCAGTCAGCGTCTTTGAGCGAAAATTTGAGTATTTTTGAAACTGTAGGTAGGGGAGATTGAATACGAAAAATCACGGGATTATGGTCTGAATTTAGAAATGGTAAGGAGATAAGAGGTGATAAATTGTAAATATTTTTCGTTAGAGCCAAATCGATAATACTAGGTTTGTAATTACGTTGAGTCGGTATATGGGTTGGTTCAGGCGGACTGTGTAGTTGAATGAGGTTTTTTACTATGAAGTTTAGAACGAATTTACCGTTTTTATTTGTTCTGTTACAGTTCCACTGTGTGTGCTTAGCGTTTAGGTCTCCAAAGATGATCACTTGTTTATTTAATTTGAATAGTTTAGTCATGTCTGGAATATTTATTTTATTTGGCGGGATGTACACAGATATTACAGTGGTTGATTTATTGTTAATAATTGTATTAATCGCAACGGCTTCGGTAGACATTAAGTCAGGAGCTTGTATAAAATGGTGCTGGACATCGGAACGGACTAAGAGCATGACGCCCCCACCTGCTCTGCTACGATCTCGTCTATAAATGACATATCCCGGAAGCGAGAAACGATCAGTTTCAGAAAGACGTGTTTCACAAACAGAGACTAAATGGGGTTGATTATGATTTAAAAATAATTTAAATTCTACGTCGTTTCCGCGAATAGTTTGTGCGTTCCACATCATAAATTTAATTTTACTATTGTCACTAGTCATTAGAAATTTTTGAATGAGTTGTGGCATCTATTATAACGTTAAGGAGAAAGCTTGTTGTGGTAGAGTACGGGATATAATCGCTGATTTTAAGTTTTGTTGAATTAAGGCCAAGGCAAAAGTTGTTTATATCGCCGCTTTTACAATTGTAATTTAACAAGACAGTGTATATAAACAACTTTACAACGCTAACACTCATAAGAGATTTGAATATATAATTATTATGAATATATTTGCACAATACGATGACCATTAATCAAACATAGAAAGTATGCCTTCTACTAGAATAAAGATTTTTGACATACCGTCTTCGGTGCTTTTTAGTTGTGATAAAATTTTTTTGAAGTTTGTAATTAATTTACTTACATTAAATAGATTAAACATACCTTTTATTCTTTAAAACAGTCAGACATCGTAGGTTCATTAGGGTTGTTGTTGACGGTTTTCGGAGAGAACGTGTTTTGAGGCCACGGTGATTTCGGGGTTGGTAGTACTGGAAATTCTTGATCGCTTTGTGTAAATGTTTTTCGTGGAATCGCTCGTAGTGCAGGGTTTTTTTTGCTTAGCTGTAGTTCGAGATTTCTTTGGTATTTGGAGCATTGCGTGGAGTTTGAAAAATGTTCATCAGAGCAATTGCAGCATTTGGGTTTGAAACCGTCAATTAATGTATTTGGGAAGTTCTGCGCATGCGCGTGAGTATAGCAGTCATATTTCAAGTCGGCTCTCGGATTTCTTGCTTTTACAGTTGGATTTCACTTCAGCACAGTCTTGAAAACATCATCAGACTTCAGGATAACAACAACAGTTATTATTGGAGCAAACAGCGGTAAGTTGTGATATAATTTACAGTGTAAAGTGAATGCTGAGTCACCTCTTCATATCAGCTGATTGCCAATAGCCCGGCAAGGCTGGTCTTGCTTAACTTTTTTTAAGTTATTGTTTTTTTTCCCACATCTGGTTATTATTTAATTACTTTCTATACATGAAATGCGATATTATCATCAAGTAATGTCCTCCAAAGCTTCAACTAAAAGATCTAGATCTAGTGGTTCAATCCCGTCACCTACAAAACAAAGACCCCGCCGTGATACTAATAAAAGATTAAATCTACAAGCAACCCCTTCCGGTACTAATTCAGAATCTGAACCACAACCTGGCACATCGTCACAAGGGATGACTGACGAATCGCCGTTTTTCACCCCAAATCCTTTTCAGATTTTACATAATGAAAAAGAAAACATGGAATCTACTCCTATACCTAGTGAACCACGGCCTCCTCCAATATTTGTCAAAAATATTAGAAACTTCCAGTTGTTGTGTGCGCAATTGAACAAAATTACCGAATCTACCAGCTACTACTGTATGAGTAGAATCAATGATACCAAAATATCTCCTACTACTGCCGAGACATATAGAAAAATAGTGAAATACCTAACTGAAACCAAAGCAGATTTCCATACCTATCAGCTACGCCAAGAGAGAGCTTTAAGGGTTGTAATCAGAAACTTACACCCCTCGACACCAGTTGAAGCTATTAAAGAAGAACTAACGGAGATGGGCTATAAAGTGCGGCAAGTCACTAACGTCCTAAAGGATAAAATTCCTCTACCTCTCTTTTTTGTGGATTTGGAACCAGCTGAAGGAGTTGAAAAAATCTATGACCTCAATAGATTGTACTATTCCAGTGTAAGAGTTGAAAAACCTTACACAAAGAGAGAGATAATTCAGTGCCATAATTGTCAAGCATATGGTCATACTAAAAGTTATTGTCATCACATACCTCGATGCGTGAAATGCGGTGAACAGCACAAGTCTGTGGAGTGTACAAAACCAAAATCAACACCAGCTGTATGTGCTCATTGCCTGAAGGACCACCCGGCCAACTATAAAGGATGCCAAATCTATAAGGAGCTGAGGACCAGGTTTCAAAAACCTCAAGTACTGGATGAAACAGCAAGACAAGTAAGAAACAGAAGAGAACCCTCAAAACTTATTGATGCCAACTTATCATTTGCCCACTTACTTGGAGGTGGGAATCAAAGTACTGAAGCCGTGGCCCTGCCGGAACTACAAAATGTACCTCAATCCATTCCACATATACCTCTTTCTCAAAATGTAACCAATCCTAAGAATCCTAATCCACCACAAATCTCTCATATTCCTCCTCCTTCAAACGCCACAGACCTTACCAGTTTGATGACATCCTTTATTTCCGAAATTAAATCCCTTGTTATGCCCCTAATATCACTCCTTACGAATCTCGTAACAAATCTCATTCCTGCCTTAAAAAAACCATAAATGACCTCACCTAATTCCTTATCCATTCTCCTTTGGAATGCGAATGGTGTTAGAACTCACACTGACGAACTTACAGCCGTACTGCAGGACAAAAACATTGATGTTGCACTCATTACTGAAACTAGACTAACCACTAAACAGTACTTTAAAATACCAGGATACACGACATACCGGACAGACCATCCAGACGGCAAAGCCCATGCCGGTACTGCTGTCATAGTCCGCCGATCCCTCACCCATCACTTACACCCAATTTCCGCCCACGATTACCTACAAGCAACTTCCATCGTTATCAAAACCTTTTCCTTTCCGCTTATCATCGCATCAGCATACTGCCCTCCTAAACATCCCATTTCCTCTGCCCAATTTGGATCCTTCCTCAACTCCTTGGGTAATCACTTCATTTTGGGTGCAGACTTAAACGCTAAGAACCAACAGTGGGGTTCTAGAACCACCAATTCTCGTGGACGGACATTGCAGTGTGCACTAAACTCCCGACGCTTTCATCTCCTACCTCCCGATTCTCCTACCTACTGGCCAACAGATCCTAACCGTAATCCTGACATCCTCGACTTCTTCATCCACAGCGGATTAGGCTCTCTGAATTTTTCCATAGCTCGCCTTGATGAACTATCCTCTGATCATAGTCCATTGATTCTAAATGTATCCATAACACCTATTCCTAAACCTATCCCACCGTCATTCATTAGGGGCCCTGTCAACTGGAACCTCTTCCGCGAAATTCTCACTAATGATATTGACCTCAGAGTGATTCTCAAAACCCCAAATGACCTTGACGACGCCGTATATTCCTTTACAACCGCTATTCAACAAGCCGCCTGGACTGCCTCCTCTCCCAAACAATCCCAAATAATTCCTTACAAAAGCCATTAACCACAACACCTGACAGACCTCATCAACAGCAAACGTCGAGCTAGAACATTATGGCAACGCACCCGCCACCCAGAAGATCGCCGCTCCTATAATTTTTTTTGTAGAAAATTAAAGCGGGAGTTGGCGATCTTCCGTTCCCAATCCTACAATACCTACCTCTCCTCTCTCTCGACTCGTGACAATTCCCTGTGGAATGTCACGAAGAGAATCCTAAAATCCCACACCATTTCCCATCCTCTCCGGCGCTGTGATGGTTCCTGGGCTGCTTCTGACAAGCATAAGGCCGAGGAATTCGCACAGCACCTTTCCAAAGTTTTTACTCCTCATCCAGAGCTTAATCCAACCCATACTGCAGCAGTTGAAGAGTTCCTCACGTCACCAATACCACTATCCTTACCACCTAAAGCAGTTAATCCCTCTGAGGTCAGATATCTTCTTAAAAAGCTTCCTCTCCGCAAATCTCCTGGATACGATATCCTTACTCCCCAAATCTTAAGACAACTTCCACCTAAAGCCATTACATTCCTTACATATCTCTATAACTGTATCCTACGCACTACCTATTTTCCTCTCTTATGGAAACATTCAACTATGATCCTTTTCCTAAAACCAGGCAAACCTTCTAACAACACGTCATCTTACAGACCTATCAGCCTACTTCCGATCCTCTCAAAAATTTTCGAAAAGCTCCTACTAAAACGAATCCTAGCCAAATTTCAAAATTTTCCTTCACATCAGTTCGGATTTCGTCCTCAACATTCCACGGTTCAGCAAGGACTCCGAGTTGTAGACCACATTTCCTCCGCCCTTGAGTGCAAGGAGTATTGTTCGGGTGCCTTTCTGGACATAGCTCAAGCTTTTGACCGGGTGTGGCACCCGGGACTGCTCTTTAAGCTCAAAACCCATTTACCTCAATCCTTATACCTAATCCTCCGATCCTATTTATCCAACCGCTCCTTCCGAGTTCGCTGTGGTTCCGAATTTTCCGAACAATATACTGTTGAGGCCGGTGTTCCTCAAGGCAGCGTCTTAGGACCCGTCCTCTACATCCTCTTCACCGCCGATATCCCTACCGACCCCAATACCTTTCTGGCAACATTTGCTGATGACACAGCCATTTTATCATCCAATTCCGATCCTGAAGCAGCATCGCTAAATCTCCAAAAGCACCTTTCCCTTGTCGAAGACTGGTGCAATGCTTGGCGCATTAAGGTTAACGAAAGCAAATGCACTCACGTCACATTCACCCTTCGACGCAAATCCTGTCCAACGGTTAATTTCAATTCTATACCGCTTCCTTCCTCAGACACAGTCCGGTATCTCGGCTTTTTACTAGACAAAAGACTGACGTGGAACCCACATACAAGACTAAAAAGAAAAGAACTCAACCGCAGATTCGGCCAGTTATACAGACTACTAAACAGAAAATCTCATCTTACAGTTGACAACAAATTACTAATATACAAGACAGTACTGAAACCTATATGGACCTACGGACTTGAACTGTGGGGGACAGCTAAACATTCTAACATTAAACGCATCCAATCCTTCCAATCCAAAGTCCTCCGAACAATAGTTAATGCTCCTTATTACGTTACCAACTGTACCCTACACCATGACCTTAATATTCCGTTTGTTTTAGACCTGGTACCATCCAAATTTTCCAAATTTCATCAGAACCTTAGTCATCATCCTAACCCTCTAGCACAATCCCTATCCAGCACCACCCATCCCTACAATCCTCCTCGAAGATTGAAACGGCAGTGGCCACGAGACCTATTGTAAACATTTAAACTGGAGTTCTGACAATGGTCAGATCCTCCACTCATGTACGGTATGTTTGTGGCTACAACGCCCTAACTCAGCCTCCACTGGCTCAGACCAGTGATGCGGCTGAGATAGAGGTGCTGGGATCTCTTGGATTCCGCTTTTTCCTCCACAAGTGGAGGGAAAAGCGCTTGCTGGGGTCCCTTTAGCAATTGTATATATTGTATATAGTTATGATTGTGTGTAAGATGTTTATTTATTTGCCAACTTTTTATTTATCTCAATAATAGGTTTATGTTTCGATTTGTTTTGTTTTTTATTTATTATTATTTTATTGTATATATTTGAATTTATGTTATATTTTATGAAATTTGACCATTATTATTATTTTCTGTATATATAGTATGAATGTGGTCTCTTATCAATATTACTATTGTTCATTTTGTAACAAATCGTAATATATCTCAATAAAAAAAAAAAAAAAAAAAAAAAAAATGTATTTGGACAATTCTTTGAAAGATGTTCTCCGGCACATTTCAGACATCTTGGATTTTTGAAGCAATTACGTGCCACGTGGTTAAATTCCTGGCATTTGTAACATTGAATTAAAGTTTTGTTTGACCTATATTTCTCCCATTTTATTACTATTTTACAACAGTAGTGAAGGTTATTTACTTTGGCTAGCTGTTCTTTATTGTCCAAAATTATTATTAATATCGGAAGCTTTATTACCCCGTTTTCGGATTTTTTTTCCATTTGATAGATTTTGTGAATGGCCAGGCCTTGATTTTTTAGGTCGGACGAAATTTCTTCTATAGGAAACTCAGGAGGCATACCTTTTAGAATAATTTTTGGTTTTGTTTCACTTTTCGGGGTGAAAGTGTGAAAACCGAGGTTGAGATCTTTAAAAGCACTTTTTACAAGTTCGAAGTCTTCGCTGTTTTGGACGTAGATTGTAGTTTTATTCATGTTATATTTTATATTTAAGTCTTTTACTTTTACTTTTAAATCATTGACAGTACCACTGATATTGTTGTAAGATGAGTTAACGATTATTGGGGGGTATTGGCTTTTCTTCTGTTTATGATTTACAATGTTTTTTAAGATCTCCGTATCTTCTTCATCTAAATCTGAAAGTAAATCATAACTATTGGAGGTTTCAATATTGAACTCGCCTCTTTTACGTTTGGTTGAAGTACCTGGTATCTGTTCTGCCATAGTTCGTGCTTGGCCCCCGATCGGGGCGCCCTTGATTGTTCTACTTTGATGAGTGGTGAACAATTAAAAACTAACAGAGAAACACGAAATTTACCACTTAAAACATAGAATAAGTTATAAAAATCCTAGTAAAAAATATATCACTTTTATAACCTTATATCACCAAAAACAGCTGTGTTTTCTAAGAATTAATCTATTAGAATAGAGGTGATTAGTTATATCATAATTATAGATTGATGGGATAATTACCACGTTTATGCAGATGACCTATGAACATGTGTTTTTCTTGAAAACAGGAATTCTAAAATCTGTATGACAGCTATATTACATTTTATTTAATATAAAATACGTAAATAGGTAAAAGTATTACTAATCATTAGTAAAATATGAAATTCTAAAGATTACCCAAGAAAGAGTTCGAATCTTTATATGTACTAGGGTTGTAGCGGTACAGATTTTGAATGTATATATCTATTACTGTCATAAATACTGTTACAAAAGTTAAACTTGGCATTGTTTGGGTATTATTTAGGTAATCGTCACCTCTATTATATTATTATTTTTTTCTATGTCACGGTAATAATCCCGATCAGTTTTTATTTCTCTTTTCCTCCCTCTTTAACATGGAGTAGAATGATAAAACTGAATAGCAGTGGGCGCCTTGCACAAAGTTAAAAAGTGAAGTTTAGAGATTTTCGAAACTTTGAATCCTTTGTATTAGCCGTATGTATGTGTACTGCAATATAAATGCATATAATTACACCCTATATGTATGTGACAGACCTCGACTGGGCGCTGGGTGTCCCAGCACTGTGAGAACGGCAAATCCAGTAGGAGAAGAGGATACTCTTTATCAGAAGAAATCCCATTCGTAAACAACAAATCATGTCTCGGAAAATGGGAATCTTTTTCTGATCACTGTCTGAAATAATAAAAGTGACCTTAGGATGGGTGCAATTCGAAGAATGAATGAACGAATACTAATCACTTCTGTAAAACAAATTAAAGTGGATAGATGGGATCTTTGGCCGTTAAGCTTATGGTCTTAATCGAAAATTTCTGTTTAGCGATGAGAAACATTTTACAATCATAGACAAATTTAACCGTCCAAATGATGGTGTGTACGCTTAAAGCTCTATAGAAACCCAGGAACACACTAAAAGAGTGGAAGAATATAATAACCCTTTATTAGTGATGGTTTTATTAGTGATGATGGATGGAGTTAAAAAACCAGAAAGCTTCATTTTCATGTTATCGAGCCTCTAAATGATACTCTGTTTGCTGGAAGTAGTGGGTTTTCCAGCGAGATTCCGCTCCAGCTTGGAAGGTCAGGTTTACTCAGCAGTGGCTGAAAAAGAACATTCGAGCGTTCATCTCTGTCTCTGCTTGACCCCCAGAAAATCCACGTCTCAAGAGATTACCTGCTTGGTTTGAACTGGAGAGACTAGGCATTCTACAGAGCACACTATAACTTGGAAAGCCTCAAACAATCTCTGGTCTGAGCAGTTGAGCGCTTTCCTCAAAAATAGCTGCGTGCTACTTTTGGTGATTGGCCACGGATATTGTGTATATATATATATACATACGAGGTAATAAGGCAGAGTTACCGCTCAGTAACTAGGTTTCCCCAAAACTTTGGGTACCCACCTTATTGAAGTGTACCCTGGAATATCTCTATATCCTAGGATCATCCCGCGGCTGATAAAAACAGAATAAATGATTCTGCAACGGGCCTCGCCCCCGAGATTAAACTATCCACAGACCGCCCTGTTTTAAAAAGTATTATTTAAATTGTATAACATTATTTAGCATAATGTTATTTAAAAGTCTACATAATATAGTATAATATTATTTATTATTATTACTATGTAAATTAGTTTAAATTATGACTAAATCATACTTCCTACTCTGATTAGCCCTTAATTCTGTGTTGTGTTGTTTACAATTTCTAGTGTTGTAATTTTTACTTTCCCATTGCTTCCAAAAACCCTGGGTATTTTATTTCTTATTATTGTGTTCAGCTAAAATTTGTAAAGAAATTTATTTTATGTGATATTTCCATTCATTCATTATAAAATACTTTATCATAATGATACAATGACTTAATGGATATCATGTAAAAATCTAGGAATATTTAAAGTTGTCATAAGAAATACGACTAGTGTCATAGAGATGGGCTAAGGAAAAAATTAAGAACCGGTTCCCTGGGTTCCGTTGCACCAGTAAAAGAAAATTTCTTTTGTCCTTAGAATTTACATTAAATTATGCTCATCATAGCATAGAATATCCCATTGTTTAAACATTTCAGTTGTTTTATTTTTTATTAAATCTTTATCAATATGTAGCGAAATGTTAAAAAAGATTCTCAACCTTTTGATTATAACCGGATCGGTTTCTACATTTTTCGAGTCGGATCTACATCAATGGGATCTTCCCAACCCTGAACTCAATTTTCTTTCTGGATCAGGTATATATTTGGAAGGGTGCTCAGTGAACAGCATTCTCTTCCCAGCTACCGGACCAGAACAAACATACTAACATGTACAAATTCGTAAGTTTCAAATATTTTAGTCTTAAATCTTTCTGAATAATCAAGGAATTAAGAATTCTATATATTAATTATGTAATTATTTTACTTTCAGGCAGTTCTCTTTGCCCTCATCGCCTGCGCCAGGGCTGGCTACATCGGAGGTTACGCTGCCACTCCAGCATTGGCCTACGGTGCCGGCTACGGTTATGGTGCAGGATACGGTTATGCTGCCCGAGCACTTACCACAGTTGCCCATGCTCCAGCTATTTCCTACGCTGCACCAGCTGTCGCTACCGTCGCTCACGCTCCAGCCGTTTCCTACGCCGCTCCAGCCGTCTCCTACGCCGCCCCAGCTGTCGCCGCCGTAGCCCACGCTCCAGTTGCCGTCGCCCATGCTCCAGTCGCCACCTCCTACTCTAGCTCTTACAGGACCGTCAACAAGCCAATCGCCGTTGCCGCTCCAGCTATCTCCTACGCCGCCCCCGCCGTCGCTACCGTAGCTCACGCCCCAGCTATCTCCTACGCCGCCCCAGCTGTTGCCACCGTCGCTCACGCTCCAGCCGTCGCCACCGTCGCTCACGCTCCAGTCAGCTATGGTATCGGCCTTAGGTCTGCCTACGGTCTTGGATACGGTTCCAGTCTTGGACTCAGGTCTTCCTACGGACTTGGCTATGGATACGGAGGATACGGACTCGGCTATGGGTATGGTGGATACGGACTTGGCACCACCCTTCTCCATCACTAAGAAGTAACTTTTAAGTCTTCAGTACCTGAACATTTGCAATAATTTTCCAAATATTTTATTCCCTCCTGTAAATAAATTAAGTTCAACACAAATAAATCTGTTTTTATTTCTCATTTTTTATGCATTTACAGTGGCTTTAACGCCTCGCATAAGAATTTTGAACATAATCATCAACTCTCACAGTTCTTTGTTTGTATAAAAACATAAAAATCTTTATTAATTAATCATTGCAGTGTGATATTTCTAGTTTTATTATTATTTTAGTGGAAAAAAAAGTGAGCAAATAACATTAAAATAATAGGGAACACTTGTAGCTGGATGGCTATCATAACAGTCTCCTATGCCCAAAGTCATGGGTTCAAACCCGCAGGTGGTCCTAGGGTGATCCTAATGAGACCTGGATAGGCAAAATTTAGGACTCTTACTGTTGCATCGTCCAATTAGCCATAGTAGCATAAAGTGACGTTAAATAAATAAACAACACTAAAATATCAAGCATAAACGTTAATCACGATTGTTGCTTAATACACTTGCACCCATATCGGTGGAATAAATTATTTGTTAATGAAATGGTAAATACGCATTCAGAAAACAAACTTCTAATAATGTTTTAGCTTAATAGTCAAGTGCTATTGTACGTTAAACGAATGTTGGTAACAGAGTTAAACATGAAGTGAAATTCCAAAAAAAAAAAATGTTTTCTTATCTCCTTTATTTTTTACAAATCAAGAAAACCAATAAATGAATATTACAAAAACAAAAAGTACAACAGTACAGGCCATATCAGAGCTTACACTACCTTTGAAGTATTTCAAGTTGAGCATTCTCAAGTCAATTGTATGTGGTGGTTCCAACTGCAGGCTTCGCCTAAACTTTACTGGATGGGGAGAAACCATCGTCCAGGCTAGAAAGTCCAAGAAAACTTAACACGATAATATAAAAATAATTCCAGAGAAACTTCTCCACGGTTTTCCAAACATTGATGTTTTTTACGGGTCTCAAGGTTTAGTCAATAAATAATCAGTTTTGATTTGAGAATTTATTGTTCTCATATGTATGCCTTAACAGTGAACAAAAAAAAATATATAATATAAAAATTGTATAATAATAGAGATAGATGATACCATTGTAACAGAGACGGAAACAAATTTTGAATAATTTAAGAATTGCAATAAATTCACAACGAATGGTTTACAGCCTAAATTTTAATTGATTTAAATAGACATTTTAATTGAAATTTACTTTTTTTTTTATACTTATAACAGAAATTATTACACATTAACTTACAATTAAAAATTCAGGTGCACACGACTTTTACTTACCTTGTTGATTTTAATAAAACGTGTATTCATTTTCGTAGGAAACGTTTGATTTAGATTAAACAGTATGACTATATTAAATCGTTAATCACTAATAAGTTTATTCCCCATTCGTCACTTTGGATTACCTTTTACAACTCTGAGCTTCAGATAATATTTTTTCTAAAATCTTTCTCTTTCCAACGGCATATTATACGTCTATATTACTGTTCCTACTATCAGTAAACCAAAAATTACGTTTAAAAAAGTTTTATTCTTTTATCCTTTAGTTGGTCATCAAATTCTTTCAACTTCTATATCAAGCCGTCCTTCATCAATGGCATTAAGATGATATGGTTAACCTTTTGGTAAGCTCTGTCAGACTATTTCAATCAGATTGAAACCTACATGATATTAAAGCCCATTACATTTTACATCAATATAGGGAGTTTAATCAAAACCGTTGTTGAGAAATCTTATAAAGGTGCAAAATGCATGGTATCAAGCCGGCCCTTATGGTTAATCGATTTTGATGAAAAAGTTTTTGTAACATCTCCGGCTTATGGTTGTCTCAAATATGAAATATCATTTTCGTGTACGACTCATCTTTTTTGAGCTAGACTCATTTGGACTCAGATGAACTTAAAACGTGTATTTCTGTTGAAAACTGGAATTAGAAAATTTTCACGATCGCAATACTTTATCATTCTATATATTCCATACATAGGTAAGTAAAAGTAAAAATATTGAGTCTCATAGAGAACTGTTTGAATATTAAAAACTTTGAAACAATAACGAAACAAAGATGATTCAGATAGAGATAAGGAGGGATTTTCCAAATTACTGTGGTTCAAGATTCCGGTAATATTATTATAATTATTGAAATTGTGGCATGGTGATTTATTTGAAAATATGAAATGATTGGATTTTACTTATGAGTAACTGAAATGAGAAAAATAAACTCTACTTTGAATTGTTTTTATATTTCTGGAGAAAACGTACCAATTGTCATACCATACCTTTGTGTTGATTAAACTTGATAATTGTTGGCAACTAATAAAGTGACATTTTTAAGAAACGGGTTAAATTACATAATAAATTTTAAAACATTAAGTAATATATACATCACGTATTTATTAACCTTGGTTATATGAAATAAAAACAAAAAATATACATATCTTAAACGGTACTGCATCGTTAGATGTCTATATTGTTTACACTCATCCGACCACTCTGTCCTGCACTGTTTTTCCTTTGGTTGATCTGATTTAACTTCCTATTTTCCAGGTTTGTGCCTGATGCGTCAATTTCAAAAATGTCGACTGGTCTTATGATGATTATTAATATTATATATATATATATATATATATATATATATATATATATATATATATATATATATATAAGATTGTGTTGTTCTTAGGTTTCAGTCAATGAATAAACAATTTTATATATGCGACGTTTCGAGAATTTATTGTTCTCATAATCACGCCTTAACAGTGGAAAAAAACAGAACATTAATATTATTATACAATAATTAATATATGATGTTATATATATATATATATATATATATATATATATATATATATATATATATATATTTATATATATTTTATAGTCTTTAGTTCAATAGGTCGCGGGTCCAAATCCCTAATTAAGTTTCATCCCGGTCGAATCACCTCCTTACACGATCGTTGGCCGTGAACCCGTATGAATCCCAACATGTACTGAGAGGAAAATCCTTAAAAAGTAGTAGAGGGATAGGTTAATAGAAAACTTTGAGTAACATTAGATAGTAGATAAAATTTTGTATTAAATTCTTAGTTAATACAAAGGCTGTACTTAATGTTAGTTGAGATTGTATGTGATTTGAAGAATTCTAGAAAATTTTATTTGGAAAAAAATATAAAATTATGTTCATACATAAAGCGTGAATATTTAAAAAAAATTGAAGATATATAATCCCGTCTCGCCGTAACGCATTTCCGTTAAATGGACGTCATCCTAAGTATTCATTTACTTCGTAGTCTTACCTAAAGAAGATTTACATTTAAAAAATAATGTATTTATTTTTATCTGTTGACTCAAGGATTCTATCTGGACTAAAATGCCACTCGGTGATAAGTCCTTAACTTAAAGAGCCAATATTATCCTTAAAGCGAGCAATGCAGCGAAGTATTCGATCCCGACAGACGTCAAGTAATTACGAAATATCGGTTGACATTGATAGTGAAGACGCATTGAGCAAGAGGCTGTGGCATTTGGCGACCGGTCCGCTCCCAGGCCCAAGCTTCGGGTAAAAAATCCCACTCACTGTGGCTGAGCCTACTGTCTGAAAGGTCACAGGCAATGGCAATGTCACTGCATCTTAAACCCTTTCTCCCGTATATATATATATATATATATATATATATATATATATATATATATATATATATATATATATATATATTATTGATATATATAATATATTGATATATATAACCTATACATATTGAGTTGAAAAACTTCCATTTTCTCCATGTCCAGATTTTATTCTTTTTCTATTTTTAGAGGGTTAGATTCTTAAGATAAAAGAATCTTGAACAAAAAAAAATAATTTTTAGGAATATTTCGGTTAAATGGTTATAATTCATTTTAGCGGTGACAAAAAGTTTTTTTTTTTTTAAATATTTTATTGATATTTACAATTGTACATACAATATATACAACAAGTAAATGGGCTAATTTACACTTATGGGCGTGATAATGTCTTGTGAAGAAACTACCCAGTGGTAGCACTTCAAAGTCAATTTAATTAAAGTAGGTCTCGAGACCATCGTCTTTTTAAGCGCCTCGGAGGGTTGTCAGGAACAGATGGGAATGATAAGTTGCGTACAAGAGGATTCGTGTGGGTCGGGAGTTTGGAATGAAAAGAGGCATATCTGTTTCGGGCTAGTTCTGCGACAAATGGGATATTTAGGTCATTATGGATGATTTTATCCGTAACGAAATAAGGAGCATTTACAAAAAGTTAAATATAAAATTAGATGATCATGAATCTACTGATCTTAAAGATTAAGTGACCTAGTCTCAGAATAAACATTATTTTCTAAATTATCATTATGCGCGTGAAAAATTCTTGAGAAGAAGCTACGCACTTCAAATACAAGTTCTTCAGCACTCAAATTATTTGTGTTACAGGGCTAACAGAGCTTATATATATATATATATATATATATATATATATATATATATATATATATATATATATATATATATATATATATCCATATTTTAACAGATGTTCTTAACTAAATGTATCAAATTAACTACTTTAAAGCTTGTCTATAACCACTTTTTACTTACGCATGCTAATAGTAAGCTACATGTGTAATAAAACTATTGAAAATTGCTAGCTGTCCTAATGTTTAAGAATCAGTTGAAATGATCCACACAGGTCTACAATCAAAACCATACATTCGGAATTGATAGTATCTCTTATGAAAAAAATATATACACGGGCGTCTCGTCTTATTGTTAGAAGAATTAATAGATCTCAGTGAAACCAAGAACTTCATACGACCCATGGTTTGATTCTTATTGGAGGAAAGTCAGATTTTGAGTTTTTTGCTGTTATCTACCATTTCATCAAAAAAAAACATAAATATATCTACTTTATGTGATTGAACAGATAAACAAGTGATGCCAGAAAAAAGAAAAAAAAAATTCAAAAGGCTAGAAAGTCAAACCCTTAAAATAAGAAACTAAGTGTCGAGTGACGTAATGCAAAAAATTGAATTTAAATACTTCTGAGAAAATTCTAATATTTCGACGAGCTTTTTATCTTCAAGCATTAGGCTTTGATTTTTTCTGGTTCTTAGAAAAACTTTTTTATTTAATTTTTTTAAAATAGTGCAAAAAAAAACCTACATTCATTGGCTAATCAGGGATGCAATAAAGATATTAACATGAAACAAAATGTCTAGAATTTTAAAATCATTACATGACTCTTTACTATAAGAGTTTTCTCGAAAAAAGGTCATTTTTGAAGATAAAGAAAACATGTACAGAATTATCGAATCAGGGCACCGCCATGAATTAATAATGACAAAAAAATATTCCCATGACTTATATAAGGAATGTTCCTTGTTATTGGTCCATAGAGAATTTAATACCCGATAAATAACTCAAGAATCATTAACATCGGTTAAAATTAGCGGATATAAAGCTTTTTGAACTTAGCACTTCTAATTGGCAATTTCACTTAAATATAAATTGAAGGTTTAGCTCGTTCTTATTTCCTAAGGTAGCTATACATAAGCTAATAATCTACTCAGCTGTATATTATAAGTTAATAGTAAACCATTGTGTAATAATTTTCAGAGTTTTTCCCTTTATTATAATTATCATAAAACATTTTTTACTTTTCTTATGACTCGGAGGATATTTTAGTTATCAGTAAAATGGTATTTAAATTTACGTTGAAATCTCGATTTTTACTTATTTACTTACAAGATATCTTTTAATAAAATGTTGCTTTGCTGAATCCTTCGCTGGATACATCTATTTCTATAAACGGTTTAGATTGTTTATATGATTATATATGTATTTGTATTATGTACACGTATATATATGTATAAGCCCATAAATGTAATTTAGAAATAGTATTTTTTTTTTTCATTGACTAGGTCTCTTAAAAACAACAAATATGTGTTATTGAGATACATGGTATAATAATTCTGGCTTAATACCAAAGGATAAAAGTTATAGGTAATTCTTATTCACAATTCTTATCACAAAAGAAGATAAAGAGAGATAAAAAACAACAACATAATAACACTCATTAAATAGAGTAAAATAAATAAAATAATAAACTTATGGTGGGTAAATGTGTTAAACAAAAATAAAAGAAAAAAATATTAATGAACTAAATTTCAAAAAATAAGTTATATTTTTTCAAATATATTTGATAACATAAAGTAATATATGATTTAAAATATAAGAATTTTGGAGGCTAAACTGCTCCGGAAGAAAGAAGGTATTGGAGCAGCTGGGACTGAATGATGATAGAAAATAGGCATAGTGGATGCGAGTGCGTAGGAAGTTCCAGAGGGTGGAGAACGGATAGGAAATGAATGATCGAAGGTTTTTGTACTGGGTAGGAATTTAAAGGTCAGAATAGCGCGATCTTCTTCGTAGGGAGTGGACTATCGATTTGAGTTGCAGAAGACTGTAGATATAGGGAGAGAGCTGGGAGTTGCTGTTTCGTTAAAGGTATGATCCTTTGAAATATTTTCTGCAAATGGGGAGCAACAAGCCACTCTAATTTGCCGTATAAAGGGGTTACGTAAGATCTTTTTATATTTAGCAATTCTCCTTGTTTTATTGATGGTATATACAGAAGTATATGTCAATGAAAGTATTTTTAAAAAATAAATAAATTGTATAAAGGTTACATAATAAATAAAAAAAAGTCCTTGGGAAGGACATCTCAGAAGTTCGGTGACCCAGAGACCTATAGATCGATTACATACTTACGAATCTTCTTACGTGGTTGGTGGTATTTGTTGCATCATTAATCATGTAAAACATGTTTAATTAAAAAACGCATAAATAATAAGTAATTAATAAGTTGATGTTGTTTAGTGGTCCCTATGCCCTAAAGATCTTTTTTTTAAGTTTATTTATTTATTGATATTTACAACTGTATTTGTTAATATATCAAGCAAATAAGCTTTGAGTAATAAGTCATGAAAACTCATGACTTGAAATAAGTGGGTTAGAGTGGGAGTGGAGTTTGTCATGGAAGGATTATACCTGGTTCAGGCCAAACCAGCAACATATGGAACATTAAAGTCTTGATGGATGATTTTATTCGTGACGTAGTAAGGAGCATTAATGATTTTTCGAAGGATTTTGGATAGTGAGGGTTGAATATGGGAAGAATTTGATTGTTTAGTAGAGCCGCAAAACTCAACTGCGTATGTCCAGATAGGTCTTATGATGGTGATATAGATGAGTCTTTTGTAGTTAAGTGGAAAGTTAGAGCGTCTATGCAGTAAGTGTTGAACTGACCGAAAGCGGCGGGCAGTTTCTTGTCGTTTCAGTCTTGTGTTCGGATTCCATGTAAGACGTTTGTCAAGCAGAAGCCCTAAATAGCCAATCTGTTCAACAGGGGCAAGCGGGATATTATTATTCAGATATTTATGTTAAAATTATTTAATAAAAATAATTTGAATATTAGTTAGTGTTTTACTAATATCAAATCGCTGGTATGTGCTGTTGTTGTAGGCCAACTACAATTCAAAAAAGAAGTAGCTAGAGCGAGATGAAAATAAAAATTTAATTATGACCTCTCTTTTAAGTCCTTGAGTGAGCTGTTTTATTTATTAACTAATATCATTTATTTAAAACTTTTTATTTCTTGCAAGATATTTCGTCATAAAAAAGGCTGTATAAGCAGGATCCTCTACAACGACCAACAGTAGAAGAGATTATGATTAGTAAGAAGAACTTCAACAGATTCTGGAATGATTATAATTATAATTGTTCACGCCATATGTTATAATCTGATAAGGTTTTTCATGGCTTTTAAATTGAAAATAAATTAAAAAACTCCATAATTTTATGATGTTTATCATAGGATCATTATTTTGTACTAATCTTTATTTTTTTTTTAAATGGTTATTTTAAATATAAATAAAATTTTTGGCCGCAAAAGTGAAAAACATTAGAAGAGAAAGACAGTAGAAGACGATCGTACTTCAAATGTTTTTTCACAGACTCGTGGCGAGCCGAGTATTAAGGTAGCGTCTGAACGGTGAAGCTGTGCTGTCCCATAGACCCATGTCTCCTCTCAAGAAGTTTCGAACGTTTGCAAACGTATTTCTTCTTCTTCTCATCGTTCCCCTTGGAACTTGGAAGAGCCGTCCTGCGGTTATTATCTTCATCACTCAACTGGACATCTTTACGTGAATTTAGCCTATCTATATCCATTATTTGAGCAACTAATTTCTTAATTATCATTCTTAAAACCGTTTAATTTTGATTCCAATATTTTGTTACTTCTTTAGATATTTAATTAGGTTAAGTTTGTTTCTCATATTTTCTTAAATATGTTTAATTAGGCTAATTTTGTTTTCTATACTTTCCTACAGCTGTTCAAGTATATAATAAGGTTAATTTTGTTTCTCATATTTTCTTATATCAATTTTATTAAGTTAATTTTGTTTCTTAACTCGTTAATGTGTATTATAGTCTAATAAATGTATAGTGATCGTCGTTCGCTTTCATTATTTAATTTTTTTAAATCTATACAGTCCACTAATTTTCTTTATTGAACCAACCTTAAAATTTGATTTATCACTATAATGTACTGTTCTTCCACGGATAGCTAAGCGTATACAATTATATTTACCAATGTCTTTTAATTACTGTTAGTTATTCGTAACATTCCATTCCTACTCTAACCCAATATATTCTAACCTAAAAAAAATGACCCCGACACCTTCTAGTTCAGAATATTTTTAGAGTGCTGCCATGGGTAGTATCCCTGCATGTATTTCATGTCAGTTAACTATTGTCTCTCATATTTACTTCGTGTATTTCAATAGATTTGTAAATATCAATGGTTTTTCCTATCAAAAATTGTCTCATGGAAATGATTTTTAGGCAAATTCATTTTCCTTAGGTTTTGTTTCTAAAATATTTTATTCATATTCCCTTAAAGGTTCTCTTATTTATAATTTATACTTAAACCAAACAATTCATACCAATTTTTTTATTTTAATTTATTAAAAAACAACACTTGACCTATACACACTTTTGGTTTATTATTTTGAATAATCAACCTTTGTAACCGACCAAAAAAAAAAAAAAATCACCCCTGCTCAAAATTCAAGATCCGCGAAGAATCCAAATAACGAATAAAAAAAATTCCGCCGTCCGCGGCATTTCTCCGAAGCTACTGGACCAATTTTTTTTTTTTAATTCGCCACAATAATACTAGTCATTCAACGATGATCCTAATACCTAGACGTTAATATCAGCTGGTTACAGATAGAAAAATATTTATTAGTGTTTTTTTTTACCGAAAAACCGAGAATAATTTTATAAAAGTGAAAAAAGAAAAGAATTGAAATTTTACACATAAATACACTCAAAACTAAGTTATTTTTGACGATAGAGATTATAGAGTTTTTAGAACCAGTAAAGCGCGATAAACAAAAAAAAAGTAAAAAAAATGAAAAAAAAAATTCTCGTCTATATATAAGTTTGTAACTACGTAATTTTCGAAGATATAAAAAAAATTAATTATTGTTTTTAACCCGAAAACCGCGAATAATTATATAAAAGAGAAAAAAGAAAATAAAATAAACCAAAAATTGAAAATTTTCACATAAATGCACCGATCACTCACTTATTTTTGAAGATAGAGAATAATAATAAAAATAAAAAATGATATGTATAATTATGTAACAGATTATAATAGATGTAATTACACCAAAAATCGGTTAGTATTGAAGATAAAGAAAAATCGAAAAGATTTTCTTGATCAAGACAACGCCATGAACAAAGTGCAAAAAAAAAAAAATAAATAAATAAAATAAAATTTAAAAAAATCATCTTATATGGTCAAGCCACAACTTATTAGATATGTGATTCCCTAATAAAAATTAAGTTATTATTGATGATAAAAATAAAATCTAAGGTTTTCTGGAATCAGGAAATTTTATTTTAATGAAAATCGAAAGAAAAGAAAAAGAAATATTAACACTTAAATGAGCACACCTTAACTTCTATTTGTGTTTATCTATTTCATTTCACAGCCATTCACATCTATCAACGTTTCGGGATTGTTTCCCCATTCTCAAGACTTATTTTTTTAAAACATTTTCTCACATATAACTCACTACTTCAATTCATAGCTCACTGCTATTCGTCCACATGTTCATTGGCTTACGGTACTGGAAAAGAAATAGTAACGCAGTCCTGTATAAATGCTTTTGGTACATTATTTTCAATAATCAATCTTTGTAATAGACCGAAAAATACCTCTGCTCAAAACTTGAGAGCTAACGTACCAAGATGCGTAGAATCCGAATAAATAATAAAAAAAAAATCCGTAATCCGTAAAATAAATTTCTTTTGCTTTTAGTGTCATTTTATAGAGAATTAAATTTTGGACCAAATGAAAAAAGAATCATTGAATTTAGTTAACAACAAGCTTAAATATTGCGTTTTGAAATAAGTGGTAGTGTTATGATATCAGATCATATGATGCTTTGTATTAGTGCTTTTCATATTACTTATTTGCCTATCAACAGCTATATAAACAGTTATATCCTAATATTGTTATTTGGAAATAAAAAACCATTGTGTAATAATTTGCAGCGTTTTTATTAAATATGTTCGTTCCAGTATATATAGAAAAAATAAAATAAATAGGAATCTTTCCTCCAGTGATAAGCCATGTAGGCGAGATTTGTTACTTCTAAACTTCAAAATAATTACCAATTACATGTAAATTGTTTTGAGACACGATAATTTTTAGTCGCCATCTAGTCACGTTAGATATACTTTGTTATTTAAATTATTGATAGCTCAGTATCGTTGATTTGAAGAAAGTGAAAACATCTACGATATTGCTATTTTAGTATTGAGTATTAAGCGAAGAAAAATATACGTTTATCAAAATAATGAACGAAGAGAAGAGTGAATGAATGAATGAATAATTTTATTTGCTTTCGGGGTAACCCCCATACAAATAGAGCTGGCTACATAACAAATATAGAATAAAAAACATACTTCAATAAAAGAGTTAGCAAGACACTAATTCACTACGTTATCAGCTCTAGGTACTTTGTCTTACAATAAAACTTGTAACAAAATAACTCAAACACAATATATGAATAATATAATAGTTTACAATATAATTAATATATAAATATATGTTTTTACATCATATGGCGAAACACGATAAGTAATATGATACAGTTAACAAACATGTTTATTCATTTATTATATATGATCTGATTAGGCAACATTGCCTGGCATAATAATAAATATTTTTTAATTCATCAATATCATCGGTGGTAAACAGTGCGATAAAATTTGTAATGTTCATATTTAAGGCCCTAGGGATGTAATGGGTTCGGTACGGTGCGTATATGGGGATGAAAATGTGGAATAAGTCCTCTCTTTCGTTGAGGTTACATAGTGTGCAGTTTTCCTTAGGTTTAAATTGGTAGTACGAAGAGAAGAGTGTAGAGCATTCTATGATTGAAAGATTCAAGACACAATGAATTATATATTTTCTCAGGCCAGAACGATCAGAACTTTATTTAATATATTACTTGGGTTTCTAATGGTACCATTTAGAGCAAAACTTAAAGTTATTAATTTGTTCCCATGAAAATTAGTAGTATCGTAAATATCGTAAGTGTATGTAATGAGAGATACTCTATACTCCTGATTAACCATTAGTTGACTAAATTTTTCAAATAATTTCTTTTTAGAGATCTGTATGGTTAAAATAGTGGCAGAGGTTGTACGTGGAATTTAAAGAGGATGAATATTTAAGCAACTGTTTTTTTTTGTTTTTTTTCAGCCGTTTATTTAAATTTTTATTCTTCAACTAGCTGTTCCCCGCGACTTCTTCTGCGTCAATTTCTGTTATTATGATCGAGATTAAGATTAAAAGAATATATTGGGTTGTCCGGAAAGTTCGTAGTGAAATTTGGGCAAAAATTAAATTTGACGAAAAGCATAAAAATTATTTATTTAATCTACAAAATAGTTACCACCGGCTTAAAAGGTCCTTTACCCCTTTTTTCCCGAAACATTGTCCTTACTCCTGAAGAACAATGAAAGGTCCGTTTTGACATCATCTTCTGAAGAGTAGGATTTCCCTTGTAGAAAAATTTCGAGGGAACGGAAAAGATGGAAATCCAAAGGAGCAATGTCAGGAGAGTACGGAGGGTAAGGTAAAACTCCCATCTGAAGCCTAATAACTTTTGCGAGTCCTTAAAACGCATGGGCCTAGCGTTGTCTTGGTGGCACAATAGCACTCCTTTCCGGTTTGCCAACCCTGGCCGCTTACTCTTCAATTGCTGCCTTCAATCGATCTAAATGTGCGCAGTAAAAGTCCGTCCGTATTTATATTTTGTTTTTTTTTTGGAAGGAGCTCAAAATGTATGGATCCCTTCCAATCCCACCAAATACTGAGCATCACCTCTCTTTGGTGTTGCGAGCGGAGTCGTTCAGGCAACCCCCCAGATTTATTTCCGCTGGTGTTGATGTAGAGAATCCATTTTTCGTCACCAGTAGTAACTCGTTTTAGAAATGGATCCTCCACATTTTTCTTTCAGAAGCAGATCACAACATGAAATTATTTCAATAAGGTTCCTTTCAGTTGGCCTCTAGCTTTTATAGAGTGCGGTTCTTCCTAGTAGTGCAGTGGACTTTAACCCAGATTTTTATGTTCATAGTTTTCTATTTTTAATTTTTTTTATTTTTCTCTTATTTCTATAATTTTAATTGTCATTTACTTAATGAGTTAGTTTACCGCATTAATTAATGACAAAGGGCGATGAGGCAGGAGTAACGCCACTCTGTTCTCAACAAAGTTCTCCCGAACTCGATGAACAAGTTAAAGAAGAATTGACATCTAAAAAACGTAATTACGAAGGGACTCCACCTAACCTTTCTCCAGTTAAAAAGATGGGAAAATATTATCAAGAAATTTCACCACTAAAAGTGAGTAATCGATTTCAGTTACTAAGCGAACAGGAATTATCATCTCATAATCCCACTGCAGTTAGCCAAAAAAGTGTCCAAGATGGCGAAAATAGTGATATCCCACGAAAAACAATCAGAATTCCCCCGATATTTTTGCATAATGCCAACAACCACAAACTTCTTTTAAATGATCTTAATGCACTTTGCTTAAGTCCGTTTACTACAACACTATCCGGCAACAATACTAAAATTATGCTTACTACAGCGGAAGATTTTAAAACAATGACAAAATATTACGATGAAGAAAAAATTCAATACCACACTTTCTCTATCGAAACAAATAAAAATTTAAATGTTGTTATAAGAAAGGTGCCCTATTCTATTAAAGATGACGAATTGAAGGCTGAATTAATCGCAAAACATTTTGATGTTTTACACGTTTCTAGAATCCTAAATAAGGATAAAATACCCACCCCACTTTGTTCCGTCACTTTAGTAAATAACGAAAAAGCTAAAGATATTTTTAAACTTGATAATATTTTTCATGCCCTTTTACCGTAGAACCTAAAAACAACGATATAGCTATGTGTACCAACTGTCAAAGGTACGGTCATACAAAAAATTATTGTCGTCTAGAACCTAGATGCGTAAAATGTAAAGAAAAACACCACTTTACAAAATGCCCTCTAAAATTTACAGATAAGCCGTATTGTGTCAATTGTAAACAGGCGCATGCAGCTAATTATAAAGGATGCTCATATTATCAATTAATTAAAAATAAAATCAGCTCACCTGTTGAAGAAATTAATAGTAGCACAAAATAAAGTAACTACAACAAAGCCAGCTAGAAGGGCTACAGGAACTGTCACTTATTCATCCGTCTTATCACCAGATCGAGCTCCACAACCACAACAAAAACCGACTCCCGAAGTTAACAGTGAAAACATTTTAACGACAATCACTAAAATCATTATAGACGCTATTAAACCGTACCTATCACAAATAATGTCCCAGCTAAGCTCACTAGTTACGTCTTTCTTTACAAATGGGCCTTAATGTAAACATTAGCCTATCCACTGCTAATACTATTCTTCCCAGCTTGTTATTGTATTTATACTCCTATTGTATTTATATTTTCCTACATATATTACGTTATTTCTTTAAAGCCACTTTCTTTAATTATCTCTTATGGCTTGTGAATTAAAGAAATTAAAAATTTTAAATTGGAATGCCTACGGCATTTTTTCACAAAAGAGTGAATTTAGAATTTTTCTCGAAACATATTCTATTGATATAGCCTGCATAACCGAAACACATCTTTCTACAAACATTAAATTTCATATACCTGGCTATAAAACTTGAGGAAAGACAGAAATAGTTCAACACCTTCAGGAGGAGTGGCACTTATAATAAAAAATAATATTAGCTTTTCCGAAAATATTCTTCCCGAATTAGCTAATATCGAAGCCATCTCGATTCGATTAAACTCATCACCCAGTACTATTATCACAGCTGCTTACAAACCACCTAACAAGAAACTTCGAGAAGATGAAATTTTAAATTATTGCCTGATAGAGAACATGCTCTACTAATAGGTGATATGAACAGTAAACATATCTTCTGGGGTGTCGGAAAACAAATCAAAACGGTAGTAAATTGCTAGACATCACTTCTAAGCATAATATACAAATTATAGCACCTACGGAACCTACATTTTTTAGAAATGGTTGTATACCTGATATTTTAGATATTGTTTTATCTAAGAATATAAATTTACCAACATCATGCCAAACAATATCTGCTCTAAATTCGGATCATATCCCCGTATTAATTTATTTTTCCACCAATGTTCAAGAAATACCATCTAAAAATTCTCTTATTAGAGGAATAATTGACTGGGACAGGTACAAAAACTTAATATTCCACAACGTTTTTCTTAAGAACAATCTTTCAAACCGTCAAGAAATTGATGTAACCATAGATCATCTGACAAAATTAATAGCAAATTGTGTAATAGAATCAACTATTCATACATTCCGTTTCAAAAAAAAGTTATTCAAAAACAGCATACCGAATTCCATTCTGTCCAAAATAAGGGAAAAAAATATTATAAGAAGACGGTGGATGCGAAATAGAAATCCAATAGACAAACGTAAATGGAATTATCTCAGACGCGTTGTCAAACAGGAACTGGACGAACTAACGCTTTCTAAATACAAACAATATGTCGCAGATCTGGACCCTCGAGACCAATCTCTCTGGAAGGCAACTAAACGCCTTTTGAAGAAACAAGACACCATCCCCAGCTTAATAGAAGACAGCACATTTATCTCCAGTGACCAAGAAAAAGCCGAAGCCTTTGCTGACTATTTTGAAAAAACATTCTCCGACACTGAATGCGAAAATTGTTCGACAAGAAGAGATCCAGAGAGTTATAAGTACATCACTGAGTTTTTACAGTTACAGTTCCTCACAGCTGAACTTCCGCTGAAATTTACGACTCCTAGAGAAATAAAAGAACTGATATTCAGACTCAAAACAAAGAAAAGTCCAGGACATGACTTGATTCCATCTATTGCTCTTAAAAAATTACCCAGAAAAGCTATTGTCTTAATCACTACAATATTCAATAGTTGCTTACGCATCGGATATTTTCCTGATTCCTGGAAGAAAGCGGTATTAATTGCTGTTCACAAGCCAGGCAAAAAAGCAAATCAAGTTAACAGCTACAGGCCCATAAGTCTTTTACCTATATTGGGGAAATTACTGGAGTCAGTTATAAATAGTCGCCTTTCATCCTTCTTACAGTCTAACAATATCATTCCGGAATTTCAATTCGGCTTTCAGCTTGCTCACTCCACTTCTCACCAACTATCTAGACTTGCAGAATCTATAGTTAATGGTTATGAAAGGAAAAAACATACTCTAGTTACATTTCTCGATTTTGAACAGGCATTTGACAAAGTTTGGCATAGCGGACTGTTGTATAAACTGAAACAAATCGGTACTCCAAAATACCTCTACGACATTCCTCAGCAGTCGATCATTTACAGTGAGAATAAACAACTCCATCTCCTCTATCAGACCCATCCAAGCCGGTACTCCGCAAGGTTCTGTTCTTTCTCCCATCCTCTTCAACCTTTACCTCCATGACATCATTCAGTCAACGGATACCTCGATTGCCATGTTTGCTGATGATACGGCAGTTTTTTCTCAGCATGAAGATATAGCTATTGCCCGTAATACCCTCCAAAGCCACCTCACAGACTTAGAAAAATATCTCACCAAATGGAAGATAAGTCTAAATATACAAAAATGTAAATCGAAAATATTTACATTAAGACGACCATCCGATCCACCTGAACTAATCCTCAACGGTAATAAGCTACCATGGATCCCTGCTGACGAAGCAGTGAAATATCTTGGGGTTCACCTCGATCGCCGCCTCACTTGGAACCACCACATTAACATCAAACTTACCCAGACCTATGCAAGACTGGCAATGCTGTACCCGATCCTCAATAGAAAATCAAATCTCAAACCCGAAACAACAATTCTTCTTTATAAAACTATATTAAGGCCACTACTTAAGTATGGTTGTGAAGTGTGGGGAGCTGCTTCCTCAACGAAGAGAAAAAAATTACAAGTATTCCAAAACAAAATATTAAGAATAGCCGTAGATGCCCCATGGTTCATTAGAAATAATCAACTACACCGCGAGCTACATATTGAATACATTGAAAATTTTATCAATAACCGCTTTAGAAAATACCACTCCCATGCTACCAGCAGTTAGCGGTGCAGTGGCCTATAACATAGGAGTTCCAACTTCATCTCGCAGGCTCAAACCCAGGCTTCTACAAGACATCTTGTTGTAAATATTATTATTTAGGTTCATAAGTCTTATATTATTTAATCTCGTTGGTTTATTTTAATTATATTATTCTTATTTTATTTTTTTTTCTTTATATATAACTTTTAATTTATATCTTATTATTTTTTTTTCTTTAATTTGTATTTTATTCATTTGTCCTGTTATCAATTTAATTCATTATTCAATTCTTAGGAATAATTATAAATCTATTATCGTTAGGGGCGTCTCGTGTATGAGACTATACCTCCACTCTTTCCATTGTTACCAGTTGTAATAATTTATTTTAAAAAAACCATGTATGGCTCACGTAGCCGATCTGGAAATAAAGAAATTAAAAAAAAAAAAAAAAAAAAAATAAGGTTCCTTTCACTGAGCTCATGGGGAACCCAAACGTCGTAATGATTTATTTGTAATGATTTTATCGTAATGATTTATTTGATTTAGTTGTAATAATTTATTTTAAAAACATGTATGGCTCACGTAGCCGATCTGGAATAAAGAAATTAAAAAAAAAATAAAAAAATAAGGTTCCTTTCACTGAGCTCATGGGAACCCAAACGTCGTAATGAAAGACGTACCGACCTTCTTTAGATGATCAAAACGGTCAATTTGCAGACGCTTAGCTCCGCAGGTATCTCACAGACAGTAATCCGTAGATTGCTTGCGATGACCGTAATAATAACTTCGATGTCAGGAGTTGATCTCCGATCAGCCCGGGGCTGGTCTTCCAAATTTAAATCTCCTAATCTAAACCGTGAAAACCACTTCAGAACCGTGCTATCAGCAATTGAATTGCAGCCATACACGGCACGAATCTTTCTTGCAGTTTGGATTGAGTGTTTCTCTTTGAAAAAGAGCATAATATGCCTAAAATGAACTGAATCGTCACTCATTTTGGTTTTCAATAAATCTATCTACTATAGTGCTATCCGTGATGATTAAAGGCATATAAATAAACATTAGCTTTGTGATTCATTTTTAGTAGAAAAAATAAAAGGTAAATTTTATTTTTTAAATCACTACAAACTTTTTGGACGACCAATATTTTTAAATACTTCTGCGTAAATGATACTTTTAGTTTTATTTTCTTGTGGCAGAAGAACAAACTGATTTTCTCCGCTACCTGATCGACAATGCGACATATATGTAGTTAGCCAAAAGCAGTCGACGTAAATCGATTCCTACGTGTTTAAATGTTTGCCCTTGTGATATAATTATTGTTACGGCAAAATATTACTTAACGGTAAATTGAAATATTTTAAAATTAGAAGGTAAATCATTTGGAATTATTGGGATGCGAGATTAATTTCCCCGTTTTTTTCCTACATTTTCCGCTGATTCTCTATTGGTCATAGGGTGATGTTATATAGCCAATAACCTTCCTCGATAAATGGACTATCCAACACAAAAAGAATTATTTAATTCGAACCAATAGTTTCTCAGATTAGTTCAAAAAAACAAACTCTTAGGCTTTATAATATTAGTATAGATTATTTTCGGTATTTATATAATATATAATTTAAAAACAAAAATTTGAACAAGACGGTTAAACTAAAATTATAAGATTTTCTGGTAACTACAGGTTTCCAAGTCTGAATGTGACAATTTAACCTTTTTATATGGTTAACACTAGAAAAAATGTATTAGTTTTAAGTTAAATAATTTTAGTGGAAGATGACAAATTATTCGAACATTGTTCGTTCAATGCATCATTAGAGAAAGCGGTCGTTAATGATTTAGTATATCAACATCGCATTTCCAAAATGATTCGAAAGATATGACTCTCTAAATTAATGGCATTGTATCTCAAGCAAACTAACAAAATTCCATTAAGCAACAAATTATAATAGTTTCTTGATAAAAAAAGAACAAAACCATAAAAATAAAAAGACGAACTAAAGGAGAATGCAGGTTCAGAACTGTAAAATAAAAAGATTCTTTGAAAAATATGTAAATTTCAGTGAACTGGACCCGGAGCCATCTTCATGAAGGTCCCCCTTCCACAGGCAGAGGATCCTATAAATTGGAGGGCGACCTTCCTTGAATCATTCCTCCTTCAGGACTCAGGCATCAGCAGCATGTATTCCAAGATCGTAAGTGTTTCATTTAGTTTACCTAACTGGGAAGTACATATAGGACATTGTAACAGTGTTCAGAAATTACGTATTGAGATTGGAATCGCTCAACTTTAATTATCAATTGTTCCTTATGAGCATTTTCCAATATGAGCGACTTTTCTCAAACAGATCGGAGACAAAGACAAAAGTAACAGAAAAACCTTCACACTATTTACTATTTAAAACTAATAATACTTGTACATTCTAGGTTTTCCTGTGCGCCCTAGTGGCTACAGCCAGGGCTGGAGGCCTCTTGGCCACCTCCCCAGCTTTCAGCTACTCTTCCCCAGCCTTCTCTACCCTGAGGTACGGAGCCGCTAGCATCGCTGCCGCCCAGCCATCTCTACTCCGCCCCCAGCCATCTCCTACTCCGCCGCCCCAGCTGTCTCCTACGCTGCTGCTCCAGCTCTCTCCTACGCTGCTGCTCCAGCTTACAGATACGCTTCCTCAGCCATCGCTGCCCCAGCTATCAGCTACGCCGCCCCAGCTGCCACTTCCTACTCTAGCTCATACAGGACCGTCAACAAGCCTCTTCTTGCTGCCGCCCCTGCCATTTCCTACGCTTCCGCTCCAGCTGTAGCCTCCGTGAGGTACGCTTCCTCTGCCATCGCTGCCCCAGCCCTGAGCTACGCCGCTCCCGCTGCCACTTCCTACTCTAGCTCATACAGGACCGTCAACAAGCCCTTGGCCGTCGCTGCTGCCCCAGCTATCGCCACCGTAGCTGCCGCCCCAGCTGTCAGCTATGCTGCTCCAGCCGTCGCTGCCGTTGCTCACGCTCCAGTCGCCACTTCTTACTCTAGCTCTTACAGGACCGTCAACAAGCCATTCGCTGTTGCCGCTGCCCCAGCTGTCTCCTACGCCGCTCCAGCCGTCGCCACCGTCGCCGCTGCCCCAGCTATCAGCTACGCCGCCCCAGCTGCCACTTCCTACTCTAGCTCCTTCAGAACCGTCAACAAGCCAGTCATCGCTGCTGCCCCGACTATCAGCTACGCCGCCCCAGCCGTCTCCTACGCCGCCCCAGCCATCGCTGCCGCTCCTGCCGTCGCTGCTGTTGCCGCCCCAGCTGCCACTTCCTACTCTAGCTCTTACAGAACCGTCAACAAGCCCTTGGCTGTCGCTGCTGCCCCAGCTATCGCCACCGTAGCTCACGCTCCAGTCGCCACCGTTGCCGCTTCTCCAGCTATCTCAGCTTACAGCTACGGAGGATACCCAGCCTATGGTGCTTACGGAGCTTACCGTGGCTACGGATATGGTTCTGCCTATGCCCGTCCCCTCTCTGTCGCCGGTGGTCTCTACAGGAGCTACGGTCTCGGTTTGAGGTCTTCTTCCTACGGTCTTGGCTACGGATATGGTGCCTACGGTCTCGGCTACGGATACGGCGGATACGGTCTTGGATACTCCTCTACCCTCCTCCACTAAGTCTAAGCTTTGGTCTGGCATGAGTACCATTTGTGTTTATTCTACTTTCTAGTCCTCATGCCTCCCAACTTATCTAATAAATAATTTATTTTCTAATCATTGTTTTTTGTTTTTTACTATCCTGACATCTTGTATGTCAATTTATTTTATGCCAGCAATAATTGTATGAAAAGAAGACGTAATGACAGTAATATATGTATAAAGCAATGGTAATAGCCGTTGATGATATTATTTTCCAAACAACTATTATTTAGAAGATAAAAAAATAAATATTTAAAATAACAAAATTTCAACTCAACTTTTTTTTTTTTTAATTTGTAATCTCTTATCTTGCAGGATAATATTGGCTGTTGATTTGAAATAAATACTGTCTGATAGGTTTTTATTAACCGGACAACGACTTTATCTAAGGATGAATCGCTCATTTAATCGCTTCCTTAAATTATTTAGTAGTTCTTTACTTTTCAGAGTGTATTAATAATGATAATCCTGAATATATTCATTATTTTTTTAAATATATTTATTTAAATTTACAATTTAATATGAATAATCACAAGAAGGAATTAAGAGACTGCAAATCGACCGAACTGATATTTTAAATAATAAGTAGATATAGTGGCTCTAATCTAAATTTAGCAATCCGGAAAACGGTTCCCTGGCAATACATGTTTTTTTAGTTTAGTCCGTGCTTCACCTAAATGTGAATAAAACTAATGGTTTTTACTTGGATTTGCACGAGCTTTTACTTCCTACAAGTTTCTACTTTGAAAAAAAAACCTTTTTGTTTTAGAGAAATTGCTAACTCATAACACGAATTATATGGTAACGCTACGCACAAACCTATTGAAATCTATGAAGACTGAGCTAGGATAAAAATTAAAATTGTTGAACAGCTTAAAATGTAATCTACAAAATAGTTACCTTTAGATGATCAAAACAGGTCGATTTGCAGTCTCTTTACACCTCGACCATCTCACAGACCTTAATTCGTGGATTATTTGCGATGATCATCATAATATTCTCGATGTCAACACCACATACGGCACCAAAGCCCGGTTTGCATCCAAGAAAGGTGATGCTTAACATTTGATGGGATTTGAGGGAACCATACATTTTGAGCTCCTTATACAAAACCAAACTATAAATATGGACTTTTACTGCACCCAGTTAGGTCGATTGAAGATAGATATTGGAGAGAAACGGCCAGAGTTGGCCAACCGGAAAGGGGTGCTATTCTATCAAGACAACATTAGGGCCCATGCGTCTTTAATGACTCGGAAAAAGTTATTAATCTTCAGATGGAAGGTTTTACCTTACCCGCCGTACTCTCTGAATTGCTACTTCGGATTTACATCTTTTCCGTTCCCTCGAAAATTATCTTCAAGGGAAATCCTACTCTTTAGAAGATAACTTCAAAACGGACCTTTTGTTGTTCTTCAGGAGTAGGGATAGTGATTTTTGGAAAAAAGGGATAATAGATCTTCTATGCCGTTGCGAAAAGGTAATCGCTAACAGTGGTAACTATTTGTAAATTAAATTTTAAGCTTTTCATCAATTTTAATTTTTGTCCAAATCTCTCTACGAACTTTCCGGACAACCAATATATACGAACCCGGCCTTCTTTAGATGATAAAAAACGGTCGATTTGCAGTCTCTTAACTCCTCAGCTATCTCACAGACAGTAATTCGTGGATTATTTGCGATGACCATCATAATATTCTCGATGTCAAGAGTTGAACTCCGGCCATTACTGCTCACATCTTCCTACCTTTCACTTTCTCAGATAACTCAATTAATTTACTTAGTTACTTTATAAAATATAATATAAACCTTGCGTAAGTAACTGTGATCGGAATCGAGATTACAAACATATTAAATTTTTTGAGAATGAACGGCTGGCCGGAGATCAACTCTTGACATCGAGAATTTATGATGGTCATCGCAAATAATCCACGAATCCACTTTGTATAAGGAGCTCAAAATGTATGGTTCCCTCAAATCCCATCAAATGTTAAGCATCACCTTTTTTTGGATGCAAACCGGCTTTGGTGCCGTATGTGGTGTTGACATCGAGAATATTATGATGATCATCGCAAATAATCCACGAATTAAGGTCTGTGAGATGGTCGAGGTGTAAAGAGACTGCAAATCGACCTGTTTTGATCATCTAAAGGTAACTATTTTGTAGATTACATTTTAAGCTGTTCAACAATTTTAATTTTTATCCTAGCTCAGTCTTCATAGATTTCAATAGGTTTGTGGTAGCGTTACCATATAATTCGTGTTATGAGTTAGCAATTTCTCTAAAACAAAAAGGTTTTTTTTTCAAAGTAGAAACTTGTAGGAAGTAAAAGCTCGTGCAAATCCAAGTAAAAACCATTAGTTTTATTCACATTTAGGTGAAGCACGGACTAAACTAAAAAAACATGTATTGCCAGGGAACCGTTTTCCGGATTGCTAAATTTAGATTAGAGCCACTATATCTACTTATTATTTAAAATATCAGTTCGGTCGATTTGCAGTCTCTTAATTCCTTCTTGTGATTATTCATATTAAATTGTAAATTTAAATAAATATATTTAAAAAAATAATGAATATATTCAGGATTATCATTATTAATACACTCTGAAAAGTAAAGAACTACTAAATAATTTAAGGAAGCGATTAAATGAGCGATTCATCCTTAGATAAAGTCGTTGTCCGGTTAATAAAAACCTATCAGACAGTACTTTATTTCAAATCAACAGCCAATATTATCCTGCAAGATAAGAGATTACAAATTAAAAAAAAAAAAAAGTTGAGTTGAAATTTTGTTATTTTAAATATTTATTTTTTTATCTTCTAAATAATAGTTGTTTGGAAAATAATATCATCAACGGCTATTACCATTGCTTTATACATATATTACTGTCATTACGTCTTCTTTTCATACAATTATTGCTGGCATAAAATAAATTGACATACAAGATGTCAGGATAGTAAAAAACAAAAAACAATGATTAGAAAATAAATTATTTATTAGATAAGTTGGGAGGCATGAGGACTAGAAAGTAGAATAAACACAAATGGTACTCATGCCAGACCAAAGCTTAGACTTAGTGGAGGAGGGTAGAGGAGTATCCAAGACCGTATCCGCCGTATCCGTAGCCGAGACCGTAGGCACCATATCCGTAGCCAAGACCGTAGGAAGAAGACCTCAAACCGAGACCGTAGCTCCTGTAGAGACCACCGGCGACAGAGAGGGGACGGGCATAGGCAGAACCATATCCGTAGCCACGGTAAGCTCCGTAAGCACCATAGGCTGGGTATCCTCCGTAGCTGTAAGCTGAGATAGCTGGAGAAGCGGCAACGGTGGCGACTGGAGCGTGAGCTACGGTGGCGATAGCTGGGGCAGCAGCGACAGCCAAGGGCTTGTTGACGGTTCTGTAAGAGCTAGAGTAGGAAGTGGCAGCTGGGGCGGCAACAGCAGCGACGGCAGGAGCGGCAGCGATGGCTGGGGCGGCGTAGGAGACGGCTGGGGCGGCGTAGCTGATAGCTGGGGCAGCAGCGATGACTGGCTTGTTGACGGTTCTGAAGGAGCTAGAGTAGGAAGTGGCAGCTGGGGCGGCGTAGCTGATAGCTGGGGCAGCGGCGACGGTGGCGACGGCTGGAGCGGCGTAGGAGACAGCTGGGGCAGCGGCAACAGCGAATGGCTTGTTGACGGTCCTGTAAGAGCTAGAGTAAGAAGTGGCGACTGGAGCGTGAGCAACGGCAGCGACGGCTGGAGCAGCATAGCTGACAGCTGGGGCGGCAGCTACGGTGGCGATAGCTGGGGCAGCAGCGACGGCCAAGGGCTTGTTGACGGTCCTGTATGAGCTAGAGTAGGAAGTGGCAGCGGGAGCGGCGTAGCTGAGGGCTGGGGCAGCGATGGCAGAGGAAGCGTACCTCACGGAGGCTACAGCTGGAGCGGCAGCGTAGGAGATGGCAGGGGCGGCAGCAAGAAGAGGCTTGTTGACGGTCCTGTATGAGCTAGAGTAGGAAGTGGCAGCTGGGGCGGCGTAGCTGATAGCTGGGGCAGCGATGGCTGAGGAAGCGTATCTGTAAGCTGGAGCAGCAGCGTAGGAGAGAGCTGGAGCAGCAGCGTAGGAGACAGCTGGGGCGGCGGAGTAGGAGATGGCTGGGGCGGCGGAGTAGGAGATGGCTGGGGCGGCAGCGATGCTAGCGGCTCCGTACCTCAGGGTAGAGAAGGCTGGGGAAGAGTAGCTGAAAGCTGGGGAGGTGGCCAAGAGGCCTCCAGCCCTGGCTGTAGCCACTAGGGCGCACAGGAAAACCTAGAATGTACAAGTATTATTAGTTTTAAATAGTAAATAGTGTGAAGGTTTTTCTGTTACTTTTGTCTTTGTCTCCGATCTGTTTGAGAAAAGTCGCTCATATTGCAAAATGCTCATAAGGAACAATTGATAATTAAAGTTGAGCGATTCCAATCTCAATACGTAATTTCTGAACACTGTTACAATGTCCTATATGTATTCCCAGTTAGGTAAACTAAATGAAACACTTACGATCTTGGAATACATGCTGCTGATGCCTGAGTCCTGAAGGAGGAATGATTCAAGGAAGGTCGCCCTCCAATTTATAGGATCCTCTGCCTGTGGAAGGGGAAGGAGATGCAGTTTCCGCCTAAGGGATCCTACAAGCCGATGACATTAATATGCATATTATGGTTGTTCCCCTCGAGACGCTCAAGTGGTCCAGCTCAGTATCTGCCCGCTGTCCTTAGTGGCAGGTCGTTTGAGCTTACGCATGTAGATCAGTATGTAGACTCACTAGATTATGCACATTCTGTTTTAAGAGATATTAGGTTTTTGGGAGGGAACATAGAGGTATTGTCGAATTATATTTAATTCGTGATTCGTTGTATTTATTTAATCTATAATAAATGTTCAAACTGATAAATGTTTCTAATCTACTCCATAATTAATTATTGTATGATATGTTTTTATAATGTTCATGTTTCTTAAAATATTGTTCAGTCTAAATTAGCATTAATATCGGAAGAATTTCTGAGGTCGTACAACAAGTATACTTAAAAAACTTCACTTTGCTTTACGGGGTAGGGATTTTTATTGAAGGAAGCTTATAGGTCATTTCACGCTACGAATTTTAAGAACTGAATTTCTTTATTTGAAAATTGGTGACGGTATGGTTGTCGTAACAACATTAAACCCTTGTTTCACGATTTTTTTTTACTAATCATGAAACAATTTTGTAATAGTGTGACAATACCTAAATAGGATAAAATAATGTAAAACTCTTGTTAAACTGATCGTTATTGATGTGAAATTAAATCTGTATGTTTTTTTACTCGTTTCCTAAAAATGTCAATAATAATTTTGGATGAGAAAAATTAATAAGCTATTTAGCATTGAAGGGTCTAATTTTAATAAGATGTGCTATACAGCTGCTAATAGTATGAAAATATTTTCAAACATATATATATATATATGTATATATTTTATTTATTTTTTCTTGAAATGCGAACAAAATTCCTACATTTTTTGTTAATGAAGCATATTATAGATTTTTTTCAATACTGCTTTATACATTTTTTAATAGTTAAGAGTTATTTTTTAATGAAAAATCTATGTTTAAAAGAATTTATTTAAATTATTGATAGTGATATGTAAATGTAACACGTTTACACGCTACTGTTCTGTTGCTGCTTCTAGAATCAAAAATTTTGTGACAGTTTTCTCGTCAAAATTTAATTAGAAATATTTTTTGTTATATAACTTTTGTCACTAGGACTAAGTTATTTAACAAGGAAGGACCCAACTCATTTAGTGTTGGGGCGTTATTGGGATGCTCTGTATAAAAAGCTGTGTCGGTGTTGCTCGCCTTGAAAATTAGAAGTTTTTTCCCTATACGAAATTCGTAACTAGGACCTACCGCTTAAGAGCTATATTCGTTTTAATGAAAACGTCACGTTCTGTTCATATTTCTTAAGTGTTGGAGTCTTTTTAGTTTCCCTTACCTATGTATGAAATATATAGTCAGGGAAAGTATTGCGATCGTAAAAATTTTCTAATTCCAGTTTTCAACGGAAATACACGTTTTAGGGTCCCCTGAGTCCAAATAACCACGTCCCGCAAAAAGGTGTGTGTGTGTGTGTGTGTGTGTGGTAACTCCCGGGTGGAAACGAAAAGTCCTTTGAAACTGAAATTTCATATTTAAGACAAATATACCCCCGAGACGTTACAAAACCTTTTTCATCAAAATGAGCTTCCCAGAAGAGCCACTTTTGCATTTTGCACCTTTTTTCAAATTTCTCAAAACGGTTTCGACGATTTTGATTATACTCGTTATATCGATGTAAAATTTAATAGGGTTTAACATCAGGTATGTTTCATTCTGATTAAAATAGTCTGACAGGGCTTAAATTCCAATGTTTTAAAATTTCTTCCTCTAAAGTACCTTTAATTTTGTAGATTATATAAAAATGACCATATTATCTTGTTAGCATTGATAACAAAACAGCTAAATATGTAAGTTGTACGAATTAGAAAAACAACTTAAGGAAAAAACTGAAAAAATATTTTGTAATGCAATTTTTTGTTCTTGAACATAAGAAAAGTAATATACATGTATGATATACCTCTTGAAAGCTAAATATTTAAAAAAAAATATTATCTTATACACAAACTTTTAAAAGTTTATAGAGGGGGATGAAAAACCGATAAATCTAACTGATTGTTTTAGATAATAATAAAATAGATTTTTTAATAAAACACATGTTTCTATAGAAATTCCATTTAATTAATTATTTAATGGTTTCACTCGTTTTTATCTCTTACTATACTTAAAAATTCTTCTTAATTGATTTTAAAAACGGAGGTAAGTGGAAGTCGTGTGTTGCCCGCACCAGATTTTTTTTTTAACATAAGAACAGTAATATACATGTATAATATAACATTGGAAAGCTAAAGATTTTAGAAAAAAAAGTATCTACATAAGCTTGTAAAAGTTATAAATGTGATGTAAAGTCGATGAAACTGATTATTTATAGATTATAATATAATATATTTTTTAATAAAACACATGTTTCTATAGAAATTAAATTAAATTAATTCTTTAATGGTTTCGCCCATTTTTATCTCTATCTGTGTTTGGAAATTCTTTAATCCGTTTTAAAAACGGAGGTTAAGTGAAAGTCATGTGTTGCCCGCACCAGATTTTTTAATAGAACTCAAGCTTTCGACCACATCGACAATTTGACGAGAGTTTCTGTTGCGTAACAATTGAGACGTTGATTTCCAAAAGGTACTAAAGGACATTTTTTACGAAATTGATTTTTTTACATATTTGTATTCTCATTATTTAGGTTTATCTAAATATTCTATTTGATGTTATCTAATGAATTCTCAAGTCCTTAAAAAACACGATTTAGAAATGCGGTCATTTTCTAAAAGTACTAATTACGCATTTATTTTCGTTCCAAATCATTCTAAAAAAGTTCATTTCATAACTTTAATATGATGTTATTATTATAGTAAAAAAATAATTCTAAATTTTAAGGCAAAAAGACCCAAATTAGCTAGTTTAATAATATAGTAATGAGAGATTTTCGCGCTTCCTGTAAAATTTCCTAGAATGGATATAGTACCTTTTGGAAATCAACGCCTCAATTGTGACGTTGATTTCCAAAAGGTACTATATCCATTCTAGGAAATTTTACAGGAAGCGCGAAAATCTCCCATTACTATATTATTAAACCAGCTAATTTGTTTCTTTTTGCCTTAAAATTTATAATTATTATTTTACTATAATAATGACATCATATTAAAGTATGAAGAATGATTTGGAACGAAAATAAATGCGTAATTAGTACTTTTAGAAAATGACAGCATTTCTAAACCGCGTTTTTTAAGGACTTTAGAATTCATTAGAAAACATCAAATAGAATATTTAGATAAAACTAAATGATGAGAATACAAATATGTAAACAAATCGATTTCGTAAAAAATGTCCTTTAGTACCTTTTGGAAATCAACGTCTCAATTGTCACTTGGACCTACCATTTAGAAGATATATTTGTTACAATGGTAGCTCTCTCTCTTTCTATATATATATATATATATATATATATATATATATATATATATTGTTTGATCAGTTCTCGACTGTTGATAATTTAAGTTTGTGTTGTTCTTAGGTTTCAGTCAATGAATAAACAATTTTATCTATGCGACGTTTCGAGAATTTATTGTTCTCATAATCATGCAATTTTGGACAAAATAGTGTCTTAATTAGGCATGTTTAGCCTACAAGCTTTGAAAGAACAAAGCTAGGACAAAATAGTGTCTTAATTAGGCATGTTTAGCCTACAAGCTTTGAAAGAACACTATTTATATAGTGTATTTATATAGCATGTCTTAATGTTTTGGATCTTTGAGTCATAACTTCAATGATGTAACTTATTGATTTAATTGCTCTTAAAATTTTGTGGTTGTATGACTCTTATTCATTGACTGAAACCTAAGAACAACACAAACTTATATATATATATATATATATATATATATATATATATATATATATATATATATATTGGTGTTGCATAAATGTAAAATTTGACGACAGTTTTTTTATGAAACAATGTTCGCTAGGACCTACCATTTAGAAGATATATTTCTTTCAATGAAAAAAATCACGTTTTTTTACTTATTTTATTGTTAAAAATTTGTTCACCCTCGTTTTGACCTAGCTTCATTGGTGTTGCATAAATGTCCTCTGATAGAAAATTTGACAACAGTTCTTTAATAAAAAATTTATTGGAATTTTTTTTATTAAACATTTGAGGCTACCATGACCTACCAGTTAGAAACTATATTGGTATAAATGTAACAAGTCACCAATATAACAATGTCTATTTCCTTATTTAGTTATTATAACCTGCACCACTACAACCCATGAAGGGTCTTGGGCTCAGTACATATAGAGATTCGTACTGTTTCTTGGCCAACCGCAGTGCAATGAGGTGATTAGGCCTTAATCACGCTCAGCCGCCAGGTTTTTCCCCAATTAATTTGGGTACCCACTTTATAGAGGCTGGGTCTGCCCCAGGAGGGTCTCCATACCCTAGGATCGCCCCCCGACTGAATTAACAAAATAAATAATATTTCTGCCACAGCCGGGATTCGAACCCAGGACCTGGAGCACAGCAGACTAGTGCTCTATCCACTAGACCACGCCACTCCCATTTAGTTATTATAATTATCAATATTTTCAGTATTTTTTTCAGCTGATACACTAAGTTAGGTTACAGACATTCATATCCATGACCTACTGTTTTTCCCGTTCGGGGAGAAATACGAAAGCCAACATTTATGCTATATGACTAACTAGGGAAAAAATATTCTTTGTACAAAAAAAAAAAAAAAATGCATGTTATTCATGAATTTAATTTGACATGCATTCGGATGTCCTCTGATTTTGTCCTTGTGCTGTTTCATTTCAAAAGGTATTTCCAGCCAAACCAGTCGCCTTGCATGTCTTAATGTTTTGGATCTTTGAGTCATAACTTCAATGATGTAACTTATTGATTTAATTACTCTTAAAATGTTGTAGTTGTATGACTTTTTTTTTTTTTTTTTTTTTTTTTTTTTTTTTTTTTTTTTTTTTTCTTACCCTCTGGTTTTATTTTCGAACAAAATACAAATACAAATATAATATGTATAGCTGTCAGATTTGTCCTTCTGTTACCCGGAGGTATTCTAAAGAGGATTGCTATATGCGCTGGATGCACTAGTAATCTTTCAAGGGCTTCTTCTAAGCCTTTATTTATCCATTGCAAAATGGGAGGGACCATTCTTCAGTATGATATAAGTTGTATGACTCTTTTTCATTCAAATATTTTATGTTTGGGTTCTAACTTAAGATATTGGGAGTTACCTTATTGTTAAAATGTAATTTTCTTTATTGTAATATTTGGGATATGTATTTGTATAAATAAATACCATATTATATATATTTAAAACATTAGGAATAATATTCAGTACATTGTCTTTAAGAAACATTAACATCTCAATGTATAATTTTTTTCAATGAAAAAATTACACCATTTTTTAAATTAGTCATGGAAATAATTCAAAATTGAATTTTAAAGTCTCTTAGGTCCATTTGACATTTCAAGTAAAACAAGTTTTAGAAAAATTTTTTTTTTTTTTTTTGTGATAAACATTATGCACATACCAACTATATCTCAAAACTTTAAATCCAACTAAACTGAAATTATATATTTTAAAAAGATGTATTCCTGGGATAAATTTTTTTTTTTCAAATTCCGCACTCATAATCTTTATATAATTCATTTTACTAACGCGTACAAGTTATATTATATGTATATTTAAATTTTGTTAATTATCACTTCCCCCCTTATTTATGAATCTCACAGGATTTAAGTCCAAAACAATTTACTCTAAAGTGCCTTTGATTGGTACCGGATATGGTATGTAGTTATAAATTGTATAAGCATGAGTGAAATCAATGATATTTATTTTATTAGTATTACTATATATCATTGTTAACTTTCTATGGTTGTTACTTATTTAAATACTTTATTTATGTGTAGTTTTAATTGTGGCAGATTTTTTTTTCTTTTTTTTTTTTTTTTGAGCTATCTAAAACTTTTTTTTTATTTTATAAAATTATAAAGATTCATTTTTTTACCTTTTTATTTCGAAAATGGTTGCACAGATTTTAATTAAACTATCATTTTAGAAGTATAATCTATGGTATTTAATAAAGGCTTATTTATTTATCTATTCTTTGATCTTTTTTGTTTCGTAGTAGGTAGGTATAAGGTAAAATAACTATTAGTTATTATAATTATTATATATTGAATAGTGCCAAAAATATATTAGTATGTAACTACATTTTAGTAAATTTTCTAGGTAGGCTAAACTTGAAAATTAATTTTTCATAAGTGATTATGTAAATAAAGAAAAAATATGATAGAATTTAATATATAGCAATAATTTGATAAAACATCAAAAAGGTATAAAAAACACTGCTTGTATAAGCCAATATCTACAAATGAAACAGTTATGTGGCCTATATGGATTAGGAATTATGAATTTTCAAATGCATACCCAACGAGAAGACTTGATCCCCCAACATGGGATTTGTGAGTTTAAAAAACAGTAAGATACGTAATAATAGAGCATATAATTATATATATATATATATTATTATTATTATTATTACATATACCAGCAGTCCTTAAGGAGAAAAGCATATATAATAAAGACAATTTAATCAAATTTGAAGATTGAGCTCAATAAATTTGACACCTTTCTCTTCAAAAAAACTGTCTACAGTTTATTTTGAAAAAACAAACAAAAAAAACTTATTAGCATCAGTTATTGAATCCAGTTCTCGATAACAATTTAATTAGGAGCTTTATTTTTTTATTTATTGATATTTACGACTCTATTGGTTAATAAATCTAGTAAATAATTGTGAGATAAAATACATGAAAAATAAGTAAGGAGAAACTGCCCATTGATTACTAAGTAGCAATTATAAAAATATAGCTCTTCTTAATGTAGCTTCTTATAAAATACTGCCGGTTGCGAGCAACATTAGGATGCTCGCATTGTTGGTAAGACTGGTTGAGTACCAATGCGAGCTCAGGCCTGAAGGATCTACTATTGACCATATGTTCTCTTTTAGGATAATGAGAGAGAAGGCCCATGAATTCAGCATCGATCTATACCATATTTTTTGTGTCCTTGAATTTCAAGGAGGGCTCCTAATGTATGGATTCAGCAGAACATCTAACAAATTTGCAAGCATTAGGATTGCCATTGAAACATGACTTTATCCAACACAAAATGTCGGCTGAAGATTCACGACTACTAATCTAAAGAATTTGATGTGACTAATGGTTTAAAACAGGGTGATGCACTGTCCCCAACGTTGTTCAATTTAGGTCTGGAAATGGCGGCAAGATCCATCAGGACAGACCTTGGAGGAATAACAATGAACAGACTAACGAAGCATTTGGCCTTTGCGGACGATTTCTTTATCACGGCCAGAACATGTTTATAATTATCTGGTGCATTTCCAGAGTTTCAGAAAGCGGTGAGTAAACTCGGTCTAGAGGTCAATGCAGAATAGGTAAAATATTAAAGAAAAGTTAAAAGCAAGACTGGCAGCTGGCAGTAGATGTTCGCATGCACTTCGGAAGGTGCTCCAGTTTAAAAATCTCCCACATAAAGCCAAATTAATAATATACCGGATAATCGTCTGATGTGCGGTTACATTTGGAAGCGAAACGTGGGTCTTAACCAAAGAACATAAAAAAATTCATTTGAGTATGGGAGAGAAAATTACTTAGATTAATATATGGTTCAATTAACGAATCGGGACAATGGCGATCTAAGAAAAATCAAGAACTAATTGATATGTATGGAGAACCAGATACAGTGATATTCAGTGCCTTGGGTACGTAGAAAGAATACCAGAGCATCGCCTACCAAAAAGAACGCTATACCAATTGATAGGAGGAAGGCGTATGGAAGAAAGACCAGGTCTGAGATGGCTTGAGGACGTGAAGGCGGACCTTAGTCGGGTTGGTGTGAGGATATGGAGGAGACATGCGCCTGACAGAGGCCATTAGTAGAGGATTATGTCAGAGGCCAAAGTCTTACAGGGGCTGTACAGCCAAAGTATAGATATACATATTACTGTTGGCCTAGAAACAGTACAAATTTCTATATATACTGAGCCCAAGATCTTTCATGGGTTGTAGGTACAGAGTTTTTTTTTTATGACAATGACTGACTCTAGTTTTATTATCGCTTCGGCGGTAAATATACTAAAATTGGAACGATACTTATTATTACTTTTTTTTCATACCCTCTGGTTTTATTTTTACACAAAATACAATACAAATATGATATGTACACATATCATAGATATTTGTCCTTCTATTACCCGAAGGTATTCTAAGGAGGATTTCTATATGCGCTGCATGCACTATTAACATTTCAAGAGCTTTTATGTACCAATTACAAAATGGGAGGGACCATTCTTCAGTACTTATTTTTTATTTTTTTTATTTTTTTTTTCTTACCCTCTGGTTTTATCTTATTATTAAATATATCGTTCCAATCATAAGAATATTTGCACAAATAAGATTGTCGGGAAACTACAGTATCAACTTATCACTCAAAAACATTGATTACCATTTTGAACCGATGCAATACTGTACACTATGCAACCTTAACGAAAGAGAGGACTATTTCATATTTTCATTCCATGCCCTTTATACGCACTTTTCCGTAACCATTATATACACAATGCCTTAAATCTGTATAATATAAATTTTACTGACTTCTTCAACACCGAAAACATTAAGGAATTAAAAAATCTGTTATTATGCCAAACAGAGTTGCCACATCAAATAATTGATCATAAATGAAATTAATTATTTGTTTGCCTTAATAGATCCGGTCTTGGTGTATTATATCTATCTATATATATATATATATATATATATATATATATATATATATATATATATATATATATAAATCTCGTGTCACAATGTTTGTTCGCGATAAACTCGGAAATTACCGAACCGACTTTGATCACACTTCGTAAGTATCTGTTATTTGGTCCAACTTAAATGATAGAATAGTTTTTATTACTATTCTAAATGGTTGAAAAATATATTTTTCTAAAACGTAAAACAAAATTTGTTTAACTGTGGCAACACTGGTTCCCAGTAAGTTACCTTCCCATACCTTCCAATATGTGATTAATAATTCAAATATAAGTGTGTGTTGATTATTTCTATGCGTTCTTATTTATCAAATATACATTCACTCCATAGGTTCCAGTTATAATATTACTATACGTTTCCAGAAAAATTATAAGTACTCATCTGAATGACTTGCAATGAGTTATGAGTTGCAAAGGAGTTTTGATGATATATGAGGGTTATGTTTAAAGGATAAAAAGTTGTTGTTGAATAATTTGGATATGGGTACTTGGTACTGGTATGTAATTGTAACATTGAGTAAAAGAAATTTATATCTGACATGAAATAATAATCTTTTATTTATCATAAACAGAGTAGCTTATTTCTATTCACCTGTATTTATTTTATATAACCTCATTCAACATAGTCACTATCAACATCTTTCGTAATTTGTAGCAATTTTAATTTAAATTATTTTTTTTATCAAATCGAATTCACCAAAACGCAAACAAAGATAAAGAAGTGTAGTTTTTGTTCTATTTCTTCAATGTGTCTCAATATTAGAAACAAGATGTTTATAGTTATATTAGATTAATTATAGTAATAGGTTAAGTTGTTTTAAAATCACTTTCCTCATCAACCATATCTATTAGGTTGCCTTTTTATTCTGTTAAATATACAATAGCGATCCAGTAGAAGTAGGCATACCCAAAGTTACTCACTATATTTTAGCTGTAACGTAATCGAATAGTCACGTTTGCAACATAAATGTGTTTGATATACATTGATCTAACGAGTGGGAATATTTTCACTTGAAAACAACTTTGATAAATGTAATTGTTAAAAATATAATATTTATATTCCTTGATAATGTATACGTCTTATAATAATGGAGTAGTTGTTTTGACTACACGGTAAGGAAGTTAGTTGAGGGTGCAGCCACCAACAAACCACACCAGTAAGAGAAAAAAAATCTTGTGCGCGCAACAATCGACTTTCTCTTACCTCCGTTATTAAAATCAATTTAAGAATTTTTAAATACATTTAAAGATACAAATAAAAGGTTAAATAATAAATTATTTTGAATTTCAATCAAAACATGTGTTTTATTAAATAATCTATTACATTTCTATCTACAACAATCAGTTAGTTTAATCGGTTTTTCATCACTCTCCATTAACCTTTAAAATTCCGTATATTTGATAATTTTTTTTTTTTAAATCTTTAGCTTTCCAACGGTAAAATATGCATGTATATTACTGTTCTTTTGTTAAAAAACAATTACAAAAAATTATTTTTCAGCTTTCGACTTTAGATGTTTATCGAATTCGCTCAACTTGCATATTTAGCTGTTAATTATCAATGTTAACGAGATAATATGGTGATTTTTATAAAATCTACAGATTTAAAGGTGCTTTAGAGGAAGAAAATTTAAAATATCGGCATTTAAGTCCAATCAGATTATTTCAATTAGAATGCAACCTACATGATGTTAAAGCACATTAAATGTTACATCGATATAGCGAGTATAATCAAAATCGTCGAAACAGTTTTGAGAAATTCGAAAAAAGGTGCAAAATGCGTAGTATGAAGTGGCTCTTCTGGTAAGCTCATTTTGATGTTTTGTAACGTCTCGGGCGTTTATTTGTCTTAAATATGAAATTTTAGTTTCATAGGACTTTTCGTTTCTGCCCGGGAGTTACCACACACGGACACACACACAAACACACAGACCTTTTTGCGGGGCTTGGTAATTTGGACTCAGGGGACCCTAAAATGTGTATTCTCGTTGAAAACTGGAATTCGAAAATTTTCACGATAGCAATACTTTCCCTTACTATATATAATAAGTGAAAGTAATAAAGTATGTTTTTTTATTGGTAGTTTCTTAGTTTCCACATCCCTAAACAACTGCTCCATCATATACGTTTTATAGTTACCACCCATAAACACATTTATGCAAATTTAAATGAAGATAAAATGAAATTTTCGCGAGCAAAGCCGCGGGTCACAGCTAGTAAAGTAATATATTTTTACTATCTGACCCGGCAAACGTTGTTCGGTCATAAAAATTATTTCTAGTAAATATTTTTGTAGTTAAATAAAAAAATAACGAATGTATTGTGTAAGGGGTTAGGACCTACGGCAGAAAGACGAATGGAATGCTGTAGACGATGACTATCTATTCATTTTTCAATTCAAGGTATTCCACATGAGTTAACTGGAAACCGCCGTTAACCCATACCGTTGGAAAGCTAAATATTTTAGAAAACAGATTCTTCTAATGTGGAAAATCGCATATACATAGAATAGAAAAAAAAATTGTATTCTGGGACAAGGTCCTCTAAGAATAATAGTTATGTACAATAGAAAAATATAATATGTCTGGCCAACAGACAAAATAAACATGAGTACTTATTAATTACAACGATTATTTACAAATACAATTATTAACAATGAGGAGAAAAGCTATATATAAAAAAAACAAAAACAAATTACTTCAAAAAAAAAAAAAAATATATATATATACATATATAATATCTTCTAAACGTTGTCTTCTGAGAAAATAAAATCTAATTTTAACAAAATCAAATTAAAATTTGGGCGGTAAACAAAAATCGCCTTTCATTCAATGTAGACTTCTAGATGAAATTGACATATCATATTTGCTGATCGTCTATTTGGAATGACATTAGGTAAAGGAAAAGTTGGGATTTGAATGAGGACAAAGAAGTGGCATGGCGGATATGGTTCGGTAGAGAATTCCAGAGTGCAGTAGAGCGAACAATAAAGGAACGGTCAAAAGTTTTGGTTCTGTGGGTAGGAGCATAAAGGTCAGAATGTCGGGATCTAGTTTCGAGTAAGTGGACTGAGGATTTAAATTGAAGGAGACTGTGGATGTAGGATGGACGCTGGGAGTTGATAGTTTGATAAAGGTATGATCCAAGGAAATATTGTCTGCGGGTGGAGGGAAGGAGCCTCTTTAACTCACCGTAAATTTGTTAAAAAATAAAACTTAAACTCACATATTTGTAAAAGTTGATGTAAAGTGACGAATAGGGCTTATACTTATTAATGATTACTATACATAACAATTTTAGGGGATCACTTGTAGCTGGGTGGCTAGCGTAACAGCCTCCCATGCTAAAGGTCACGGGTTCAAACCCGCAGGTGGTCCTAGGATTTTTTAATGGGAGTAAAAAATCCTTAGTTACGCCGTCCTTCGGAGGGGACGTTAAAAGGTGGTCCCAAGCCTGTGCGATGTCAGGTACTCGTTAAAGATCCCTACCCTAATAAAACCTGGATAGGCAAAATTTAGGACTCCCACTGTAGCATCGTCCGATTAGCCATAGTAGCATAAAGTGACGTTAAATAAATAAACAAACATAACAATTTTATAATGTTATATTATTGAATTTAAATCATATGTTTCAAACGAAACTGCATAAATATTATATTTAAATTAGCTTAAAACTTTTTTTAAAGCTTTTAAATTAATTTCAACAACTACGGTAAGTGAAAGTCGTGTGTTGCCCGTACCAGATTTTTGTAATACGAGTGAAATTAAATTTATTTAAATACCGAAAAAAATATCGATATAAAAAAAACACTAAAATCGCAATTAATAAATGCGAGGGTGTAAGAAGGAGGGTGAGAATCTGTAATTATATGTTTTTTATGCTATGTTAAATAGAAAAACAGATGTTTGTATAGGAACATTACAATCCCCTAGTGGTATGAAATATACGTTAGGATCGATTTTCATACCTATATATATATATATATATAGTGCCTCTTCGGAAGAGTATGACTACAAACACCGAGAAACGAGATTTTTATATATTAGAACGTTATTATATAATGTATTGTTATATTAATAATGCATTGCTGTTTGTTAATATGTTGTGCTGTAATTCATTACTTCTGAAGTAAACTAGAGATGATACAGTAATGAATTAATAAACTGCTATCACATATGTGAATATATTTTTTTTAGTTCATATTATGATGTTTAGCCATCTAAGAATGGTGTCAAAACTGGAGAATTAAAATAAATTTCATTGAATTATCTTCCCTCTACGTCGTAAACCAATGACCTCCAGTCCCATCGTATTCTTTTGAACTTACTCCTGTTGAACAGATCCTTAAGAGTAAACCTTTACAAACGCCTAACATGGAATCCTCAAAAAACTGCTCTTAGATACCAGTTGCTACAACACTTACTCGGATAACGGTCAAAACTTCATATTTACTTCAAAAAACTCATTTATATAACCATCATATGGCCTATTTGTATCTAATAAATTGAGCTATGGGAGTGCACCAAACTACCCAATTCCTCTCGCATCCAACCCCTGCAATCCTAAATCCTTTGAGAAACCCTTAATGCTCAAGACTATGTTTCGAAAAAAATCATCCATAAAGGCCTAAATATTCCAATAGTTAAAGATTAAGCCCGATACAGATATACTTCCTTTCATTCCAAACTTCCTGCCCACTCAAACCAGCCTCAAACCTCTCCTCAATATATATTCCTGACAAACCACCGAGGCAACTTAAAAAAAGATGGCCAAGAGACCTCTTTCCATAATTAGAACATTGGAGTGCTACCCAATGGGTAGTTTATTCACTGGACAATCATGTGTTTTTACCATGTGTCTATTCCATTTACTTATTTTGTCGAATCAATACAGTTGTAAATTTCTTTAAAATATTTTATAATGTAGCCAGCAGCCCTATTTGTATGGGAATTACCCTGAAAGCGATAAGTTATTATTAAGCGATAATTCACATTCATTCTTTTTAAAAAAACATATAAATATATTTTTCATCTTCTAAAATAAATTCAGTTTAAGGGAGAACTTTACACGTGGCTTCAATCAAACATCGCACTGTACCTTGTTTTATGATAACGACCTAGAAGTGAGCTGATAAAGAATCCAGTTTACAAAATCAGTAGCTGGGATCGAACGTTTGATAGTGAAAGTCCACAGCCTCGCCCAGCAATTGCACCAGGGCTAAATGTCACTACTGTCTGCTCCTTTAGGCCCATTCCCTATACCTACGAGTGTGTGTGTGTATCTGTTTATATTAAGAGTGCCTGGTTAAGAAACGTTTCAGGAACAGTTAACAACTGAGATAAATGCAAAATGTTTCGCTTGTCACTTACTCAATCATACCGCAAGGTTGTTATTACATACTCAATCGCAATCTAAGACTCTATTTAAAATTATACAAGTGCAGGACGACGATATACCGTCTTTTGGTACACTTGCCAAAAGTGCCAACGACGATATTTCGTCGTGCGTGTAATATCGCCTTATTCTTCGCAAAACTTTATCTCTAAATAAATTTATAAATGATCTAATTTGATTCTAAATTACTAAATTTCGTTGACAAAGAATTTGTTAACTGTTTTGGGTCTGACATTATACACATTCTATACCGGAGTTTACTGATATTCTGATTACGCTGAAGCGATGAGATGGACACTCTACATCAGACACACGTTTAGGTCCAAACTCTTTTATATTTTATATTATTATTATTATTGTGTTATTCATATTATTTTCAATTGATATTGGAGAATCATTATCACTGCTTTATTCTCCATTTCGTACAATGTATCCCATGTGATTTTTAAGCATGTAAATATCATTTGTGGTTTGTTATTTATATAATCCAAATCATTGCATATTTGTCAAATTCCACTGGTTATCTTCGCTTAGACACTCGTTTTTCGTTCGGCTCTAAAAAGGTTAAATAATATAAAAAAAAAAATGTTTTAAATGCATGAAGGTGGCTGATGATAACTAAAAAAGAGCCCTGGAATATTCAAATTGAACAAAAAGAACATTTGTAAATAATTTCATTTCTCCTCACCAAAATATGCACATTTCTTTTTTTTTTTTTTTTTTTTTTTTTTGGATTTTCAACTTATGCATAGTAGTTAACAATTTTTTTAACCTAAATTTTTTTGTAACATAATCTACGTATAATTATTACATTTTTATGCTTGTACTGTGTGGCCATAAGGGTGTTTGTCGAAGAAATCAAGAATCAACAATTTATCGTAACAACTTACTTACGATTCGGTATGTAATATTGTTTAATAAATTTTGAGCAATTTATGGATGAATATAGCATGTACGATACTGTACGGTGGCATCATTAAATCCCATGTCCTTCTTTATTATAAACATTACAAATTACATAAGTTTATGGCCTTATAACGACATTCTGTCAACTTATTTTCTTGAATATTAACTATTCAAAAACTTCGAGCTTTCCAACAGTATATTATACGCCTAGATTCCTACTAATTTTCTGATTACAGAAAATTTAATTTTCCCACCTAAAGAAAAATTTAATTGCAATGTTTTTACCTATTAAACCTTCACAAAAGAATTCCCGAAATAATAGGTAAAATCGTATCAAAATATGTAGTGTGGTTCAGAAGGAGTTCGTGGAAACCAGGAATCGCGTTATCAGTTGATATAAATGTATATATATAAATATACACACACACACACACACACACACACACACATATATTATATATATATATATATATATATATATATATATATATATATATATATATATATAACTGTACTGTTTCTTTAACACATATGGTTAGTTTTTCGCATTCTTCAGAGCCTATGCGATGTCAGATACTCCAAAAAGACCCCTATTGTAATTAAAAAGCGGATAGACCATTTGCATCTTCTGATTAGCCACGATAACATTGAGAGGTGTTAAATGTTTAAACATTTTGGGTGTAATAAATCCTTTTTGTGAATTGATTATGATGTATTATCAAAGCGTTTATTGAAGTTATTTACTGTTTTTCCTTAGTAATCACAATAAAAATAAGTTATTCTAGATAAAAATAATAGCATTGATGTGATCAGAGATGTTCCATTGCAGTACAGCACATTTTTATTTGATATTTTTTGAATAAACGGAAACGGATTGAGAAATCCGTCATAAGCTTTATATAAAGCCTACAGTAATAATGGAGGCATCCTTTATGGTGAGAACCCTTTGATATCACATTTTAGTGCACATTAAGTAGCAAAGAATCAATTAGAAAAAAAATATTAAGTAGGTAGGTCTTTGCAAACGTATACCATCAAGCTACTTATTGTCAAGTAAATACAAACAATAAATAAAAAAAGAGGCTAATAAAATAAGAAGTAAATGATAAAATTACTTTCAAAACAACTTTAATGAAATATTAAGCGATTGTAAAATGTAGGTTAAATATCTTTGGATCCTATTTTTTATTCCTACATTTTTATTTCAATCAAAAACCTACCCCTGTTCCAATTTTTTTTTTTTTTTTTTTATACATCCTTAATGTTTGGATTATCAAGATAAATTAACTTGTTGATTGATTCTTTTTGATAAATAATGACGTAAAATTATGTAGTTTAAAAAATACTACTAATATATATGGTATAATATTTAATTTTAAAAGAATATATCATTAATAGAATAACGTGCTAAGAAAATATTTTCTGAATAAAATCTTTAAAAAAAAAATAGTTTAACGATGAAACAGTCTGAAGTATGTACAGAGAAAGAAATATAGGTCATAACATATATTCCATCTATCAGAATTAAAACCAAAAGTGGATATTTAAGAAAAGTTTTCCTAATAATTTCAGTAATACTAGTAAATCAAGACGCGCTTATGACCCGAAAGGGTAGACGCGGAGTACCAATTAGATAAATAACGTTTGGTGATAACTATCGATGCATTATTCACAACAAAAAATGTTTTATACTAACCACTGAGCGACTATCAATACTCACAAACATCATAGTTCAAAATATATAACTGTTATTTAATTAAAAATAAGTTTGAAATTACTGAATGTGTTAATAAAGTTAAGATATTGATTTGGAAGATGAATCAAATCCAGTACAAAATTCAATAACAGTTTAAAAAACAATTTATTAACTTAGACAATATTTACTAGAGGAATAAATAACAATAGGAATTGTGAAAAATAACAGGTCTTCAGGTACTATTCAAAAAGAAAGCGCTTAATGGTGAAGGAGGGTGGAACCGTATCCGTAGCCAAGACCGTATCCTCCGTAGCTACCGTAGTTGCTGCCGTAGAGGCCACCGTAGGCGAGTGGGCGGGCGGCGTAGGAGACGGCGGGGGCGGCGATGGCGGCGACTGGAGCGTGGGCAACGGTAGCGACGGCTGGAGCGGCGTAGGAGACAGCTGGAGCGTGGGCGACGGTAGCTACGGCTGGGGCGGCAACAGCAACTGGGGCGTGATGGGCGACGTAAGAAGAGCTAGAGTAAGTGGTTGAGCCGTGGGCGATGGCTGGGGCGGCGTAGGAGACAGCGGGGGCAGCAGCGGCGTACCTGATTGCTGGAGCGGCGGCAGCGTACCTGATTGCTGGAGCAGGGGCGTACCTGATAGCTGGGGCAGCGGCGATTGCTGGAGCGGCATAGGAGACAGCTGGAGCAGCGTACCTGATAGCGGGAGCGGCGCGGCATATCTGATAGCAGGGGCAGCAGCGTACCTGATGGCTGGAGCGGCAGCAATTGCTGGAGCAGCGTAAGAGATAGCTGGAGCATGGGCTACGGTGGCAATTGGAGGCATGATGGGCAACGTAGGAAGAGCTAGAGTAAGTGGTTGGAGCATGAGCAATGGCTGGAGCAGCGTATGAGATAGCTGGAGCATGGGCGACGGTGGCTACTGCAGGGGCGGCGTAGCTGACTGCTGGAGCGGCGTAGGAGACGGCTGGAGCAGCGTAGGACACTGCGGCTGGGGCACTGATGAGACCTCCAGCGGAGACTGCTGCGATGCAGGCGAAGAGAACGGCCTGTGGGAGATAACTTATTTAGTTATTTTGCAATATTAAGGATTAAGTCTTTCCAATTTAACGGATTCTAAATTGAATAAAATATAATAATATAAATAAATTATATAAATATCATATAATTATATATTTTATTACTTACGATCTTGTACATGTTTGCTGGTTGAGAGCTGAGAACAGTGTGAAGTCCACCGGAGAGGGAGGGCTTTATACTGGACCTCTGGAGCTGGAACCAGATCACGGTCAAGAAGACGAGCTGCAATCCCTGCCTCCAGTTTCTGGTTGACATATTGGAAATTTTCGCTCCTTTCAAATCACTTCTGTCAACTGATAACTAAAATTATTTAATTTTTTATTTAAATTTTCTTTAAGTAGTTTATTTTATTATTATAATTTTTTTTTTTTTTGGATATATATTTCCAACTACTTTATTTCGATCGATGTATTGTAAATATGAACATAAAAATATGATCGTTAAAAAATTTTAATGTTAATTATTTAATTAATTTTAAAATTGTATGACCTTACCTTTTTTCAAAAAAATAAATTATCTATTGTAATACTGCAATATTTTGTATCGTAGGTTATTATATTTATTAACATTTTTATATTTTCTGCTATTCTGAAAACATCAAGTTGCTATCTTTGAACGAATATGTCAATGTATATTTAAAATACTTATATTTTAGTTATGGATTTATGACATATATACTTGTTCGTTCGTTAAAGCAGGTGTTAATTTTAATAAAATACTTCTTTTTTTTTTAATTTTTAGTCCTTAGAAATATTTCCTGCTCCTTTAGCATAGGAAAGAAATGAAAGTACCTATTCATAGGCAGTACTATTTAAAATGCACCGGGAAAACCACGAGTAGATATATTGTCTATAAGTAAGTATAGTTAGTTTAATCGTAATATTATGTAAATATATATAGGAGTATAACAGACGCAAACAGGGGTATTTTATCGATCTCGCCAGTGAAACATATTCCTTCATATTCTTTATATAAGCAAAACACGTAAATAACGTGAGAAATTAACTAAGCAATCGCCACTAACTGTGATACTTATGATTTTTTAAATAAAAAATTCACCAGTGTATAATTTTCAATGATATGGATGCAAACTCACTCAAAGAATATGGGATTTACTCTATGATATTATCAATAATAATAACATATTATCAATAAAATTAATAATAATATTACAAGAAAATTTGGTCACAAAATATGGACCAATCAAAGTGACCAAAAAGTTAAAATACTAGGGGAGATAATATGCAACAACGGGATAGATAAAGCAGGCCTAGATGAAAGATTAGCCAAACCAGAAAGAATGTACTTTGCAGCTATTGTAGAAGCATGTACAGTAAGAAAAGTTTATCCTCCAATGCAAAAATAAGGCACTAGTGTACAGTAGTAAGACCAACAATATTGTATGGTATGGAAACAGTTTGCCTTCCGAAGTCTTGAGAAATTTTTCAAGATTGAGAGAAAAATTCTTAGGAGCCTTCATGGCCCCAAAATAATACAAGAGGGCTACAGGCTAAAATCCAATGAAGAAATATATAGAAATTTGGAAAACTTTGAAATAGTCATCAAACTAGGAGACTGAGGTTTTATGGCCATATAGTAAGAATGAACAATCAGAGGCTGAACAAACAGATTTTTGACAAAGTTCTAGGCTATAAGGATATGGGTGGTTATGCAAAGCAAATAAAAGAGGAGCTCGATAGGTTAAAAATCAAGAAAATATACTGCTTAGATAGAGAGCTTTTCGGGAAGAAAATAAAAGAAGTTGGGGTTCTTACAGGAAATACAAAGAAACAGGGGAGAAAATGGACAAAGGAAGAGCGGGAGGAACTGTCCAGGAAGATGAAAGAATATTGGATAAAAAGGAAGATGAAAGATGTGAAGAAGACATAATGATATTCACCATAATAGTCAAGACATAATGGTCCTTGATGACCAATTCGTGCAACAAAAAAAAAGATATTAATATATTATCCATAATATTAATATATTATCAATAACATATTTTTTTTTTTTTTTTTTTTTTGCCGGCTAATCCAATGCACTGCAGCCAATTTAGGCTTATTGTGCGCCGTCCAATATACTGTTAATACAGGGCTAGCGCCTTGGTGAATCTGACTAACCTGTGGGGGTTAATCAGTTCACGCAACTTGGGATCAGGGATATGGTCGACACCAAAATGGTGAAACCGTGTCCTAGCAATCTCTGGGCAACTGCATATCAAATGAAATGCAGTTTCATCCTCCTTCTTGCAGAATCTGCAAGTCGGTGAGGCCACCAAACCCATATTGTGGAGATGCTTATTAAGTTGACAGTGTCCAGTGTATAGTCCTGTTACCCTCCTTAGGGTTGTCCTGTCCATAGAGAGTAGAATATGACTTCTCTCTTTACAGGGTCCATCCAGAACATCTTGGAGTGATGCTGCTTGTCGGTATCCCTCCAGTATTGCCTGGATCTATTATCAGCAGCCGCCTTAATCAGTCCTTTGGCTTTGCTGAGGCTAATTCCACACACAGGTTCAGGTGTGGGGGGTAGCTGGGCAGAACCCCTCCTCGTGAGGCTATCAGCCCTCTCATTCCCTAAGATGCCTGAGTGACCAGGCACCCAATATACCCGGACTTTATTTAGCAGGGAAAGCATATTTAGATTGTTTTTGCATTCCTCTACTAATTTGGACCGTGTTATATAACTACCCAAAGCTCCAATAGCAGCTTGACTATCGGTATGGATAGTTATCTGTCTGTCTCTCATCCCTTCTGAAATTAAGGTTTGAGCACAGATATTGATAGCCATTACTTCAGCCTGGAAGACTGAGGTATGCTTACCAAGAGAAATGGACAACCCTTCCTCAGGTTTATCCATTCTCCATATTCCAGCACCTGAGCCTAGCTCTGTCATGGATCCATCTGTATAACAGTTGACTCCATTGCACGGTTTGTGCGAGTCAGTCCTGTTAATCATTGCACAGTAAAGTGTGTCCTTGTATTTCTTTACTTGAAGATCGGAATGCATGGCAAGCACCGAATCTTCGTCAATCCTTCTGAACAAGTTGCCATGGCCCCGGTAAACCAAAGAGCTGGATCTTGTTCCTAACTTAGAGAGCCTATAGGCTGTGTTAAGTGCTTGAGTTTCTACTGCTATGTGTAATGGTGTTAGGTTGAGTAAAACTTCCATTGCAGCAGTCGGGGTTGTACTCATAGCTCCGGTTGTCATAAGGCATGCCAGTCTTTGCAGCTTCCCAAGCTGCAGCAAGGATTTACATGTATTTGCCTTATGCCACCACACAACAGCTGCATATAGGACCATCAATAACATTAATATATTATATTGAGCTGTCTTAAACTCTTTCAGATTATAAAGCTCTCATTTATAATATTATGTGTTTCATTTTATTACAAAATATTATTTACGTCTTTTTGAAGCTGACTAACTTACATTTAATATAAAAGGTAGTTAGGGAGTTTATCGAAGAAATCAAGAATCAACAATTTATCGTAACAACTTACGATTCGGTACGTAATATTTTTTAAAAAATCTTGAGCAATTAATGGATGAATATAACATGTACGATACTGTACGGTGGCAACATTAAATCCCATGTCCTCCTTTATTATAAACATTACAAATTACATAAGTTTATGGCCTTATAACGACATTCTGTCAACTTATTTTCTTGCATATTAACCATTCTAAAACTTCGAGTTTTCCAACAGTATATTATACGCCTAGATTCCTACTAAAAAAGAAAAAAAAATTAATATATTATCCATAATATTAATATATTATCAATAACATTAATATATTATATTGAGCTGTCTTAAACTCTTTCAGATTATAATATTCATAATATTAGGTGTTTCATTTCATTACAAAATAACATTTACGTATTTTTGAATTATTAGTAGTAATTTATGATTTGCTGGTTAAAATGTTATAGTATTTAATTTAAGATACTCGCTCTTTCCCAATCCATGATTATTAAATGTTGGTAATATAATTAATTTAAAAAAATTAATGATGAAATGTGAGCTGACTAACTTACATTTAATATAAAAGGTAATAAAGTCATTTCTTGGATCAGCTATAAACTGGTTTGACAAGGATCACATTATATGACCTTATCTTATATTCCCCACTATTCTACTTTAGTTTTAGCTTTTACCACTTCTACTGTCTTTGAGAAAACCGACTTTCGGTCGGACCCATGGAGATATAATCCCATCTGCACTTCAACATGTAGTAATTTGGAGTGAACGTTATCAGCCCCCCTCATTGCATTCTAGGAAAGTTTATATGTAGTGAGGAGATTAGACTTGCCTATTAATCTTTCGAACAGCAATACCTCAGTAATATCGAAATATACTAAAGAGAAAATTCCCTTTAACCTACTCAAAAAAATTACTTCCTTTAAGAAATCCTTAGTGATTTGTGCATAATTATTCTAGAATTCCTCATCTAAGAGTATTCGTATATCTCAATCCTTATATTTGTTATAGCCCCCTTCAAAAATCAACTATTCATCTATCTTCTACAATATCAATCTACCTTTATTAAGTTTAACTACACGGCTCCACAAAAAAAGCACACTTTAAAATATTTTTTTCCTGTGAAATTAATGTGCATTAAATCAATATTTTAATAAAATAGTATTCTTTTAGTATGATTTATAGGTAAAATTTAGATTAAGAAACAAAAAATAAAGATTTATTTGAAAAAAAAAAGAAAAACAACGAAACTTTATATTACAAAAAAATTGTTTTTCTCTGTTGAATTTTTTTTTAAATATATTTTTATTGAAATTTACAACTGTACAAAAAATACATCAAGCAAATATGCTGAAATGTTATAACACATGAAATAAACATGAGGAGAAAATTGGCAGCACTCTTTGGTAGTGAGTCTAAACAAGAAGGTCTCGAGGTCATCTTCTTTTCAGACGCTCGGAGGATTATCAGGAATTGAAGAGGGAGCAAGGATTGAAACTAATGGATTAGACTGGGGTGGAGTGTTTCATGGAAGGTGCGATACCTGGTACGGGCCAAATCAGGAACATATGGAACATAAAGGTCATTGTGGATGATTTTATTCGTGACAAAGTAAGGAGCGTTAAGGATTTTGGGTGTAAGGATTGGATACAGGAAGAGTTTGATGCTTTAGTAGAGCCCCAAAGCTCAACTCCGTCCAGATAGGCCTTATGATGGTCATGTAAATGAGTCTTTTGTATTTAAGTGAAAGGTTAGAGCATCTGTCTAGTAAATGTTGGAGTAGCCTCTGTTGAATATAACTTTCAAGAATGGGTTTTGCTTCCTCTTAGTTGAATTACAGCATAGAGCCTTGTAGGCATACTTCTAATATGGTTTACTACATCATCTTGCGGAATTTCCTCTCATGCTTTCAATAAAGAAGTTCTTGGCTCCTGTAAGTATTCAGAAGGGTTAATTCTTTTTCTCACACGTCTTCAAAGTTCATCCCACAGATGTTCTATAGTACTTAAGTCAGGGCTACGAGCTGGTCTTCATAAAGTCTGAATTCGTGTATCATAAAGATATTGCTGAACATCACTGAATAATTGTGTAGTCGAGCATTGTCATGCATAAAAATAAAATTGTATCTAATAAGTGGAAAAAAATATATAGCATATTTTTCAAGGATCTCTGTTATGTACGAATCTGCATTTAAGAAAGGTCTGTTGAAGACAGGGATATCAATTTTTGCTTCCAGAGATATCCCTCCTCTCACCATCACTGAACTACAGACAAATTGCACTCTCCTAGCTATGTTACATTCAATATTCTGAACCTGACCTTCGGTATACTCTAGCATGTCCATGTAGAGAAAAAGTCCATCAGAAAAACAGTCCTCCATTCATTTTCATTCCACAATATGTACTCTCGAGCAAATTCTAAACGTGCTCTTCGATGATTTATGGTGTGCTGTGGACATATGGCTACCGTGCTGGGATGTAAGCTTATTTCAACTAGTCTTCTTCTGACAGTTTCGGTACTAATTTAAACATCACGAACCACTCGAAGCCTTTGGGCAGTCTCAGAATCAGTAGAAAAGCAATTTCGAACATTATGTATTAAAATAAACCGATCATCTCACGGCTGTGTCGTTCTTGGGCAACCTGAATCTGAGCAGCGTGTGTAGAGTCCAGTGTATGTAATGTAATTTAATTTGCGGCCTATTATGTATATAAATGATGTACATAAAATGTGTATAGCAGAAACTATCCAATCTAAAATGGCTGTAAGAAGGAAACCACACAAAAATATATGGTTAGAAGAAACCAGCAGGTACTAGCATAAAAGAAAGACCTTATGAGCTGTTGTTTTTACGTTCACTTACTATATATAGTAGTATTGCGATCGTGAAATTTTTTTAATTCCAGTTTTCAACGGAAATACACATTTTAGAGTCCCCTGTGTCCAAATAACCTAGTCCCGCAAAAAGGTCTGTGTGTGGTAACTCCCGGGCGGAAACGGTATATCCTATGAAACTGAAATTTCATATTAAAGACAAATATATGCCCGAGACATTACAAAACCTTATTCATCAAAATGAGCTTACCAGAAGAGCCACTTTATACCATGCATTTTGCACCTTTTTTCGATTTTTTCGAAAATGGTTCTGACGATTTTTATTAAACTCTCAATATCGATGTAAAATTTAATGGGCTTTAATATCATTTAGGTTTCATTTTGATTAAAATGGTCTGACAGGGTTTAAATGCCGATATTTTAAATTTTCTTCATCTAAAGTATCTTTAATTTTGTTGATTCTATAAAAATAAGTTTATTATCTTGCTACCACTGATAAAAAACAGGTAAATATATAAATTAAATGAATTTGATACCCAACTAAAGGAGAAAACAGAAAATAAATTTTTAATGCAATTTTTTGTTTTCGAACATAATACATGTATGATATACCGTTGGAAAGCAAAAGATTTAAGAAAAATATAATCTTATACTCAAGCTTTTAAAAGTTAATAGAGAGTGATGAAAAGAAGATAAAACTAACTGATTATTTTAGATAATAAAATAATAGATTTTTTAATAAAACACATGTTTCTATATAAATTCAATTTAATTAATTCTTTAATAGTTTCACGTATTTTTATCTATAACTGTATATGAATATGCTTTCATTGATTTTAAAAATGGAAGTAAGTGAAAGTCGTGTGTTGCTCTCACCAGATTTTTTTGTTCGTCACGATGTGCTGATCCTAGTACTTTTTCTCATTATGGGTTAATAAAAAACTGTATAAAAAAGTTTTTCTTATCTTAAAAAATAAAAATAGTGAGTAATTCATTTAAATTACTTTTGATCGACCGCGATTTTAAAATTAGTCAGCTGATATTGACGTCTAGGTGTTAGGATCATGTTCAGATGCCCTAGTATTCTTGGACAGAATTTCGAAAAAATGTGGCTTTGTAGGTTTGGAGAAATGCCGCGGACGTTTTTCTTTACATGTTTTTTGGCCTTTACGTATCTTGAAACGTAAGCCTTCATAGTTTGAGGAAAAAAATGGGGATTGATTCATAGTTTCAAAGGGAGATTGAAAAAAATGTTTTAATTTTTTTTTGTTCCATTACAAAGGTTTAGTTTAGTTTAGTTTTCATAAAATGTCAGTATTAAGCAGATCTGCTTCAGTTGGACATGGCCTCTCGAAATTTTAATACAATATATACCACGCGTTTTTCATTTCTTTTTTTTTTTTTTTTTTACTAGTATTATGTAAAAATCATTTTAAATCTTCATTAAAAACTATACGATGCCGTCAGATTACACTACACACTACATTTTAAAACACTAGGTAATTCACATTATGATAAAATATTTTTAAAATGTATCATATGTTGAATAATATTTTAATTACTGTACCTGCTATATTTCACAATGCTTTTTAAAAAATTCCTGAGGTTGTAGAGATTAGGATATGGAACCAAAAGAAGAAGAGACAATAGAGAAAATGTGTCTTCATTATTGACGATGATAATAACTTAAAGGTTCTCTTTCAATGAAATTTCCTGTGATTACCTAACCTGCCATCAAGAAATCAATTTGAGTACCAGGTACCAAAGCAAAATAATTGGACCAGATACGCATTTCGTACTGTAAAATGATTGCAATTTTTTTTGTTTATTTCCTGTTAAAGTGGATAATTTCATAATGTTCGATTACATGTTTAAGAAAACTAAGATTTATATTTCTGCAAAAGTAAAAGAATAAATTAAGTATCTTGTATCTTTTTTTTTTTAATGAATTCATAAATTGTCTTATTTTATATTAAATAAAACTATTGAAGAGTGGGGTTTTGATATGCACAACTCGTTTGTTCATCATCAAAACCACAAGGAATTCGGTAAGTAATAAGCAGTAGAAAGTATATAAATTTCTTCTTTCTTTTATTCTATTAAGAGAAACTTTAACTTAGTCTTCAATTAAACGTTCAAGAGGAAAGTAATTGAAATCAATTTTCTAACATTAATATTTTCTCATATGTTTCTTTAACAAAGTAACCAAAATAAAGTGAAATAATGCTATTTCTCAGTTTGTTCATTCGACTATTGTATCTACTGCTGAAGTATTGTCGATAGGCTGAATAGTAAAAAGAAAATAAACAGGACAAGCACTTAAGAAAACAGAAAACGAAAATTTAATACAAATAAATATGTACAAGAGGAATATATTTGAAAAAAATAGGAATTGTGATAGATAATTCAGGAAGTATCAGTTCAGGTACATCGAACTATTGGCAAGGCACTTAATGGTGGAGGAGGGTAGAACCATATCCGTAGCCAAGACCGTATCCTCCGTAGCTACCGTAGCTGCTGCCGTAAAGGCCACCGTAGGCGAGTGGGCGGGCGGCGTAGGAGACAGCGGGAGCGTGAGCGACGGTAGTGACAGCTGGAGCGGCGTAGCTAACTGCTGGAGCGTGGGCGATAGTAGCTACGGCTGGGGCGGCGTAGGAAACGGCGGGAGCGGCAACAGCAACTGGGGCGTGGTGGGCGACGTAGGAGGAGCTAGAGTAGGTGGTTGGAGCGTGAGCGATAGCTGGAGCGGCGTAAGATACAGTGGGGGCAGCAGCTGCGTACCTGATAGCTGGGGCAGCAGCGTACCTTATAGCTGGAGCAGCAGCGATTGCTGGTGCAGCGTATGATACAGCTGGAGCAGCGTACCTGATTGCTGGGGCAGCGGCGGCGTATCTGATGGCTGGAGCGGTGGCGATAGCGGGAGCAGCGTAAGAAATAGCTGGAGCGTGGGCTACTGCAGCTATTGGAGCATGATGAGCAACATAAGAAGAGCTAGAGTAAGTGGTTGGAGCATGTGCAATAGCTGGAGCAGCGTAAGACACAGCGGGAGCAGCAGCTATGGCTGGAGCAGCATAAGATACAGCAGGAGCAGCAGCGTAAGAGATAGCTGGTGCGTGGGCTACGGCGGCTACTGCCGGGGCGCCAATAAGGCCTCCTGCTGAGGCTGCTGCGATGCAAGCGAAAAGGATAGCCTGTAATAAATAGAGTATTAAACTTTGAAAATAATTTGATGCTAATCAATCTTTTCTGAAAGTACAAATATATTACTTTAAAATTTATGACTACGCTAAATATTAAACAATACTTAAACTTACGATCTTGTACATGGTTGCTTTGGGAGAGCTGAGAGCGGTGTGAAGATGTCAGAAGAAGGTGAGGTTTTATAGGTACCACGAGGCTGGAACCGGATCAGAGTTGTGAAGATGATCCGCAATCGTTACCACCAGTTTCTTGTTGACATATAGGGCGATGACACAATTCTCGTCCAGGCATTTAATTCCCTAAAATTTGTTGTAACAGATACTGAACAAGATATGAAATCATTGTCAGAAAAATTAAGTTTAAATAGTGGTTTTTTAATTTTTCTTTTAAGCTCAAAAGTGCTCAATTTACCTAATCACCTTTCATATACTATATTGACAAAAAGTTACAAGCGTCATTCCGAATACATTTTAAAAAAATTATAGAATGCAGCTTTTTCTGGGTTGATGTTTAAATTACAGACTACTTAGTTACAAACTGTCATAAAGAGTTGTTTATTCATTTCTGTGGCAAATCGGCCTATACTACAGTTCTAAATTTTGCCTATTGTGGATCAATTTGGTTAGAGATCTTTAACGAGTGTCCGACATCGCCAGGTTCGGGACCTGCATTTCACACACTCTAAAGAATGGTATAACTAAGTGTTTTTTAATCAGCCGGGGTCATTAAAACTCAAATGTGTATAATTTTAACTTCAGATTAGGTTAGATATTGGGGCTGAATTACTTCTTCCAAATTCTTAATTTTTTATTAAATCACCAATTCAACGTTTCGGGAACTCACTCCCATCATCAGGACTCTACAAGTAAAATAAACAATTACAAATTACATTAATTTATTTAAAAATTTCACACTATTTAGTAACAATAGAACCATAAATGATTTATAAATTGGTCTTAATCCAGTTGAGGACAAAGATGTAAGCAATACCCTGCTCAGATATGTTTTTTCAATTACTGACTATTTTTATTGATTTGTCTTTTAATTTTCACATCAGTGACAAAGTTGAGATAAACATATGAATTTGAAATAGTAAAAGCCAGGTAATTTTAAAAAATTATTTATTACATTAACCTATTAATACGTAACTTTGTTGTTGTTAATAGTTGTTTTTAATACCTCTTATTAATTTTTAAAATTTGTTGTACAATAATTTTTAAATGTTGTTATAAAGGGACACCTAGGTTATAATAATTTTTTCTAAAACATTTTAATGATTCACTCCACTATAGTTGTTTTTAATGTAATATGTAACTGTTAATTTTACTAGTAGAGCCCTTATGATGGGAGTGAGATCCCGAAAAGTTGAATTGGTAATTAAATAAAAACTTAAAAATTTGGAAGAAATAAATCAGCCCTAATATCTACCTCTGAAATTATGAAAGATCTTTCGTTGATTGGAATCTTTTTTTTTATTTTATTCTCTTGACTTCAGTAGTGTATATATATATCTTTATTAACATTACATATACGAGTATATCCAGAATTGAACAAAGAATTATAACAGATCCATTATATAAATTCTATGAATGGGTACACAAGAATGGTGAACCAGACTGAGGTATCGGCATAATCATCACATTGCACGGCCGTTGGCTTAGAAACCATACTCTATACAGGGTATTTCATTAATGTCTGGTAATATTAAGCAGTTACTAAACCTTTGGATATCGATTAATGAGTCATATGAACTTTTTTTTTTTTCTCTTAAGGTCTTTTATCGATTCACACAATATGACTAGACATTTATCAGACACATATTAGGCACTAATTTTCTTGTTGGTCCTTTTTAGTTTCACTTACCTATAAATGAAATATATAATAAGGGAAAGTATTGCAATCGTGAAAATTTTCGAATTCCAGTTTTCTACGAAAATACACGTTTTAGGGTCCCCTGAGTCCAAATAACCAAGTCCCGCAAAAAGGTCTTTGTGTTTGTGTGTGTGTGTGTGTGTGTGTGGTAAATTTAGCGCAAAAACGAAAAGTCGCAGGGAACTGAAATTTCATATTTGAGACTCCTATACACCCGAGATGTTACAGTAACTTTTTCTCTGAATCGGCTGATCTAAAGTCCTACTTTATCCCATGCACCTTTTTACGATTTTCTCAAAAACAGCTCTAACGATTTTAATTAAACTCGCTATATCGATGTAAAATTTAATGGGCTTTAATACGATGTAGGTATTATTCTAATTTAAATAGTCTGATGGAGCTTATATGCAGATATTTTAAATTTTCTTTTTCTAAAGTACCTTTAATTTTGTATTTCATATAAAAATAACCATATCATCTTATTACTATTGATAACAAACAGGTAAATATATAAGTTGAACGAATTGGATATCCAATTAAAGGAGAAAACTGAAAAAATATTTTTTTAATGCAATTTTATCACCGCATGCCCACTGGACAGCGCTGTTATCGCTGGACCCTCCAGTGGTTTCATTGTGATTAAAATAGTCTGAGAGGGCGATATTTTAAAATTTCTTCCTCTAAAGTACCTTTAATTTAGTAGTTTTCATGAATTTTACTTGATTTTCTGATTATTGAATCTGAAAAACAGGTAAATACATAAGTTGATCGAATTCGATAACCAACTAAAGGAAATATCTGCCAAAATAATTTTTTAATGCAATTTTTCGTTTTTTAACTTAAGAACAGTAATATACTATAATACAGTAACAATAATATACTATAATAATAATATAATTGGAATGGTAAAGATTTTAGAAAAATATTATCTTACTCATACTGTTGTAAAAGTTAACGGATAGTGATGAAAAGCTGTTTGTCGTAAATAATAATATAATAGATTATTTAATAAAACATATGTTTCTTTTAAAATCTAATGTTAATAATTATTTAACAATATATTTTCGTTTCTAAATTTGTTAAAAATTCTAAAATAGATACAAATAACAGATGTAAGTGAAAGTCGTGTGTTGCGCGCACCAGATTTTTTTAAATTTATTTTATTGCCTACTCGCATCATTAATCGACCCATGAAGGTAGGTTAGTTTGCAATGTTTTTAAGCTTATAAAATGAAGAAGCTTTTCTGAGATTCAGAAAATATGAAACCTAACGATATAATAGTTAAAACTCCCTTAAAAGTCCTCATATCCTTAGAAATATTAAAAGCTAATTTCCTGCACGATGTTGTGCGATACTAAATTTCCTATTTTGAGGGTTTGACTTCTGTACCTTCTAGCAAATTTTCTCTTCTTTCATTTGGTACCTCTTCTGTTTCTATGCGATAACATAAAGTAGGTATATTTTTTCTGATAAAAACCATGAACCGACAGTCTCCAATAAATATTTAAAAATCTCAAAATTTGTTTTTCCTCCTTTACAGTTGGGACTTTGGGCTTTATGAACGTTTTTGTTCCACTAAAGACATAGTATCAGCCTTCACAACATGAAGAACATTTATGAGACACCTTATATAAACTGCGCCTTAGACTCTTATAATGCTATGTTTTTGACCGGCTGCTTTTCTAAGGCAGGGTAGCTTCAAGAACTAGATTAATTGATATAATTAATCAATATATAAACTATATTTAATGAAACCATTGGATTTCCTTTCCAAAGGTATCATGTTTACCAATCATAATAGGTGGCATTCAGAGAAGATTAAAGTACATAAGTTTCAATAAATGATACTATTTATTAAAACAACTAACACATATACAATCTATTTACTCTAAGCCTGAGAATACTGAGGGTTAACACCTTGCCATACAATATTACAATTAAATAAAATGCCTTTAAAACATTTAGTCGGCTGGCAAGGTTGAATCAGTCTTAGGCACCCCTTCTAGGCTTCATCCTGCTCTCTGCTTAGACCCTCCGGCGGATCTCACTTCTTCTTGAGGATGGAACTCGACTCTCCTCTTGCTGGAATAAGACCGACCTCTTCTTGAGGATAGAACTTGACTCTGTGGCTGGAATAAGACTCACTTCTTCTTGAGGATAGAACTTGACTGCCGGGGCTCGAATGTGACTGAGTTTTCGGATCGTCTTTCTTATCGTCACCTCGCGCCGGGCTGATATGGGAATGCCCCAAGCCGGGTCTTCTATAAGTAAGTTTCCCGAGGTTATCGCTGGAGGGCCCCATGGATTTAGGTAAACGCCTTTTGATCTTTTGTCGACAAAGGCTTATTAATATTTATATAATTAATATAATGATTATCAAATGAAGAATCTATACCCCTCAGTATTCTCAATACATTACAATTATGTATGTCTCTGTGCCTTAGAATATAAAATTAAAAGCTTTTTATTTTAAAACCGTAATACTGCAATTTTTTAGGCAACCCAGTAATATTTTTCAGACAGCTTATTTCAGCACTTAATAGTTTTATTACTAGAAGGAATTAGACCGGGTGGTGGTCAGAGAATGAAACAATTAAGTAGTTTCAACCATTTATTTTCTGCCAACATTTCGACCCCCATTGTGGGCCATCATCAGGGGCGTGTTACAGGTGAATGGAAACCTTCCTCAAGTTCCTTTCGCCTATAACATATATGAGTTTTATGTTAATCATTTTTCATTAATACGTGTCTAATAAAAAGAATGTTTTATTAATAATGCTAAAATTTCATCTACTTACAATATTCCTTAGAACTAGAAAAATAAATAATTTGTATAGGAGACAGTAAATATATTTCATAATGAATTGAAAAGGTATGACAAAAAGGTATGGCCTTAGAATGCCTACGGGCTATACGAGGCCTAAGCCGTGGACTGTATATATCAGTTATTACTGTAAATACATAGAATGTTTATGTATTTATTTTTTGTTAATAAAGGTGGAGGATGAGAAAAAATAATGAAAAGGGAATAATTTATGAATTTCCTTTTTATTCTGAAACGAACAGAGATGACTGGCGTTTACTAAGTTAAGGAGATTCAAAAATATTTAATATAAATAAGCAATTTATTGGGGAATACCTATTACCTATATATTTATACTTTTAAAAAAATAATTATTAATATTAATTAGCTTTTAAGAAATGAGGTAAAAGGTTCAAGGTAACCAGGTTTTTATACTTTTTTTTTTCTTGTTCAGAATACATTAATTTTTGCAGGTTGAAAAATATTTGGCAAACAATAAAAGCGACCTATCGAATAGATTGAACTTCTTCAAATTAAGTTAAACGTATAACCTCCAATTAAGATAATATTGCGCTCCAACTATCCTTGAAGACTTTTCAGGTGCTCGGTCAAGGGCCAGTCGGACACTGCCAAAACCTGTATCTCAGCTTCCTTATTCAATCGCCAAGTCTTACGAAATCAGTTCTCACAACGTGTTGTAAGTGATGACCATTGGTATTTGATTGTCAGCCATCTCAGTTTCATTCAATTTCTCATGTTTAAACATCTAGTGCGCGCAATACACGACTTTCACTTACCTCAGCTGTCGAAAACAATTCAAGAATTTTTGACACTATATTTACGGGATGCGTTATTTTGACGCATTTCGATATTTATAATAAAAATTTCAAAACCTGTTTTCATTTTTATTTTATCTCTTGTAATGACTTTTATCCATTGATCGAGGTAAATATTATTGAAGTCTACTTTTATCAAAAGCGTTGAAATATTAAAATTCTGTTTGTGGTATACTTATCTCGACGGATTTATGCAAATTAGATAGTTAAAAAATTTCGATATGCAAACATCACATCAATAATAAATAGGGATGTACCGACAATACTTCGATCCGTTATTCGATATAGTTATCTCGAATGAAACATTATCGCAAATACTTGTCGATAAGCCATAATAGAAAGAACGAAATGCAGATTATCAATTAATGTCACCGTGAGATACGCGAAATATTGTACACTATTGAAATAGTATATAATAAAATTATTGAATCATAAAAAAATTTGTTTCTTTGATTATTTATTTAACGTCACTCTCTGCTGCTGTGACTAATTGGACGATGCTATAGTGGGGGGCCTAAATTTTGCCTATCCAGGGTTAATTAAGAAAAGGATCTTAGTAGTGCCTGACATCGCTCAGGCTCGGGACCACCTTTTAACGTCCCCTCCAAAGAACTGCATAACTAAGGATTTTTTTTACTCTCATTAAAACATCGTATGACCACCTGCCAGTTTGAACCCGCATAGCAGGCTGTTATGCTAGACACTATGCTACAGGTTACCCACATAAAAAAATTTCATACATATATATCTCATATTTTCATTTTTTTTTCTTTGTGAATCATGATTTTATTTGCAACTGTAAAACGTTTACAATAAGCAAATGGGATTTTATGAACAAGGAGACATGGCATGGTTAGGCATGAGGGAGACAGCAACCATTGGTGCATCCTCCTGACATTCAAACAGGAACTATTATTTTAGGCTAGGAGGTCCCTCATCCAACTCCTTTTCAGTCTACGCCGATTTATGTCAGGGATGTCAGTTGTAGCCATATTTTGAACGAATCGGTTAATGTGTCCATGTAGTTTGTCGTGAAATCTTTTTTACGACATTCGAATGTGGTTTGTTGTAGTCGGTATGAAGAGTATCGTTTGAAACATAAGGTGGTGAGTTCGTTGTCAGTCTTAAAAATTTGGATTGAAAGGTTTGTATTTTTTTAATGTGTTTTTTTTTTTAGCAGGTCCGTAAATTTGGCAAGCGTAAGTCTATATAGGTTTTAATAAATAAGTATATACGTTAAGCTTCTGTCTTATGCTTAATTTAAAGTGTTTATGTAGCATCGAATATAATAGTCTGAGTCGAAAGTTTAAAGTTTTACGTTTTGTTTTGACGTGTGGGCCCCATGTCAATCTTTTGTCAAAGGCTGGTGGTTGTCTATATAGACTGGAGGACAGGTTCCGTGTTTTAAGTTAAATGTAACATTTTGTGACTTTTCAGGGTTAATTTTTAATTTCCGTTTCTTACACCAGTTTTGTACATCCAAGTGGTGTTGTGTCATATATATTTTTTATACTATATAATGCAATTGCTTTCGTTTTTTAGTTGGACTTACCATATACACACAGACAGGAGTCACATGTGGTGTAGTAGCTAGCAAAACAGCCTTCTATGTCCAAGGTAGATGGCCCTAGGGTTTTTTAAGGAAGTAAAAATGTCTTCCTTCGGAGGGGATGTAATATGGTAGTCCCGAACAATTGTAATTTATATCCATTAATGTCTTAATTAGGACAGATTGTAATACCACTGAATAAATTTGTTACACACACACACATATATATATATATATATATAAAAGAGGGGTGTGATTTATTATTGAAGAGATCTTTTTGACAGAATGAATTAAATAATATTACTCGTTATTACAATCTGATTTTTTAAAACACTTTTATGCCTAACCTTCCCCGTATGTTATTAAAAGTTGTATGGAATCAATTTATCGAATCCATTATAAACATTTGTTTTTTCTTTGAACATCACTTTATGCAACTATAGCTAATCGGACGATGCTACAGTGTAAGTACTAAATTTTGCTTAATTCAGCTCGGGATCTTCATACTGATATTTCCCACAGGCTTGGAACCACCTCATGAAGAACGGCCTAGCTAAAGATTTTTTCCTAGGGCCACCTTAGAGCAGGTTTGGACCCGCGACCTGGGTAGAATGCTGTTATGCAAAAATTTTTAATTTCTACTACATATTCACCATATCAAAGTGATTTTTTTGTTTTCATTTTCTAAAATGTACTACTGTATTTTGCCATATAACAAATATATGATATAGGACAAAATATGTGGAAACAAATGTTAAGAATCTGTCCATTGGCAGCACTCGAGAAGCCAAATTTTAATAACTGAATCCTGTTGTCAATGTGTTAGACTATTTGTATGTTTTTGTTAGAAAATTTTAAAAAATGAATAAATAATATAAAATCGTTTGTCTTTGTACAGCTGTGCCATTAAAACAGCAGATTGCGTTTGCCTATTAAGGCATCACCAAATTAAAAGGTTAAACATGTGTCGTGATATTAATATGATACTGTAAAATTCTGTTACTTCTGATCTTAGCCATTAAGACAAACAAGGTATATGGTATATGTAGTTAACAACAAATTAAGCACCATGACCTGCACATATAATACCATTAATAAAAATCTGGACTACATAGGAATTTATGTAAAACTTAATGGATACCTAAACAAAAGAAATGTCCACGTCTGGAATAAATGTGTAGGGAATTGCATACATATGCTTATAAGTAAGTCAACCATAGAAGAGGTGAGACTAGGTCCAGCCTGTTGGGGCATAATGGGTGCTGAAGAAGGTTGTGAAGAGACTAAACAATTATATTCAACTGTTAATGTTTAGTAAGCTAATATTAAAGTTATTAGTTAGGTTAGTTTATGTGTCGTTGGGAAGTACATACAAAATCTAAAGTTCGTAGAGAAATTAAGACAAAAATTAAAATTTATTAACAGCTTAAAATTTATTTATTTAATCTACTAAAAGTTACCACCGTTAGAGATTACCCTTTTCCAACGGCTTAAAAGGACCATTTTCCCTTTTTTCCGAAAAAACACTGTCTTTACTCCTGAAGAACAATAAAAGGTCCGTTTTGACGTCATCTTCTGAAGAGTAGGATTTTCCTTGTAGAAAATTTTCGAGGGAACGGAAACGATGGAAATCCGAAAGAGCAATGTCAGAACAGTAGGGCGGGTGAGGTAAAACCTCCCATCTGAAGCTTAATAACTTTGTCCGACTCCGTAAAGACACATAGGGCCTAGCGTCGTCTTGGTGGAAAGCACTCCTTTCCCATTCGTCAACTCTGTCATTTTCTCTTCAATTGCAGCCATCAATCGATCTAACTGGGCGCAGTAAAAGTCCGTATTTATAGTTTGGTTTTGGGTAACACACGACATTCACTTACCTCTCTTGTTTAAATCGATTAAAGGATTTTCAAATAAATACAAATGGTTTCAGAAAAAAATGAGTTAAACTTATATTATTAAAATAAGTTAAACTAATAAAGGATTAATTAACTTCAATTTTTTTAGAAATATGTGTTTTGTTAAAAAATCTATTATATTATTATCTAAAACAATCTGTTAGTTTTATCCGCTTTTCATCACTCGTTATTGACTTTTACAACCTTGGGTATAAGATGATATTTTTCATAAAATCTTTATTGTTCTAACGGTATATTAAACAAGTATATTACTGTTCATAAGATAAAAAAATAAAAATTACATCAAAAAATATTTTAGTAGTTTTCTCGTTTAGTTGGATACCGAATTCGTTCAACTTATATATTTACCTGTTTTATATCAATGATAACCTGATGATATGGCGATTTTTAAAGGAAGTATCAAATTAAAGATACTTTAGAGGAAGACTATTTTAAATATGGGCATTTCAGTCCTGTCAGACTATTTTAATCAGAAGGAAACCTACATAATATTAACACACATTAAAGTTTACATTGATGTAGTGAGTTGAATCAAAATCGTTGAAGCCGTTTTTTGAGAAATTTGAAAAAAAAAAAAGGTGAGAATGCATTATTTAAAGTGGCTATTCTGGTTAGCTGATTTTGATGAAATCGTTTAAGGAAAATCTCGTGCGTATAGTTGTCTCAAATATAAAATTTCAGTTTCATAGAACTTTTACGCTGGATTTACCACACACACACACACAGTCATTTGGACTCAGGGAACCCTTAAACGTGTATTTCCGTTGAAAAAGAAAATTCGAAAAAATTTACGATCGCAATACTTTCCCTTACTATATATTTCAAAAAAAAAGGTAAGTAAAAGTAAATTCCATATGTCCAACATACGAATTACACGTAAATATAAACAGAATCATTGAAATGTGTTAAAAAAATAGTAAGGCTATAGCGTTTAATAACTAACCATATATAATTATTATCAAAAAACAACCTTAGAAATATTGCAAATTAAATTTATATCAAACTAGCTGTTGCCCGTAAACTTCGTCTGCGTAAATTTCTGTTATTATGATCGCTATTAAGACGATTTTAAAAGAATATATTGGGTTATCCGGAAAGTTCGTAGAGAAATTAAGACAAAAATTAAAATTTATTAACAGCTTAAAATTTATTTATTTAATCTACTGAAAGTTACCACCGTTAGCGATTACCCTTTTCCAACGGCTTAAAAGGACCATTTTCCCTTTTTCCGAAAAACACTGTCTTTACTCCTGAAGAACAATAAAAGGTCCGTTTTGACGTCATCTTCTGAAGAGTAGGATTTTCCTTGTAGAAATTTTCGAGGGAACGGAAACGATGGAAATCCGAAAGAGCAATGTCAGAACAGTAGGGCGGGTGAGGTAAAACCTCCCATCTGAAGCTTAATAACTTTGTCCGACTCCGTAAAGAGACATAGGGCCTAGCGTCGTCTTGGTGGAAAGCACTCCTTTCCCATTCGTCAACTTCTGTCATTTTCTCTTCAATTGCTGCCATCAATCGATCTAACTGGGCGCAGTAAAAGTCCGTATTTATAGTTTGGTTTTGTGGATGAAGCTCAAAATGTATGGGTCCCTTCCAATCCCACCAAATACTGAGCATCACCTTTCTTGGATGCAAGCCGGCTTTTGTCCGGTTCAGGCAACCCCAAGATTTTTTTCGGCTTGTGGTGATGTATAGAATTCATTTTCCGTCACCAGTAACAATTCGTTTCAAAATTGGATCCTTCACGTTTTTTTTTTTTTCAGCAGCAAATCACAACATGAAATACTTTCAGTAAGATTCCTTTCACCGAGCTCATTGAGAACCCAAATGTCGTAACGACAGTCGTACACAGCCTTCTTTAGACGATGAAAAACAGTCGATTTTCAGGCTCTTAACTCCGCTGCAATCTCAGGGACAGTAATTCGTGGATTGTTGTGATGACCGTCATTAGATCATCGATGTCAAGAGTTGAACCAGCCAGGGGTTGGTATTCCGAATTGAAATCTCCTGATCTAAACCGCGAAAACCACTTCCGAACCGTGCTATCAGCAATTGAATCGCTGCCATACATGGCATGAAATCTTTTTGTAGTTTAGGATGCTTTTTTACCTTTTTTTAAAAAAGAACAGCATAATATGCCGAAAATGAACCGAACCTTTACTCATGTTGGTTTGCAATAAACTACACTACTGAGCCTTAATAAAGACGAATTCAGTGTGTAAAAATAGTCATTCCATGAGGATTAAGAATATAAATAAACATTAGCTTCGTGATTCATTTATAGTAGACAAAATAAAAGGTAAATTTTATTTTTTCAATCTCTACGAACTTTTCGGACAACCTATTTTAAACTACTTCTGCTAACATGATATATTTGGTTTTATTTTCTTGTGGCAGAAGAACATACAGATTTTCTTCGCAACCCGACCTTGACGTAAATCGATTCCTACGTGTTTAAAGGTTTTCCCATGTGATTTATTAATTGTTATGGAAAAGATCTGGTAAATCATTTAAAATCGTTGGGATTCGGGGTTAATTTCCCCTGTTTTTTCCCAGATTTTCCACTAATTCTTCGCTCCTATTGGCTGCAGCGTGATGTCATATAGCGTATTGCCATCCTCGATAAATGGAGTATCCAACACAAAAAGAGTTTTTCAATGTGAACCAGTAGTTTCTGAAATTAGTCTGTTCAACCAAAAAAAAAAAATAAATAAATAAAATAATAAAAAAAAATATTCAGCTTTATAATTATTAGTATAGATCTCAATTTTCGTTTCGTTAAAGCTTTCATAGTGTATCTCGACAATAAAGTGAATGATGACCTTTACGTTTTAGAATTAAAATCAAACATAAACTGATAAAGTTGAAATACGTTATTAATTAATATAAAAGCTTTAAAAACAGATTACTTAAAAAATGATATATTTTATCAAGAAATTGCAATGAGATAAAGTAGATTTATTAGAATGAAAAAAAATAAATTCTTAATATGAATTATTTTTAAACTTTACTATTAAATTTATCTTAAACCTAAAATTGGATATAATATTTTTTTTTTATTTGATAGGGGGAAGGGAATTTTAGGAAATACTTGCAGGGATGATTGCAGACAGCAGTTCGTCTTCTTGACCGTGATCCGGTTCCAGCTCCAGAGGTCCAGTATAAAGCCTCTCCCTCTCCGGTGGACTTCACACTGTTCTCAGCTCTCAACCAGCAAACATGTACAAGATCGTGAGTAATAAAATATAAATGAGTGTTTATAATATCATTGTAGTGTTATAAAAATTATAATTAGTGATTACAATAACATATTAAATTTATGTATTCTAGGCAATTCTTTTCGCCTGCATCGCTGCAGTCTCGGCCGGAGGGCTCCTCCACCCCCAGCCGCAGTGTCCTACGCCGCTCCAGCCGTCTCCTACGCCGCTCCAGCAGTCAGCTACGCCGCCCCCGCTGTGGCCACCGTAGCCCACGCTCCAGCCATCTCTTACGCTGCTCCAGCAATTGCCGCCGCTCCAGCTATCAGGTACGCTGCCGCCGCTCCCGCTTCAGATACGCTGCTCCAGCCGTCTCTCCTACGCTGCTCCAGCTATTGCCGCTGCCCCAGCTATCAGGTACGCTGCCGCCGCTCCAGCAATCAGGTACGCCGCTGCTGCCCCCGCTGTATCTTACGCCGCTCCAGCAATCGCTCACGGCTCAACCACTTATTCTAGCTCTTCCTACGTTGCCCACCACGCTCCAGTAGCCGTGGCCCACGCCCCCCCGCATCTCTTATGCCGCCCCAGCTGTGGCTACCGTTGCCCATGCTCCAGCTGTCAGCTACGCCCTCCAGCTGTCTCCTACGCCGCTCCAGCAGTCGCTACCGTCGCTCACGCTCCAGCTGTTAGCTACGCTGCCCCCGCTGTCTCCTACGCCGCCCGCCCACTCGCCTACGGTGGCCTCTACGGCAGCAGCTACGGTAGCTACGGAGGATACGGTCTTGGATACGGTTCCACCCTTCCTCCACCACTAAGCGCCATCTTAAAGACTGTAACCTCATCTTCACACTTCTCTAGTTATTTATCACAATTCCTTTTATTATTTATTCCTCTTGTACATATTTTGTTGATTAAATAGTTGTTTTCTTAATATCAGTTCCTACTTTATATGATTTGCCTTGGTATTTAATAAACTAAATTATTATTTATAACTATTGAGAGCTCCTATCACAGAACTTTATATTTCGGTCAGCAATAGATCTTTTTCTCACAATACCTATACATACTTTCATAGGTTCTTAAAGTGTTGGTGAATTTTTCTTTGAATTGTAATAGATATACACATTAATAGCTACAATGATTCCATAGTATTTTGGATGCTTTGCTATCCTAGCTTATAACTTATACTTGCGCCTATCAGAATCATCTATATTCAAGATAAATCTCACGATCATATTTACTCGACAAATTCCATATTATTAAGTGTGGGAGTCTATAGCCATATGGGGAAGGGCTAAGTTTAAATAAATGCTTTTAATGATACTTGCAGCAAAATATTAGACTCGTTTCGAGAAACGCTTGCCAATATGTCTTCGGAGCCAAGAAAAAAATTTAATATTTTCTCTAAAGTACCTTAAATTTTACGGATTACAAAAAAATGACCGTATCAACTCCTCAGCATTGATAAGAAACGGCTATACATAAAAGTTAAATCGATTTTATAGTAATTAAAGGATGAAATCACAATAATATCAATCTATATATTTTTTTTAAATTCAAACATAAGAATATAAGCATGATGTATTGATGTAAAGATAAAGATAATGGAATAAATGTTATAATTATTACAAAGCGGTAAAACTTACTGCTCAAAGACAAAAAGGGTTTAAAAAACTTTGGTGATTATTGTAAGTACTAATTTCTATTGTTAGATTATTTAATCTATAACATATGTTTTCATTGAAACTTAATTTAATTAAACTCGTTGAAAGTTTAATATTGTTTTATAAATCTATGATTTTAACAACCGATGTAAGTGAAAGTAGTTTTTAATTTAGGTTGCTCTTGATCTTTTGTTAAATTTATTTATAAAATACCAATATATTATACGATAACACTCCTAGTTGATTCCAATGCATTTCATTTTTCATGCAGCTTTTGAAATAGTACAATATTTCTTCTTGGCTCCGAAAAATATTGGCAAGCCTTTCTCGAAATGTCAGTGCTACTGTTTTAAGTTACTGCCAAATATCATTCTGTAATTTTCGCAGTTAAGAGGATCCCTTTTCTTATCAATGGGACAAATTATAGTTTTGTACCATTCTTCAGGAATGAATTCCTCTACCCAGATGTTCATAATCAGGTTCCGCATTTTATTGTTTCTTCTTCTCATTATTTCCAAAATTCATGCGGTATTTTATCAACCCCTGGGGCCTTGTTATTCCTCATCCGACTAATGGCATCCTGCACGTACATCTTCATCTGGAGGTTCCTACTCATCACCACTTATATTGATCCCTTTGGAAAAATTCTTCTCCAATTTGTCTCCTTCAAAAGGTTCTCAAAGTGATTTTTCCATCTTTCTATTATTTTTTCTTTCTTAGTGGCCATAGAACCATCTATATCTTTACAGGCATTTGATCGGGGTCTGAATGATAGGGAGATCTGTTTATCCATAGATAAAACTTTCTTATCTCATTCTGGTTTTTGTAGGTCTCAACATCTTCCATTTGTTTCCTCTCCCATGATCTTCTTTTTCTGATTGATTTGTTTTTCAAATTCTCTTCTTTTTTTATATTCTTCCATGGATGCTCTTTTATGTCTTTTTGGATCATTAGGCAATATGAGGCATTCTTCTCGTCCGTAGCCGGTTTGCATCTAAATCAAACCAGGGTGCCCTTTTGTCAGTTATTTTTTGTCCGATAATCTCCTAAGTTGTGTTTTTTTTTTTTTCTGTATAAATCCCATTTTTCATTAATTGATATGTTAGACAGGTCAATACTTTGCAACTGATCATCCATGGCCTGAGTAAATTGTTGATTTGTTGCAGGATCTTTTAGTTTCTGCGTTTCGTACTTGATTGCTTTTATCGAAGGTTTATTATGGGATAATGATATCTTTGCGTGAATAAAAGCCACGAACAAGTAGTGGTCCACCAACGTTGGCTCCTCTATGTACCCGTACATTCTGTAGACTAGATCTAAATCTCCTGCTTATCAGAACATGGTCCATCTGGTTTACAGTGAAACCATTATTGGAGCACCATGTAGCAAGGTGTATTCTCTTGTGCCGAAACATAGTACTAGCTACCACCAGGTCCTTAGCTGCTGCAAAGCTGACTAATCCACCACCATTATCATTTGTGCAACCATGGATACTCTGTTTTCCAATTATAAGGCACAATACTTATTCAATACCTACCTATTTGAGCATTCAAATTCCAAATATAATTTTTATATCATGTTGGGGGATCTTATCCATTGTTCTCTCTAGGATATCGTAGAAATTATCCATTTCTTCCTAATCCAATGTCTCCGTCGGTACGTGCACGCTTAATATTGAGAAATTATTTAATTTTCCTTCAGGTGAAGGAGGCATATTCTTGGGCTGACTGGTTTGAAGTCTATTACCATCTGCGCCATTCTCTTGCTGACAACAAAGCCAGTTCCATATGTATGACGTCGATCCTCGCAGTTGTAGTAGATCGAGTAGCTCCTCTTTTCAGATCTCCCTGTCCTGCCCATTTTATCTCTTGGATAGCAGCAATGTCAATGTTGTATAAGTATAGCTGGTTAAGGAGCTGTTGTAGAGCTCCTGATTGTATAATGATAAAATATTCCAGGAGGCTATTAAAAGTCCATTAAACGTGCATTATGTAAGTTTTATCAGTACTTTGTAAAAAGTAATTTTGGTGATTTAAGGATAATTTGATCGTTTGTAGAGGGGACGGGATAATATCCCAAATCGTCTGTTTAGCTGTTTCCTCTTTAGTCTCAGTGGGTCCTCCATGTCAGTACTTTTGTCTAAGTACAGTCCCAAATATCGTACTTCTTCTGATATTGTATAGGTTGTATGATAGGTTAATCCTCGAAATAGACTGCTGGACATTTACCTCAATTGAGCGTTAAATCGATAAATAAACATTTAGATTGATTCATTTTCACTTTTCGCTACGCTGATGAGTTGATATGGTGATTTTTTTGTAATCCATAAAATTTAAGGTACTTTAGAGGAAATATTTTATTTTTTCTTGGCTCCGAAAACATATATGCAAGCATTTCTCGAAACAAGTCTAATATTTTGCTGCCAAGTATCATTAAAAACATTTATTTAAACTTAGCCCTTCCCCATATGGCTATAGACTCCCACACTTAATAATATAGAATTTGTGGAGTAAATATGATCGTGAGATTTATCTTGAATATAGATGATTCTGATGGGCGCAAGTATAAGTTATAAGCTAGGATAACAAAGCATCCAAAATAATATGGGCTCATTGTAGCTATTAATGTATATATATATATATATATATATATATTATATATAAATATTACGATTCAAAGAAAAATTCACCTTATGAAAAACACTTTAGAACCTATGAAAGTATGTATAGGTATTGTGAAAAAAAAGATCTATTGCTGACAAAATATAAAGTTCTGTGATAGGAGCTCTCAGTAGTTATAATAATAATTTAGTTTATTAAATACCAAGGTAAATAATAGAAAGTAGGAACTGATATTAAGAAAACAACTATTTAATCAACAAAATATGTACAAGAGGAATAAATAATAAAAGGAATTGTGATAAATAACTAGAGAAGTGTGAAGATGAGGTTACAGTCTTTAAGATGGCACTTAGTGGTGGAGGAGGGTGGAACCGTATCCAAGACCGTATCCTCCGTAGCTACCGTAGCTGCTGCCGTAGAGGCCACCGTAGGCGAGTGGGCGGGCGGCGTAGGAGACAGCGGGGGCAGCGTAGCTAACAGCTGGAGCGTGAGCGACGGTAGCGACTGCTGGAGCGGCGTAGGAGACAGCTGGAGCGGCGTAGCTGACAGCTGGAGCATGGGCAACGGTAGCCACAGCTGGGGCGGCATAAGAGACTGCAGGGGCGGCGTGGGCCACGGCTACTGGAGCGTGGTGGGCAACGTAGGAAGAGCTAGAGTAAGTGGTTGAGCCGTGAGCGATTGCTGGAGCGGCGTAAGATACAGCGGGGGCAGCAGCGGCGTACCTGATTGCTGGAGCGGCGGCAGCGTACCTATAGCTGGGGCAGCAGCAATAGCTGGAGCAGCGTAGGAGACGGCTGGGGCGGCGTAAGAGACAGCTGGAGCAGCGTACCTGATAGCGGGAGCGGCGGCGGCGTACCTGATAGCGAGGGCGGCGGCGGCGTACTGATAGCTGGAGCGGCGGCAATTGCTGGAGCAGCGTAAGAGATGGACTGGAGCGTGGGCACGGCTGCACTGCGGGGCGGCGTAGTGACTGCTGGAGCGGCGTAGGAGACGGCTGGAGCGGCGTAGGAATGCGGCGTGGAGGAGCCCTCCGGCCGAGACTGCAGCGATGCAGGCGAAAAGAATTGCCTAGAATACATAAATGTAATATATATTTGTAATCAGCTAATTTATAATTTTCATAACACTTCAATGAGTATTAGAAACACTCGTTTATATTTTATTACTTACTATCTTGTACATGTTTGCTGGTTGAGAGCTGAGAACAGTATGAAGTCCACCGGAGAGGGAGCGGCTTTATACTGGACCTCTGGAGCTGGAACCGGATCACGGTCAAGAAGACGAGCTGCAATCCCTGCCTCCAGTTTTCGGTTTCTGGTTGACATATAAGAAGGCGAATCGACGCTACACATTATCGGCTAGTTCGTGTTGAAACAGCAGCGGCTATAGATCTGTTGGCATTTACCTTAGCCCGGCATCCTTCAATGTTGCCTCAGGATTTCAGCAACTCCATCCAATGCCGTCTTAAATGGTTCTTTAGTTTACTACATTTTTTTTTTTTTTTTTGTGTGGATTTTAAATAAGTTTTAACTTAGTTTACTTTTTCCTTACGATGATAGAATCTTTTGGGTCTTTGCCATTAATTGAATGTCTTGTTTAGGCAAGGTAATGTTCAGTTGATGGTAAACGTTTATTTATTACAATTATTTGGTATCATAATGAATACAAAAGCGGCTTGGTTGGCAATGATATTAAGTATTCCTATTAGTTGACCATGATACTAAGTATATTATAAATTTACTTTCAATTCATAAAATTATAAAATATAAAATTAATATTTTTTTCCTATTAAAATTTTGGTTGTAATTAATAATAGAACTCTTGAATGAAGTTAATGTTGAAAAAATCTGGTGCGGGCAACACAAGACTTTCACTTACCTCGACTGTTAAAATCAATTTAAAAATTAAATTAATAAAAAATAGATTATTAAATATACTTTACTTAAAAAGTATTTTAAGTTAATTTTAATAAAACGTGTATTCATTTTCGTTGGAAACATAGGTATGATTTAAATTAAATTATATATATATATATATATATATATATATATATATATATATATATATATATATATTAAATTGTTAATGAGTAATAAGTTTATTCCCTATATGTTCTTTTTTTTTACCTTTTACAACTTTGTATATCAGACAATATTTTTTCAAAAATCTTTCTCTTTCTAACGGTGTATTATACGTTTATATTACTGTTCTTATTATCAAATAACCCAAAACTACATAAAAAATAGTTTTTCTCTTTATACTTTGGTTAGTCATCAAATCCGTCCAACTTTTATATTTAGCCGTCCTCTATCAATATCATTAAGATCAATATCATTTACCAACTTAAAGGTAGTTTAGAGGAGAAAAATATTGGCATTTAAGCCCTGTTAGAGTATTTCAATCAGAATAAAACCTGCATGAAATTTAAGTCTATTAAATTTTACATCGATATAGCGAGTTTAATCAAAATCGTTATAGCAGTTTTTGAGAAAAGCCAACACGTGCAAAATGCATTGTTTAAAGTAGACCTTGGGTAAGTCGATTTTAGTGAAAAACGTTTCGATGGTGTAACGTTTCGGACGTCTCTTAAATATGAAATTTCAGTTTCGTACAACTTTTTTTTTCGTTCTGGACTTAGCACAAACATACGGACACACGGAAACACCGACACACACACACACACACCTTTTGCGTGGTCATTTGGACTCAGGGGATCCTAAAACGTGTATTTCCTGTGAAAACTGGAATTCGAAAAATTTCACGATCGCAATACTTTCCCTTACTATATATTTCATAAATAGGTGATTGAAAGTAATAATTACAATACGTTAGGTTTGGGGATCGGTTGTAGCTGGGTGGCTAGCATGTACATGTACATAACAGCCTTTATGCTATCCTCATATGTCAAAGGCACGGGTTCAAACCCGCAGGTGGTAAAAAATCCTAGATATGCCGTCCTTCGGAGGGGACGTTAAAGATAGTCCCGAGCCTATGCGATGTCAGGTACTACTAAGATCCTTTTCCTAATTAACCCTGGATAGGCAAAATTTAGCCCTCCCCCTCCTCACTGTAGCATCGTCTAATTATTCACAGCAGCATAAAGTGACGTTAAATAAATAATCAAAGAAACAAATTTTTTTTTGTATTCAATAATTTTATTATATATTATTTCAATAGTTTTACATTATTAATATAAAAGTTTAAACCTATATCTTTGTTAAATACATAATTTCGGTTAGTTCATAAACTAGATGGACAACTTACACACACGGACAAATTTAGCCTGCTACATTCAATACAAAAACGTTTACTTGGTTATTCGGGATTAGTGGGCCCAAAACTCGAATAAGAAAATTTTCTCGATCACAATACTTTCTTTTGCTGCATCTTACTTTCACGTACTAGTATATGACACATGTATTAAGGGAAGTATTGCCATCGTGAAAATTTTCGAATTCCAGTTTTCAGCGGAAATAGGCACACGCTTTAAGATCTCCTAAATGCAAATAACCAGGTGTAATAAATAAAATGCAAATAAAGGTGTCGTGGTAAGTTTAACAAAATACTGAAAGTCATAAGAAATTGAAAAAAACTCTTAGTTGGAGATGTTACAGCATTTTTTTTAAATTGAAATCTCCTAAACGGATGTTTCACTTCATACCATGTATTTTGCACCTTTTTTCGATTTTATCAAAAACAACTCTAACGATTAACTTTGCTATATCTATGTAAAATTTTATGGGCTTTAATATGTAGGTTTTATTCTGATTGAAATATTCTGGAAGGATTTAAATGCTGATATTTTAAATTTGCTTCCTCTGAAGTACCTTTAATTGGTTGATTCGAAAAAAATGACTATTTCATCTTATTAGCATTGATAAAAAAATGGATACATATTTAAGTAAAAGGAGAAAAAAGCAAAATTATTTGTTTTAGTAATTTTTTGTTATTCTTTCGAAAATAAGAATAGTAACATAGATGTTTAATATATCGTTGGGAATGTAATGATTTTATAAAAAAATGTATTATGTTTCATAAAAAGATATGGAAGGTGACGTATATAGCATAATCTTAGGTGATCATTGTGCGTAACCATTGTATACTTTTATTTATTATTTATTCTAAAACACGTGTTCCAACGAAACTGTATGTATTACTTTAAGCTTTTTACTTTCACTTACTATATATACTAAGGGAAAGTATTGCGATCGTGAAAATTTTCTAATTCCAGTTTTCAACCGAAATACACGTTTTAGGAGTACAAATGAACATGCAAAAGGGTATGTGTGTGTCTGTGTGTGGTAACTCCCGGGCGGAAACGGTAAGTCCTATGAAAACCAAATTTCATATTTAGGACAAATATACGCCCGAAACGTTACAAAACCTTTTTCATCATGATTAGCTTACCAGAAGAGCCACTTTATACCATGCATTTTGCACCTTTTTTCGATTTTCTCGAAAACGAATCGAGAACGACGATTTTGATTAAACTCGCTATATCTATGTAAAAGTTAATTACCTTTAATATAATTTTGGTTTCGTTCGGATTAAGATGGTCTGACAGGGCTTAAATGCTGATATTTTTAATTTTATTTCTTTAAAGTACCTTTAATTTTGTTGATTCTATAAAAATAACTATACTATCTAATGATCTACTGATGAAAGACAGGTAAATATATAAATTGAATAAATTCGATACCCAACTAAAGGAGAAAACAGAAAACATATTTTTTTAATGCAATTTTTGCAAGTTTTTGAACATAACAACAGTAATATACATGCATGATATACCGTTGGAAAGCTAAAGATTTTAGAAAAAATATTATCTTATACTCAAGCTTTTAAAAGTTATAGAGAGTGATGAAAAGAAGATAAAACTAACTGATTATTTTAGATAATGATATAATAGATTTTTTAATTAAACACATTTTTCTATATAAATTAAATTAATTAATTCTTTAATAGTTTCAAGTATTTTTATCTCTAACTGTATTTGAAAATTCTTTCATTGATTTAAAAAATTGAGGTGAGTGAAAGTCGTGTGTTGCCCGCACCAGATTTTTGAATTGAATTTTATTTGAAAATTCCATATTTGATTTTAACAACCGAGGTAAATGATAGCGCGCCAGATTTTTTATTATTTAGGTAAGTAAAAGTAATATTAGAAACATGTCATAACTGATAATTGTTTTTCAGATACCCACAGTATTTTGGATTTACTATGTTAAGAGGTATTTGATCAAGGTTATCTAGGAATATTCTGAAGTATCTATTTCCGAAGTAGATCGCGCTAGATCGGGGGTGAACGTACGCAAGAGGCCCAGCCCAACTTATGTAAGACACAAAGGTCACCGCTCGGGACTGCACTTGGCGATCCTAGGGTTAGTGAGGCAGTTCAACTCCTAGTCGAGGGGTAATAGTGGTCACTTCATTACTAATTTTATCAATAAAAGACCACAGATACTCTATATTCTAGAACAATTCATATTTCTTAACCGTCCAAGTTTTTTTCTTGTTGTTATTTTGGATCAAAAGCTAAGGGTAACTTTAGTCGTGAACGTAAGGTTAAAGCTCTTGGATACTGAAACAAGAACAGACAAACATTTTAAACAACAGCAGTACTATTGGAAGCATGGATACCATGTTCAGTAACATACTCTTTATTTTTTAACATCAATCATTATGGACATCTGAGGCACATTGGTAACTATCATAATTGAGTAATAAAATAACAATGCAATTAATGTCATAAAAATAATCGATATTTTACCAACCTTGCATAACCCTGAACATTACTTTTTTCTATATTAATCCTAACATTCAGTAGATAAACAAAATAACTCTGTCAATACCAATATTTTATAAAAACTCTTTCAAATGCTATATTTCGGGTGTAATATCATCCTTTTTCATATAATCTCATGGCTTCATACCACACAGAAAGAGTTGTTATTTTAGAATAGCTCTGCAGTCGAAACGTAGTATTTTAAAGAACTTTAATATGGAGGTGGATTTTGTTTATCTACAAGAATTCAAAGGTACTTTTTTCAAAATTCAAATCAACTTTCTTTTTTTTTCACTTTTTGATTTGTTTTGTCTCTAGTTTACTTTTCTTACATTTTAGGTCAATGAATAAAATAAACAACTATTTAAACTTAAGCAAAAAAAAAATAATTTTAATTCATTTATAATTTGAATATCCGGCTCGGAGGACCAAAATATAACAAATATCAAAAAAAAATTTGTATTTTTACTTTTTTTGTTTTTTTCCCTGTTTTTGGAAATAATTATGAAGTAACTCTGAAACTTCCTTTTCGTTGCTTGTTGTATTAATTTTAAGGAATACAACTGCTGATGGTTATTATCGCCCTCACATTTTAACGAAAAAAAAAAGAGATTCACCAAAATGAAGAAATTTAAATTATAAAATAAATAACATATTTAAAAAATAAATAAAATATTAATATAATAACATTGATAAATAATAATAATAAATACAAAAATTAATAATGATAAAAAATAAATAATAGTAATAATGAGTAAAAGTTAAAATAAGATATTAATACAACATTGGTTTGTTAATTTATTTAATGTCCCTTTGTGCTGCTGTGGCTAAACGGACGATGCTACAGTGAATGACCTAAATTTTGCCTCTCTAGGTTTAATTAGAATAGAGATCTTTAACGAGTACCTGACATCATACAGGGTCGGGGACCACTTTTTAACGCCCCCTCTGAAGGACGGCACAACTAATGATTTTTTAAATCCCATTATAAAATCCTAGGGCCACCTGCTGGTTTGAACCCAAAACCTCGGGCATAGGAGGATGTTATGCTAACCACAATTCTACAGGTAACCCCAATAATATAACATAAATAATTAATTTAAAACAATATAGAAAGAAAAAAATAAATAAAATAAAGAATAATAATTATAATTAAAAAATAAAACTTCCTGCTCGTTACGTATAATCTGAAGATCCGGCCATGAAGACCAACATATATTAGAAAATAATAACTCGAACCAACTACTACCTATCAGCTAGTAAAATTGATCATATAAATAAGACTGTAAAATATTATATATTACTTAATTTTAAAAGCAAATAAAATAGCATTTCATCTGAATCAATTAATTGATACTATAATGAGGAATTAAATATACTAAAAATACATAAAACAAAGGTAGCCATTCCGTTTTGTTTTTGTATTATTTATTTTAGTCTTAAATAAACTATTTGTAAAATATTAAAGTAAACCAAAATAAAATAGGTAAAATTGAATAAACATATCTATAAAGTTGATTTGTGAATCACTAAGTTTTTAATGCAAGATCTATGGCCATTTATTATATTATTATTAATAGATACTAGCGGCCCCTACTTCGCACAGGTGCAATTTAAATGAGATGCCATTTATGTTTAAACGATCTCTGTCTAATCGATTTAGAGTTTATCGCATTGGGAATTCTAGTTAATCAAAACGGAAAGTGCAATTAGCCAGAGAATATGTTTATTTTTTAACGTCTGTTTATTATTATATTTAATTATGGGCTGAAATAAAAAATATAAATCAAAATTGGTTAAGGGTATATGTTTGTGATTTTAAAGTGAAGCAGAGATTAAATTAAATTTTTCCATATGAAGAAAATTCTATTCCTATGTATGTATTGACAAAGTACAAAACTAACAACGCTTCCTAATTCATTCGCTTTAATGTTACTTTATATTTCAAATGTACTATTTAAATTACATTTTAAAAGTTAAATTAAGTTGCCATAGGAATCCCATTTCGTTTACTGTGAAACACCCATTTTCAAGAAATAGTATTAAATTTGAAACAATATATAACAATATTAGTTTATTAGATTTATAAAAACTCACCATTTATGTTAATAACTTATATGTTAAAATTCGGTACGTAAAAGTGTTTCTAAATCTTGCATACTTTTTTTTTTTTTTTTTTTTTTTTTTTTTTATTGCGATATATTACAATTTGTTACAAAATGAACAATAATAATATTGATAAGAGACCACATTCATACTATATATACAGAAAATAATACTAATGGTCAAATTTCATAAAATATAACATAAATTCAAATATATACAATAAAATAATAATAATAAATAAAAAACAAAACAAATCGAAACATAAACCTATTATTGAGATAAATAAAAAGTTGGCAAATAAATAAACATCTTACACACAATCATAACTATATACAATATATACAATTGCTAAAGGGACCCCAGCACCTCTATCTCAGCTGCATCACTGGTCTGAGCCAGTGGAGGCTGAGTTAGGGCGCTGTAGCCACAAACATACCGTACATGAGTGGAGGATCTGACCATTGTCAGAACTCCAGTTTAAATGTTTACAATAGGTCTCGTGGCCACTGACGTTTCAATCTTCGAGGAGGATTGTAGGGATGGGTGGTGCTGGATAGGGATTGTGCTAGAGGGTTAGGATGATGACTAAGGTTCTGATGAAATTTGGAAAATTTGGATGGTACCAGGTCTAAAACAAACGGAATATTAAGGTCATGGTGTAGGGTACAGTTGGTAACGTAATAAGGAGCATTAACTATTGTTCGGAGGACTTTGGATTGGAAGGATTGGATGCGTTTAATGTTAGAATGTTTAGCTGTCCCCCACAGTTCAAGTCCGTAGGTCCATATAGGTTTCAGTAATGTCTTGTATATTAGTAATTTGTTGTCAACTGTAAGATGAGATTTTCTGTTTAGTAGTCTGTATAACTGGCCGAATCTGCGGTTGAGTTCTTTTCTTTTTAGTCTTGTATGTGGGTTCCACGTCAGTCTTTTGTCTAGTAAAAAGCCGAGATACCGGACTGTGTCTGAGGAAGGAAGCGGTATGGAATTGAAAATAACCGTTGGACAGGATTTGCGTCGAAGGGTGAATGTGACGTGAGTGCATTTGCTTTCGTTTACCTTAATGCGCCAAGCATTGCACCAGTCTTCGACAAGGGAAAGGTGCTTTTGGAGATTTAGCGATGCTGCTTCAGGATCGGAATTGGATGATAAAATGGCTGTGTCATCAGCAAATGTTGCCAGAAAGGTATTGGGGTCGGTAGGGATATCGGCGGTGAAGAGGATGTAGAGGACGGGTCCTAAGACGCTGCCTTGAGGAACACCGGCCTCAACAGTATATTGTTCGGAAAATTCGGAACCACAGCGAACTCGGAAGGAGCGGTTGGATAAATAGGATCGGAGGATTAGGTATAAGGATTGAGGTAAATGGGTTTTGAGCTTAAAGAGCAGTCCCGGGTGCCACACCCGGTCAAAAGCTTGAGCTATGTCCAGAAAGGCACCCGAACAATACTCCTTGCACTCAAGGGCGGAGGAAATGTGGTCTACAACTCGGAGTCCTTGCTGAACCGTGGAATGTTGAGGACGAAATCCGAACTGATGTGAAGGAAAATTTTGAAATTTGGCTAGGATTCGTTTTAGTAGGAGCTTTTCGAAAATTTTTGAGAGGATCGGAAGTAGGCTGATAGGTCTGTAAGATGACGTGTTGTTAGAAGGTTTGCCTGGTTTTAGGAAAAGGATCATAGTTGAATGTTTCCATAAGAGAGGAAAATAGGTAGTGCGTAGGATACAGTTATAGAGATATGTAAGGAATGTAATGGCTTTAGGTGGAAGTTGTCTTAAGATTTGGGGAGTAAGGAGATCGTATCCAGGAGATTTGCGGAGAGGAAGCTTTTTAAGAAGATATCTGACCTCAGAGGGATTAACTGCTTTAGGTGGTAAGGATAGTGGTATTGGTGACGTGAGGAACTCTTCAACTGCTGCAGTATGGGTTGGATTAAGCTCTGGATGAGGAGTAAAAACTTTGGAAAGGTGCTGTGCGAATTCCTCGGCCTTATGCTTGTCAGAAGCAGCCCAGGAACCATCACAGCGCCGGAGAGGATGGGAAATGGTGTCGGATTTTAGGATTCTCTTCGTGACATTCCACAGGGAATTGTCACGCTTGCATACTAAATGCAAGGATATATCTCGCAGGATCCTGTAAATTTAACTGTTATAACCTCCCGCTTTATCAATAACATATGTTCATAAGTTTATGGGCTTACAAGACCTTATATTAACTTCTAAGATTTATTTAATTGCATATTAAATTTTTTGAATTATTGTTTTTTCCAACGGTATATTATAAGTCTATATTACTACTTATATTTCTGAAATAATGTTTTGATGACTTGGTTACAGAAAATTTATTTTCCGTTTTAAAAAAAACATTCGATCGCAAGGTATTTTACTTATAAACCTTCGAAAAGAATGCTGTAAATGCCTATCAAAATCCGTCTTTCGTTATCACTTTTTATAAAGAGAGGTATTTAAATTATGTTTTATATGTAAACATGAGTTAAATAAATAAATAATAAAACAATTACCAAATCAACAACATTTGGAACATTAAGGTCATTACGGATTTGTTTATTCGTGACAAAGTGAGGACCATTGAGATTGGTCTTATGATGGTTATGTAAACGATCCTTTCAAGATAATTAGATAGATTATAAGTCACTAATTTAGGAGCCAAAAAGATAAAGCAAATAATTACATTTTAAACTAGCTAAAATACGCATTACTGAATAATTTCTGTGCTACTGATTGTATAGAATTTCGATTCATAGGATATATCAGAATAAAATTGACCATTTTTGGTAATTGCTGGAATAACTTTTCAGAAAAATTCCTATATGGTTTATGTTTAAAATATTTATATATATATAATATAATATATATATATATATATATATATATTATATATATATTATACATACATATTTAATAACTCTTTTCAACGCTGCACAGTAGGGAAAACAGCTGTTCTAGGAGTGCGAAATTCATAATAATCCCAAAAATGTTTTAAAATCTTCGAATGCACCCTAAAAATATATTGAATTGAGTAATATCACCATTGTCAATCCAATCAACAAGTTGGTTATTTGTTTTTCATATAAATCTACTTGAAAAAGAAAAAAAAATATTTTCCATTTAGTTTTGAACCTTACGGAGTGGAGCTTTGGGGCTCTACTAAACCATCGAATTCTTCCCGTATCCAATCCCTACAATCCAAAATCCTTCGTAAAATCCTCAATGCTTCTTATTTTGTCACTAACAAACTTATCCATAAAGACCTCAACGTTCCGTATGTTGCTGATTTGGCCCGATCTAGGTACCATTCCTTTCATGACCATTCCCACCCACACCTCTTGTTTCAATACTTTCTTCCTCTTCAATTCCTGATAATCCTCCGAGGCGTCTGAAAAGAAGATGCCTCGAGACCTAGTGTGAAAAAGTTACAGGAGTGCTGCCATTGGGTAGCTCTTCTTCAAGTTTCACGCCATTTATCTGTTGTCACATTTACTTGTTGTACCTTGAAGTACAGTTGTAAATTTCAATAAATGATGTTAAAAAAAAAAGTTTTGAACCATTTTTTTTTTTTAATTGAATTGACGTGCACTAGCCCCAATAGGTAGAAAATATCTGCTAGGGATTAACGAATACATATCATGGCGTGGGTTGCACATGGGACAAATTAGAGAAACAAATTTTATTTGACCTAAAAAACACTTACATAAATTCTGACACAATTTTACAAAAATTAATATCTACAATAACTCATGTTATTGAGTGATGATTGAGAGAAGGTAGGTATGGGTTTTTTAAAATTTAAAAAAAAAACACACAATTAAATAAAAGGGTAAACTATATTTTACTTTAAAAATTACATTTTAACTCTCCTTTTCTAAAAATAAATAAATAAATAAAAATTATGCCTACGGATCTCCCAGCCTCAACATAGATCGGTCATGAATCTGAACAAAATTCGTGAATTTGCTTTAACCCTAGGGCACTGAACTATTTTTCCTACTAGAGCAAAATACGTTCAGATGATATCGCTATAACCGGCCTCAGTTAGGTAACTAACCAGCATTCTAACACTAACATTAGACTTAATCGAATCTATTATCCTATTAAGACAGCATTATTAAGGTTGTTAACATAAATCTGACTAAACTAAATTATTATTAATTAACAAAGAATAAATGCTCAATTAGGTATTACTCATAAAATAATCTAATGCGGGCAACACACTATTATATTACCTATTATTTTATTATCTAAAATAATCAGTTAGATTTATTGGTTTTTCATCACTCTCTATTAACTTCTAAAAACTTTTGTATGATATAATATTTTTTCTAAAATCTTTAGCTTTCAAACCATATATTTATTCCCATGAATATTATTGTTCTCATGTTAAAAAATTGCATAAAAAAATATTTGTTCAGTTTTCACCTTTAGTTGTTTTTAAAATTCGCACTACTTACATATTTAGCTGTTATTTATCAGTGCTAACAAGATAATATGGTTATTTTTATAGAATATACAAAATTAAAGGTACTTCAGAGAAAGAAAATTTAAAACATCGGCATTTATCCCCGGCAGACTATTTTAATCAAAATGAAACCTACATAATGTTAAAGCCTATTAAATTTTACATTGATATAGCAAGTTTAATCAAAATCATCGAAGTGTTTTCAAGAAAATCGAAAAAAGGTGCAAAATGCATGGTATAAAGTGGCTCTTCTGGTAAGCTAATTTTGTCTCGGGCGTATATTTAAATATGAAATTTCGTAAGTCTTAAATATGAAATTTCAGTTTCATAGAACGTTTTGTTTCCGCCCGGGAGTTACCACATACACACAGACACTTGGTTTTTTTGGACTCAGGGGACCCTAAAATGTGGCTATTCTTCTAGTAAAATACAATCTTAAATAAAATATTATTTATTTGAAAACATTGTAACCTCCATTTCATGAAAATGATAAATTAATCTCTTTAGTCCAAACATCAGTGTAATATTAGGGCGCGTTGTCAAAAATGTCACAAATTTTTGCGAGGTTATTCGAACCATTATTTCGTAAAAATAATAAAATAAAAAAAATTGTAAGTCCTTAAACCCTTATTTAACATTTATATTTTGACGAATTGGTCATATTTAAAGGAACTGAACCAAACATCCAATCTAAGACTGACTTAAGGATTATTTTTAAACAGTCTATAAAAGGAAAAAGTCATATTTTCTCCAATTTTAAGATGCATAATATAAATATGTCTATATCGGACAAATATAATAATAATCAAAACATATGAATAATTTTAAGAAGAGTTCAAAGAATAAATGTGTACGAACTGTTTAAACTTTGTACTTAACAACTCTATTCTAGGGGTGGGCATAATCGAGTAGTATAGAGTATATCTATTTCGGAATGTTTGCATCTAAAGGGGTATTCAAATCTTTATGAATAGTTCTATTAGTGCAAAATAAGGGGTATTCAGGATTTTTCGAAAGATTTTGGATTGTAAGGATTCGATGAGGGAGAATTTGATGGATCTCCATAGGTCTATTTAGGACTAATTAAACAGTTTTGATTATTTGTATTACACATTTCGTAGTATTAATATTATAGCTACTAAAACCAATTTCACAGTCACGAAAATCTTTTTTAATTATAAATAATGCCTTTTTGAAGATTAAATGACATATTATTTGAACTTACCCGGAATATGTTACTAGTTTCACTGTTAGCCAACAGATAGCGCTTGCTTTTCTTAGTGTCAATTCCCACCAACAGATAGAGCTACCTATTCTTAGCATTCAGATGATTACCTATTCATACGTCAATCATTTTCCATATTAATGGTTTTCATTGTAAACATAGTAATGTTTAGTGATTTAAAAAATATATATAAAACCAAAACAATGATGGTATTTTGCAATTCACATATGATGAAATAACGTTTCCCTTACAAACAATTTTTTTTTTTCAAGCAAATTGTAAGATTCGTGAAATAAAGCAGTATTTCCTGTGATTTTAGTGAACAATATCCTAAACATTTAATTTATGTTTTGTAGGACGTTTCGTTATTAAAGTAGATTAACAACATAAATTTTTGCGAGATTATTTGAACCGTTATTTCGTAAAAAAAATAAAAAAATTAAATGTGTCAGTCCTTAAACTCTAATTTAACATTTATATTTTTACGAATTGGTCATATTTAAAGGAATTGAACCAAACATCCAATCCAAGAATGACTTAATGATTATTTTAAACAGTCTATAGAAGGAAAGAGTCATATTTTCTCCAATTTTGAGATGCATAATATAAATATGTCTATACCAGACAAATTCTTAAAAATCAAAACATATGAAACCTTTTAAGAAGAGTTCAAAGAATAAATAAGTACTAACCGTCTAAACTTTTTTTTTTTTTAATTTTATTTATATATCGTATTTTACAACTCTATTCTACAACACAATTAGTAAATATGCAGGGTGAAGAAATGTCGTGAACATGTCTTGAGAAAGAACTACTCAGTGATAGCTATTCACAAATTATTTTAAGACAGTAACTCCTGTAGGCCACCTCCTTTTCAATCGTCTCGGAGGGTTAGCAGGAATATCTAAGGAAGACAGATTACGGACAAGTAGGTTTGTGTGGGCAGGGATTTATAATTAAAAGGGATATGTCTATGGCCAGGTATGCAAGAAATGGAAACTTAAGGTCATTATGGAGGAGTTGATTGTGAAAAAATAAGGAGCATTCTGGATTTTGGATTGTAAGGATTGGATAAGGGAAGAATTAGTGGGTTTAGTGGAGCCCCATAGCTCGATTCCGTATGTCCTAATAGGTCTTATAATAGTCATGAAAAAGAGTTGTTTGTAATATATTGGAAGTTTTGAAGTTTGTCTAGTAAGTGTTGTAATAATAGGTATCTTCGAGCAGTTTCTTGTCGTTTCAGGCTTGTGTCAGGAACGTCCTAAACATGAAAACATTATTTAATTGAAATGAATCAGAGAACATTTCACGTTTTATTCTATAGGTTCTTCTTTTCTTATTCCAATTAAATGTTTTCTTTTTGCCCTCAGTCTTGTATTTGTATGTTGAGCCACTATAAATTATTTGTAGTTTAAAAAAACTCTAGTTGGACTAAAACTGTTTTTGGGTTGAACAAAGCAGAATAACGCCCTGACAACTTTGCCAACAATCTTTCCAGTTATTTGCTGTGGAGATCAGAATTTTTGAAGCATAGACACCTTCCAAATTCTAGAAAATGCAAAGCATGGATGGTTTTTCAAATTCCCTTCTTGTAGAAACTGGAAAAAACCGTTTGACCGTGATCTATGCATTGCTCATGGGTGATTCGGATTTCGCTAATAAACCCACTTTTCATTCACAAGTATCTTTTGGTAAAATCACATATCAGAAGCGTCTTTCAATAAATGTTCTAAATTTTATACGGATTTAACTCAACAGCTTCCTGCAGCCTCATCAATCTACTTCCATGAACGGTCGCCCGGAGTCTTTATTCCATTCCAGCTTTGAAAAATTACGAGATTTTGTAGGCCACTGTTATTTTTCTTCTTTAAACAAATAACAAGACAGAGGTTTTTTTTTAGAAGAAGAACAATAGGATTAAACAAGCATAAAAAGTTCTCAAAAGGGATTATTAATTATTGGTAAGTATTTTATAGGATTAAAATATTTACAATCCTTTGAAATATTAAATTTGATAAAAAGGACTTATTATTTTTGTTTATGCAAGCCGTTATTATTAGTAAATATTATAGTGTTTTAAAAAAAATAATTTGTTATAAAAAATCGAAGATACTCAATGTCTGGATTCGTACCTCGGAACGAGAATCAACGTTAATGTTTGAGAGTCATATTAGAGTTGTAGACTCAGATATCTGAAGGTTACTAAAGGTTTTTTTTTATATTTAACGTAATATCATACATCTTAATATGTTGATCATTCTAAGAAATATTAAGTGAAAAATGTTTCAGGAGGCAATATAAAAAAAAAAAAAAAAAAAAAAAAAAAAAAAGAAACGGAAGCAAAGACAATGGGAAGAAGATTACTTAAAGTTCATGGCGAGGAACCGGTCAGACGACCAAAAGGTGTCCTTGGTTCGCATCCGTTACGATGAAGATAAATGTCACATCTAGTTATAAAAACTTCTGGTAATAAAATGTTCCATGATATTCTGAACCACATAATCCCCTATTCTATGATAGTAATAAAATATGAGAATTTTGCATTCCACTAGTTTTTGCGAACATTAAATTTCAACATTCAAAACATTTATACTAATATTTTATCTTTTTACTACAAGGAAGTGTAGTTACTGAACGATACACTCACAAACACACACACACATCAATAATTTTTCTCCCTCACGTTCTAATCGTTTCTAGGTCACCTTTGTGTGATAATCTCAGCGAAAAAACGAAAAGTCGTTCTTAACTGAAATTTTATATTTAAGACTATTATGCGCCCAAGATGTTACACAACTTTTTCACTAAAATCGGCTGACTGGAAGTCCTATTTTATTCCATGCATTTAGCACTTTTTTACGATTTTCTCAAAAACGGCTCAAACGATTTTAATTAAACTCGCTATATTGATGTAAAATTTAATGGGCAATAATATCATGTAGGTTTCATTCTTATTGAAATAGTCTGATGGGGCTTAAATGCAGATATTTTAAATTGTCTTCTTCTAAAGTACCTTTAATTTTGTAGGTTCTATAAGAATAACTATATTATCTTGTTACCATTGATAACTGTCAGCTAAATATGCACGTTGAGCGAATTTGATAAACAACTAAACGAGGAAACTGAACAAATATTCGTTTAATCATTTTTTGTGTTTTGAACACTATATATTACTATAAGATGTATAATATACCGTTGAATAGCTGAAGATTTTAGAAAAAATATTATCTGATTCACGGAATTGTAAAGGGTAATAAAGAGTGATGAAAATCCGATAAAACTAACTGTTTTTTGGGTTCTGGAAAAGGAAAATTCATGTAGACGGCGCTGCAGCCTGGCGGCTGGTTCATGAAGCACTACGTGCCAATTTCGTTTTTGAACATAAGAACAGTAATATAGACGTATAATATACCGTTTGAAAGGGAAAGGCTTAAGAAAATATATTATCTTATACACAAGCTTGTAAAATTGAATTAAGAGTAATAAAAAGCCGATAAAACTAACTGATTATTTTAGATAATAATATAATAGTTCTTAAAAAAACACATGTTTCTTTATTAATTCAATTTAATTAATTCTTTAATGGTTTCACTCATTTTATCTCTAACTGTATTTGGATATTCTGCAATCTATTTAAAAAACAGAGGTATGTCGTGTGTTGCTCGCACCAGATTTTTTTCTTAATATATGTCAGAAACTCTAATAATTAAAAAAACTCCTTAATAATCAAATTTATTACAGTATTAATCAGTGGTTGCAGTTTTGACGCGGATATCATTTGGGTGAGGGTAAGGCTGTAACGTTTATAGTGTAATTGTTTTTGTTTCTCAATTAGACACGCTCTTCGAATAAACAATTTGACGATAATTTTAAAGTCAGAAACCTATTGAAAAATTTTTTTTGTTATGTAACATTTTCGGTACGACCTACCGTAGATTTGTTTGAACGAAAACAAATTAAATCACGCTACATTTATGAAATGTTGGTGCTTTTTTGACACGCTCTGTGCACTGCTGTGTTGAACATTTGAAGTGATTTCGTGAATATCACTTTTTGCTAGGATCCTTAGACGATGTCCATTGAGTCCGAGAGAACTCATTTGGGAATAATTGTAAATTACCTTAACGCAAAATATTTGTGAAGCCTTGGCTTTTAATAAAAATCACGGACAAATTTAACATTCTAAGTGTAATAATTCCTTGTGTTTATTGCAACTTTTTACTATCACAAGCTTAAAATTTGTCATTTCGAAAAAAATTAACTTAAAGAACAGAAGATGTATGATGTATCGCAGAAGATAATGAACAATATTTGATTTCTTTATGAGTATTTGAATAAATATCTTATTTTATAAGTTTTAAATTGTATCTAATTTGTATACGTTTAAAATCATTTTATGCTGCTGTGGTTATCAGACAGTATTAAAGTGAAAGTTTTAAAGTTTGCCTGTCCAGGTTTAATTCGGATGGGTATCTTAAACGAGTACCTGACTTAACACAAGCTCTCGACCACCATTTTACGTTTCCTACGAAGGACTGTATAGCGAAGGTTTTTTAACTTTCTTCAAATAATTCTGGGTACATTTGCCAGGTTCAACATTAAATTACAGTTATTCATTGTTACGCAGATTGAACTAAACTTCTTGAGCCTGGTGCTTTTTGTCATTTCCATTTCCCCAACTAGGCTATTTCTAGAATATGGAGTTTTGGTAGAGGTATTTCACACGCAATGTACGTAATCCGGTTTAGCCCACTAAAAATAAAAATATATATCTAATACCAGAATACCCATGCACAGTTACCATTGGGTACAAATGAGGATGACTTGGAAAGCCGATTGGATTGGAAACCCGATGTAGACGACATCGAAGACATTCTCAATAAACTCAAAAATAATAAAGCACTAGGTAATGATGGACTACCCGAAGAGTTGTTCAAAGCAGGGCATAATGAAGTTGCCAAGGAACTGCAGGAGCTGATAGCTCAGATATGGGAAGAGAAACACCTACCAGAAGAATGAATGGAATGAGGCTCTAGTAGTGCCCGTGTACAAGAAGAAGGGAGAATCGAAAACATTCAGCAACTATCAGGGGATTAGTTCGCTATGCGCTGAATATAAAATTTTCTCCATATCCCTTTATAACACAGGCTCCTTCCATATGTAGAACAGAAACTGGGAAACTAACAGGGTGGTTTTCGGCCCAATAGGTCCACTATTGATCAAATCTTTGCCCTGAAGCAAATCTGTGAGAAGATGAAGGAGTTCCGGCAGACTACATGGATGCTGTTTATGGATTTTGAGGCAGCCACTGATACCATTATCAGGAGTAAGACCCTGAGAAGCGCTACCGATTGAAGGGAATGGTTAGCGACTGTTATGCAGAACCTTCATGCGTCTGTTGAGTCTGTATAACAAGAAGAAGAAGAAGAATATTTAGGATTTAGGGGTCCTTGCCATTGAAATGATTGTACGAAGGGGTCCGCGAATTGTTTTTGCTGGAAAAGACTTTTATGAGACACCCTGTTTAATCAGATGATAGAAGAGAAATTCATTTAAATGCAACAAAACTGGAACATAATGTAAATTAAATCATTTGCACATAGTTACTATAAAAGGAATCTTACTCCCATAAATTATGTGATAACAATATGCTTAGATCTGACCATATAGGATTTGGATTCAAGTCTTGACGGTCATTTGGAAAAAAAAAAAAAAAAAAAAAATATGCTTAGCTTATATGATCCATGGTACACCGTAAGAAAATATAATTTGTCATCGAAGATATAAAGCGCCCTTGATGACCATATCAGAACATACCAAGGAAAACGGGGATTTTAATAATAAATACAATTGGCGATAATGATAGCTGTCCAAAAAGGGAACGCTAAATAATTATAACCGATATCATTGGGCGTGACTGTTATAGGGAATGACTAGACTATTGAAATCTTGACCTTCCACCAAAACCTTTCTAGGATAGCTTTATAACTAGCAGGTAACCCTTATGATCTTAGTTCGAGCATTTAGAATGAAAAATCTTGTGCTCACAACACACGACTTTCACTGCCTCCGTTATTAAATCAATTTAATACTTTTTAACTTAAACTTGTCTATATATTTGAAATATTTAGTTAGGGAAAGTATTGCAATCATGAAAATTCGAATTCCAGTTTTCATTGGAAATACACGTTTTAAGGTCTTCTTCCAAATGACCAAATCTCGCAAAAAAAAGGTGTGTGGGTGAGGTAAGTCTAGCGCGAAAACAAATAATCTTACGAAACTGAATTTCATATTTAAAACAGCTGAACGCCCGAGATGTTACAGCAACTTTTTCAACAAAATCAGCTAGCCAGAAGAGTCACTTTAAAACATACATTTTAAACCTTTTTATGATTTCCTTAAAAATGGCTCTAACGAATTCAATTAAAATTTGGATGTGAAATTTAGTGTCCTTTAAATTGATGTAGATCTTGTTCTGATTGAAATACTATGACAGGGCTTAAATTTCGATATTTCAAATAGTCTTCTTCTGAAGTACCTTTCATTTTTTAATTTAAAAAAAAAATAGGCATATCATCTTGTTAGCATTGATAAATAAAATACTAGAATGTTAATATAGAAGTGTAATATGCCGTTGGAAAGCCAAAGATTCAAAAAAAAATATTAAATACATTGAATTGTATAAGTTAATGGATAGTGATAAAAAGCCGATAAAACTAACTGATTTTCGTTGATAAACATAAAATGGATTATTTAATAAAACACTTTTCTATCTAAGCTTTACGTAATTAATTATTTGATCTGTTTTCATTTCTAAGTGTGCTTAAAAATATTACATTAATTTTAACAACTGAGGTAATTGAAAGTCCTGTTGCGTGCAGTAGATTTTTTAAATAGACATAGAGATAAAAAAAATCAGTTGCGCGCAAAACATTACACACATACCACCATCATCAAAATCAATGTAAGTAGTTTTAAAAACTTACTTTAAGCCGCTTTAGGCTACTTCAACACTAACTAGACAAACGATCAAACCTTCCTCTGAACTACAAAAGGCTCATCTACATGACTATTATAAGACCAATCTGGACTTACGGAGTAGAGCTTTGGGCTCTACTAAACCATCAAATTCTTCACGCATCCAATCCTTACAATCCAAAATCCTTCGTAAATGCTCAACGCTCCTTACTTTGCCACGAATAAACTTATCCATAAAGACCTTAATGTTCCCTATGTTACTGATTTGGCCCGGACCAGGTATCAATCCTTTCATGGCAAACTCCATTCTCACTCTAACCCACTAGTTTCAATCCTTTCTTCCTTTTCAATTCCGGATAATCCTCCGAGGCGCCTGAAAAGGAAATGGCCACGGGACCTTCTAGTTTAAAATATTTTTAGAGTGCTGCCACTGGGTAGCGTCTCTACATGTTTTTCATGACAGTTTTGTATATTACCATCACATTTTCTAGATGTATTTTTTATTTAATACATTTGTAAATATCAATAAATATGTTTAAAAAAAACAAAAAGAAACTTAGTTTAGAGATAAAGTAAAGATAGAAGCAGGTGAAAGTAAAAAGGTTTAAGAATTAATAGCATAATGTTTCATGTGAAGAAACATGTGTTTTATTATATAATCTATGATATGATTATCTACAACAATCATTTAGTTGTATCCATTTTTTAATTACTATCAATTACTTTTTACAACTATGTTTATAAGATAACATTATATTTTAATATTTAGCTTTCCAACAGTATATTGTACGTCAATATTACTTTTCTGATCGGAAAAAAAACAAAAATTTCCTAAATAAATATTTTTGATATATTCTCCTTTAGTTGGATATTGAATTCGTTTAACTTATATATATTTACACTTTTTTTATCACTGACTTGAGGATATGGTTATTTTTTTCGTATTTACAAAATTAAATGTACTTTAGAAGAGGAAAATTAATATCGGCATTTATCCCCTGTCAGGCTACTTCAATTAAAAAACTGAAAGGTGCGCCAACCTGGTAGGAAGGTGGTGTCGTATGAAAAAATTGAAAATGGCCGCAGCTAAATCTCAGACCATCCTGCTAAGAGGAAAAACGGATAGGGCACACCCTATAAACCTCTGCATTGAGGGGAAGAGAATACGTCCAAGTGAAGTGGTCACCTACTTAGGGATACGATTCGGCAAAGGATTCAACATGGCCCCTCACTTGGACTACTTAAGCAATAGGGTTGCCTTAGCTTTCAACGGTCTGAGTAGACTAGGGGGCGCTTTCTGGGGTCTTAGATACCCAGCAACAATGACCATTTATAACGGCATGGTGTTGGGAATTCTGAGATACGCGTCCCCCGCCTGGATTACTGGGTCTCGCAATTCCTCACTGGGCACGGGGCTTTCCGAAGTAAGCTGCACAGTTTCGGAAAAGACGTAGATCCCCTGTGCCCCCGTTGTGGAGTCCCAGAGACTGCTGAGCACATCATTGTGGAATGTTCCGCGTTTGAGGCACTAAGGGCCAAACTATTGAGGGAATGTGGCCTCTGGGTGGGTCCTCTTGGTGAGCGATTTCCCTCAGCTGGTGTCCGAACAAAATTATAAACAATTTATATCATTTATTCACGGGTGGAAAACATTAGTAGGCCCAGCAGCTTTTAACGTAGGTGGAACTGGACGAGATCGAGGAAGACCACCTCCGAGAGAAGAAGCAGGAGATGAAGGGATAGTCATCGAGGAGAGACCAGATTAAAAAGCTGGGAAGAGAAGAAAACGAAACTCAAGATTACTACTGGTAGCATCTCACTCATGGCTACCGACGCCCGTATTGCCATATGGCAAGGCAGGGAGACCTAAATAAATAAAAATACTTCAATTAAAAATAGACCTATGTGGTATTTAAGCGATAAATTTTACAGCGATTTAGCCACTTAAATCAAAAGCGTTAGTGCCATTTTTGAGAAAATCGTAAGAAAAAAGTGCAAAATGTATGTCATAATGTGGATTATTTTGATTTGTTTTGATTGGTTAATTTCTATGGCCCTTTACAGTATCAAAAAAATTAAATGACACAGCTTTTGTAGGGTGAACGTCCTCTATTGACTGGACTAAGGGTATAAAGTGGATCATCTGGTTAGCTGATTTAGATGATGAGGTTGCTGTAACATATCGGGGGTATAGTTGTCTTAAATATGAAATTTCAGTGTCGTAGGACTTTTCAATTTGGCGCTAGACTTACCACACATATACACACACACACATACACAGAAATTTTGGCGTGACTTGCTTATTTGGAGGCAGAGGACCCTAAAAGGTGCATTTCTGCAAAGGTGCAAAACTGGAATTTGGAAATTTTCACGATCGCAAAACTTTATCTTACTGTATATTCCATATATAGGTATGTGAAAGTAACAGTGCTTGATTATTATAATGATTTAATCAACCAACAAGACAAACAACATGGTGGCTGAGCGTGCTCTCAGCCTAATCACCTCCTTGCACTGCAGTTGGCCTAGAAGCACTTTGAAATCATATTAGTATGTACGAACGCAATACCTTAATGGGTTGAAGAGGTACTTATTATTCAATTAATAAATTTAGTTACGTTTATAATAATTATAATGGTTAAGTCTCCAGATCAAAAAAATAAAAATCAAAAACTACGACCGCTGCATCCAGTAACTTAGTAGCTCTAGTTGCTGAGGTAAATAAATTCCTATGATTAATGAGTGATTCAGAAGCTGTCATGTATTCCATGTTCGACGTCGACTCCTTTCACTTATTCTAAGAAGCTGTTTGACGTGGAACCTTTCAATGGCAAAACGAGATTCAGAGCAGTTCTCAAAGGTTCCTTATTCATTTGCTTTGTTTAGAACAAACTGACTCTTCCGCCAACCAAAAAGTCTTAATTAATCAATTTAGGTACTGATCCCAAATATCTCTTAATAGCCTTCTTTTTTTTTATCTTTTTTAACAATTCCAGTTCTTTGAAAAGAATAAATATTTGTCTACTTTGATATGAAAATAGTAGACTGTATGTAGATATTGAGGAGTACTTAATTCCGGGGTACAGTAAACTAAACACTTAATTAAGTTGAAACCTATATACAGGATAGATGTTCAGTAACATAAAATTTTTGAAATTATTTTTTCCAAGCAATTTTTCAGACTACAAATCTTTGTCCAATATTTTTCTAATAGTTTGACATATTTTTGATCCTGTGGTGTCCTGCGAATAGAATTTCTCTACATGTGTATCATGGAATTGTTTTTTTTTTTGTTTTTTTCATCTAATTTACTTGATGTATTAATTTTTTTTATATATATTAAAAAAAGAAGTGATTCTTGGTCATTTGTAGATTCTTATATTATTAAACATTAATGTATCTTCTTAATTGTTTAAAACCTCGTTATTTTATTACAGTAAATTTATTAATACTGTCAAATTTGCACACAATAATCTCTCGTATAACAAATTCAATAAGATTTATTATTTTACTTGCATTAATGTTTGTTTGTTTATTCGTCTAAGGTCACTTTATGCTACTATGGCTAATCGGACGATTATATTAATGTATTCAAATCTTCTTAATTGATCAAACGTATTAACAGAATTTATATCGTCAAAATCTGATCTCTGGCACACCTACCTTACATATACAAAAATATGTTTAAAAATTTTGAAGATTTTATTTGTTCCACATAAAACTAACAAATTACTGAAATTTATATCGTAAAAACATTCTAATTAATTTATTAATTAGTTGATTAATATTAAATTCATATCGTCAAAGTCATTTTATATCTACCGCTTCTCATAAAATTATCTAATGTGTACATGAAATAGATGTTTTATATGTTTAAGAAAATTTATATTTTGAAGAATATATTTTTTATAAGGTTAAATTCTTAGGGTAATATAGCATACCTATATATTTTAAGAGGGGTGCTTAGAGGGGAATCTCTATGCTATTGTAATAAACTAAAAAAATTTTTTTTTTTTTTTTTATTGAGAAATATTACAGTTTGTTGCATAATGAACAGTAGTAATAGAGATGTAGTACTCATTCATACAATATATATACAGCCAATAATGATAAAGTCAATTTACATAAAATCGGAAATAAATAAATTCAAATATATACAAAAAAGCAACAAGAAACAAATCAAAACAACAACCTGTAGTAGAGATAAATACAAGTTGGGAAATAAATAAAAATCATACAAGCATACTTAACTATATACAATATATACAATCAGCCAAAGGAACCCTAGACTCGGCTGCTCCCCCCACAAGTGGGGGGACAAGCGGAATCCAAGAGATCCCAGCGCCTCCCACTCAGCGCTTCACTGGTGTATGCCAGTGGAGGCCGAGCCAGAGCGGAATAGCCACAAACATACAGTATATGAGTGGAGGATCTGACCAGTGTCAGAACTCCAGATAAATGTTTACAAAACGTCGCGGGGCCACTGCCGTTTCAATCTTCGAGGAGGATTGTAGGGATGGGTGAAGCTGGAAAGCGATTGAGCAAGAGGATTAGGATGATGAAGAAGGTTCTGATGGAATTTGGAGAATTTGGATGGTACCAGATCTAAAATAAATGGAATATTAAGGTCATGGTGTAGGGTACAGTTGGTAACGTAATAAGGAGCATTAACTATTGTTCGGAGGACTTTGGATTGGAAGGATTGGATACGTTTGATGTTAGAATGTTTAGTTGTCCCCCATAGTTCAAGTCCGTAGGTCCATATAGGTTTCAGTACTGTCTTATATATTAGTAATTTGTTGTCGACTGTAACATGAGATTTTCTGTTTAGTAATTTGTATAACCGGCCAAATCTGCGGTTGAGTTCTATCCTTTTAAGTCTCGTATGTGGGTTCCACGTCAGTCTTTTGTCTAGTAAAAAGCCAAGGTACCGGACTATGTCTGAGGAAGGAAGCGGTATGGAATTGAATTTAACTGTTGGACAGGATTTACGTCGAAGGGTGAAGGTGACGTGTGTACATTTGCTTTCGTTCACCTTAATTCGCCAAGCCTTACACCAGTCTTCGACAAGTGAAAGGTGCCTTTGGAGATTTAGAGATGCTACTTCAGGATCGGAATTGGATGATAAAATGGCTGTGTCGTCAGCAAATGTTGCCAGAAAGGTATCGGGATCGGTAGGGATATCGGCGGTGTAGAGGATGTAGAGGACGGGTCCTAAGACGCTGCCTTGAGGAACACCGGCCTCAACAGTATAATGTTTGGAAAATTCGGAACCACAGCGAACTCGGAAGGAGCGGTTTGATAAATAGGATCGGAGGATTAGGTATAAGGATTGAGGTAAATGGGTTTTGAGCTTAAAGAGCAATCCCGGGTGCCACACCCGGTCAAAAGCTTGGAGCTATGTCCAGAAAGGCACCCGAACAATACTCCTTGCACTCAAGGGCAGAGGAAATGTGATCCACAACTCGGAGTCCTTGCTGAACTGTGGAATGTTGAGAACGAAATCCAAACTGATGCGAAGGAAAATTTTTAAATTTATCTAGGATTCGTTTTAGTAGGAGCTTTTCGAAAATTTTTGAGAGGATCGGAAGTAGGCTAATAGGTCTGTAAGATGACGTGATGTTGGAAGGTTTGCCTGGTTTCAGGAAAGGATGATAGTTGAATGTTTCCATAAGAGAGGAAAATAGGTAGTGCGTAGGATACTGTTATAAAGATATGTAAGGAATGTAATGGCTTTCTGTGGAAGTTGTCTTAAGATCTGAGGCGTGAGGAGATCATATCCAGGGGATTTACGGAGAGGAAGCTTATTAAGAAGATATTTGACCTCAGAGGGATTAACTGCTTTAGGAGGTAAGGAGAGTGGTATTGGCGAAGTAAGGAAAACTGTTCAACTGTTGAAGTATGGTTTGGATTCAACTCAGGATGAGGAGTGAAAACTTTGGAAAGGTGCTGTGCAAATTCCTGGGCCTTATCCTTGTCAGAAGCAGCCCAGGAACTATCACCGCGCAGGAGAGGATGGGAAATCGTGTGAGTATTCAGGATTCTCTTCGTGACATTCCACAGGGAATTGTCACGAGTCGAGAGAGAGGAGAGGTAGGAATTGTAGGATTGGGAACGAAAGGTCGCCAACTCCCGCTTTAATTTTCTACAATAAAAGTTATAAGAGCGGCGATCTTCTGGGTGGCGGGTGCGTTTGGTGTTGATGAGGTCTGTCAGGTGTTGTGGTAAATGGCATTGTAAGGAATAATTTGGGATTGTTTAGGAAAGGAGGCAGTCCAGGCAGCTTGTTGAATCAAGGTTGTAAAGGAATATACGGCATCATCAAGGTCAGAAGGGGTTTTGAGAGTTACTCTGAGGTCGATATCATTGGTGAGGATTTCGCGGAAGAGGTTCCAGTTGAATTCCACCTCTGATGAATGACGGTGGGAAAGGTTTCGGAATAGGAGTCATGGATACATTTAGGATTAATGGACTATGATCAGAGGATAGTTCATCAAGGCGAGTTACGGAATAGTTCAGGGAGCCTAATCCGCTGTGGATGAAGAAGTCGAGGATGTCTGGATTACGGTTAGGATCTGTTGGCCAGTAGGTAGGGGAATCGGGAGGTAGGAGATTAAGGCGTCTGGAGTTGAGTGCAGACTGCAATGTCCGTCCACGAGTATTTGTGGTTCTGCAACCCCATTGTTGGTGCTTCGCGTTTAAGTCTCCACCCAGAATAAAGTGATTCCCCAATGAGTTGAGAATGGAACCAAATTGGGTAATAGAAATAGAATTTTTAGGAGGGCAATATGCTGATGCGATGACTAGCGGAAAGGAAAAGGTCTTGATTATAATAGAGGTGGCTTGTAGGAAATCGTGGGCGGGAAGTGGGTGTAAGTGATGGGAGAGGGATCGGTTGACAATGACAGCAGTACCGGCATGGGCTTTGCCGTCTGGATGGTCTGTCCGGTATGTTGTGTATTCAGGTATTTTGAAGTACTGTTTAGTGGTTAGTCTAGTTTCAGTAATGAGTGCAACGTCAACTTTTTTGTCTTGGAGTAAGGCTGTAAGTTCGTCAGTGTGAGTTCTAACACCATTCGCATTCCATAGGAGAATAGATAAGGAGTTAGGTGAGGTCATTTATGGATTTTTTAAGTTAGGAATAAGATTTGATACAAGATTCGTGAGGATTGTTATTAGGGGCATGACAAGGGATTTGATTTCGGAAATGAAGGATGTCATCAAACTGGTAAGATCTGTGGCATTTGAAGGAGGGGGAATATGAGAGATTTGTTGTGGATGAGGATTTTTAGGACTGATTACGTTTTGAGGAAGAGGTATTTGTGGAATGGATTGAGGATATTGAGGTACATTTTGTAGTTCCGGCAGGGCCTCGGCTTCAGTACATTGGTTCCCACCTCCAAGTAAGTGGGCAAATGATACATTGGAATCGATTAATTTTGAGGGTTCTCTTCTAGTTCTAGCCTGTCTTGTTGTTTCATCCAGTACTTGGGGTTTTTGATACCTGGTCCTTAGCTCCTTATAGATTTGGCATCCTTTGTAGTTGGCCGGGTGGTCCTTGAGGCAATGAGCACATACAGCGGGTGTTGACTTCGGTTTTGTACATTCCACAGACTTGTGCTGTCAACTACGACCGCTTTGCCCAGTACTTAGTAGTTATGTTGTGAGGTAATAACTTCCTTGTAATGACGTTTCAGAGCTGACATTGTACACTGTACAGACTTCACTCCTTTTTATTAAGGCTGTTTGTGACTCTTAATGCACGAGATATCAGAGCAGTTCTTTAAGATTCTATATTATTTGCTTTGTTGCAAATGATTTCCGTCAACAAAATAGAGGCTTAATTAAATCTTTAGGACACAATTTAATGCTTCTTTTTACTTTTTTAACCAATTCCATGTTCTTTGATAGGTCAAATTGTGTTGATGGGTAGTAGACTTATGTACAATTAGAGCTACTCTCATTCAGGGTAAGTTATATAATGTGAAAATCGGCTAGTTTCAGGTATATATTTTTAAAATTAATTTTTACCCATTGGCTTCTTGGTTATTTTTATTTTGACATATTTTGATTGTGTGTCCAATTGATTTCTCTCATGAGTATCAGCATGTGTATTTCGTTTTTATATTCTTGTGTTAATTCGACATATACATACTGAAAATTTTTATATATTTATTAAAAAATATATCGGTGGATTCTTGGTCACTTTGGGATTTTATTTAAACAGTACATGTTTTCTTTATTGTTATAAAAGTATTTGATAAAGGTAATTTATTAATACTGAAATTTTGTCACTATCTCCTGTTACAAATTCAAGGCTGTGTTCATTCTTATTAGTTAAGGGGTTTGTTTTGATTTAATTCTTTTATTAGTATTCACGCGTCTTGGTTAATCGGAACGGATTGATACATGATTAATCTTTTATTGATCAGTTTAACAAAATGGTAAAATATCCGGCACATTTCATGTGACAAATAATATGAAAATTTATTGAATGTTTTATTAACATAAAATAACAAAAGAAATAGAAAAACCATTCTTTAATTTATTGTTTAATATTGAAATGATATCCAAAATCATTTATATCACGTAATTTCACAAAACTACTGATTGTATGCAAATAATTTTATGATTTTTAAAAAATTTAAATTTTGATGTATGTTTTATAAGGGTAATTCTGAGGAATTAAAACCTAATAAAGCATGTTAAGAGGATATCTGGAATGAATAAACTAAAAAAATTATATATATTTTTTTTTTTTTTTTTTAAACTTATTCTCATCCCTATGTTTTACAGACTGGTATCAGCAACCGTTTATGTGGATCTGTACACAAGGGGAAGAAAATTGATGTTCCTTGACATTACAGCACAATGGGACAAAAGGCTAACTACGAAGCTCATTTGGAACGGAAATGTGAAGGACCAGAAACGTGAAAAAATGCTTTTAGACGAAAAGTGGGACTAATGGAGAAGTTAAATCTTAAAAATAAATTTAAGTGAACAATGCTCTAAAAGAAAAAACACTAACTATACAAATTAAAAAAATGTAAGAAACTTAAATTTCATATTTAAGACGACTATGCGCCGTAGATGTCACAGCGAATTTTTCAAAAAAAAGTTCAAACGATTTAGATTAAACTCGCTATATCGTTGTGAAATTTAATTATTTTAATATCTTCAGGTTTCATCCTAATTGTTTTCCTTTAAAGTACCTTTAATTTTGTAGTTCCAAAAATAAACCATAATATCCTATGAAAAATTATAAGAAAAAAATGCTGAATATACAATTTAAACTAATTTGATGACTCACTAAAGAAGAAAGGAGCGCTTGCTTTTTTTTTTTTTTTTTTTTTGCTTTTATTAAAAATATATGGACATGCAATAAGATGTACAATATACCGTTGGAAAGCTGAAAAATTGAGAAAAAAGTGTTGTAGTTTTTTTTATTAGTATGACTTGAGGAAGTTCTTATTTATGCATATTAAAACAAGCACAATTTTCATTTACTCATCTTTATTATTTTAGTTTATTATTATTATAGTTTGCAATAGTAAAAAAAAATATATATAACAGTGAGCTAATTGTCGACTTTTAGGATGAATGTAACAGTTAGCTACAAAAAATAATATGTATCAATAAAAAAGGTGATTTAATAATTTAATATGAAAATGTTATTTAATTAATAACTTTATGAAAATTGGTATATATAGATATAGAAACAATTTAATAAATGTTACTAAAATTAAAATGTTTTAAAACCTTTTTAGTCTTGATAATGGGAACAAAGCCCGAAACGTTGACTGAAATAGACGAATTATAAATATAATTTATTAAAATAGAGATGATGTAAGAAAATTGTGCTTGTTTTAATATGGATAATGAAAAAAAAATGTTATCATATTTATAAAGATGTGGAAGGTATGAGCATAAGTGTTTATTGCACATATCAATTTTATACAATTTAATATACATCATACGTTTCAAAAGTTATTTTGATTCCTTAATATTTCTTCAACTGTATCTTTATTTATTGTTCTTAAATTGACTTTATCAACCGAGGTGAGTAAATGTACAGTGTTGCGCGCACCAGTTTTTTTTTATATTATTTTTTTAAATAATTTTGTATAAAGATTATCGCTATCCAGGTCATTGCCAAAGATACATTATAGAATAGAGGAAGAAAGAAAAGGTAATAACCAAGAGGATTGGTTTACCTTCCACCTAATTACTGTGTCGTTGGAGCCTTTATTACCAACTGACCTCCATCTTGTCTTCGCCACTAAGCTCACCTTTCAGGAGAACCTAATGGCCATTGTCTCTTCTAGGTCTTTCTACAGCTTTATAAGGATACAGGATAGTTATCTCCTATTAAATTAATAGTTATTGTCACAATAGTCAAAATAGATAAACAAAAGTCGGAAAATATTGTAATCAATCTAAGATTATAACTTATGTATCAAAATTGTAATAAAATAAATATAACATAAGATTATTTAACGTCACCTTATGCTACAATGCTTATCGGATATTGCTAACGAGTACCTGATATCACATAGTATTGTGAATACCGAAGGCACGCGGCATAATTAAGGATTTTATATTCCTGCTAAAATATCCTAGAGCCATCTGCCAGGTTTCAAAAAATCATGGAAATCGGACCTTAAAGATATTTTAGTACTTTTATTTCTTTAATGTTTTTAAAAATATCTATGTTTCAGGAAGTTTAATTTGTTGGATTGAAAGATATTTAATTTTTCTTGGTCTGAATAATATTATGGAAGTCATAAAAAAATAAGAAAAAGTCTGTATTGGGTCCGCGGTAAACATAAGACATATTAGAATTGAAATGAATATTTTGAGAAATCTATTGTATCTGGGTTGGATCTAAATATTACCAGGGTACCGCGAAAAATCTCTAAACTTTTAGCCATTGAAAATAAAGTCTTGGATTTAAAAATTAAGGTATATACATATACATATATACATATACATATATACATATACATAAACTGGATATTAAAAACAAAATCTGTTTGGTCCATCAGGCAACGAAGAATCCCCCTTGTCCGAAGTGGTATACTGGCTAGAATCTCCGAAAAGAAAATTTATAAGAAAGGTCCCTCAAAGGTCCCCATTTTTCGTCACAAGCAAATAATGGAAGCTAATATATAAGCAAAACGAAATGATATAGAAAAAAAGGAAACAAAAAGGTTGGAACTGTAGAAAAAAAGAAAAAGAAAAATGAACAAACCAAAAAAGGGCCCAAAAAATCAACCCTATGTTACAAATGTGGCAATATTCTAAAGGGGATTTATTTCGATTGTTCAATATGTCTGTGTGTGTGTGTTTTGGTAACACCTGGGCAAAAACGACAAGTCCTGTGAAACTGAAATTTCATATTTAAGACAACTTTACGCCTGAGATGTTACAAAAACTTTTCTCTCAAAATCAGCTGACCGAAAGATGTACTTTATACCATGAATTTAGCAGCTTTTTACGATTTTCTCAAAAACGGCTCTAACGATTTTGATTAAACTCGCTATACCGATGTAAAATTTAATGGGCTTTAATATCGTGCAGGTCGCATTCTGATTGAAATAGTATGGCAGGGCTTAAATGCCGATATTTTAAATTGTCTTTCCCTAAAGTACTTTTTATTGTGTAGATTATATAAAAATAACTATATTACATTGTTGACATTGATAATTAACAACTGAATATGCAAGTTGAGCGAATTTGATAAACGAATGAAGGAGAAAACTGAAAAAATCTTTTAACTTAATTTGGGGTTTTTTGATATTAAGAACAATTATAATATATCGTTGGAAAGCTAAAGATTTTAGAAAAAATAATATCTTCTACACAATCTTGTGAAAGTAAATAAAGAGAGATGAAAAGCCGATAAAACTAACTGATTATTTTAGATAATAATATAATCGGTTCTTTAATAAAACACATGTTTATATATACGTAACTTCAATGTAATTAATTATTTAATGGTATCACTCATTTTTATCTCTAACTGTATTTGAAAATTCTTTAATCGATTTTAAAAACGGAGGTAAGCGAAAGTCGTGTGTTGCCCGAACAAGATTTTTAAAATAGTGGTTGATTAAAAGTGATTCAATTCAATAACTAAGTTATTTTTGAGGATAGAGAAAAATTTCACGAGTGTTTATTAACCAAGAAACCGCGGATAATTATAAATGAGAAATGAAGGAAATTAAAATTTTATTCATAAATATGACCATAACTCAGTTATTTTTTAAGATAGCAAAAAACGAAATTATAGATTTTTAGAATCAGTAAACTGCTATAATAAAAAAATAAAAAAAAAGATCTGTATATTCGAGTCACAAATTATAATAGGTGTAATCCCACCAAAAGACGATTATTGAAGAAAAATCGAAAGGACTTTTGAGATTTAGATAACACGATAAACAAAGAAAAGAAAAAAATCTTATACCGCCAAGCCACAAATTATAAGAGATGTGACTCCAGGATAACACAGTTATTATTGATAACAGAGAAAAAATGAAATGCGTTCTGGAATCAGGAAATTTTATTTGAATTATATTAATGAAAATCGAACGAAAAGAAAATAACACTAAATAGTAACGCAGTCTGGTATAAATATTTTTGGTTTAATATTTTCAATAATGAACCTTTGTATTCGACCAAAAAAAGCTCCTCCACCCTTCAAAATTTGGGAGCTTGCGTTTCAAGAAGCGTAGAACCCGAAAAATGCAAGATCATAAAATTATCTACAAATAATTTCTTAATACTTTTATCATGCGAGCCACTGTTTTCGAGGTATAACGATTCAAAAAGTTATAAAAGTAGTAAAAGTAATCATCATAATATGCATGTGTACTCCACGTATATACATCTCTATAGTTGTAATATAAAAAAACTACTTACTTACTTACTGCCGGGCGCTACGGTCCAACAAGGACCCGGGCCTCCTCAAGAACTTCAAGCCAGTCGTTCCTGTCCTTCGCTCTAGCCCTCCATCTCCTCACTCCAAGCAACTTGAGGTCCTCCTCGACGTCGTCCAACCATCTCACTCTTGGCCTTCCTCTGTGTCTTTTTCCTCCAATTTTTCCATAAAGGAGTAGTCTTGGAATCCTAGTTTCTGGCATCCTTTCCACATGTCCGAGCCATCTTAGGCGGGCTTTTTTCACAAACGATACCAGGTCTGGTTTCCCACACATTGTTCGGAGCTCACTATTTTTTCTTATTCGCCAAGAGTCATAAAAAAACTACTTGCTTAGAAAAATATAGATATGCATGTTTCGTTAAAAATACCAAAGATAAAAAAACAGTACATTTAGCTTGTCTTCCTTTAATCTCAGTTGTTGCTTATTAACATCTTTTTCGGGTTTATTACCAAGTTCAAGTGGGGGTGGCTTGGTTATCAGCTACAGACTGGAGTTGGAAGTTGGTTAACAATTCATTAGAACCAGTACAAACGTTACTTCCATCTGAGCCGGAAAAATTGCTGAACACATTTTTTTGCAAATGCATGTTTGTAAAAAAGTCGGACTGTTTTATTCCCTGACATGTACACATTGTCAAGGCCAGTCGTGCTCTTATATTGAATCACCAACAGCAGTAGAATCCGGTTGATTCTAACGAGGCGGCATGCGATATATCGCTATTAATGCAGTTTACACGCACCAAAGATGAAGATGAAAAAGAACAAGAATAATAACAAGACAAAATAAGAACAAGATGATCAAGAAGAAGAATTTGAAAGTCCCGACTCGGACGATTAAATTTCACTACTTTCTTGAATTAAAATTGCTTTTATCTATTCAATCTCTGCGAATGTCCATTGTTTTGCAATAGTTTCAAATTTAACAGGATCACAACTGACCCATGCAATAGGCCTACTGGGGAAAACTCGTTAAAAAAAAAAAACGCGCTAATTACACTACCTCATAGGTGGCATGGAAACGTGTGCATATTATGACGATTACAAATTTTTGAATCGTTATATCTCAAAAACAGTGGCTCGTAGGGAAAAAAACATTTAAACATTATTTGTAGATAATTTTTTAATCTACAATTTTTGTTTGAAGTTTTATGTTAAAACACAGTTTTTCTAAAAATCACGAAAAACTAATTTTTGTTGCCTTTGACCTTGAATACAATTTTGGCCATACAAGTTTCCCCAATCTTTCGATGGGGAACTTTCAAATTTTATTTCTAATCATATCTTAAACAATCTTACAGATATTCTGCTAGATGGGAATTTATGTAGCTTCGAATGTCTAAATTGACCGGATTATACAGTTTTTTTTCTACAGGACGCATAATTTTCTCTTTTACCTCAACCTTTACTGTTAATTTGTTTTTTGTATGTAGGTGTGTAACACTGATAAATGTGCAACACGGATATAACCTCAGTTTCTCTTCCAAGCAAACTAAAAAAACATATGTTTAATTAGTATTAAAATATACATTGTGCTTAATCAAAATCTGTACTATCAAAATTAATTTAATTTTCAAATGTCATATTTCTAAGCTAATATGATCGAGATATTCGTTTTACTACGATTTAAATATTAACTATAAGATCAATATGATTTTGCTTCGTATGTTTGAATATTTTCATGCAAAGTAATGTTTTAATACTTTACAATATCGATATTTTAGTGTCAAGTGAATTAATATATTGATGATATTAACTGTATATACAGGTAGAGGTAAGTTCTAAGACTTAGTTTATCTACCATGTCTTTACTCATTTTATTTTTCAACTGATTTTAATTTAATTAAATACTTAACGATATCGTAAATATTGATATTTTTATGCGGATATTACACCGGTATCGATAACGTTCACGGAAATCGATATTGATATCTTATCTCTAGAAGACAGGCCCCAGCCAAACATCGCATTACAGCCTAAAGAAGTTTTCACTTTTAAAAACCTTTAACATTTTTCCTCCGCTCTTGTGAAATGTGAACTTTTTTCTATTCATAGATAGCAATGGGACGTGATAGAATTAAGAAACTACCGAAATATATTTTTTTGAAAGTTGAACAGCATGTGTTTTACAGTAGACTTTTTACTTATTATATAGAGCCATTTTAATTTAATATGCTTGTAAGCACATATAATAATTAAATCATTGAATAATTGTTAAAACATTATATTTTTCCAATAAAAAAAAATATTTTTTTTTTATTTATTTATTTTTTATTATTATTTTTTTTTTCACTTCTATCTTCCTTCATCTTCGTTGGCTTCGGGGGTTTCTCGGGCCAAGGGGGGGGGGGTGAGGGCGAGGGTTTAATGTTGAAATAAAAGCCGCCCCGTGGCCCGAGACTCGAACTCACAATTATTTTAACTATCTCAAATCTATTACGCTGTCGCTGAGCAACGCATGGATTGTCCACGTGCGTTAATCAACTCAGCTACCCCGCCCCTAAATAAAATTATAAATTATCTTTTGATAAATACTGCCAATTATACAAAAAAACCCACTAATTTTGAACAGTTTTAGAAGAAAGAGATTCTGTCGTAATAATAAATGAGTTATTCTGATCAAAAATATAATTTAATTATAATCAACGAGCGTCTGTTTAGAATAACAGGTGTAATGTTGTGTATATTTTAAAATATACGATTTAATTTATTTATAAAAAAACTTATGTTATTGTGTGTTGTATGTTAAAAAGTTTATAATAAACAAGTTTTTTCTGTTAATAAGTGAATTATTTAATAATAAGATCTATGGGTTTAATGCCTTTGGGATTAATTGGCATGTCTCGTATTTAACTTGGCACTTGAGACAGCTGTGAGAAACTCTGGTTTCCAGCCTACAGGGACACTTCTAAACAGACTTATTCAAGTTCTTGGATATGTGGACGATATGGACATTGCTGGAAGGACGTTGGAAGCAGTCAGGGAGGCTTTCGAAGCTCTAAAAGTAGCAGCAGCACGTACGGGGCTCCTAATAAACTCGAACAAAACAAAGTATATGAGTGTGAATCCAAAGCTTGATATCCGAGAAACCTTTATTGAGTTGGGTTCACACAGGATAGAAGTGGTACGCGGGTTCGTCTACTTGGGCTCCCTAGTGAACTCGCGTTAATGATATTGGCGAAGAAATAAACAGGGGTATTGTGGCGGTAAATCGGTGTTCCTTCGCACTTAAAAAGAAACTCCGATCTAACAACCTGTCAAAATCCTCCAAGGTAAGGAGGATATACAGGCCTTTAATTCGACCTGTCCTAACATATGGCACCGAAACCTGGACACTAATAATAATCCCAAGGGTGAGGAAGGAATTAAGTATTTTCTAACTTCACAGATAAAAAAGACACCTCAGAATCAGTTCTAAAATTATTCGATGATTATTGCGTACCTAAAATATATGTATCTATGGAGTCTTGAAATTTAAAAGAATAAAGCATTCACCGAGACGATTATTAGATAATTATTTAACAGAATTTAATTCAAGAGTTCAGCTTGCGTTAATTACAACTTTGAATTTACAAATCCCGATTGTAACGCTTCATTCTCTAATAGAATGATAATAAACCATTTAATGCGTGATGCATAAGTACGAAAAGTATTATTAAAAGAAACCAAAATACTATCATTGGATGAAGTGACTCAACTGTGCCGGGAAGCAGAGGTAGCTAAATCCTACAGTTGGGAAATGTCGGAGGATGGTTTATGCTCATTCCATCCCACAGAACTGCTTCCTTTAAGAGATCCTTTGTCAAACGTGCATCTTAATTTTGGAATTTCTTACCCATGTCGATTCGTACACTACAATCCATAACTTCCTTCTAACATCACCTGTTTATTCATTTCCTCGAACATCAATCTACTGTGCCTTTATAAATTCAACTATTTGGCCTCTTTATCGTTATCTTAATTTTCTCTATTTTTTGTTTTATTATTGTGTATACGCTGAGCTATACGTGGAAGAACAGTAATTCCAAGTGATAACTCAAAATTGAGGGTGGTTCTATTAAAAAAAATAGTGGACTGTATAGATTTAAAAAATAACTATAATGAAAGCAAACAACGAATCGCAATACATTAAATAGACTAAAATACATATAAACAAGATAAGAAATAAAATTAACCTAATAAATTGATATAAGTAAAGATATGAAACAAAATTAACCTAATTATATACTTAAACAGCTGTAAGAAAAATGTAGGAAAGAAAATAAACCTAATTAAAATATTGAAGAAAATATGAGAAACAAACTTAACTTAATGAAATACTTAAAGATGTAAAAAAATATATGAATCAAAATTAAACAGTTTTAAGAATGAGAATTAAGAAATTAAATATTTCAATAATGGATATAGATAGGTTATATTCACGTAAAGATGTCCAGTTGAGTATTGAAGAAAATGACCGCAGGGCAGCTTGAACGAAGTCGTCTTGATTATTGAAGAAAATGATCGCAGTGCGGATTGAACGAAATCATTTTGAGTGTTGAAAAAAACTACCGCAGGGCGGCTCTTCCAAGTTCCAAGAGGAACGACGATAAGATGGAGAAATATGTTTGCAAACGCTCAGAATTTCTTCAGAGGAGACTTGGGGCTATCTACGGCACATCTTCACCGTTCAGACGTTACATTAAGACTCGCCTCGCCACGAGGCAGTAATAAAACAATTGAAGTACGATCATCTTTTTTTTTTTCTTTCGCTTCTATTATTCTTCACTTTCTTGGCAAACAATTTTAATTATATTTACGAATACTATTTTTAAACCAAATAAAAAATAAATATTTATACAATAAAATGATCTTATGATAAATATCATAAATTTAGGGAGTTTTTTATTTTCAATTTAACAGCCATCGAAAACCTTATCAGGACATAAAAAATGGCGTAAACATATTGTATTTCTTTAAGGTAGTAATATGACCTTGTATATGTGTTTATGTGTATGTGTATATGTATATGTACTTGTATATGTGTTTATGTGTGTATATATGTGTTTGTGTGTGTGTGTGTGTGTGTGTGTGTGTGTGAATGTGTGTATAAATATGTAGGTATATAAATGAATGTGTATCTATGTCTCTGTGTGTTTATATATGTATCTATGCCTGTTTGTGTGTATACATGTATATACCATGTGTAATATAATTTGATACCCATAAAATGTTGTATATATGTTAAAATTTATATAGCCACCATGTCCCGGGATAAAATTTCTTTTCATTTTCAACACTGTAATACATTATTAATCTAAATACCTTACTACATATACTTCAATTCCTAGCCTTCAATACAATTAGCCACTAAGACATCTTATCTTAAAAACTATAAACCACAAATTATATTTACTACAATTAACACACTCTACGAATTCATTTCTATTTTCCGATAATTTATCAAAAAATAAAAATTAATTTAATATATGTCTATGTAAGTTCATAATAATGTATCATCAATCAAGTTTACAAACATTATATATGAACTCAGCCCAAATCAAAAAAATGTATTTAAAATAAAATTTCATTACATAATATAACTGAAGGCCACAGCAAAAAAAAATCTGGTGCGGGCAACACTTAATTAAGGCTGTTAAAATTAATTTAAATGAAAAAATAAATTAAGCTTTAATTATCAAGGCTAAAATATAACAAAAATCAAAATATAGAATTACAATAACTTTATATATATATATATATATATATATATATATATATATATATATATATATATATACAAAACACTGATACTGTGTCTATAATAAAAATTAACTTATCCTAATTGAAAATAAATATTAATTGATTAATAAATTAATTTAAGAACATATTCTTTAGGGGTCACCCATAGCGTAGTTGCTAGCATAACAGCTTTCTATGCCAAAGGTCGCGGGTTCAAACCTGCGGGTGGCCCTAGGATTTTTTAATGGGAGTAAAAAATCCTCAGTTATGCCGACCTTCGGAGGGGACGTTAAAAGGTGGTCCCGAGCCTGTGCGATGTCAGGTACTCGCTTAAGATCCCTATCCTAATAAAACAGGGATAGGCATAATTTAGGACTCCCACTGTAGCATCGTCCGATTAGCCATAGTAGCATAAAGTGACGTTAAAAGAATAAACAAACAGAACATATCCGGTGAAAATATATTGTTTAGATTGAATAATATAAAATTGTTATTTACAATAGCCAGTAATAGGTTTATGTACTTCTTATTACCTTTTAGAACTTTATATTAATATATTATTTTATTTAGTTGCTTTAGCTTTCCAAGGTTTATTAAACATCTATATAGAAAAAATATATATTAAAAAAAAAATTGCATGTTTGCTCTTTTCTCCTTTAGTTCTTATCAAACTTGTTAAAGCTGTTTTTTGGAAAATCGTAAAAAGGTATAAAGTAGGTCTTCTAATTTTCTAATGTTAAAAATGGTTGTGGTAATATCTATGTATATATATATATATATATATATATACATATACATATACATATATATTGGTTAGTGAAAGGAATTATGCAATGTCACGCTTTGTTATAAAAATAAATGTTTTATATTTTCAGATTGGCTAATTCTTCAATCTCTTAATTATACATAAAAAAAAAAAAAAATAAAAAAAATAATACGAGGTTTACTTTTGAGAAATTAAAAATCCTGGGAATCATGCAACTTTTTTATATATTATTATTTATTGCGAAAAGCAGAATTTTAGTTGTCTGTTCTGTTATAAATTTATATTTATTAAAAATATATTATGGAATTATAGTTTTAAATAAACATTTATTTAATTCACATGTAAGAAATAGATATAAGATATGTAAGAAATACATCCACAGTATGAAATAGATGTTTTATCATTATCATCGACTCACAATACATAAATATAATTTAAACTATACACTACTTATATAATTTTTTTTTTTTTTGCAACCTGTATCAAATGCCCACAAACAATAGAGAATATTAATGGAGATAGGTATATCAAATAATCCAAAGATTTTATTTAGTTATATGAATCAATTTTCAAAATTATATAAAACATAATCCTTACAAAAGATGTTGTAACAATTTAGTGTAACCTATTTTAATCATTTCGATTGAGCACATTTCTACCCGCTCTTAGCGAAGAATAGTAGTCGGCGTGAAACCTAACTTATTAAAGATTGGCCAAGTGTAATCTGTGCCAAGGTGAAGGAGTATCATTTCTTCAACGGAAAAATAGAAAAAAAAATCCTTCAGGTCAAATATACGTCCAAAATGTTTAAATATTTAGTGTAATACTTTTAGATATACATGTATATACATTATATTAGTAAATGAAAACGTATAAATACTTATTTTACACAGGATCACCGGTAGCTGGGTGGTTAGCATAACAGCCTCCAATGCCAAACGTCACGGGTTCAAAACCCGTAAGTGGTCCCAGGATTTTTTAATGGGAGTAAAAAATCCTTAGTTATGCCGTCCTTTGGAGGGGACGTTAAAAGGTGGTCCCGAGCCTTTGCGATGTCAGGTACTCATTAAAGATCCATATCCTAATAAAACCTGTATAGGCAAAATTTATGACTCCCACTGTAGTATCGTCTGATTAGCCATAGTAGCATAAAGTGACGTTAAATAAATAAACAAACAAACTTATTTTTCGAGTTTTGAGTTTTGACCCCTCCTTACGAGTAAAGGAGCTTCGGGTAGGAAAAAAAGCAAATTTATGATCTGTACAGTCGATACTATACGTTTCAAGTTAAATAAACTTAAAAACTTATATTTAAAGAATATCTGGTGCACACGACTTTCACTTACCTTAACTGTTAAAAATAATTCACTATTAAATACACTTTAATTTGAAAAATATTTGAAGTTGATTTCAATAAAACGTGTATTCATTTTCGTTGGAAACATATGACATAGATTAAACAATATAACTATATAAAAGTGTTAATAAGTAATAAGTTTATTCCGTATTCGTCACTTTATATCACCTTTTTACAACTCTGTGTACCAGATAATATTTTTTATGAAATCTTTCTCTTTCCAACGGTATATTATACGTCTGCATTACTGTTCTTAATATCAAAAAAACCAAAATTACGTTAATAAGTTTTTCTCTTTTATCCTTTATTTATTCATCAAATTCGTCCAAATTGAATATTTAGCCGTAGTTAATCAATGTCATTAAGATTATATAGTTAATATTTTGGAATATAAAAAATTAAAGATAGTTTAGAGGAATAAAATTTAAAATATCGATATTTAAACCATGTCAGACTATTTCAATCAGAATGAAACCTATATGATATTAAAGCCTATTAAAAAAATAAAAATAAACTTTATTCACATATTTACATTTTGACAAAATGTTAACAATGATTTTGGATGAGTCATCCTTACAATCAGAAAATATTTTTGTTTTTTTGTGATTATAGTACATTAGCCTAATGGCAAACATATGGTGAAAAATTGAGGTTACTTTGCGATTGTAGGAAAAATTATACAAAAAACCTACGCATAAAAGCCTATTAAATTTTGCATTAATATAGCGAGTTTAATCAAAATGGTTAGAGCCATTTTTGAAAAAAAGTGATAATAAGGTGCATAATGTATGGTATAAAGTGGCTCTTCTGATTAGACGATTTTGATGAAAAAGTTGCTTTAACTTCTCGGCAGTATAGTTGTCTTTAATAATATTTTATTTACTTATATTTTATTGAATTTTACAACTGTATATATTTATATATATATATATATATATATATATATATAAATACAACAAGTAAAAGTGTTGAATTACAATAAAGGGCGTGAAAAGGATTGTGAAGAGACTACCCAGTTGTAGGTCTTAAATAATAAATTTTAGTTTCTTACGACTTATCGTTTTTGACCTAGACTTACCACACACACACACACACACACACATGGACACGGACACACAGACCAGTTTTCGGGACTTGGTTATTTGGACTCAGGAGACCCTAAAACGTGTATTTTCGTCGAATACTGTAATTCGAACATTTTCACGATCGCAATACATTCCCTTAATATATATTTCATAGATAGGTAAGAGAAAGTAAAAAATCCATTCTATCCCAACATAAACAAATATACTCAAATTAGCTCTCTTATAACATTTTGCACTTCTTCAAAGGTAGTTAAATCTTCAGCCATTAAATTAGAACTGTATTTATAGAGACATAGCGTTTCGAACTTTGTAATTTTAATTCATGAATTATTTAGGATTTTTCTCTTCGATAGTATAATCCACATCATAGGTGTGTTATGTGCCCTACCCAAAAAATTTTAATAGCAGGATATGAAATAATCGACGTCTTGGAAAGGAAATAAATGGAGATAATAATCGATTTCAGGGATTGATTTTCTGTTATGTAGCATACTTAATAGTTAACCAAAAAAAAAAAAGTTCAAATACTTAATATAAATTATTATGTTTAATATTTAATATTTATCATAATTCATTTAATTTCTTAAAGAGATTATCAATATTCTTTCGATGTCATAATTTTGTGAATTTATTATTTTTTAAATGTTTGATCTTCACCAAATTTTTGTTTAACTTTTAATAAAAATCACTCTGCTTACCATTTATTATTAAGCTTCTATAATTCATTTTATTTATGTAACAGATTATAAGTATATATTCATCGTCTTGTATTTAATAATTTTTCGGGGTTTAGTTATATATATATATATATTTTTTTTTTTTTTTTAAACGATACTACAATGATTAAAATCCTAATGTAATTTGATAAAAAGTAACATAGAAAATAGAAATACAAAAAGGAAAGGCTGGTGCACTACTTAAAATCAATTTAACAAAGTTTATTAAATTAAGTTAAAGTTACAAAAATATATAAAATAAATGAATAAAATAATGTTTCTATTGAAATATTTATTTTAAATTTAATAAAATAATAATATTATCTTCCACAATAACATACGATTATGCCATTTTTGTCACTCTCTGTTTTACTCGTTTAGTTTACTCTGGCGCGACAGGCCGTGTAATCTCAAGGGAGAATATACTAACGATTCTCGATGAGATGTTACAGGGTAGGGTCATCACTCCTTACGCCTATTTTTGTAAGGGGCCACCATTTGGCTGACGGGTCTCGTACACCCGGGGGAGAGGATGTGAGTGAATCCCCATTTAACTATATCCTCATAAAAGTACCGCCGGGACTGGGATTCGAACTCACAACCTTTAGCATGAGATGACTAGCACACTAGCCACTCAGCCACGGGCTCCCTCTCTGTAACTTAGTAAGCTAGAAATCTGTTGCTTTCCAACGCTATATTCAACATTTATTGTGTACTAAAAAAATAATAATAATAAATTCTGCTATTGTCTCATTCAGTTGGTTTTAAAATTATTTTACATTAAAATATTTTTCAGCAATACCAATAACATGAAATGGTGGATTGTTAGAAATTTGTGGTACTTTAGAGTAAGAAAATTTAAAAATTAGCATTTAAGCTCTTCTAGCCCATTCCATCCTAGCACTGTCCTCACAACTTACGTAGATGACACTTATCCGTCCATAACGATCCAACCGCTGCATCCCTAACCCTTCAGTCCCACATTACAGCCATTGAGGAATGGTGTCATAACTGGAGGACTAAAATAAATTCTAAAAAATCCCATCAAATTACCTTTTCCGTTCGTCACCAACCAATGACTACCTGCCCCACTGTATCATTTAATAATACCCCACTCATACCTGTTGAACAAATCCGATACCAAAGAATCCATCTTGACAAACGTCTTTTATGGAATCTTTATACAAGAAACTGCCCGTGGATACAGATTACTACAACACTTACTCGACAACCGTTCAAAACTTTCAAATTCATTTTATTACAAAAATTCAATTTATTACAAAAAGCTCTTTTATGTTACCATCATTAGACCCATCTAGACATATGGGATCGAGCTTTGGGGCTCTACTAAACCACCTAATTCCTCTCGCATTCAATTCAAAATCCTACATGTTCCTTATTTCGCTAGAGTAAAATCATCCATTATGACCTAACTATCCCAAAACAGATATGCCTCTTTTAATTCCATACTTCCGGTTCACATGAATTCTCTTGTTTGAACCCTCCGAGGCGATTGAAATGACGATGGCCTCGAAACCTGCTAAATTAAATTGACATTGAAGTGCTACCACTGGGTTGTTCTTCACAAGACATTTTCAAGCCTATAATTGTAAATTAGCCCATTTACTTATTGTATTAATTACAAGTACAGTTGAAAGTATCAATAATATGTTTTAAAAAAAAGCTTTAGACCATTTAAATAATGAAACCAATTATCATATTATGATATTGGTATGATATTAAAGCGTTTTAGGTTTGACCTAGACATAACGAATTTAACCAAAATCGTTTGAGTTTTTCCTGTAATAAACCTTATAAAGGTGAAAAATGTGTAGTGTAAAGTGACTGTGCTTGTTGATCAAATTTAGTGAAAACATTCCAGAAACAGGCTTAAATACATAATTTCAGTATTACTTAAATTTTCGGTTTTGAGATATATTTACCACACAGACCATTTTTCAGGATTTGGTAATTTGGAGTAAGGGGACTCTAAAACTTGTTTTGAGTTAAAAACCCGAATTCAAAAACTTTCATAAATTAAAAATCATAATTTCTTTTTCATCAAATTTTTCGTAAACTCAAGTAGATTAAAAACTATTCTCATACCATGTACCATCGGAAATGATAATAGCAGATCAATAAGATATGGGTAGAGATCAACAAGGCGGTTAACCGCAACCCAAATTGAAGTTAAGGCGGCTCATACCCACACCCCGAGTTCTGTAACAAAGCAATTTATGATTTATTACTGATTTCACATCCAAGAATACCCTAGTTAATGCTAATCTAAACCCTCATATTTATTGATTAAATTTATTTTAATTATCAGATATTGAAAATTATAAATAACCAAGAAATCGATTATATCATAATAAAAATTCTCATTTTTAAGGAATGGAATTTCCAAAAATTTGTGCAGTAAAAAATGTTTATATCAATACTGAATAACATATGGAGTAACATAAGAAAGTTAGTTATACGTTCTTGTTTTTAACTTTTTTTAAATTTTTCTCTTCTCAAGAACTTCTCAACATATGATTTACAGCAAAATTGAAAAACATATTAACATAAAAGCGCTAGCATTCCATAGCATAAAATTACAGCATACCTTTAATTTTGAGGATGTAGTAATACCAAAGGGCTTACAAAAAAACATAAATAGAAAAAACTCAAAGCTACATGTACTACCTAAAATAATAATTAAAAATCGACTACAAATCCGATACAATAAACCTGGATACTCATAATAAAGATATGATTAATAAAATAAAGTTATAATAAAAAAATCAGAAATATCATCAGAAAAAAACTAGAGATAATACAATAACGATATAGAGCCAACCATAAGATTTTACCATAAGTAAAACAATATTAAATACTGAGTTTAAGGTGCAAATTATAAAATTTGAAAAAATATAAACAGTGAGCCAATTTTGAGACAATAAAAATTCATTTATAGGAATATAGCTATATAAATATTAACTAAGAAATATAAATATAAGGTACTAAATTACATTAATGTGTGAAAAACAAGTTACTTCAAACAATTTTAACATGAAATGGATGTTGAAGTTGTTAGAAAATGTATTAATTTAATAAAACATGATGGAAGTTAAAAGTCTCTAATTAATAAAAATACAAGGAAACTTCCTAGACCTAAGGGAATAGAAAGAAGTTAAACACTCTATGTATAGATGTAATTTAGTTTATTACACGCTAAGATGAACAGCACAAGTTGAGCTCATCTTAACTTGAAATAATTTGTTCAAATTCCAATGTTAAAATTGTATGCTTATTCAATCAGTAAGTTTGAAAAAAAAAATTATTTCTATGAAGTTGATAATGAACTAGTAAATACTTCAATTTTACATGACTATAGGGAATTTAATCAGAATTATAAATACGTTTTTTAGAAAATCGTACGATTGTGCAAAATTATGGTATAAAGTAGTCTCCTTCCGTCAGGTTAAAAAGTTGGTTTAACATTTCTTGTATATTTTTGTCTCAAGTATGAAATTTCAGGTTAGTACGACTTATGTTTTTTGTGCTAGATTTACCACACAAACAAACAGAGTTGCAGGCGTATTTGTGTGTATAATTTCAATTTTTTTTAATTATTTCCGGTTTTTTAGCTAAAAAAAACTACCTTTTTTTCTCTATCTTCAAAAAAACAAACAGTGATTTGAATTAAATCTCTGTTGACTGGCCGACATTTTAAAAATTACCAGCTTATATCAATGTCTAGGTGTTAGGATCATTATTGCATGGTCTATGATTTTTGTGGCCAATTAAAAAAAATAATTTGTCCAGTAGTTTCGGAGAAATGTCGCGGGCTTATAAACGGATTTTTTATTCTACATATCTTGAAAAATAAGCCCCCATATTTTGAGGGGAGGGGAGTAGTTTTTTCGATCAATTACAAAGGTTCATAATAAACCGAAAGTGGTCCTTAAATGTCTAGATGTTTGCTTCCTTTATTCTAACCATGTTCATCTATATTCCAATAAACTTGTATTCCGGTTGTCAATTGCCGATCTATTGCAAAACGACATATTTATGTTATGACAGTGTCGTGTAAACATTGAGTCAAACCCGGAATAATGCAACGTATATGGCAATCCGAATTACTGTTATTTTATTAGATCAGTGGCTATGCAATTGTGTAGGCCGGCCGGGACCTTGGGCATTGTTTCCTGGTGGCTGTCAGTGCCTGGTACTGGCTTAGGCTGATCCTCGACCATTGAGACATTGTTTTCCAAAAGGTACTATATCCACTTTAGACAATTTTAGAAGAAACACAAAAATCTGCCAATTTAGTTTATTATTTTCAATAATGAACCGTTGTAATTGACCCAAATAAAAATTAAAACCCCTCTCTCCTCAAAATTTGAGAGCTTACGTTTCAAGATCCGTAGAATCCGAATAACGACTAAAAATATCCGTTTGTCCACCGTCCTTCTTTCGAGAAAAGAATCATTGAAATTGGTTAAAAGCGAGCTTAGATATAGCGTTTTGAAATCAGCAGTAGTGATATGATATGATCCTTTGAATTATTGCTTTTCACATTACTTAATTGCCTATCAACAGCTATATAAACAGTTATTCCCTAATAGGGTTATTTGGAAATAATAAAACATTGTGTAGTAATTTACTTCATTACTTATTATTGGACCAATTTACTTTTTTTTAAATTAAAATCGCGACATTCTGACCTTTACTTTCCTACCCACAGAACCAAAACTTTTGATCGTTCCCTTATCGTTCGCTCTATCACACTCTGGAATTAAACACATCGCGCCTAGTGCGAAAGGAACCTTAGAATGCCAACGGGCAATACGAGGCCTGAGCCGTGGACTGTATATACCATTGTTGCCGTATATACATGAAATGTTTGTTGTGTATTTATTTAGTAAATAAAGTTGGAGGATAAGAAAAAAAAAAAAAAAAAAAAAAAAAAAAAAAAAACTCTGGAATTATCTATCGATCCATATCCGCCATGCTGCCCCTTTATCCTCATTCAAATCCCAACTTTTCTTCTGTCATCCCAAATAAACGATTAGCAAATGTGATGTCAATTCTATCTAGAAATCTACATAGAATGAATGAAGATTACTGTTTACCGCCCAAATTTTAATTTGATTTTATTTAAATAAAATTTTTATTTTCTCATAAGATAAAATTTAGAAGATATATATTTTTATCAATTTCTTTGTTATTTTTTATGTATATAACTCCTCATTGTAAATAATTGTAATTTTAATAATCATTGTAAATAATAATTAATCATGTTTTCATTGTCTGTTGGCCAGACATATTATATATTCAAATTGTACATAACTGTTATTCTTAGGGGACCTAGTCCCAGAATATTTTTTTTTTTCTATTCTATTCTACTCTAAAATCCAAATTTGATTTGTTACTGTGTTACCATCTTATTTTTCCAAATTATAGCACTTATCCATAACTTGTTAACATTATAAAACGGATATAGTACTTTTTGCAATGAATCTTCGATATAGGTACTTTTTGGAAAGGATTAAAAGGGCTATAGTACTTTTTGGAAGAATATAACCCGCGATAATTTGTTAGCAGTCTCAATAACCTTCCTGATACAACATTGCCGATAACTGACGTCTTTATAATGTTTTTTTATTCATTTAACGTCCCTTTATACTGCTGTGGCTAATCGGACGATGCTACAGTGGGAGTCCTAAATTTTGCCTATTCAGGTTTATTTACTACTTCCGTGGATTTCGCAAACGTATTTATATTATTGTAAATGCTATTATATAAATTATTATACGACAGGGGGATATTTTTCATCCGTTATTCAGGTTCCAAGTTCGATCTTGAAACGCAAGACCTCAAAATTTTTATTTATTTTTATGATTATATTTTATTAAAAGTTCTACTATTGGAAATAATGGAATAAAAATATAATTAGTTATCATCTATATATTCGTTTGATCTCACACTGCTGTTCAGTGTGAGGGTCCTGCTCATAGAGTCTAGCCCAGATGTCTCATTCCAGTACCAACTCTTATTCCAAAATAATCCACGCCTCCTGCATGTCTCCTTTAAACTGTCCTACCAGTATATTGTCTTCCTCTTCCCTACAGTGGAGGTCTCGTAAGTCTTCCTGATACTTCTATCTGGATCCATCCAATACTTGCTGTAAGGACAATAATATAGTATTGTATATAAAACTTTTTTTAAATTTGTAATTCAGGTTCTACGTTTCTTTAAACGTTGAAAATAACTCAAATTTTGACAGGGGGTTATTTTTTTTTTTTGCTTATTACAAAGGCTTAATAATGATTTTTTTTCACTTCGTTTATTAATTCGCACCTTTTTATTTATTTATTTATTTATTTGAACACCCTTCCTTGCATAATATGCAACACGGGTTGTGACAACGTCTAGTCGCCAGTTATAGCAAGAAGTTGACGTTGCCAACAATATTCTTGAAGATTGTCTGTCTTCTAATTTTTACTCTTAAGGAGCACCTTCTCTGCCTTCTACTCTTCCCGCTGGTCTTCTCCCGATCCTAAAATGGTCTGGGCCCACGGCTGTTTTCCACCCGTATACAAACTCTTTGTAGTACGGGTAGTTTCTTTCAGTCACCAGCTGAGGAAATTCGTTGTCTGATAAGACGTAGAGTCCAGTTTTCCTCAGAAGTCTGATCCGTTGGGGTTCAAAGGCGGTGCAAGTTGACAGGATATGCTCAGCAGACTCGAGTACTCCACAGCTAGGGCATAAGGGATCGATATCTATCCCAAAGCCTGAGAGTTTAGCTCGAAAGCCCCCATGCCCTGTGAGAAATTGCGTAACCCAGTAGTCCGGAAGGACCCATTTTGCATCTAAACGAGACTGGACGGTGGGAAAGTATTTCCTTAAGGTAGCGCCCTTTTGAGATGTCACCCACCGTCGATTCCACTTTTCTATAGTGTCCTCCCGGAGAATGGTTTTCCATTTTCTGGGTTCCTCGTCAATTTTCATTTTTAGATAATCTGGCAGGCCTGCTGAGCCTTCCCTCTTAAACGTGTGCCTCAATCCATCCTCCTCCAGAACTAGGTCAAGAGGCACTGCTCCTGCGAGGACTTGCACCGCCTCATGAGATACAGTTCGGTACGCCCTAGTGACCCGCAGCAGAGCTTTTCGTTGAATTGTCGCTAACCTGTTTTTTAGGCGTTGTGAGAAGTTCTTGTACCATGCAGGAGACGCGTACCTCAGGATACCCAAAATCACACCCTTATATATGGCCAATGTAGCTGGGTACCTGAGGCCCCAGAAAGCGCCTCCCACACGACTAAGGCCATTTAAGGCGAAGGCCACTCTATTTCCCATGTAGTCCAAATGAGGTGTCATGTTGAAATTTCTCCCAAATCTTATACCTAGATAAGTTACTTCTTCACTTGGACGGATTCGATCTCTGTTAATGCAGAGAGTTATAGGGTTTGCCCATCTTGTCTTGCCTTTTAAAAAGATTGCCTGTGTTTTTGCCGAGGCCATCTTTAGCTTGTTCCTCTCACACCATTCTTTTATGAGGTTAGCGCATGTTTCGGCCTCTTCTTTTAATCTGGCTCTGCTGTTGGCGGCCACCAAGACGGCCAGATCGTCCACATAAGCTGTGGCAGGGAACCGCTCTTGTTCAAGTAGACCCAGCAACTCGTCAAAAACAAGTTTCCATAGAGCAGGACCGAGAACAGATCCTTGAGGACACCCTCGCTCTATGGATGCTTCTGTTTCATAAAAGCAACCTCGCACTTTTACACTCCTGTCCTTGAGGTAGATGGCAACGAGGGCATACAAGTTGCTGGGTGCTTCGTACTTTTGCAGCTGCTGAAGTACGCGAGGCCACCAGACGCTGTCGAAGGCAGAGGAAATGTCAAAGAGCAACAACATGACATATCGTTCCTCCCTCTGCTCAACATCTGCGCGGACCCTCAGCAGTGCATCAGCGGTTCCCTTTCCCTTTGTAGAGCCGTATTGCCGTGGATGACTTGCTCTTTCAAAAACCGGTCTCAGACTGGTTAAAATGAGGTTCTCCAGGACTTTGCTCATTACAGGGAGGAGACAAATGGGTCTATATGACTTGGGAAGCTGTTTATCCCTTTCTCCCCCCTTGTAGAGGAGTCTCAGATCAGCGGTTTTCCATTTTCTTGGAAAGTATCCCTTATCCAGACAACTATTGAAGATTTCTAACAATCTTTTCTCAATGTAAGGGATACTATTCTTCAAAATCGCCGCATCTATAGCATCAAGTCCTGGAGCTCGACCATTTTTCTGTTTATCCACGGCAATACGTAGATCATTTATGTCCCATGGTGGGTACAAGTCTGTACCAGGCGGGTATATCGTGGTACGTCTTACAAAAGCTTCCTCTTCGTTGTCCTGAGATGGATCATCTTTGGGGTAGGTCGCCTCAATGAAAATGTTGGCCGCTTCTTCAAGAGTGGTTGCTTGCACAGCTCCATCCTTGAGGGCTGCCAAAGTCTGCAGTGGAGTAAGCTTTCCCAAGGCTACTCTATAAGGAATACCCCAAAGGTTTTTTGAGGATTCTTGAACGATGAACTCATCCCAGGACCTTCGCTTTTGTAAGCGCACCTCATTTCGATATTCACTCGCTTTAGACTTGTACTCGTTCCGAAGTGCAGCGCGCCTCTCATCACATCTGCACTTTTGGTACGACCGCCGCGCCTTGTAGAGGTCTCTCTTCAACGCTGTTAAGGCCGGCGTCCACCAAGGGACTGATCTTGCTCTCGTCTTTCGGCATCCAAGGGAGTTTTCAGAAGCGTCACGGATGATATTGGTTAATCTAGATACCCTATGATCTAATTCATCTACCCCATCCGCCACAGCCTCTTCCCATTCTTCGTCGACGATTACTCCCTCCAGTGTGTTTCTGAAAAGCTTCCAATCGCTTTTACGTGTTAGGAAACCTTTATCGGTGCCGTGGGAATACTCTTGTTCGTCTACCAAGCCGATTTCTATCGAAACGTGGTCGGAACTCGTTTCAGATCTAAGGGTCCAATGTTCAATATATCGAGTAAGAACAGGAGTGGCGATCGTGACATCGATCCAACTCTGCCCCATTACCCCACAAAAGGTAGGGGTAGCTGTTGGTTCGTTAATGACGACCAGATGATTTCTGGCAATGAAATCGCCCATTTTCGCACCTCGCCTGTCGGTACGATTGGACCCCCAGACCGTGTTCCAGGCGTTAGTATCTGAGCAGAAGATGACGTTTCTCATGTATCTTATTGTCGCTTCCATGGCAGAAATATTCACCTCTATATCATTTCTATGAGGCAAGTACGCTGATACTAAAGTGAATGCAATATTGCCCCACTTGATATAGCATGATGCATAATCTGCCATGGTGTGCTGCCTCAGATCCATCACGTCGAGGTTAGGATTGTTGATCACTATCGCAGCCCTGGGCCTCCTCTCGCCACTGCCCAGAGCTATAATCCTCGACGTGAGGCCAAATCCCGTGACCTTATTCCCACGGCAGCTCGGTTCCTGGATCGCCATTATGTCATAGCGTTGGGTGAGAGAGCGAAGCTCATCAGCTACTAGACGTCGGCGGCCCATATTTATCTGTAGTATAGTGAGTCTATTCATAGAAGGTTCTTCTCACTATATCTTGTGACTTCTTGACATGCACTGGGCAGTCCCGACTACCTGCCTGGTGCCTAGCTTTGTTACTAAGATACCCTCCCTCACACAGTTAACGCAGGTAGGAGCAGTTTTGTTTCTCTTCGCCGCACAGTCCTTAGCTATGTGACCTATTGCAGAGCACCACTTACATACTACACCGGTTGCTTCACATGTAGCTCTAGTATGTCCGTAGCCCTGGCAGCGAAGGCAAGGAGGAGCGTCAGGGTAATCATTGAAAATCAGCGTATACCAACCCTCAGATATGATTTTTTCCTTTAAAAGATTATATCTTATCACTGGGTGTACTTCTAGAACCCAATTATTTGTAATGCGGTTTCTTGAAACTGATGTAAACAGCGGCCTTATTTGACCTGTTTTGTTCTCTGGTATAGAGACTGATTTCATCGTCAACTTTTCCCATATAACTCTTTCTAAATTTTCCGCCGTCCACGATAAGGGTACTCCTTTGACTTCCACTTTCGGCTTCCTCTTGAGAGCTAGCCTTGCTTCAATTCCAGCTTCTTTTAATTTTTTACATTGCATTAATTTTGCTGCGTTTGCTTCTTCGTCGACACATACCAGAACAGAGCCAGCTTTGGTAGCGCGAACAGCTTTAACTTGTACCCCAAGTTCATCCGGGGAAGGCAGATGCTTCATAATATCCGCAGCACTTTTACCTTCACTAGCTATAGTTAAATAAGTTGGCCTGGCCTCCGGAGGCTTTAATGGTATGGCTTTAACAACATCCGCCATAGTAGTCTTTTTTGCAGGAGTTTGCTTTGCCGAGTTTACCTGTGTTATGTTTCCTGTATTCCCTTCTTTTTTCATTTGGTTAGATTTCTTCCTCCGTTGCCTCTTCTTCACTACCTGGAAGGTCTCGGTGTCAGTTGTACTTGTTTGGACCACTGATGGTTGAGGTTCATCGCTTGGTATAGTAAGCTCCTTAGATAGGCCGGGTTCTGCCAGCAGCCTCTGTGGTGCCGTGGAAGGTGGTTTAAGTCCCTCTATTATCATCGGAACCGACTTTTCAAGGACAGCTTTCGTTATATGCTCATATACAGCAGGAGACGCCAAGGTCTCACGAACAACGCGATGGACCAGAGATTGCTGATCCTCTTGTTTGTCATGAATCGTTTCCATTATGTCTAGCAATTGCTGAACCTTACTGTTTATATGTTTTTGAACCTTAATGTTTATATTTTTATCAGTTGTATTCATATAGACTCTAATATTTTCTTGAACCCTGCGCGCATCATTTAGTAGAAGATCATCATTTCTAACTTTTTCTCTTCCTTCTCGGGCATCAGGAGATCCTTGTCTTACTCTTTTAGCCGAAGATCTAGGACACTTTAACGGGCGTTCTACCACTACTTCTTCATCCATTGCATTTTTTAACATTATTTAACGCTGTTATACTACCCAATAATGATGAAATAACTGGTAATAATGAATTAGCAATGATTAAAGTAATTGGTTAAAAGCCTAACCTAAATAATTCGTTGATGGGTAACAATACTTTTAGAAAAAAAAACTCTTGGATAGGCTTACCTTTCGCTTCACGAGAATTCTCTTCTTCAATTGTCTCTAAAAGTTTCTTTAGTTAAGTCAAACCTTAGTGGAAACCACTTGGTTAACTTCAACTTCCACTGTTCGCAACCACAACACTTAAACTAACTAAATTATAATAAAAACATGTTCAAAAAACATAAAACAATAAAAAGAACAAATAACACAATGAATGAAACACAAAAACCAACGAAAAACACTTAGGATCAATATAACCAAACTTTCGCCTTGCACTATCATATGATATATTAATTCGCACCTGCCAGTATTATTGTGACAACCAGCAAATGGGATGAACAAAATAATAACATGTCAGGCATGAGTAAGGACAGTACCCTGCAGCACGTCTTTTCGTCAGCTTTGTTTAATGTATGTTGTACAGCATGTTTTAGTTAATTGAAGGCTTTTATCAGGCGTTCATCATTATTTGTTTAGGGACCATTTGGAGGGTTCACATTTTTAGTCAACTTGGCGAGGTCTTGGAGTAGGCTCAAAAGGTGCTGGATAAGACAATTCAACCCTTTTTTTATTTCCAAAATTTGAGATGAATCTTCACCTGAAGACGGCTGCTGAGGAAATTCCAACCTCACACCCAAGCCTGATGGTTCGTTTTGGGGTGACGATGGCTGAAGTGGTGGTTCCAATTGCTGGAGTGGTGGTTCCGGTTGTCAAGTGATGAAAATAACAAACCAAAAATATAATTACTTGTCGCAAGGACAGTATAATATTATTGTGTATTAAACACTCCTTGATTATTTTGTAATTTTATTGCTGATAATTTTCTTTTCTTTTCCTCCTTGTACTTCAACCGCGGGAGGTTGTTAAATATAATTAAAAAGGTTTCATGCGGCCAAGCCCAGACCATTAAACCGAAAATAAGTGGTGCATTAGAGAGGATTGCGACAGGAACGCACGGCGGATCGGTGTTGCGGGCTAGCCTACCCCTCCGGTGCGCAGGGAACTCGGCCAAGGTCGGCGCCCAACCACATCACTGTCAGCTCTCACTGTCTAATATCATCCGATTAATTTCTTCCTCTCGAGCACTAATGTCTGGCTAATTATCGCGGAGAAACTAATTGATTTATTGGTCAACTAAACTACCAAAATCAAGTGTGAAATTTGACACTTTGAAGATGTGATTTACTAATTAAACCGCATCCCCCCATGCTTTATACATTTAACATTAGTTAAATATTTCATTGTTAAGATTTTTTTTTATTTTACTTATTATTCTATTTTTTTTTTCGCTCTTTCCTCTTAGAAACCTGGAAATAAATTTTCATCCCAGATAATAATTATCGAAGTTTATTATAATTATATGTGTTTTTGCATTTTTTAAAAATTAATCCTCCATTAAAGATGTGTGGCAATAATGACCAATATCAATTTTTTTGCCCTCACAATAAAAAACCAACAGTTGAACAACACATAAGAACTCTATTCGCGTTTTCATAGCAAACTATACGAACATGGCAAAAGACTTATTAACGACATTTCATACCACAAATGCCTGTTAGAAGATGGATGAAAAGAAACTGAATGAGAGACATCCTCTGATAAATTAAAGTCGAGGAGGAGGTACAGCTGGGAACTTTCCTATCACGTCTGCTGCTAAAGTCAGATGACTTATGGCAGATGTGAATAGAAAAATATCAGGAAAAAAAAAGTCTGATGAATTGGTTTTTAAAATTTATTTTTGGCGCAAGAGGATCTAACCATATTTCTGTCTATTATAACGAGTTAAATGAGTCATATTATTTCAGTTGTATACTACTTCAGTCATAAAATATATAATTGCATATAGTTTAGGAGATATTAGTAATGGTATATACTACTTTTTAATCTACTGAATTTCCTATTTCATTTTTTTTTCCATGAAAATTGGTTTTTTTTACAAGCTTATCAATAATATAATGAAAATAGAGGGTTTTTAATTAAAATGATAACGTGGATAAACATTTCACTGAATAAAGTCTATTAGGCTAAAAATGGCTAAAAATTCCCGAAAATACAAAATGTAGAAAAAGAAAAAATTTTAAAAAAATTTATTTTTCTCATTTTAACAGGATTATATTCATCGGGACTGTTATTTTTCTTTATTTAGTTCAAGTATACTTTTCTTGATGGTTAAGCTTTTCTAAAATGAATTCCTAGTCGATTTTCTTTTTTAACTAAAGTCGTAGGTTACTATTGATGTTTACCACTTTAAAAAATACATTAATAAATCTAATTTATCTAATAAAGCTGAATTGAATATAATTAATATTTCATCATATATATCCAGAGCCGATGGTTTTATTTAATATATACATATATATTTTTTTAGAACGTTCGTCAAGTATTTTTAAATTGGGATAATTTAATTTCAAATTATTTTTTTTAGTAAAATATCAATTATAATTTTTACTAGAAAGTTAATTTAATACTAGGTTAAATATTACCATTATAGTATAATTATGAATATGTACATGTTTTGTCTCACATGAAAAATAACAGAATTATAAAGGGCATTATTTTTTTATTTTTCTATTTTCTTTTTCGAGGGGAAAGGTAGGAGGGTGCTGAAATATTTTAAAACAAAGAAATATATCTGACTTGTTCAAGGTTTTAATTTTTAAATAATTATGCATATTAAATATATTTAATATTAAACAACAAATCTCATTAATAATATTACAAAGTTGTTCTATACATAGAAAAAATAAAACTTTTGCTGATTCTGCTTTTTGCGATTGTATTTTTGCACTTCTATATCATTTGTTAACATATTGCCAAAATGCATGAGAAGATAGCTAATCTTATTTTACTGTCAAAACTCCTAAAAATATATATAAAAAAATCTGGTGTGCAGAACACACGAATTTCACTTATCTCTGTTGTTATAATCAATATTAGAACTTTTCAATAAAGTCAGTGTAGAACATTTTCTATAATATAATATAATATTATTATGATATGATGATAATATTTTAATATATAATATAAATTTCCTCTTAGATGATTCCATTCCAAAGCATGCTATGTTGTTAGATCTACTTATTAAATATTACTGCATCCACCAACAGGTCATATCCCGATAAAGGTGATATTATAAATAATCACATTAAATATTATTCATATAACTTCTTAGGAACAAGATGAATACCAGAAATATTTAAATGTTACTGAACTATGTAAAAATACTAATAGTGAAAGGAATCCGTATAAAGGGACAGTCATACAAACGTTCAGCCGTTGATAGTGTACAAGTAATTCATTCAGCAACTTAGTCAGCGGTAATATCCTGAAGGACAACAGGAATTGAATGAGTCGGCCTGCTCTGGAAAATCTTATCTGATTGGTCATAAACAAAGGAATCATACTGACCTATACAGGTGGAATTCCAAGATAAACTGTAGAATAGTTCCTCATACCTAAATAATTATATGTTTAACTAAGAAGTTGAATGTAAAAAAAAATATATATATATATGAAATACAAATTTCTCAGAATATAATATTAGGACTATTGATTAATTATTAAATACCTAATTGTAACCAACTAAATTTTTGATTTATCTGACAATAACCCATGGAACATATAACTAAAAAGAATAAACAAAATTTTTTATTAAGAATATAATTTCAAAATTAATAACTTAAAATATGAAATCGATAATAAAAACCCCTTAATTAATTTAACTTACTTCAATGAGAACAGACTTCAGATTATTGGAGAAAATATCATAGTTTTTTAGACCAGTTTAATTTTAATTCACTTCAAGATATTGAATAATATGAAATTGTATTTATATTGTTCGACCAGCTTAGTAATGTTTAAATAGTGCGTGATTTTTGTAGCCCCGTATATGATGAAAACAATGGCGAAACAGAGGTTAAGGTAAATACCCATTATTACACTTGTATGTTTATTACATATCTTAAGAAACATTTAAGCTATGTTATGACATTAATTAAACTACTCACTAATTAACACTTCAACAATCTTTAAGATAGCATCTACTTGAGGACTTGATTATACCAACCACGTTGCGGCTACATAGTAAGTGGGTGTGTAAATTAGCCAGCGCACTACCGTAGTAGCTGACAGGACTCGCCGATAATCTGATGTGACCGCCGAAATCCAAAGTCAAGCGGGCTGAAGGAACTAGCAGAAGAGAGAAAGGTAAAGAGGTCAGCCAGCGAGGGGGGGTGACCTTTGGAACCACGCCCCCTACCCCGCCCTGGTCGCTAGTATATAACCCAACTCTAGCCAAGTCAAATCATTCTATCCCAGGAGACGAATACACATCTACCAACATGTACAAGATCGTAAGTATACAAACTACTGCTGTGAAGGCTTACGCTTCTTACCCAGCGTTTAAGTCTCCAAAATTTCAAGCGTTGAAGTCTCCCCAATGTTGAGTGATAAAACGTTCCTTCTTACTTTTCAGGCAGTCCTCTTCGCCCTCGTCGCTTGTGCTTCCGCCGGATACCTCGGTGGATACGCCGCTGCCCCAGTCGCCAGCTACGGCTATGCCGCCCACGCCCCAGCACTCTCCTACGCCGCTGCCCCAGCTTACTCTTATGCCGCCCCAGCCGTCGCCACCGTAGCTCACGCTCCAGCAGTATCCTACGCTGCTCCAGCTGTCGCTACCGTTGCTCACGCTCCAGTTGCCGCTGTCGCTCATGCTCCAGTCGCCACCTCTTACGCTAACACCTACAGGACCGTCAACAAGGCCGTCGCTGTTGCTGCCCCAGCATACGCCGCCCCAGCCGTCTCCTACGCCTCTGCCCCAGCTTACTCTTACGCCGCCCCCGCCGTCGCCACCGTAGCTCACGCCCCAGCTGTGTCCTACGCCGCTGCCCCAGCCCTCTCCTATGCTGCCGCCCCAGCTCTCTCCTACGCCGCTCGTCCAGCCCTCGCTTACGGAGGACTTGCCTACAAGAGCGGACTTGCCTACGGTGCCGGTTACGGATACGGACACTCCCTTGGTTACTCTTCCCTCCTCCACCACTAAGCGACAACTAAAGTACCTTTACCAGAGCTCTGACACGTAGATCTTGTACCTCATGTAAATAAGCTCTCGTAAATTATTTTAAATTAAAATAATTTTATAAAAAAATAAATAATTTATAAAAAATACACATATATCTTTTATTCCTTAAAATAAACCCTTCATATCATTATATTCTGAGGAAAACAATTCAGGAACTATATGTAAAATATTTTTATTCATGGTACTACAAGTAACGCTACAACTTTAAAATTTTATTTTAAAGTTCACAATATTCAGCTGACTTAAGATCAACAGCAATAGATGGTCTGCTGCTGAACCAAATGAGAGATACATTACAATTTCAGATATAGGATGTGAAAACTAATCCAGCTTCCAAAATGTCTGTGGTAAAACTTATTATACTAGCATTACAACATGGAAAGTAAAAAAAGTTATTTTTTAATAAGATATAAAAACGTTTAAATTTCGTTTAGGATTTGAGACAGTGCTCTTTCAAAGTTTGTAGTATCCACACAAGTCTATGTGAGATAATATTTTGTCTCGAATTGGCATGAATACGAAAAGAAATTTTTTTTATAAAATTGCGTATTTATTGACTGAATCCCAAGACCCCTAGATAACTTATATATATATATATATATATATATATATATATATATATATATATATATATATATATATATATATATATATATAAATATATACATAGAATGAAATCTAATACTTTGATAAATTATATGAAAGTGGAAACAGTAAATATAAGCGCTAATCCTAGTTTTATTAGTCATTACTTAAGATTGATGATCAGTAAGGTTGAAACTGGAAGTAGGAACTAATGAATCCACTTCAACTCGAGCCAGTTTCTGAAGCGGTCTTTAAATTGATTAAAAACCGATAATGTATTAAACTCATTGGTTGGTTGTGATGGTTGCAGTTAGAGATCATTCATACTTTTTTTTTTGTATTGCTTCAATATTATGATATTCTGGGCTTTAGTCACCATGTCCGCTAACAAATAGGGGAGTATTGAAGCAGGCATTGCTCTGTATTCATCATCAGCTCAACAAATATGTCTGGATTTAAGTAAATCGGTAAGGAGATGTAATAGTATTTTTATGTATTTATTTTTGCATTGAATAGGTTTATTAAACAACTGTAACTGTTATTCGACATTTTTCAGTTCTGAAGAGGGTTCCACTAACTATGAATTGTTTAATAATAAAAAACTAATTTGTTTAGTTTCTTTTCTTTTTTAATTTTTCTGGAAGTTTCTCTTAATTTTTCACACTTAAATGAGCACACCTTAACTTCCTTTTGTTAATTATTTATTTTATTTCATAATCATTATCTATCAACGTTTCGGAGTTGTTTTCTCCATTCTCAAGACTTTTTTTTTTTAAAAAAACTTTCTCATATACAATTCATTACTTCACTCCATAGCTTACTGCTATTCGTCTACATGGGTGTTCACTGGCTTCCTGGAGTATGAGTGGCTTAGAGTAAGCCAATGAACACCCATGTAGACGAATAGCAGTAAGCTATGGAGTGAAGTAATGAATTGTATATGAGAAAGTATTTTTTAAAAAATAAGTCTTGAGAATGGGGAAACAACCCCCCAAACTTTGATAGATGATGTGAATGGTTATGAAATAAAATAAATAATTAACAAAAGGAAGTTAAGGTGTATTCATTTAAGAGCTAATTTGTTTATTGTACTTTGGACTCTTAATATTGAAAACATATGCATATGGTTTATTGAGCTCGAAATTTTCTGTCAATTTTTTTCTTTATGTATGAACATACTACAATATTTGTGAAAAAAAATCTGGTGCGGGCAACACACGACTTTCACTTACCTCCGTTTTTAAAATCGATTAGAGAATTTTCAAATATGAGTGAAACCATTAAATAATTAGTTAAATAGAATTTCTATTGAAACATGTGTTAATGAATGTGTTATGTCATGTTATGAATGCGTTAATGAAACATGTGTTTTATTAAAAAATCTATTATATTTTTATCTAAAATAATCAGTTAGTTTTATCGGCTTTTCATCACTCTTTAGTAACTTTTAAAAGCTTGTGTATGAGATAATATTTTTTCTAAAATCTTTAGCTTTCAAACGGTATATCGTACATGTATATTACTGTTCTTATGCTCAGAAACAAAAAATTTCATTAAAAATATATTTTTTCAGTTTTCTCCTTTATTTAGATATCGAATTCGCTCAACTTATATATTTATGTGTTTATTATCAGTGGTAACAAGATAATATATTTATTTTTATAAAAAATACGAAATTAAAGGTACTTTAGAGAAAATTTATTAAAATATCGGCATTTAAGCCCTGTCAGACCATTTTGATCCAAATGAAAGCTAAATGGTATTAAATCTTAATAAATTTTACATCGATATAGTGAGTTTAATCAAAATCGTCGGAACCGTTTTTGAGAAAATCGAAAAAAGGTGCAAAATGCATGGTATAAAGTGGCTCTTCTGGTAATCTCATTTTGATGAAAAAGGTTTTGTAACGTCTCGGGCGTATATTTGTCTGAAATATGAATTTTTTTACCGTTTCCGCCCGGGAGTTATCACACACACATACAGACCTTATTGAGGGACTTCGTTATTTGGACTCGGGGTACCCTAAAATGTGTATTTCCGTTGAAAACTAGAATTCGAAAATGTTCACGATCGCAATACTTTCCCTTACTATATATAGTAAGTGAAAGTAAAAATAAGATGAGTGAATATAAAAATAGTGTGATATAAAAAAGACATATACTATGCTAAACTATACTAATGATAACTGTTTGATTGGATCGTGTATGAACATAAAAATCAAAAGACAAGTGCCACGTTCTGTGTAGGTCCCAAGGTCTTGATATTGTCAGATTATTTGAAGTGCCTTGAAATATTAAATTGATTTCTTTAAATCATTCTTTTTATACCTTAATATTTTGCATAAGTATATCTATTAATGTAATAAAAATTTTGAGTATGATGGAAGATGTCAGTCATCATTTTCATGGCTCTCATTTGTACAAACGAGTTTATAAAACAGACATTATTATGGTAACAACTTTGTGCTGAGCTTTATGCACTCACTTTGTAGTTGTTGGGGTTATTACCATATTTTTGAAAATACTAACTATCATTACTTGTATTGTCATTAACTGTACTTTATCATGTTTGTACAGTGGTGTTTGCAGGAATCTATTTAGATTACTAATAATGTTTGTTTTGTTTTTTTGATCTTTTAAGTAGTTTGAATTTCAAACACGATTAACTGTATATATATAAAGGTATTTTCTCTTTAAGAAAAAATTAATTAACAAAAAATGTATATATTTAAATATCCAGGATTATTATGACTAGGATTTAATTTTTTTTATCCAGCCCTACTTCTCCTTTGAAGGCTATGTTTGAGAGTTTCTACAATACAGGGAGTTTCTCGGGCCAGGGGGTGAGGGCGAGGAATAAATGACGAGTTAAAAGCCCTCTCACTATCACCTCGTTCCGAGACGAGAACTTGTAACTATTTTATTATAAGTTTTCGGTCATCTGGTGACTGGGCAAACCGAATTCACACACTTAGCCACCTAACTGAGCCAGAGGGTATTTTTTCATAAAGCCTATACAACCTTGAAGGTGTGCTTGAACTTATATCGGGTCACCTGTAGGGTACTGAAATGCATAACATCCTTTATGCCTAAGGTTGCGGGTTCAAACCTGAAATGTGACTCTAGTACTTTTAGGAGTAAGAAATCCTTAAATAAGTTGTCCTTAAGGATGAGGTTCGGAAAGGGCGTAAAAAGGTGGTCCCGAGGTTGTGCGATGTCAGGTACTTGTTAAAGATCCCTATCCCATGTATCATCGGCAGATTAGACGCAGTAACATAAATTGACGTTAAAGGAATAAAAAACCCAAAACATGGTTTATCCCAAGCTGAATGGCATGAGTGTGCTTGCAGGTTTTAGCAAACTAACTTATTTGCATGCCACTGTACCGACTATTCGAACTTTTTGTCGTTTATATATATATATATATATATATATATATATATATATAAAAAAAATGGGTCATAAAATAAAAATATAATTTATTTCTTTTAAGTGACACTACGTCGTCATGGTCGACCTAAAAAAAAAATAACCATGCCATGGTAAAGTACCTAACTAACACGTTTGATTTACTATGGTTTTACAATAAAAAAAAAGTGTCAAACGCACCGAAAAAGCTCAAAACGGCAAAAGAAAAGAAATTCAAAATTTTACGTCAATTGAATCAAAACAAAGAAAAAATGTAAACCATGTCAATGTTAAGAGTTGATTTTTTTTATTTTTTTTTTTTTATTTAGCATAATATAAATTAATCGGGTCTGGGTCCAGGACAAGTCGCCAATTACCTTCACCAAAGCTAAGGTCAAGCTCTAATTAGGCAACTATTCCAATCCAGGCACGAAATACGTGATGTATTTTTTGAACGCAGAATCACAAAATATAACTTTAGAAAAGTTAAAAATAACGTTGATAACATAACTTTTATAAAGTATTAGAATGTACATCAACCTTTACCATCGTTCTTTATCATGACTAACATAATTTACTACTGATGATAGATATTTACAGTTATTGAAGTTTCCGGTCCCGTTCAGGACTGCCATTTTCGGAATGTTGTTCAAGGTGAGATATTGGCTGTTGAATAGTAATTTGATAAATTGGCGAAGGAAGAATAGAACACTAACATACCATGAGAAATTTAAAGATTTTTGAACCATTTATGGTATACGTTTGAGAAACAGAATATTTATAAATGACAAGGAAAAAACTAAAATAATGAATTGTAGTTTTAGAATATTTTTAATAATTATGCATTCTTACAATCAATGATTCAAGCTTTGCATTTTTTTCTCTAGAAGACAAATACTGCTTGTCTATTTACGTGTTTCCCATACAGAAACAAAATTTGTTTCACTTCGATGTGTGTTATAAAATTAGTTAATTCGAAAAATTAGTTTCCTTGACTCACGTATTTGCGGCTCCTCCAGATCTTATCAACATCCAGGCCATGCTTTTTCATTTATAACATATATTTCTTGAAATACTTATGTTTCCAAAAATTATGTTCAAATTTGGGTCTACACTAAAGAAATGTGAGGGTATTGTGTACAAATACAATCTATCATTCCTTATTATTTATATATGAGTGATATTTATAAATGTATATAAGTTTTTCCGGCCAGGGAAAGGGCGGAAAATACAAGACGTATATTCGAAATTATTTTCTCTAAGATTCTTGTCTTCTGGTTTCTCTGGACAACGCGCTCTAACCCACTCAGCCATCCCGCCTCCCATATATATAATGGAGACCATTATAATGCTTAACAGACCCCTTCGAGTGGCGCGACAGGCCGTGTAGGCCCTGGGCCTCGCGGTGTAATCTTATGGGAGAACTCCTTACGCCTAATTTTGTAAATAGCCACCATTTGGCTGGAGAGGCTGTGACTGAATCTCCATTTAATTACATCCTTATAAAAGCCCCGCCGGGACTGGGATTCGAACTCACAGCCTATAGAATGAGAGACTAGCGCACTAGCCACTCAGCCACGGTCTCCCCTAACAGACCTCTAAAAATGGATAAACAAAATTTGAGCGTAATCTCAGCCTAATCATCTCCTTGCACCGCCATTGGCCTAGAAATATGTTTATGTACTCGACCCAAGACCTTTCGTGGTTTGTAAGGGTATAGATTTATATATTTAGTAATCCTATGCACCACAAAGAGTAAGTGATAGATAAAGCTTACCTTAAATATGGAAGATAAAAGTAGAAAAAACAAAATTCGATCATTGTATACCAGATATTAATGAAAAAAGTATTACCTTAGGATGTAAATACCAGCTTTAATGAGCGCACATAACCTTCAATCATTCAAAGTTATTTTTGCTTCTAAACGTGAAATTTGAGTCGCATCATTCTAAGACTTGTATCGAAAATCCAACCATCGTATATCTCTAATATATATCTCCCTTTTCCCTTTCTTCTTGTGTTCAAGATTGATCAGTATGCTTTATATTAAAATCTACTCAGCAAAGTTGAGACGCTGATCCAATGGGGGATTTCTATTTGCAGTCAAATGAGCAACCTTCAGTTTCTTGATAAGTATTATTTCGATTTATATTGATATTTTAGGACATATTTCTTCTATATTTTAGGGTCTGGTTATAGAATTTATCGGAAAATCTTAGCAATTTCGGCCAAGATGAGCCAGTTACAAACAAATTCCTAATTTACATTAATTTATTTGTATCGATCACGAATCGGATGCAGAAAAGTGTAGGTGCTTTAGATCATTTATATGCATCAATTTAAAAGAAGAAAATTAAAATGCGGGCCGTCCAATCTGGAAGTGGAGCACATTGCAACGTGATGGGACCCAAGCCAAGGCATTATCTAATCTACACTCCAAGTTCGGTAACATCCTCTCCCTCATACCTTTAGATATTCTTTTTCGTTAAAGTTTAGATTGGAAATACTAAACCCTTCGGATGTTCGAAGTTTTGATAGAGCTATAGCCTATTGTATGTCTATAGGGCTCAATGATTACTTGTAGATAATAATTCAAGTGTTTAAGGGTTATAAAATGAGTTTCACTCATCACCTATAGTGATTGTCAATAATTAATATTAATTTTCCCATAATTATGAATAATGCCGCTCCCTATCTATGCCTTGAGGGGCTTTTGCCCAAGATACCTTGTTTCAGGATCAAACAGCTTTCTAAAAAGAGTACAAGGACATTATGGATATTTAGGATACCATATGTACCACAATACCTATTGGTAAAGATTGGTGAATGCATCTCCCCTATGGCCATGTATGCTCCGCTATTTTCGATATAGTTATTCATAATGAATATGTAGGGTTACAGAAGCCTCGACAATGCGTGTTAAATGTAGGTAGAGAGTATAGATGAAGTAGTGCCGCGTGGTAAAAGCTACGACGCTGTACCTATAGGATTAAATAACCTAAAAGTTAGGGCAAACCCGCACCTATCATTAGCCAGAGCTGGTTAGAATGATTATCCCTAAGGTAGAGCATAATGCAGAGATAGGATTTCTATAATTGCACTATGGGTGCCACCCCGCATCCATGTGGGTAGGAATAATGATAAATAATATAGACCACATTCAGGATACAAACGCATAGGAACTCTGACCTAGGGAGATACCACCTAGCAAAACAGGTAGATGATCTGACGTGTTGAGCACTTTTGCTGTACTGATAAATCATGTATATATCTGAGTGAGATTTCTACCAGGATAGTGTCTTGCTCTAAGTAATTATCTTGAATTATTTATTTATTATCTTGAAACAGTTTCTTGAATTCGTTTGGTAATTACTTTATTATTTGTTAAATTGGCAATAAAATATCAATTTTTCTAATTAATGTTCCTGGTTAGAGCTAAAAGTAATTGAGGATAGAGGCTAATAAAGAATAACTGTGCTCAAATTAAGATTCCTCCAAAACAGTTGATTACATTTTTCATGATCAGAACCAGAGATAAATATTTCTGGTTCTGTTGCAGGTAGGATAATATTTTTTGTATAAATACTTCCCTATTTTCAAAGAAAAAAAATAATAATAACCTATTTAAATACTTGAGTTTTATTCTTGGTAATAACCCTAAAATAAAAAAATCTCATCAAAAGAGTAATTTTAACCAGTTTTGTTAAAAATGTGCTTATCTTAACATTACTCTCTCTTTATTGTTTATTACAATTTTTATTAAAATTGAAAGATTAAAAAATCTGGGCTATAAAAACGCTAACCCTGTAAGCCCTTTTAAATATATCTCATGCATCAAACGTACTAGCCAGAAACTGGAATTGAGACGTTGATTTCCAAAGGTACTAAAGGACATTTTTTTACAAAATTGATTTTTTTACATATTTGTATTCTCATAATTTAGTTTTATCAAAATCTTCTATTTGATTTCATCTAATGTACACCTAAGTCCTTTATAAACGGAATTTAGAAATATAATTATTTTCTAAAGGAACTAATTACACATTTAATTTCGTTCTAAATTATACCAAAACATCTCATTTCATAACTTTAATATGATGTTATTAATATACTAAAAAAACAATCCTGGATTTTTATGCGAAAACAATCAAATTAGGTTATTTAATAATATTAATATATTGATTTTCGCGTCTCCTGTAAATTTCCTAGAATAGATATAGTACCTTTTGGAAATCAACGTCTCAATCAGGCACAAATGTACAACATGGCGTAAGGTGTTTAAAAAATATTGGATTTTATGAAGCTAAAACCCACAATAATGTTTTTCTATGTCTGAACGGATTTTTGGTAATGACGCATTGGTTAGAAAATAATTTTATATGTTTGTTTTATTTACTGGAGTTTACTATTTCATGAGTGTGTTTAAACTTTGAAATCTGTTGGCATATGTAAAAGTTATTACCTAAAAATTTGAATCATTATAAAAATCCTGTTTACTTTTTAAGCCGGTGTTGAGGCTACTTGTTATCATCGACTAAAAAATAAATAAACACTTCGTTTTCGCTTGCTATAACATGAACAAATATTCAATTATCGTTTCTATTTCGTTGGGGAAAAAATACACGAACTATTCCGCGATTTCCAACACTTCGTTTTGAAATATATTCAATGAAATATTAATAATATAAATTAAATATTCCTGATCCCCCAAAAAGTTCCCTTGTTTGTTATATCAAAAAAATATTCCATCATGGGTAAATACAAGTTAATTTTTATTTAAATGTAATTTCTCATTAAATTTTCAGATAATTCATGCCTCTCAAAATGATTTTTTTTTTGTACGATACTTGCCTTTTTATGTATCTAACGATTCACTACATCCTGACCTGGGTATTCAATTCGTCATTTGCAACTGCCACTGATCGCTACAATAAATTTCATGACAGACTGACCCTAAATTCAAATCCGCTGATTTAAAACATATCCACAAACACAAACCTTATGAATAGCCCAGAAGAGGCGCTGGCCAAGAGACCCTGATGGTAATATTTTTTTTTTTTTTTCAATCTACTTTATAGTATCTAATGTAGTTTTACGACCATATTTACTTATTGCATAAGCAGATGGCAAATAGCATTTTACTGTCAAAACTCCTATAAATAAAATAAATGATACCCTGTTTTTATGACTGAGTAATCATAATCTTGAACAGTTTTTAAGAAAACTTATTAAAAATACTATTTGACGAGATTTTTTATATTTTAAGTGTTATTACCAAGCACTGGAATATTTTAATGGGTTATTAATTAGAGTACTTAGGACACCAAACTTACTTGATTAATATCTCTGTTTCAGATTAAGGCTGATGTCATATTTTGTCTAAGAGTGAGAAATCTTTACCTGAGATCAGTTTTCAATAAAACAATTTTTAATTTTTTTTCATTTTAGGATTAATACCAATACTTAAATCGTTTGATCGATTATTTTTTTCGGTTGGGAACACAGTAATTTTGAAACCATAATTATTTATCTACCTTCATCAGAACCAGAGATATTAAATAAAATGTGTTTTCTTCTCGATTTTTTTAAAAAAACATTTAAGTCTTTTTAATGTATATTTAAAAAAAAAAAATTAACGAAATCGTTAAAACACGTTGGATCCTCTCTTTGTATCACAGGACTTCTTTAGTATGCAGAGTATGAACTACGTCTTTGCTCGTAAAGTGCGTAGAGCGGAGACAGTGGAGCGACTGTAGACTGAGAAGCAATCGCTGCCTCTAATTGGGCTAACCGCCGGCTTTCATAACACATGTGGGAATCGATCCCGCTCAAGGCCCCAACCGCTCTCTTAACCCCCAAATCCGATCCCTTTCCCGGAAATATCTCGTTGAGTGCCACGCCCTAGTGAGTCTTGTCGTGAGTACCAGCCCCCAATAGCTGCCAACGACCTCTGTAGTGTTTAATAACAGTAATTGGAAATAATTCGCAACCAGCGAATTAATGTTTTAAAACCATAATGAGCCTTAATTCAGGAAAAAAAAATGTACTACTACAATCCATGAAGATTTTGCGTTCATTAACGATCCTCACCGTATCAATGTCCAAGGTTGTGTAAGGTGGTGATTTGGCCAAGATCCGTGGGTGCTAAACTGCCAAGTTATTCTCTGAGTAATCGGTAACTAAGCTCACTTCACAGAGACTGTTGTGTGTGTCCCATAATGGTCTCCTAACACGATGTAAGAAAAAGGCTTACAGTCGGACACGAACCTAGGTTGAGATATTTAGTAGCTAGTACCCTAACCGCCGATGAACGTCGGTTTTCTATTTGCAACTAGTTAACTAACTTTTTTTAAACATAATTTTTAGTATTGTTAAATCTAGCAATATAAATAAGCACTTATAAAGACAAAAATACGTTCAATAAGTTTTAGGAAAGAATGCTAGCCGACGTTTGGCTATTTTTTTTTCTCATCGTTTCAGAGGAGATGACATTCTTTGATGAACCTCAGTTGTGAACTAATTGATTCTCTAGAGTTCTTCAAGCTCTCACTCAGCGATCTTGGTAAATTGGAATTATCCATTAGTACAAGGAATGTGGGACAGTTTTCAATTATATGTTTTATTGAAAGAGGCACTCTACACAAGCCACACATTGGTTCGGGGTTGCCTGAGGATGAGATGGATATGTGTGAGCCTGTTATGTCCGATGTGCAGTCTCGCCAAAGCAGTCTCCTCGCGGTGGTTACTTCGCAAGCAATGATGTCTTCCAGGGAGAAGGTGGTGGCTTTATTTTCCTTAATTTATTTGGACAGTCAACTTTAGACCATGGCTGTTAACAAGCCTGAGATATTTTCAACTTGAGGTAAATTTTGACTTATTCTTTGATTTAATGCAGCTTCTTCATTGCCATCAATGCCCACATGAGATGGAAGTTATTTTTTTAGTATTATTAAATCACCCACATATTTTCTTATCTTATTAATTAGTGGATGATCAATGCAGATATTATGAAGGCTCTTGAGGGCAGAAATATAATGAGTGCATAGAATGAACTTAGACTCACTACGTGACATAATGAATTTTGATTATTTTTTTTTCTAGATTTACGTAACAGATGTGGGCTGTTGTAATCACTGCAGTGTAGTCTCTTTCAAGACCACGACCTCAATTTACAATGATTCACTAGCCATCTCTCTTTACACTAATTTTAGCGAGTCGACACCGCTTGGCTGAAGGGGCTGACACAGCCGAGTGATGCCCCGTGAGTGTATCCTCTGTTAATTGTTTTCGTATAATTGCCCGGGTGAAACTTGGATTCGAACTCTAACCTTTGGTTTGGGAGACAAGCGCGCTACCCACAATAACAAGTGTTTGTCATATCTACAATTTTTAAAAACAATAACTTACATATGTTTACTCCCAGATTGAGTTGAGTAAGGTTTTGTTAGACATAAGCATAATCACACTTACATCTTTTAGGTTCGAAGAGAACTTAAGGCATTAGTTTATTAAGCTATCTTTCGGAGAGGACGTAAAATGGTGATCTTGTACTTGTGCGATGTCATGTATTCGTTAAAGATCCTTATACTTATTACAGGTGGACAGGCAAAATTTAGAACTCCCACTGTAGCATCGTCCGATTAGCACAGCAGCATCAAGTGACGTTAATGAATAAACAAACAAACTAACAACTCTCTCACAAAAAAAAATATTTTAGGACGTTTTATTTTGCCAATAACAATTTTTTTTTACATAGTCCGTTTCATATCAGGGAGTGTAATTCCAAAACGCAGAACGCTTGAGAACTTTTTAGCCAGCCAAGGTGTCTTCTAGTTTCATCTTAATTGGGAGAATAGTCTCATATTCTAAAGAATTTTTAATAATTTCTAAAAAACTCTTTAATAATCATGTCATTACTTAAGAAGATAATCTCACAAGCCTGTGTATCATTATGAAGTGTTAATGAAATTATATCATTTGAAATGCTTAAATCTCAGTTCATCAATCAAATACTTAACGATATCACACCAAATAAAATATGTTGATATTATTTTAAGAGAGAATTAGTGATTGAAAAAAATAACAATGATTCACAGAGAAGGACAAAATTTGAGGGCACGTTTTGTCAGCTACGGATGAAATTCTCAACAAATGTAAAAATTTTGGAAAGATTTCCCTTAACTAATTATCAAAAAATTAATGTTATATGTTTGAAAAAAATATATATATTTATAAAACTATTGAAAAATATGTATTGATAAAAATTTGAGGCATTGAACACTGGAATGTACAGCAGTTCTTTCCGAAAACCAATTACTATTTGTAGGACACACTAAAAAAGGATGTGTTGAGTCACTGAATGTAAGGGAGTATGTATCGAAATATCAACTGAATCAATCTAGTCATTCTGAGCAAGTATCAGGAGAATGTAGCTATTGAATGAGTCGTTCAGTTACGAAAACTCCCTCTTCATTATAAGTGACCTTTACAACTTTACAGATCAACAGGTTCGACTTAATTCCATTTTGTGATATAATAATTAATTAATTCAGAGTGAAAATCAATCACAGCTGTAAATTAAGAAACCTAGTACTTGTTTTCGAGCACGTTTATATAATTGTGATAGAGAGTTGTTGCCCTGTATTGTTCTCTGTTTCTAATTGACTGATAGATTAGAAGTAACAGATTTAAATATTTTTTATTATGTATATTTGTAAGCGCTGTACTAAACATTTTATTGGGATGAGTATGGAGGAGTTACTACACAACTACTTAATAATTTTTAAACATTAAGTCCACGTAACCCATTTGTTAATTTTATACACTAGTTAGGGCGCCATAATAACAAAAATCGCACCCTTGGACGTCAATTCACTAAAATAAATAAATTACTTAATCTCTATATTAGTTTTCGGGCTAGCCCATGCAAATGGAGTCGAGTTACAAAATTAATCCACTTATACATAAATCAAATAGATGTCCTCAAATTTAAATTAAAAAAATTAAGCTTTATCAACAAAAAGAATATACAAACAAAAAATAATAAATTATAAATACTATAATAGATTATTGTTTATTTATTTAACGTCACTTTATACTACTATGGCTAATCAGACGATGCTACAGTGGGAGTCCTAAATTTTTCCTATCCAGGTTTTATTAGGACAGGGATCTTTAACGAGTACCTGACATCGCACAGGCTCGGGACCACCTTTTAACGTCCCCTCCGAAGGACGGCGTAACTAAGGATTTTTTACTCCCATTAAAAAATCCTAGGACCACCTGCGGGTTTGAACCTGTGACCTTTAGCATGGGAGGCTGTTACGCTAGCCACCCAGCTACAAGTGATCCCTAATTACAGCTACAAGTGAAATGACTAAACAACTATAATAGATTAAATTATTGTTATTTTAATATTGCGCTTAAATAAAAATTATTCTTGAACAGAGAGATACCAATTTCGTAGTTTTAAAAATTCTGTAATAAAATAAAATAAATCATTAAATTTATTTTTATTGTCTATTTGTAAAACGTGTTCTAGTATGAGGTCATTGTCTGAAATATTTTCAATATACGTTGTTAAGTTTTGTTTTTTTTCCTAGGTGCGGAGTTAACGTGGCATTGCATCAAAAATGATAAAAATCTTTGGGTTCACTTGAATTACAAACAGGGCATTCAACGCCGCTATCTAAATAATTATTTTTGAATCCATAAGAGGTCACTTTTAGTTTCTTAAGTTGACATTGTCTTAGTTGACTTATTAATCTATGTTTTGTTATTGGTCCTATATTTTAAAATAATATTCCCCCACCTTTAAAATACTAATTTTCCTGAAACTGAGATTAAACTTTGAATGTAAAATAGCTTGAAAATTTTGGGTAAAATTATGATTTCTGAATTTTTCAATATATTGATACTCAGAAAATCAGCCAAGTCTATAATTAACAATTTATTAATTAGTTGCATATGCCAATTTTACTTTGCATTGATTTTCTTCAAAGAATATTTCTTTAAAATGTTTAAACATATTTTCGGTAACCGATCATATTGCATTAAGTCTACCACCATTCAGTACCAACGTATAGTTTTAGAATATTTGTTTTAATTGATTATAGACTTGTTTCTATTCGAACATAGCGGTTAGATGTGTTCCGTGGCAAATGATATATTGCTTTAAAATAACTTGAAGCAACCCGCTCTAATTTTCGACAGTTACAAGATGGGGTTTTTCTAAAGCACCAACTCTGGAAAATCTGTCTGTCATGAAAATGACTCTATCAATGTATCTCCGAAGAAAATTAACTGCTCAGATATTCAAATCTATAGGGAAATAAATAAAATGTGACAGGATTTTCAGATATAATACCAAATGCTATTTTTGAAACCTTATTTATTCATAAACTCATTAGTGAGTAAAATACAATTTTCAAAAACAAACACAACTTGTTTCGTAATGTTAACAATTCAAAAGTAATTCCTCTTAAACCAGCAACAAAATAAAAACATGGTCCGCTTTCTATCACTAATGGAATTAAATTTCTATTGAAAATGAAGTAAGAATCATAAATTAAAAATTAAAAATAAAGTTAAGAAAATTTTTTTTAAATACACTAGGTAAATCAAGCGATGCAAGAACGTGTTAATATCTCTATATTCTATTTTCTATGGTCATTTTCACGTAAAATAAGTCTATCTCTTCGAATCTTCTACCAGAAAGCTTACAGTATAAAAAATGTTTTATAATTTACGCTCATTTAAAAAAATAAATTTTCCAGTTCAAACCTTAACTTTTTTTTCTTCCGCAGTTTCCAAAAGGTTCCCTTTTGTATTCATAAATCATCTTTATATATAACAAGGATTTTTAAATGTAAAAAAACTCAATTTTTCTGTTCATCTTTTATCCTCTTTTCCTTAACAAAAGGTGGTAACAATTTGTATTTCTACTGTAAAATTATGATCTGATCTCAAAATATAGTATTTCAGTCTGGCCAGTGACGGCAACGAGTGAACATCTCTTCTCTGTACCTCTTTCAACCAGTCAGATCCATTTCAGTGCTTGTTTTTTTGTTTTTTTCTCACTCATTCTGTTCTTTAATTTTTGTTAATCGTTATATATATATATATATATATATTTATATATATAACATTTTAGAAGTAAACACGCACGACAAACATTTACTTCGTAAAAAACAATTAAGATAGACGAATGTTGTATTGGTGCGTCGACTAATCCTACCGCGGTAGGAATTAACTACGTAAACATACGGAACTGTTTATCAATATTCACGCTGTGAGTACCAGTTATTTTATATTATTTCGTTTTTTTTATTATATAATTTAAAAATGGTTCTCTGCACATTATGTGATTATGCCATCACACGTGATGATAAACACAATTTAATTTGCAGCAAGTGTCGGGTCGTTTTTCACGGCAAATGTTGCAAGTTATTAGAAAGAGAAATTGAGTCTATTAAAAGTAATAAAAAGCCCTGGTTTTGCCCGAAATGCGACGAAGGAAAAAAAGCTCAGTCGGTCAGTGAAAAACCAACGCCTAAAAGTTGTCAAGAGGAAGCGAAAGAGCCAACCATGGCTGATATTATGATAGCTGTTTCCGGCCTAGGTTCTCAAGTAAAAGAAGAAATAAAAGGCATCAAGGATTCACTAGAAAAGTACGGGGAGCTAAGCTTCGAACTAAATGAGAGGCTCTCAAAAATTGAAAACCATCTCGAAGGCCAATCTAAATATATAGAAGAACATACTTCGGAGAATAAAGCCTTAAAAAAGAAAGTGAGTGAACTTGAGATAAGACTTAATAAGACTGAGCAGGGACTTCTGTGCAAGTCCTTAGAAATTCGAGGCATCCCAGTTCGCCCGGGGAAACCCCGGCGGCTCTGGTGACTAGTGTAGCGGCCGGCCTAGCAATGAAGATTTCCCCGGAAGATCTCGACATCGTGGAACGGCGCCGACCTAAGCCGGGTGACCAAAGGCCACCTCCTCTCATCGTCCGCTTTGCAAGGCAAACTACTAGAGACGAGTTGGTAAAACAACGAAAGGTGAGGCGGGACTTCACCACGCTTGATATAGGATGGGAAGCTAATGATAGCCACCGAATATATCTCGGTGAAGAAATGTCTGCAACCAATAAACACCTTTACTGGCTCGCCAGACAGAAGAGGGCACCTGGTAAATTGAAATATGTTTGGTTTGCGGCCGGCAGAGTGCGCTGCCGTAAAGACGATGGACATCCAGTGGTCTGCATCGATCGAGCGCAAGATCTGGAGGTCTTCGACTGACATCTAGGCTTCCGTCAACCCCCTGGCTATGAATGGCTTTTCTCTTTGATCTCCATCTCTTATCTTCCGCTGTATATCTTATTTATTATAACATATCTTTTTATTTTTTTATTTTCATTTTGTTTCAATGTTAAATTGTCACTTTTTTTCTCAGCTATTCCTCACATTCTAATTCTATTAATTTCACTTAACATTTATTTTTCAGATATTTTGAAATTCACTATTGTCTTAGCTACATCGTTTTCCTACAATCTGTATTCCTTCCCCTCCCATTCCTATGTCTAGTATCCTAAACATCTGTCACGTTAATTCCCAATCCTTGCCCGCTCATTATGATGAATTCCTCCAATATTTTACAAGCAATTTTTATCATATCATCGCAGTCTCTGAAACCTGGTTGAAACCCTATATCCCCTCCTCTGCTGTCTCCCTACCTGAATATTCCTTCATACGTCATGACCGAATAGGGCGTACAGGTGGAGGCGTCGGTATTTACGTCCATAATAGCTTAAAATCCCGCATATTAGAGGTCTCATCCCCATCCGAACTACCACATATCGAATTTCTTTTCTTGGAAATCACATGTAACACCCATCCTCTCCTCATCGCAGTTGTGTACCGCCCTCCTCTCGTTCCTTTCGACACTCTATTTGAAACAACCCTCTACAATTATATCCCTCTCTACAACAATATCATAATTTCCGGCGACCTTAATACCAATATTCTTTCCGATTCCAATGATAAACAGTACCTAGAAAACCTTTTATTTTCCCTCAACCTCTACATTGTTCCTTTTTCCCCGACACATCATACACGATGTTCCGACACTTGGTTAGATGTTCACATCATAGATTCAGCACAGAACCTTCTCTCCTTCTCTCAATTACCAGTACTATTCCTATCCTCCCATGACTTAATTCAGATATCATACAATATCCCTACTCCAGAAATCCTTCCAAAAATCATAACTTTCCGTAAAATCCATTCCCTCACCCGTGAAGACATCCTACCCGATCTTGAAACCCTGAATTGGGATGATATCTATTCCTGTTCCTCCATTGACGCCATGGTCGACATCCTCACTTCCAACCTGATCACCGTCCTTGACAAACATGCTCCCCTCAAAACCCGTACCTTCCGCCGCCCACCTGCTCCTTGGATGTGTCAAGAAATAAGAGAACTACAAAGAAAGCGTGAGGCTGCCCGTAGGCGCTTTAGGCGCACAAGACAAGCAGATGACTACGAAGCGTTTAGGATCCTCCGGAACTTGACACAAGCAACAGTTAGGCGAGCGAAGTCCAACTATTTTCAAGAATCCCTGTCCTCTGCTCCTGATCCTAAATCCAAGTGGCAACTTCTTAGTAAACTTTCCCTCTGTAAATCATTTACCTCTTCAGTCTTTCCTGTATCACCCAATGAACTAAATTCTTATTTCTTAAACGACTCCTCCAACATTTCGCCATCCTTTTCTCATAACTTATCCCTTTCATCATCATTCGATTCTGACAATTTTTATTTCTCCTACATTTCACCCACAGACCTCATATCTTCCATAATGAAATCCCGTACTACTTCCTTAGGTTTCGATGGAATTCCAGTAAAATTGCTAAAATTATGCCTTCCAGAAATCCTGCCAGTCCTTCTTTTCATCTACAATTTTTCCCTCCAAAATTCAGTTTTCCCTGCTTCCTGGAAACAAGCTTTGGTCCATCCTATAAACAAAATCTCTAATCCATCTTCCCCTAAAGACTATCGACCTATATCCATCCTATCGAACCTTTCTAAACCTCTTGAACGGATTGTACAATCCCAGGTATCCAGTTTTCTTGAAAAAACCAACCAACTTAACCCTTACCAATCCGGCTTCCGACCTGGCTACTCTACGCAATCCGCCCTGACCAAAATCACAAATGATATTTATACTGCTATAGATGAAAAAAAATTAACTGTCCTGGTACTTTTAGATTTTAGCAAAGCTTTTGACTCCCTTAACCATTCGATCCTTTTCTCTAAATTAAAATCATTATCCTTTTCCAACAGTTCTGTTCAATGGTTTCAATCCTTTCTTTCCAACCGCACTCAAGCGGTTGTCATTCCTAATCAACCCCCATCTAATTTCCTTGCCCTGTCCTCAGGCGTGGCCCAAGGCTCGAGTATTTCTCCCTTTTTGTTCAATACCTACATCAATGACCTTCCTGATTCAATCCATTACTCTTCCTACCACCTATATGCTGATGACCTCCAAATCTATTTTTCCTTCCCTCCTTCCGAGTTATCTGTAGCATTTGCCAGTATTCAGGAAGACCTAGATGGGATCAGTGCCTGGGCAAACCTGAATAACTTAAGGCTTAATCCTACAAAAACTCAGGCCATCCTTGTTGGTTCCAAATACCTCCTCCGATCTATCACCACCCTTCCTCCGCTTTTGCTAAATGATCATCCTATTGTTCTTAGTTCCTCTGTTAAAAATCTTGGCATCATCATCGACCAAAACCTGTCCTGGAAACCCCAAATTGCCCAAATTTCCCGTCGATCGATTAGTACCTTAAAATTATTCCACCGATCCCGCCACCTCCTCCCACTATCTACCCGTAAACTCCTAGTCTCATCACTCATTTTCCCCCACTTTGACTATAGTTGTGTGGCATATGGCGGCCTCTCGAAGGTGCTTGAGGACAGATTGAAAAGAATTATGAATTGCTTTTTAAGATTTGTGTTCGGCACCTCGAGACGGTCTCATGTATCCCACCTCTACGACGAGTTAAAGTGGTTAACCCCAAACCTTCGAAGACAATATTTCCTTGGATCATTCCTTTATCAAATCATTAACTCCCACCACCCATTTTACGTCTACAGCCTTCTGGTATTTAAATCCTCAACCCATCACCAGGAAACAAGATCCCGTCTGTCTGACCTCCAAACTCCTTTCCACAGAACCAAAAAATACGATTGCTCCTTTTTAGCCCGTTCCACTGCCTTATGGAATACTCTCCCTTCAAACATCCGACATGCTCCTTCCCTACCATCATTCAAATCCCTCCTCTTTCAATATTTACTTTCTCTCCAGTCCGATGTAAGCTAATTTTTAATTTTTATTATGCCTATTTATGTGAGGTGATTTGTTTATATACTTTAATGAGATGTAAAAGATATATTTTAGGTTGATTATTATTTATTTATTTTTGAATATGTACATAGAGATGTCACAATGACCTTTTATTTATTTTTTTCTTCTTTTTTTTTGTTATTTAAAAGTAGTTATATATTGTTTTAGGCCAGATATAAATTATTATTTTGACCATTAATGTTATTCTGAAGGGACATTGTCCCAGAATAAAGTTTATTTTCTATTCTATTCTATTCTATTCTATTTACTTTTATCGCTAGTTGAATTGAGCAATCAGTTTTTAGGAACCATGGTCAGCTGTTGTACGTTTTTTTTAAGAAAACATAAAGGGAGAATTGTAGCTGGATGGACTTTTATGCTTACAGCCATAAATTAAACGGCTAAACTTAGCTTCCAATAAGGTCGCCCCCTGTAGTCTCTTTGCATTATATTCAGATCAGACTGCTCACAAGGCAAGTGACATTATAGATTTTTCTTATTTTTTGTTTTAGAACCCGGAATCGTTATCATCTTCTTGTCCTTGGTTAGGCCAAACTTGCTCCAGATTCACACTATAAATGTGTCCCAAACCCGAGTGATAGCATTCTGTAAACAGGATTCAACAACTAACAAGATGTACAAGATCGTGAGTATTGTAACAATAACTATTTGTAAACTTTTATTTAGAAATAATAGTATCAATGTAACTTAACTTTAATCTATGAAAAAAATATCATTGTACAATCGTATTAAAAATATAATAGAGGAATTAATGTAATTTATTTTTAGATATTTAAACATTCCTATTGCTTTTACTTTAAGTAACTGAACTCTGGACTTCTACAACTTCTTAGGTTATAGATTATATCCATTTGTTCTTAGATTATCAAAAAATTAAAGTCAATATTCCATAGCTGTTCCGTTGATTATTCTCATTAGTATCATAATCGAATACCATCAATTAGGTTTTATTGCTACCGGTACAGTAATCAAAGTACATCAATGTTACTTGATTCTTCATGAACTAGCATAGCTCTGCTAGATTTTATAAATAGATAAATTTACAGTAAACTAAGGATATATTAATCTTATTATATAAGCAACCTAAAATTAATTTTCTTCTACATTTGATATTTCCGATCCATCTGAAGATTTTCTATTGCTTAAACTTATCTTTATATATAATTTCTTTACTGAAGTTCGTTACATACGAAACTGTTTATAGTTACTGCTTCGTTCTCAAGTCTATTCTGCCATGAATATTAATATAACTATTAAAATAAAAAAAAGGTTGAAATTAATTGAAATTGATATTATATTTGATACTTCTTTGCGTTCTCATATATATCACTCTCTTACCCTCCATCCAAAGCCAATATTTCTACCAATCGTTCCTCTATCAAATGTCACTATCCCTTGTGAATTCTAATCCTCAATCCATCTACCAGAAACGAGATCCTTCTGACCTTTCCACAAAACAAAAGTATATGAGCGTTTCATTGTAGCCTGCTCAAATGTATTTTGGAATAATCTTCCGTCAATCATCTGTCATGTTCTTTTCCTATCCTCATTCAAATCTATCCTTTGTTAATATCAAGAAATCTTTTATTAGAAGGATTAATGATTCATTTTAAACATCATTTGGACATTGGTGTAAATTTGAAATTTGTTTCTTTCTTGATTACTTGCAAATAATTTAGACAAAAAATTGTTTTTATTTATTATATTTTCTGTGTTATTTTTATAATTATTATTTTGTTTAATATTTTTTCAATTTTTTTCAAATTATATTATTTAATGATTTTACCTGTTATTCTCTTTATTTTTGTTCAAATATGTTACTCTTGTGGAGCTTAACCCAAGGATAAAGTTTATTTTTCTATTACTTTATATTTAACTATAAAGTTACTGATCACCACAACTAGCATGTTTAATCTTATTAGGCTAACCTACGTCTCATGCAGATGACATTGTGGAGCCTCTAAAATATCTTATTTAATATCCCTTCATCTATCTACCTAACGTGGTGCTACAGCTCGCCGCGTCTTGAACTCATGTGACTTGTGCCGCCACCATCCTGTTCTGGACTCCTAGGATATTCCGTGCATCAGCAACGATTCCATCAAACCATCTTAATCTCGGTGATCCTCGCCGTCTCCTACAATAAATTGGCGCTTTCAGGAATTTGTTTGGGGTCTCACTATTCTCCACGCTGTCCAAATGGCCCGCCCATCTCAGACGATCCATTTTATAAAATAACACTACATAAAGTTCATAATATAAGCTGTAAATTTCCTTATTTGTGCGTATTAGCCTTTGACCTCTAACTTCCATTTCTCTTAGTATCCAACGCAGGACTTTCCTTTTAAAGATGCTCCTTCGTTCGGTGGTTACCCAAAACTCCGATGGATACAATGAAATTGATCATATAAGAGTCATATCGAGACCCATTTTAGTTTTTCTAGAGAGAGCTGTACTATTGAAGTGACGTAATAATCTAAAATACCCACTATTAATAGCCTGGATCCTTTTCTTAACATCCAGTTGTGGAATTTTATTTATGAGCCCATTGAATCGTGGTAAAATCAGATAACTTCTCAAACTTGTATTCACGAAGGTATCCATTTCTTCTGAATTTGGTACTTCCTCTGTTACCATGTACTTTTCGTTATGGTTTCCGTCAGGGCTGAGATCGAGTCCGAGCTTCCTGGCGGGGCCAGTCAGAGCTTGAAAAGCTTCCTGTAAAATATCATAAGAGTGACCAACTATTATATAACTATCAGCAAATGCGTGGATCATAGCAGATTTTTGGTTATTGCTCCTTTTGCTATGATCTGAATCTGCTATAATTGGATTGCTGCCACTTCTCACTGCCTTTTTCAAGTTCAAGTTTAATAGAAGACGTGTCCGAGCACCTCCCTGTCTCTAGCTCTCATCTGAAAAGAATTCTGCGATAATTCACTTCTAATTTTCACTGCTTGATTAATTTTAACGAACCTCTAGAAAAAAATGAAAAATGTTGTCACTTTTTTTCAGGAAAAAATGTAGGCCTCATACTAACTTCAGTTAGATTCACGGGATCTGGATCTCCTCAACTACATTTTCCCTCCCCTTTCTCCGTTTACTATCTCCATGCTCTTGCGCCTTTTTTCCAAAGATCTCCCTCCACATCATGTATCCATCCCAGAACTATTTATTTATTATTTTATATAAGTTATTATTTATTATATTTAGAATACAATATTCGATATTCTCCTTAGTCCTTACTTCTTCTTCTTCTTGCACAGGCCATCCTCTTCGCCTGGTCGCTTGCGCCTCCGCCGGCCTCATCGCCCAGCCATCTCCTACGCCAGCCAGCCATCAGCTACGCCGCTCCAGTCGCCGCAGTCGCCACGCTCCCGTAGCCGTTGCCCACGCTCCAGCAGTTGCCACCTACGCCCACGCTCCAGTCTCCTACGGTCTTGGATAGGTTATGGTCTCGGCTATGGTTACGGACTTGGCTACTCCACCCTCCTCCACTAACTCCTCATCTTCCTTTTTCATATATTTTATCTTACATATCAAATGAAAATAAAATAACTTATTTCTTCTATTTATTTCTTTTTTTTTCTTTTCTTTTTTTTTAATTCATCTTCTCAATGAAGTTTATTGTGTAGCGTAAACTGAATAAGTTTTAAATTAATCTTATTTTAATATTTTATAAAAATCGTAACGCAGAAGAAAGGTTTTATATGACTTTTGGTATGAAACTATTGTTTCATAGTTCGAGGAGCTCCAACAAAATTCATCAAATTCCATTGCAGCATTGCACTATTATATTTACATAAAATTGGAGTGAAACCAGAAGTTTTTTGTTTTTGATTTATTTTTAGTGTCTTTGTGTACCGCAACGTGTGAATGATGCTTACCTTGATATATGAAGCTAAACTTATAACAAAAATATCCCATTATTGAGATTTAAAATTAGTTTAACGTCGGTACGAATTCGAATGAAAAAATGCAATACGGAATTCGAACCGACTCTAGTAAAGTTAGATATGCACGGGTTCAATAAACGCTGTTTTAAAAGTATACCAAATGCAATCATTAGAGTTACTGAAGAACGAATAAATACGAAAGAGAGGTAGTAATAAATTGGATTATGGATTGATTAACCTCAATGTTTAATTAAAGTTATGATCTATGCTAATTAAATTTTTTTGAAAATTGACCTTAATTCTTTGCCAACGCCTCTTTTACTGTCTCCAAATGCTTTCAGAACCATGACTACAAAACAATATAATTAAACCCACCTTGTTAAAATCAAAAGGAGCTATGTTAAATTGGGCTAATACGAACTGAAATCGGAATATCTAATATTCCAGCGGAGTATAGAGGAGGGACAATAAACTGAGAATGGTTAAGTACTTGATCGAGCAGACCTACGGCTGTGCAGGAAGAGGGCTCCATTAATGAAAGGTTCCCACAGGAGTAGTGCGTCTTGGGATTAAACTATCAGCTTCACATCAGTCCATCAGGATATGTATTTTGCATACGAAGTCGAGAGAAGTAAAAATGAAATTAACAATGACATTATGAATATACTGCAAAATACCCATAACTTCGCCACAAAACTGACGTCTTATCTGAAAGAAAATTCCATTTATAACAAATTAAAAGAAAGAAAAAAAAATCGTGATGCATTGGATCTTAATTTTCTGAAATTGTTACCTTTCCTTCTCATTTCTTACTTTTTAATATTTTAAAATATTTTTATTGAAATTTACAACAAGTATATTATAATACAACAAGTAAATATGCTGGATGAACATCATATAAAATACATAAAAAAACATAAAGAGAAACTGGAGCACTCTGGTGTTCATTCTGAGGTTTTCAGGGATCGAGAAGAAGCTAGAATAGAAACTAGTGGAAAGTTTTTTAGAGTGGGGAATGGAGTTTTTCATGGAAGGATTCATTCCTTCTTCGGGCCAAAACAATAACATAGGAAACATTAAGGTCTTTGTGGATGAGTTTGTTCGTGGCAAAGTAATGAGCGTTTTTTTATTTGAAGTACGAAGGATTTTCGATTGAAAGGATTGGATACGAGAGAAATTCAATGGTTTTGTAAAGCCCCATAGCTCAATTCCATAAGTCCAATAGGTCTTATAATAGTCATTTAGAGGAGCATTTTGTAGTTAAGTGAAAGGTTTGACCGTTACTTTTTAATTTGAATGAATTTGAATGAAATCAATGGTTTTTATAATATCTATATTACTAAAATTCTATACTTTGAATTTAAGGGTTGTTAAAATCAATTAAAAAAAATGTTTAAGTAAACCTAAAGTTGAAAAAATTTAAGTAATTAAAAGATTTTTACTGGACATATACAATAATCAATTACCTTTCTCCTATTTTCATTTCTTTCCACAACCTTATAAAACTCTGTATATATGATAACATTTTTTTTGTAAAGTCTTTATTTTTCCAACAGTATTTATACATCCATATTACAATGCCTATGTTCGGACAAAAAAAAAAAAAAGAGTGTTCTTTTCTACTTCAGTTGGTTATTAAATTATTTCATATAGTATATTAATCCGTTAATTAAAGCAAACAAAATTAAATGGTATTTTTTTTTTCAAATTTAGACAGTTAGGTATAATTTCTGGATTTTGATCTATATTTACACAAACACCTTAGCAGCCTTTGATTTGGGCCAAGCCGACCCATAAAAAGTGTATTTTGGTAGAAAATTGGAATTCTAAATTTGTCATGATTATTCCAATATATTATATATATCTATTAGTATTATAATATGTATATAATTATATTATTATATATAATATAAATATATATATATATATATATACATAAGTGAAAGTAAAATACTGTATACATAGATCATATTTATCCATACCTAAGGAATTCCGGACAATTCCATGTTACGAAGATATAGAGCTGGTAACCTGAGGAGCTGTTAGTGAAGTTGGGACATGCAGTTCTGCCTCTGTGAATTATGTCCTCCAACCTCCTACTTATCTTCAGGTTGGCATCGCTTAACCAAGGATTCTTACCCAAGTAGTCCGTCTTGCAAGTTGTGCATTAATTTTTCTTATTGTCTCTTTTTGCATTAGTCTAAAACTTACAAACATTTTTTTTTTGTATTTATTTAAACTACCCTGAATTGTTACTCAAGGCCAGAAGATGGTCTGCAGAATTTGTATATTTTTCGTACCGTTGAATTTTACTATAAAAATGATCCATTCAGCAAAAGATTCATTTGATGTATTTCAATATGCATCTGTGTTCAATAATGTATTTATTGTTGTTGTTTATTTATTTAACGTCACTTATGCAACTATGGCTAATCGGCGATGCTACAGTGGGAGTCCTAAATTTTGCCTATCAGATTTTATTAGGATATGGATCTTTAAGTATCTGACATCGCACAGGCTCGGGACCACCTCATAACGTCCCCTCCAAGGACGGCATAACCAAGGATGTTTACTTAATACTTCATTATTCAAATTTGGGACCAGACATCGAATAGTTACTTCTAAAATTCTCTTTTTTTCGGCTTTTGGGTTATAAAAAAAAAAAAATATTTTAAAAACAGCTCACTAAATATTTTTAAGCATTCTATAAGCCCATAAAACGATTTATAACCAAATCTTGTTGTCATTCACAGTTTTTAAAATATCCAATTTTCATTAACTGTTATTTCAGGTGTAGATTTTTTTTTTTTTAATATTTTCATCGTTAATTAAAAAAGGTTCTGTGACCTCGACCATTTTTTTATTCATTTTTTATAATTAGCGCTTTAGGAATTACGGCTATTATTTGTATTAGAAAGTAAGCGATTTTTTTCACTTGCAAGCATCTGTGTTTTTTTTATTAATTCCATAACGCTTTGGCCTAGGCCTCACAAATACAAACTAAAAACTTTTTCTGGAAGGAATTAGTCCGGGTGGCGGTCATTAAATGAAACAACTGAATAGTTTCAACTATTTTTATTGTTTGCCAACGTTTCGACCCCCATTGTGGGTCATCATCAGGGCGTCTGGTAGGCGAGTGGAAACTATTCATAAAGTTGAAAAATAGTTGAAACTATTCAGTTGTTTCATTTAATGACCGCCACCCGGACTAATTCCTTCCAGTAATTCTCAACGGTCAACTAATTATATCCACAATGATAAAAACTTTTTCCTACAAATTAATACCAATATCGCCTAGCTAAATGAATACCCTTATATATTTTTTGTAGCTCAAAGTTTTTTAGTCTACATTTAAAAACTCAATTTTTGAACGGCATATTTTTCATAAAAAGGATAATTCGGCGGCTGTTACATAATAAGGAATAATTAATTTCAGAATAAATGGTCAGATGATTACTGTTAAATAAATATACAATTTAAAAAACTGGATTTTTTTTTCCCATTTTTAATCTGTAATATCTTTATTGGGAGACCAGATAAAAATCTAAAAATTACACATTAATAGGTGCTAATGACATTAAACTTCTTATAAATTTCAACTTTGAGATTCTAAAAGAAGTTATTGAAAAAAAAACAAACAAATATTCATTTTTAATACCATCAATACTCAGGATGATGGAATAAAGTATATCCTTTAAATCTTTATGATATTAAATAAGAGGTATTAAATCCATTAAATAAGAGTTATACATTTTATCACACTCTGGCATAAAAATCAAAACCATTATCATGTAGCCGAATTGATATCTCAGAAAATAGTTTTCTGTTTCTAAGGTCAATTGGACGAACACATGTGGAATTTTTTATACTCCATTTAACCATCGTCTCCATTTGTTGAATATCAAACCTGTTGAATGACACAAGTTTCTTTCTCATGAACTTAGTTAAAATAAAAGTCATTGCAGGTTTTCCAGTCTTGTTTATATTTGGTTTTAAATAACCTGTCTAATTCATCTTATGACTAGTGAAACTCCGTACGACTCTTGTAATATGAAAGCAGTCATTAAAAAAATTTGGGAAATTATATAGATGAACTGGCTAAAAATAAAATTAGGTTACTCAGCAACCTAAGTGTGAGAACGGGATGGACCGATGACATTTGAAGTTTTGGCAAAAATGTCAAGAGAGGGTGCATCGGTCGAAGGACATTCATATCTAAAAATATATATATTTTTTATTTTTTTTGTTTTTATGATTTATAGATATGATACCTATAGAGCAAAGTTAAGGGAATGATTCTATATTACAAGCTAAGATTTATTTATAGATTTATAAATAAATTTTTCAAATACTTTATTTTTTTTTTAATATATAGAAAAATTAAAATAAATCGTATTTCTTTAAAAAAACTTTCTGATTCATTTCGAATATATATTTAACAAATCTTATAACTCAAAATATTTCAATCATAATCATATGATTATCATTGTTAGAATTTCGAGTTCTATTCAACAATCATAACATCTTGATTCTACTCCAATTTTCCATCAGCCAGAATTCTCTTAGGTAACAGGAAAAAAACAAAAAAAACACGGCTATTATGTATGAATATTTATCCTGCCAATTTGAAATTCAAATCGCCTCTTGTCAATAAAAATAGGGCAGTAAATCTTTCAAATGATATCCCTCCCTGTTTGAATGATAATGACATTCGTTTGAAGTGAAAAGCAGCTATTATACGCTCAATGATCCGATTTCTCAACATCAAACATAGAATATTTTAAGTTCAAAAGCATCATTAATTACCTGAGAGAACTTTAATAAGCACCATTTTAACTAATAAAAATGTATTTCACTATTCTACTTATATCCTATTCTACCGCCCTATATCCATAGCCTCCTTAAATTTAAATCCTCAGTCCACTCTCTTAATACAAGATCACGCCATTCTGACCTTTGCGTTCCTACCCACAAAACTAAAACTTTTGACCGTTCCTTTATTATCCGCTCTACTATCATCTGGAGTTCTCTACCTACCCTTATCCGCCATGCTGCTTCTCTGTAGTCATTCAATCCCAACTTTTCCTGTACCTCCTATCATCCCAAACAGACGCTTAACAATTATGATATTGCAATTACAAGTATTCAACTTTGAATGAAGAAAATAAGTAAAAAGCCTACTGTCTAAATGTATATATTGTTTGTCAATTCATTTATTTTTCATTCTGTTCAATACCATCGTTTTCGGTAGATTTCATTTTTTAAAATTTAAATAATCATCCATCATCATTCATGGCGCTACAACTCTTGAAGAGTCAGGGCCTCCTGCAGTTTAGTCCGCCAGTCTTCTCTATTCATTGCAACAGCTCTACAATTGCGAATCTTCAAGATGGACCTGGCATTCGCTGCCACTCCATCAATCCATCGGAGCCGAGGCCTTCCCACCCTCCTTGTCCCGTAGATCTTTTCATCTAGGACCATCCTGGGAATCTGGTCTTAGGCCATTCTACTTAAATGCCCCACCCAACGAAGCCGGCCTAATTTGATGATTCTTACGACGTCTGAATTCTTGTATAGCCTTGGTTATTCAGCACTCGTCCTTATCCTCCAGACTCCATCGGTGCGTATTGGACCATAAATTCTCCTAAATATTTTTCTCTCGAACCTCAGGAGCAGGAATTCCTGCGATCTCGGCAATGTCAAGCATTCGGAGGCATAGGTGAGAACCGGTCTCACAAGCGTCTTGTAGAGTTGTACCTTAGTCTTTTGAGAAATGGTCCTGCTCTTAAAATGCTTTATAAGTCCAAAATAACATTTATTTGCGATCATAATTCTGCGATGAATCTCAGCTTTAATATCATTATCGGCGTTGACTTGTGAGCCGAGATACACAAACTCTTTTAGCCTTTCTAATGAATAACGTCGAGATATGAAATGCGACGGTTCGTGCACATCCAGCTGTAAATTGAATAATAACTATGTTAATTTTGTCTAATGGCCAGACATATTATATTATATTATTTCATATTTCAATGTATAATCTGTTATACTTAATCAAGAATTTAAAAGGAGCAAAAAAATAGGTTATTAATTGGAATTTCTGTTGGCCGATGTTGGTGTAATTGTTAAAGAAACATCTCAGCCATAAAGCTTATCCATAGGTAGGTGAAAGTAATTACGAAATAAATTCAAAGTTTAAGCTTTGGGGAATCTTATTGTGTCTGTCTACGTGCAGTGGCAGTGAAGTGAAGGCACAGCATACTTACCCGACCGGTTCTTCATGTCTGTTCCGCTTGGTTTGCGACACTGTCTACTGCACCCCATTTACCCGAGTATACCAATAAATCCTTTGCTTTGGGATCTTGAGAAATACTAAAGCTGAACTTAAATATCAATTTCTTATATAAAGCATATTTTGTTAAATTATAACATTAATACTGTACATTTCACGAAATACTATCTCTAAATGGTAAGATTATCGTAGAAATGAGCCAATGTTTTATTTTTTTCAGAACTTTTCAAGCAATAGGATCAAAAGAGCAATAATTGAACTTAATATGAAATACGTAGACAAATATTGCATTAAAAAAATATATTTTCTCCGTTATTTGTTTATAAAAATCGTTCAACTTGTATATTTAGCCGTATCAATGCTGACAAGATGATATGCCTATTTTTTTTAAATCTATCAAATTAAAAGTACTTTTCAAAATGTTGGCATTTAAGCCCTATCAGACTATTTCAATCTGAATGAAACCTTCATGATATTAAAGCCCATTAAATTTTACATAGATTTAGCAAACTACTAACAAATGGGTGAAATAAGAAAGAATTTGATTACCAACTAAAGAATTAAACGTAAACAATATATAAAATAAGAATAGGTGTATAAAAAACCTTTAAATTGTTAAAGAGTTATAGTATGATACAAATTTGTAGAAAGGTAATGTTCAGTGACAAATTATTGTTGTAGATAATAATCCATATTGTTATATAATTTAATCTAAAAAAATAAAACTTTCTTTCACAATAATATAAAAGTTTAAATATACTTTTGAAATAATATAAAGTTCAACGTTTTAAATATAATTATAGGAAGAAAATAGGGAACAAAAGACATAATCATTTAAGGAAAATTAACAAAAGTTGTTCTTATAATAATCTTTAAATTATTAATATATATTTATCCAAGTTAGATTCCAGCTATTTATTCGTAGAGGTGGTCTCTGGTAATAAAAATTCTTTAAAAAAAGAAGTTCATGGAGAGATTTTGAGGATAACATTGCCTCATTTGAAGTTTTAACATTTCTTTTAAATAATAAATTATCATTTTGGAAAAAAAAAAAAAAAAATTTGAATTGACAAAATAAAAATATTTTATTCAGTCAATAAATAGAGCTTTGACAACAATTGATAAATAATAGAGAAACTAGTTCATTAATAGAGTATTAATGCTTTCGCCCAATATTATAAATTTGAAACACAAAGTTTTAAAATGCGTGTTTTGTTGCATACGGATTCAGAATTATTTTAATGTGTTTTAGAAATAGTATTAAGTTAATCTGAAATCTTTACTTGAAATTTTAAAGGTCAGGATGTGATCGACTGTCAGTTGCGCTATAAGGTGGTGATTTTTTACTCATAAAAACACTTGTCAGCAAGTATGAGCGATTCTCAGTCGGATCAGAACCACTTTTTTTCTAGACAACAGGATAACTAGACCCTCACTGAACACGTTGTTCCAATACCTTTAATTTATTTATCTCTAATGGAAATGCCAATATTAATCCGTGTTTGGCATGTTTATTCTGGGTCGGATGGAACTCCTTTATGGCGTTGATCAGTTGAACTTTTTTTAAAGCTGCACTACATGCTATCAATGAAGGTTGATTTCATATTTAATATGATTTGGTAACAGTTTTTTTTTTTTCGTGGACCATACAACTAACCATGGTGGCAAAAGGTAACCTACATTGATATTACAGCAGAGTTCAAGAGTTAATAATTTAACAAAACTACAGATTTTAAATAAAAAATAACTATGTTTTAAAATAATCACTTGTTCTTCAATTTTACACTCTTATGTTATAAATATAGCTGCTATGATATAAATATAAATATAACACACGACAGATATAACACTTTTCATCTTCGACACATCCAACATCAACTTTTTCTTCCTCCCTGTTTCCGGGAAAATCCCAAAGTTGACTTCTAGTTGGCCAACAGATCTAAAAATAAGGACGCTGGTCAAGAAGCAAATAATACCTCACCTACGCTGGATGCGCTGCAACGCAGATGACTAATAAAAAAAATATGGTGCGGGCAACACACGACTTTCACTTACCTCCGTTTTTAAAATCGATTAAAGAATTTTCAAGTACAGAAGAGATAAAAATGAGTGAAACCATTAAAGAATTAATTAAATTGAATTTCTATAGAAACATGTGTTTTATTAAAAAATCTTATTATCTAAAATAATTCAGTTTGTTTTATCCTTTTCATCACTTCTATTAACTTTTAAAAGCTTGTGTATGAAATAATATTTTTTCTAAAATCTTTAGCTTTCCAACGGTATATCATACATGTATATTACTGTTCTTATGTTCAAAAACGAAAAATTGCGTTTAAAAAAAAGTTTTTCTGTTTTCTCCTTTAGTTGGGTATCGAATTCATGCAATTTATATATTAATCTGTTTTCATCAGTAGTAACAAAATAATACAGTTATTTTTATAGAATCAACAAAATTAAAGGTACTTTAGAAGAAGAAAATTTAAAATATCGGTATTTAAGCCCTGTCAGACCATTTTAATCATAATGAAACATACATGATATTAATGCTCATTAAATTTTACACCGATATGGCGAGTTTAATCAAAATCGTCTTAACCTTTTCGAGAAAATCGAAAAAAAAGTGCAAATCGCATGGTATAAAGTGGCTTTTCTGGTAAGCTCATTTTGATGAAAAAGTTTTGTAACGTCTCGGGCGTATATTTGTCTTAAATATGTAAATTTCAGTTTCATAGGACTTTTCGTTCCCCGGGAGTTACCACACCCACACACACTAATATTTTACTCCTATTAAAAAATCCTTGGACCCCCTTCGGTTTGAACCCGAGACTTTGGACGTAGAAGACTGTTATGTGTATTTTATGTGTGTATTAGTATGTGTGTGTTGATGGTGTTTGGCACTAAGAGCCTACCTGAGAAAATAAAACCGTACCTGTCTTATACTTAGTATCTGATTTTCCAATCATTCTTTCTTGACTAACTCTATTGTATTTCCGTTGACTCTTCTAATTCTACTTTCTTTCCTCGGCAAGCAGGAATGCCTAAAGATAGCATATAAAGCCCTCCTCTCGGTTTTTACACTTCCGATATTACTAAGCATCATTGCATTTAATACTTACAATAAAAAATCTGCGTAAAATCCTCAATGCTCCTTACTTTTTCACGAATAAACTAATTCATAAAGATCTTCATGTTCCATGTGTAGCTGACTTAGCCAGAATCAGATACATTTCATGACAAATTCCATTCCCACTCTAACAATCCTTGACTCCTCTTCGAACCCTGAAAATCCGCCAGTCGTCTAAAAAGAAAATAGTCGCAAGAGAGTCTGTTTTAGAATAGAATTGACGTACTGCCATTGGATAGCGTCTCCACAAGTATGCTTTTAAGTCTTTTGTCTATTAGCATATTTACTGGTTGTGTTATGTAGTAAATTAGTAAATTTTAATAAATAATAATTTATAAAAAAAAAAAAATATATATATATATATATATATATATATATATATATATATATATATATATAATAATATCGAAATATGGATAATGACTACAACCATATGAAGCCGATTAATAATAATTATTAAACCACTAAGTGAATAAATGAAAAAATTTATAGTGGAAAGTAAATGATCCTGAGGATGGGTGAAATACCTCAAACCGATATGTAATTTTTTTCTTCAAAATAAAAAGTTTTTTGGAAGAAATATAAAAATCAGCCTAATTATTTAGACCTCAGAAATAACTGTATTTCTTCCCGGTAGAAGAATTTAAAAAATAAAAAAAAATAATGAGGATCAGTATTATTCTCTGAAGTGTAACTAGGATATAGCTTTATCAATATGCTTTGCAGCTAACCGATCGGGTTCAAATTGGAAATGAATGGAAGCATTTCCCCACCGACGAGCCTAGAACATGTCACGACCGACACAGCTGGTCGGAGCGGGCAATCACTTCAAGATACTGCTTACACTTCCCGCCCTTGTTGGGGTGGCATTCCTCTCCTTTGCAGCCCGCCTGTAATTATCGTGGCGCAACTAGCCGTTCATTTCGGCTGTTGCAATGCAACTTGGGCGGCGCTCTTTCGGAAAATGCAATAACTCGGCTAGTTCTCATTGAATGGGCGATAATAGAGAAGCATGATCGATGCCGTTTCCATGTCCTTAATTAGCAAGGCCTACAGAAGCAAGAAAAGCTCAGGAGTTAGTTCATTAATCCTTTAACAACCCGTGAACCTTGTGGCTGTCTATCAATGCGTTAACGTTTTGGATTTCGCAACGCCTAGTTTGAGAAGGATGCTTACTTTGCATTGATTTTGTATTTTCTTTCACGTAGTTTGTACAGGGTGTTTCGTTATTGCACGGCACTATTTTAGGTATTTGTTTACTAATACAAAATAAACAAAAATTTCATATTAACATATATCTCAAACTCATTTACTAAACAGACATTAAAGGTTAAAGACTATTGCGAAACGTTTAGAAGATAAAGAAGAATCAGCTATGAAACTATTCAAGTTCTTAAAGAAACTAAATATTATAATAGAGTCTAATTTTCAAAACATGCCAATGACCCTCTAGGGCAGAGGCAAAAGAAACAAATTTAAAAAAAAGGGTTAAAGATTTATTATTCATTATTACTATTTATTTATTATTATAACAACATTTAGAGTAGCTATTCAAAGGGTTCATGTTGTTTTTTTTCATTTATTTGTTAACTTGTATTTATTTTATTAATATGTTTTGTTATTATATACCTTTATTTATTTAGGTGTAGATTCTTTAAGGGGAAGGGCAAATTCTATTAATAAAGTTAGAGGCTAATATTTAACTTCACCACTGATCCGCTACCTAAGACTTCTACTTGACAAACGTCTAGCATGGAATTCCCACACTAAACTGAAACGACAAGAAACTGCTCACTGCTTTCGGTTACTTCAACACTTGCTAGACAGACGCTCTAACCTTCCACTTAACTACAAAAGACTCATCTACATGACCATCATAAGACCTATCTGGGCTTGCGGGGTTGAGCTTTTGAGCTCCACTAAACCCTCAAATTCTTCCCGTCTTCAATCGTTACAATCCGAAATCCTTCGAAAAATCCTCAACGCTTCTTACTTAATCACGAATAAGCTCATACATAAAGACCTTAATATTCCTTATGCAGCTAGCTGATTTGGCCCGAACCTGGTATCAATCCTTTCATGACAAACTCCACTCTCACTTTAACCCACAAGTTTCAATCCTAGCTTCCTTTTCCATGCCTGACAATCCTCCGAGGCGTCTGAAAAGAAGATAGCCTCGAGACCTTCTAGTTTAGATTACCTATTTGAGTGCCGGCAATAGGCAGTTTCTCGTCATGTGTTTTATCTAACAGCTAATTTGCTAGATGTATTAATAAATACAGTTGTAAATATCAATAAATAAATAAAATGAAATTTCACAACTCTTTTATTAAATATTGACGCACAACGTCCATATAGGACATCCTATTCAGACATGAGGCTTCTGAGTGTAAGTATCGACTCACATTAGAAATAATTGTTCTTTTCCACCTGAAGATGGCATTTTAGCCGAACCTTGTGTATCAATATTTAATAAAAGAGAGATGAAGTTGAATGTCAGCCTCCAACTTTATTCATATTTATTTATTTTTAATGTTTTTTTTTTTTTTTAACATCATTTATTGAAATTTACAACTGTACTTCAAGGTACAACAAGTAAAGGTGACAAATGTTAAATGGCGTGATACAAACTTGAAGAAGAACTACCCAATGGCAGCACTCCTGTAACTTTTCTACACTAGAAGGTCTCGAGGCCATCTTCTTTTCAGACGCCTCGGAGGATTGTCAGGAATTGAGGAGGAAGAAAGTATTGAAACAAGAGGATTAGGGTGGGAATGGAGTTTGTCGTGAAAGGAATGTTATCTAGATCGGGCCAAATCAGCAACATACGGAACGTTGAGTTCTTTATGGATAAGTTTGTTCGTGACAAAATAAGGAGCATTTAAGATTTTACGAAGGATTTTGGATTGTAGGGATTGGATACGGGAAGAATTCGATGGTTTAGTAGAGCCCCAAAGCTCCACTCCGTAAGTCCATATCGGCCTTATGATAGTCATGTAGATGAGTCTTTTGTAGTTAAGTGGAAGATTAGAACGTTTGTCTAGTAAGTGTTGAAGAAGTCGAAAACGTTGTGCAGTTTCCTGTCTTTTCAGTCTTGTGTGAGGGTTCCAAGTAAGGCGTTTGTCAAGGTGCAGTCCTAGATATCGGATCTGTTCAACCGGAACAAGAGGAGTATTATTGAAGGAGACAGTAGGGCAGGATGTCATAGGTTTACGACGAAGGGTAAAGGTAATTTGGTTGGATTTGGTGGCATTAATTTTAATTCTCCAGTTCTGACACCATACCTCAAGGTCTCTGAGGTGGGGTTGGAGAGTTTGAGAGGCAATAGTTGGATCAGTATTGACTGATAACACACAAGTGTCATCAGCATAGGTAGAAAGGAAAGTGTTAGGATGGGAAGGGATATCAGCTATATAAACTGTGTAAAGAATGGGTCCTAGGATACTGCCTTGAGGAACACCAGCAAACTGACTAAAAATGGATGAATAGGAATTATTATGATTGACTTTGAAGGATCTGTCAGTGAGGTAGGACTGGATAATAAGGAAGTATGTTGGGGGGAGGAATTTGCGGAGCTTGTAAAGCAACCCTGGGTGCCAGACTCGGTCAAAGGCCTGTTCCACGTCGAGGAAGGCTCCCGTACAATACAAGCCGCGCTCCAATGTAGACGATACAACGTCCACCACACGATGACATTGCTGGATAGTGGAGTGGGACGTTCTGAATCCAAATTGATGATGAGGAATTCTGGAATTAGTATCAAGGAAGGGATACAGGCGTTTCAGTATAAGCTTTTCCAAGATTTTTCCCATGATTGGTAAAAGTGAGATGGGACGGTAAGAAGATGGATTTTCTGGCGGTTTCTTAGGTTTGGGTATCATTTTGACAATGGATAATTTCCAGGAAGCAGGAAAGTATGTGGAACGGAGTACGGAATCGTATATGTAAGTGAGATATAGGATAGCTTTTCGAGGAAGTAGTTTTAAAATATGGGAAGTTATAAGATCATGCCCAGGAGCTTTGCGGGATGGTAAACTCTGAATGATGTTAGATATTTCCGAAGGATGGAACGCTTTAGGAGGAAGGACCATTTGGAGTGGGATATCTAATTCATCTTCTATAAACTTAGTGTGCCCGGGATTATGGATATCTGGATGTGGATTAAAGGTTCTAAAAAGGTGCTGACCGAATATCTGGGCCTTCTCTTCATCAGATCTTGTCCAGATACGGGAATCAGTTAGGAGTGGATGATTACAGTTTTTGAACTTTAGTAGCTTTTTTGTTGTCATCCATAATGATCTGTCTGTAGTAGTAAGTTTTTCGGTGAAGTTGAGTAAGTTTTGAATTTTTATTTTTCTGATTTCTGATTTTAGTCTGTTAGTCAGTTTATTATAATAAGTTTTGTCTGATGGATATCTAGTCCTATGCCACTTCGATCTTGCCCTGCGTTTTTCCCTTAATAAGATTCGAATGTGCTGTGGCAAGGTAGTCTCCTGTGAGTTAGTAATGGTTGAAGTCTTGTCAAGTATGCTATTGCTAATTGAGTCAGTCAGATGGTCAACGGCTTTATCAATATCATGTTTAGTCTTAAGTGGGATCTTTAAGTTCAGTTTGGTTCCCAAGTCACATCTGAATCCGTCCCAGTCCACTCGTCCTGTAATCAGAGAGGGAATGGAGGGTTTAGGAACAAGGCTCGAGTGCAAGGAAAGCAAAACTGGGCTATGATCAGATGACAGGTCATTTAGGGATTTTATTGTGGATTGGGAGGAAGATATCTGAGAGGAAACAAATATATCAAGGATATCAGGACGTTTTTTGAGGGATGTTGGCCAATATGTTGGGCTCGTAGGAGAAAGGATAGTATAGCAATTGGAGGTAGAGACTCGAGAAAGGACATTACCACGGGAGTTGGATGTCGGCAACCCCATCGTTGGTGTTTGGCGTTATAGTCTCCTCCAGCAATGAAGCGCGGTCCTAAGGATCGGAAGAGGGTTTCAAGTTGATTAGAAGAAAGGGAGTTACCAGGAGGACAGTATACAGCTGAGAGTGTAAGATGGAAAGGACGAGTTGAAATGATTACCGAGGTTGATTGTATGGCATCAGTTGGAGTAGAAGGAATCAGGGAATGGGATAAAGATTTATGAATAAGGATGCATGATCCAGCATGGGAAGTGTTGTCGGGATGGTCAGATCTGTATGTGATGTAGTCACGTATGTAAAAATTTGATCGTTGTGTGAAGTGAGTTTCAGTAAGTAGTGCTATGTCAATGTGGTTGTCATGTAGAAATAAGTCCAGTTCGTCACGATGGTTATGCAGGCCATTAGCATTCCACAAGATAATCGCTAGGGGCTTTACACTCATCGTTGGAGATTAAATGGGACTTGAGAAAGGACTCTGGTGAGAAGGGTGATTAGTGGTTTGATGGTATCTCTAAGATCAGAGAGAAAGGACTCAAGGATGGAGTATATATTGGAAGGATCTTGGTTTGGATACGGATGTGGATAAGATACATGGGGTGGATAATTTATTGGTTCAGGATTGTTGGCTGGGGGCTGAACTCACCGTGGAGTACGAATCTGTTCAGTCCGCTGAGATAATGGAAGTTGGGGCGTTGGGTGATTCGGTGGATCATAAGGACGTTCAGGAATTTTTTTAGGGTTCTCAGGAGGGAGTTTCACCTGTAAAGGTAGATTATGGGGTGGGATCGGTTGACGGGAAGCTGGTGGTTTAAGGACGGGAGACCGGAGGCTTGAATTGGGAGTTTGGAGGCGCCTGACTAGTAGTTGGTTGCTTCCTTGGAGTGGTGACTTCGGAGAGAGATTTCCTGGTTTCCTCAGTAGGAACTCTGGTTGCAGGTGTGGCAGGCTGCTGTGGAGCGATCCTATTGGCAGGTTTCTGAATTTCAGGAAAATCAGATAAATTATTCATCTCTGGTACCTGAGGACGAATCTTCTGATCCACTCTTTGTACTGATGAATTTTGTGATCTCTGGCGAAGAAGGCTTTTGTAAACGACACAACCCCTATAGCTAGCCGGGTGGCCTTCCCCGCAAAGAACACATTTTGCTGGTTCAGTCTGAGATTTCTGGCAAGTATCAGAGGCATGTGGTCCGGCACACTTAACACACCTAGCCGGGTGGTAACAATAAGATTTTGTGTGTCCAAAGGTTTGGCATTTGGTGCACTGGACTATAGTAGTTCTTTTCCTAGGCTCTTCAAAACGGATAGATGAGTACACCAGCCTTCTCACTTGAAATATTTCCGGATTATTACCGGCTGGTTCGAGATCTACAAAAAATAATGGCAAGGGATATTTTTCCCTGGGGTGTGTCACTGAAGAAATGTTCCGTGCGTGATGACCAATTTCTTCCAGACCTCTCTTTTGATTGCTTAAGTGGGAGTAGATGAGTGGAGCCCGCGTAAAACCACTCGATATGACTTCTCTTGTTTCAACTGATAACAGTGAAAATCGTAGTTTTTTGAGCTCAAATAACTTACTAGTTTTTTGTAATTTTCTTTTGTGGTTGTAGTAATTTTGATATCGTTTATTCGGGAGAAACATTCAAAGTTCGGTTGTCCGATGAGAGCGGCGATTTCATCACCAAACGATATGAAATTACTAATATTGGATACATAGATAGGAGGTGGCTCAGGATCAGAAAATCCGTGAGGCTGGTTTTCAATGTTGACTGAAGCGGAATGGTTGATAATAGAAGAAAGTGGTGTGGCGTTTGAAGTGGACGGCGCTGGAGATTCAAGTTGGTTGGCTGCAGTGGTGCTGCGGGTTTTTGGCGGAGAAGAAATTGATTTTGGCGGTTGCTTAGACTTGGCCGATTTATTTTTTTTTTTTTGTTTGGCGAATTACCGCCGGACCCAGTGTTATTCCTGTGGCGTTTCTGGCGTCGCGTTAAATATTGGGAATCTGATTCGCTAATCTCAGAGAATGGCGTTTCTTCCCCTGATTCATCATTAGATAGAGTTTTGTCTAAATCCATGATGAATACGGTAGAAAAAAATAAATATAAAGTCCTCTTATATTGTGAGCTAAATAAAAATAAATTGAAAAATAAAATAAAAAAGAAGAAAAAAAATTATGTTGACTTATATTAATTACTAATTATAGAAAATTAACGTAAAGATCTTAAAACTAAACTATTTACATTATATACATATACATAAAAAACGTAAACAAAATGAACATTTCTGATTTAGTAAAATAAAAATAATGTCCTAGAAAAAGAGAAAAAACACACAAAACATTAGAAAAAAAAATATATGTATATATATATATTAAAATAAAGTCTATCAGGAAGAAAATAAAAGTTTATATGAAGAACGTCTAGGTTACGAAGTCGGAAATGTCAATATTGCCGACCGAGACCTTGTAAACAAAGATGAGGATTAGTAAGTCCTAGCCTAGGCCTTATCTCCAGCCTAGGACGGCCACCAGTCTATTATTGTCTATCGAACTAATTGCCACTCACCTCGTGATATGTGTTCGTTAATGTGTTTATCAGTGCAACCACTCACGATTTACAAAGTTTGAAGCATTTTCAAGCAGTATCACATTGATGAGAAGGAAACTAACATAGAGCAATACGTAAGTAGAACTGTGCCAGTCGCCATTTTAGAAAACACTATTTTTAATGTAATTTGGGTTTCTATCATTTATACTGTAAATATTGTATGAATATGATCTTTCAGCCCTATTATTATTGTCTATTGAGACCAGTTTTAATATTTCTGAATAAATGACAAATGATGATAAATACAGCTCAACACACTAATGATGATACACTAAAACAAACATAACTAGACAAACAGAAGAGTAACTACTGTCATTTTTTATCGTTCATTTGTTTATCAGGTGATTGAAACCTGTTATTCAGTATTAAACACGTTAAACTTAGTACAGTCAGTCTTAATTTTATAAATAATAAACCTATAACCTTTGATATCTGTTTAATAAATGAGTTTAAGATATATGTTAATATGACATTTGTTGTTTATTTTGTGTTACTGAACATACCTAAAATAGTGCCCTGCAATTACGAAACAATATATATATATATATATATATATATATATATATATATATATATATATATTGCTATGTTTTTGACCGGCTGCTTTTCTAAGGCAGCGGTAGCTTCAAAAACTAGCTTACTTACTATATTTAGTCAATATATAAACTATATTTAATGATACCATTGGATCTCCTTTCCAATGGTATCGTGTTTACCAATCCAACAGGTGGCATGCAGGGTAAGATTAAAGAAAATAAGATTCAATTAATACATTACTATAATTATTAATTTACACATATAAGTTATATTAACCCATTGCCTAGAACTCTGATTGAGAATACTGAGGGACATTTTACTACCTTTGCCATACAATATTACAAATAACAATATACCTTTGAAACACTTAACCGGCTGGGGAATGTGAAATCAGTCTTAGGTCCCCTTTCTTGGCATCATCCTCCAGCTGCTCTCAGAACCCCGACGGCCACCTCCTCTTCTTGTAGGTGGAACCCGACTCACTCTTCTTGAGGATCAAACTTGACTGCCTCTTCGGTTCTTCTCTCTCATTCTCGTCACCTCGGGTGGGCCGAGATGGGAAATGCCCCGGTTGGCGGTATAGCCTTTGTGCTATTATTCTTATCTTTACACCCATCTTAATATTCTTGTTGGCCGCCGCTGGGGGAAAACTACCAGAGGTTTCTGGTACCGCTGGGGGAGCCCATACCGATGGGAAATCTAGGGGGCTAGGTAAACACCTTTTGATGTTTTGCCGACAAAGGTTCGTTATCATTAATTGTTTAATATTAAAATTATTTAATTATGAACTCCCCTCAGTATCCTCAATACATTACATTTCCCCCAGTCTGCGAGGAAAGAAAAATAAAAAACCGTAAGGTTTTTGATTTTTCTTTTATTATTCGATCTTTAAAACTATCATAACATTTAAGAGACACTTAAAACTAATAATCAGTACTGTACAAAAACATCTTCTTATAAAAGCTATACACAATATACATAATTAAGCCGAGTATTGACAATATAATCCAATCGTTACATCGAGAAATACATTTATGAACATTAAGGAACAATAAAACTATTATTTGAAATGAAATATAAAGTTAGTTAACTAAACGGAAGGAGCATTAAACTATAGATATAAATTAAAATTTCTAGCTATCTATAAGATTTTTAACGAAATACAAATAAAGTTTCCTTTATATGAATATTGGTTTTGCAAAGTTTACTTTTCCTTAAGTATTCTTATTTGTTATGACATATAAAAAATTAATATTTACTAAAGCAATTTTCATTATATAGTCTAATTTGTTCTTATCTACAAAATACATATTTACAAAAACAACATCTCATCTTCGAGAATTCTATTCATACGGTAATTGATTACTAAGATAGACTAATCATTTATTGCTGTATTATATTTTTCTCATTCAATATAAACTATTTACATTCTCGTCATGTCCATCATTCCTAAACTATTCTATCGCCGCTCCTATAATTTTTTTTGTAGAAAATTAAAGCGGGAGTTGGCGATCTTCCGCTCCCAATCCTACAATACCTACCTCTCCTCTCTCTCGACTCGTGACAATTCCCTGTGGAATGTCACGAAGAGAATCCTAAAATCCCACACCATTTCCCATCCTCTCCGGCGCTGTGATGGTTCCTGGGCTGCTTCTGACAAGCATAAGGCCCAGGAATTCGCACAGCACCTTTCCAAAGTTTTTACTCCTCATCCAGAGCTTAATCCAACCCATACTGCAGCAGTTGAAGAGTTCCTCACGTCACCAATACCACTATCCTTACCACCTAAAGCAGTTAATCCCTCTGAGGTCAGATATCTTCTTGAAAAGCTTCCTCTCCGCAAATCTCCTGGATACGATCTCCTTACTCCCCAAATCTTAAGACAACTTCCACCTAAAGCCATTACATTCCTTACATATCTCTATAACTGTATCCTACGCACTACCTATTTTCCTCTCTTATGGAAACATTCAACTATGATCCTTTTCCTAAAACCAGGCAAACCTTCTAACAACACGTCATCTTACAGACCTATCAGCCTACTTCCGATCCTCTCAAAAATTTTCGAAAAGCTCCTACTAAAACGAATCCTAGCCAAATTTCAAAATTTTCCTTCACATCAGTTCGGATTTCGTCCTCAACATTCCACGGTTCAGCAAGGACTCCGAGTTGTAGACCACATTTCCTCCGCCCTTGAGTGCAAGGAGTATTGTTCGGGTGCCTTCCTGGACATAGCTCAAGCTTTTGACCGGGTGTGGCACCCGGGACTGCTCTTTAAGCTCAAAATCCATTTACCTCAATCCTTATACCTAATCCTCCGATCCTATTTATCCAACCGCTCCTTCCGAGTTCGCTGTGGTTCCGAATTTTCCGAACAATATACTGTTGAGGCCGGTGTTCCTCAAGGCAGCGTCTTAGGACCCGTCCTCTACATCCTCTTCACCGCCGATATCCCTACCGACCCCAATACCTTTCTGGCAACATTTGCTGATGACACAGCCATTTTATCATCCAATTCCGATCCTGAAGCAGCATCGCTAAATCTCCAAAAGCACCTTTCCCTTGTCGAAGACTGGTGCAATGCTTGGCGCATTAAGGTGAACGAAAGCAAATGCACTCACGTCACATTCACCCTTCGACGACGCAAATCCTGTCCAACGGTTAATTTCAATTCTATACCGCTTCCTTCCTCAGACACAGTCCGGTATCTCGGCTTTTTACTAGACAAAAGACTGACGTGGAACCCACATACAAGACTAAAAAGAAAAGAACTCAACCGCAGATTCGGCCAGTTATACAGACTACTAAACAGAAAATCTCATCTTACAGTTGACAACAAATTACTAATATACAAGACAGTACTGAAACCTATATGGACCTACGGACTTGAACTGTGGGGGACAGCTAAACATTCTAACATTAAACGCATCCAATCCTTCCAATCCAAAGTCCTCCGAACAATAGTTAATGCTCCTTATTACGTTACCAACTGTACCCTACACCATGACCTTAATATTCCGTTTGTTTTAGACCTGGTACCATCCAAATTTTCCAAATTTCATCAGAACCTTAGTCATCATCCTAACCCTCTAGCACAATCCCTATCCAGCACCACCCATCCCTACAATCCTCCTCGAAGATTGAAACGGCAGTGGCCACGAGACCTATTGTAAACATTTAAACTGGAGTTCTGACAATGGTCAGATCCTCCACTCATGTACGGTATGTTTGTGGCTACACAAGTGGAGGGAAAAGCGCTTGCTGGGGTCCCTTTAGCAATTGTATATATTGTATATAGTTATGATTGTGTGTAAGATGTTTATTTATTTGCCAACTTTTTATTTATCTAATAATAGGTTTATGTTTCGATTTGTTTTGTTTTTTATTTATTATTATTATTTTATTGTATATATTTGAATTTATGTTATATTTTATGAAATTTGACCATTATTATTATTTTCTGTATATATAGTATGAATGTGGTCTCTTATCAATATTATTATTGTTCATTTTGTAACAAATCGTAATATATCTCAATAAAAAAAAAAAAAAAAAAAAAAAATATCTTTTGTGAGGATTTGTCCCGAGATCTAATTCACGAAAATAATATGAATAATGTTTACTAATACTTTTCTATTGTGTGGCAAGGTTTCAAATAACAAAACTGACTTTACTGTTTGGTTTCACTACCTTACATCTTTTTTTTTAAAACCATATGGTAAAGCCTCAGTATTCTCATTCAGACAGTTAAACAAGTTCTATTTCAGTTAACACACATAAATTCAACAACTTATCTTGATTGTATTCATGATTTGGGTACATGGGTGTAACGAATCTCAGATAATAATAATCAATGGTATTGCCTCTAAAAATTAATTATTCTTACCAGAATGACCTACTACAATTTACAACAAATGTTAAATTTGAAATACAATGACCTATGATATGCAAAAATTTTTATCTATTACTAAGTGACCCATTTGGGATCAAAAATTTTATTCTTCTTAGAGAGTTATTAATCTTTTGCTTTAAATTATTACCAATTTACAAATTATTTTAGCCATTTACAAAACGTTTGTTTATTTACACATCACTAACAATTGAGCCCCATTAGGATGGTGTAATTTTAATAGTGAAACGTATGGATCAATAACATCTCTGAATTCTGAGTGTTTAAAGAAGATTTCTTAATCTTAATGAAAATTAAAAATATTAATCCCGCTTTCGGGCTAAATGGAGGCACTACCGCTACTCCACATAAAGGGTTCTTCCCTTTGATGAACCTATTATTAGGTAATAATTTCGTTAAAAGGATAAATGGAGGACCTGTGTCTACTCCACATCAGAGGGTAATCATTCCCAAGTAATATTAAACAAATCCAACTTCGGATTGTTGAAAATAAATATTAGATCCAACCTATTAAAATAGAAGAAGGGGTGCTCGTTAGTGTTAAATGATTATTGTGACTAATAAAAAGGTTTTTACAGCAAAAAACTAGAAAATCGTAAGTTAACCATTTATAATTGGGATGCAAATAAAACTACTCTTTATTAAAAATAGGCCATTGAAATCCTGACTTACGTCAAATTAAATACTTAATAAGAATAAGAGTACCAACTAATAATTAATCCTGAGATTCACCAATTCCATTTATAAAATGCATGTCTTATCCTAATTATCCTATTATCAAAATCCTGTTTATAATTTTAACAAAAACTTAATCCTAATATTTACAATAACCCTAGTTCTACAAATTCAACCTAACTCTAACATTTACACCGTATGTACAAATTATTTACAACATTCCAGTATGGTTCAGCCTGAGCAGGGCACAGGCTGACCAGCTTTAGCTCGTCTGACGGAGGGAACGCTAATTTCCCCTTTTTACTCCCTGGAAAAGAGTAAAGACTGCCGTGCCTTACCATAATATGGTATGCGTTCTCTCCTAACATGGTCCAAGACCATATAACCGTTATAAAACTCAAACATTAACATAAGAATGAAAATTAATACTTTAGGTGCCACATCTATGTCAAATTTACGTGCATCAATGCTAAGAAATAGTACAACTATAACTGATTGGAAATCGTCTGCTTGAGATATATTTCTTTGAATACTGTGAAGGATGAAGTCTTTGAAAGTTAAATATTTTTCGACAAAGGGCTGTATAAAGTGGAACTTATCTTCTGTCATCTTTATACTTTCTTTTACTTCTGAAGTGCAGATTATTCGGGGACTTATAGAGCTTATTAGAGTTTTGAACGTTAAATACTTATTGGGTTGAACCTCGCGAACTTTTGTGGTATCGACACTATCTTTAATATCATCAGAAACAGTTATAAGGGTCTTTTCCTGAGCCTCTTCGATTGTAGAATTACTAGATGGAGTCGCGGGTATAGGTTTCTCTTCTGGGCTAATATGGGGTTCCGTCTCCGTTCTTTCTTCGAATTCTTCACTATCTCTGACTTCCGGCTTCGTTTCTGTCTCTACCTCTTCACTTATACTAATACGAGGTTGATTTTCTATCTTGAGCACTTCACTAGGTTCGGTGTTATTATTAATTACTTCTTTATCTTCCGTGGGGGCCGTCTTCTGAATTTGGAGGTCAACGTCTGTGGAGCAGGCTGTGGTTACAGTCGGGCGAAACCTCTCTGTCACTTTATTGAGACTCTCTTCAAAATTTTTATACCTGTTTTCTTCCCTTTCTGTTTTTCTCTAATTGATCCTTAATTGCTCGGAGCATTTTCATTATGTAGCTTCGTTCCTCGTTTTCGACTCTTGAGGCCATAATTGAAAATTGTGTGCGTAAGAAAATACCCCGTATAATAAAATATTCAAAAAATCTTAATGGTGGGTTTAAACGCTAACACAACAAATAAAATAAACGAACAAAATATTATGAAATATACTCAAGCAATAACACAAACAAAAAAAATAGCCACTTTAATAAGATGCGCGAACAGTAGGAGAATATTAATACAGAGGCATAACAAAAACAATAATTAAGAAGAAAGGTCTATAAATTAAATCTAAATGGATACTATTTTGACGTTGTGCGATGATCTATTATATAATCAAAATAATCTAATAACCCTAATGCCACCTAATCAATTAAATTTGATAAAATTAATATTATTATTAATTTAGCTATGTGATATTAAGTATAGTGGATTGGTAAGTACGTCCCCACTATCGGATGCCATTTAAATGCTATGTTTTTGACCGGCTGCTTTTCTAAGGCAGCGGTAGCTTCAAAAACTAGCTTACTTACTATATTTAGTCAATATATAAACTATATTTAATGATACCATTGGATCTCCTTTCCAAAGGTATCGTGTTTACCAATCCAACAGGTGGCATGCAGGGTAAGATTAAAGTAAACAAGATTTAATTAATACATTACTATAACTATTAATTTACACATATAAGTTATATTAACCCATTGCCTAGAACTCTGATTGAGAATACTGAGGGACATTTTACTACCTTTGCCATACAATATTACAAATAACAATATACCTTTGAAACACTTAACCGGCTGGGGAATGTGAAATCAGTCTTAGGTCCCCTTTCTTGGCATCATCCTCCAGCTGCTCTCAGAACACCGACGGCCACCTCCTCTTCTTGTAGGTGGAACCCGACTCACTCTTCTTGAGGATCAAACTTGACTGCCTCTTCGGTTCTTCTCCCTCATTATCGTGGGCCGAGATGGGAAATGCCCCGGTTGGCGGTATAGCCTTTGTGCTATTATTCTTATCTTTACACCCATCTTAATATTCTTGTTGGCCGCCGCTGGGGGGAAACTACCAGAGGTTTCTGGTACCGCTGGAGGGGCCCATACCGATGGGAAATCTAGGGGCTAGGTAAACACCTTTTGATGTTTTGCCGACAAAGGTTCGTTATCATTAATTGTTTAATATTAAAATTATTTAATTATGAACTCCCCTCAGTATCCTCAATACATTACAATATATATATATTGTGTTGAATTAATTAGGCACGTTTCCGTAGAACATTATTTTTATTGTTTTTCATTTATACCTCTTTCTTCCTGTTCCACCATCACAGATGTTCCTTATTTGGAAGCATGCTTCTAAATCTCCTGCATTCATATCATTTTCCGTTTGTAAAGACTGCAAAGTGGAGATTTAGCCGTTTCATGTGTTCAGGCAGTAATAAAAATATTAAAATAAAAATTAATAACATTTCGGGACAAACGAAAAGATAAAAATGAAATGAGTAATTAAAGGAGGGGTTTTCAATCGTCAATATTTTAGTCGTTGCTGGTAAACATGCGAAACCTTGCAGAATATTTTTTCGGCTGTAGTAGAACTCATTCGGTAGTATGTGCGTCTGCTTTGCATTGGTATCGTGAACTTCACTCGATGCGGAGCTGATGAGCTGAGCCGTCATTTAAATATATATAGTTCATAGATTAAAAAAAGCATATTCATCACATCTCCCAGCCGAGAAGAATCCTTTTTATTTTCAGGTGTGAAGCATATTTCTTTTTATAAGTAAATGTTCTATAGATAAGGAGACTTTGCGGATCTTGTCGCAAACAGAAGATAAAGATTTGCCAAACACAAAAAAATAAAATAAAATAAATCGGAAATTACGAGAATCTTGCAGTAAAGATTTAAATAGCTATATTAAATGTCTCTCCCATTGCCTTAATAAGTCAAATTAAGCGGTAAATACTTTTGGATTTTGTTGAGCATTATGCAACTAATTCTTTTCAAGTTCGATTGTTCTAATGGTTGAGTACACCTAACAGACATAGTCACACAGACCATGTTATATTTTTTGGTGTTTGGAATCTAACTACCGACTATAAGACTTTTCCGTAATAACTAAGAAAAGCTTTGAGTTATTTGTGGTGTAGTGGGCTATTGCATTATAGCCATCTACAGTCTAGGTAACGTATTTAAACCTGATAAATGGCTCTAGGAGTTTCTAAAGGGATCAAAGCATCCTTAATTATGATGTCCTTAAGAAGAGAGTTAAATGGTTGTTCAGAGCTAGTGCGATTTCAGGCACTCATTGAAGATTACTTCCTAATTAAAACCTGAGCAGGCAAAATTTATGACTTCCTACATACATAATATTGAAAATAAAATCTTTAGAAAAATCAATGGGCCACCTGTGAAGATGGACAATGGAGAAGATATAAGAATATTGAGATATATGGCCTCTAAAGTGAGCCTGACATTGTTTGCAACTACTAAAGCAGAGAGGTTATGGTGGGCAGGACATCTCGCACAGATGATTGATAATTCAATATCTAAGAAAATACTGACAGTTTGGACGGTGCAAAGTTAGGAGTGGTCAGGCTGCGGTTGTCGAGCTGTGTTACTACTTGCTTAAGGACCTTCGGTGTAAGGCAGTGGATAGCAGCAGCACAAGATAAGGACGCTTGGTGATCGCTAGTGGAGGAAGGCAAGACTCGCTTGCAGGATTGTAGAGCTGACCTAATAATAATACATCATATATAACTATAATCCGCAATTTTTTCATATTTTTGAAATTTTACTATATACTGCAAAAATCTTGGGGATGGGAGGTGGCTGAGTTGGTTAGCGCGCGTTGCCTAGCCCCTACAGATGACCAAAAATCCTACGTAAAAAATAAATGCGGGTTCGAGTATCGATACTGAGGGGGCTTTTAACTCGGCATTTATCCCCCGCCCTCACCCCCGTATAGCCAGCCTTCAGAGGCGAGGAAGAGGTGAACAAAAAAAAAAAAAAAAAACTGTAAAAATCAGTATGAATAGTATTATTGGTGTAAGTGAAAATTAAATAATTTCTAAAATATTTTAAGAAAATCAACTGAATTGAAGGCCTAGTCTGAGGTTAGATAAACAAACGGATTTAGTAACAGCATATATTGTGACTCAGCCACCAAGCGTTAGGTTGAGCACTATACCTAGTGTTCATTTAAGGCGATAGACGTCTACGAGAAAAAGACTGCGGTATTTCTGGCCGTTTAGAACATCCGCTATTCCAAGGTGAACTCTTAACAGGGTGAGCCTTTTCTCACTAGAGAATAATGAACTGTTACTTAAATCACTTTAAATCCGAAATATTTTGCTCAGTAAACATTTTATATATTAATATATAATTTCTTTCTTTTCAACCTTTATGATAAAAATTATTTATCATACTTTTTTGTTTTATTATTTTCAATAATCAACCTTTGTAATCGACCCCCCAAAAAAAAAAAAAAAAAATACCCCCGCTCAACATTTGTGAGCTTACATTTCAAGATGCGTAGAATCCTAATAACAAATAATAAAAGAAGTCCGTTTGTCCGCCCTTCGCCGTCCACCGTCCCTGGTTAAGGAAACTACATTTTTCCAAGCTACTGGACCAATTTTTTTAAATTCGCCGCTAAATACTCATTCATGCAATGATGATCCAGACGTTGATATCAGCTGGTTAGTTTTAAAATGGCGGCTGATTAAACACGATTTAATTCAATAAATCAGTTATTTTTGAAGATAGAGAAAAATGTATCAATGTTTTTTAACTAAAAACAGCGAATAATTATTTAAAAGAGAAAAATAAAGTTGAAATTTTACACATAAATACGCTCACAACTCAGTTGTTTTTGACGATAGAGAAAAGTATGTACAGAGTTTTAGAAACAGTAGAGATATAAAAAAAATAATAATAAAAAAATAAATAAAAAAATTGAAATCTGGCTTATATATACGCTTGTAACTACGTTATTTTCAAAGATAGAGAAAAATGTATCAATGTTTTTTAACTAAAAACAGCGAATAATTATTTAAAAGAGAAAAATAAATAAAAAAGTTGAAATTTTACACATAAATACGCTCATAACTCAGTTGTTTTTGACGATAGAGAAAAGTATGTAAGAGTTTTAGAAACAGTAGAGATATAAAAAAAATAATAATAAAAAAATTGAAATCTGGCTTATATATACGCTTGTAACTACGTTATTTTCAAAGATAGAGAAACAATTCACGATTGTTTTTTAATCTAAAAGCCGCGAATAGTTATAAAAAAGAGAATAAGGAAAAGAAAAATATTGAAAAATGTAAATGTAAGGTATCCTAGAATCAGGAAATTTTATTTGAATGAAAATCGAAACAAAAGAAAAGGAAATAGTAACGCAGTCCTATTTATATGTTTTTTTTTTATTATTTTCGAAAATCAACCTTTGTAATCGACAAAAAAAAAAAAAAAATTACACCTCGCTCAAAATTAGTAGGATCCGAATAACGAATAAAAAAAAATCCATTTCTCCTACCAATACCTTTATAAACAGTTATACCGTAATATTGTTATTTGGGAATAATAAACCATTGTGTAATACTTTGCAGCGTTTTTTTTTTTAATTTATTTATTTTTATTATTTTTTTTTATTGAATTATTTGGTTATCAATAAATTTGATCCATATTTTTTTCACTCATCATTATTGTTTATTGTCCCGATTTTCGGCCAAGGCCATTTTCGGGGATTCCAAATAACATTATTTTTACAAATGAAAATGTTTATATATTGATATAAAATAGATACATACCATTAATCTGTTCCATTTCCTTAAAAAACAACTGAGTTACTCGATTAAATAATTTTTAATCGGTCGCCATTTTAAAACTAATCGGCTGATATCAATGTCCAGGTGTTTAAAATTCGTATGCCAAGGTATTTTCGTACCAAATTTAAAAAAAAATGGAAGAGTAGATACAAAGAAAAGCAGTGGACGGATGGTACTATCTTAAAAAGTAAGCCCTCAAATTTTGAGGAAGGTTTTGTTTTTTGTCAATTGCAAAGATCCATTATTAAAAATAATAAACAAAAAATAGGAAAATATTGACTATTTTAATCATATTATAATACTAGGTGTTTTAATCATATACTTTCTTTTTCGATTGTCTTGAACGATTGCGTTAGAAATTCATCAAATAACTACCTCGTTACTTCATCGTCTAAATGAATCGCTAATTTATGTTACACAATGGGAGGTTTGAAATTTAAATCGACAAGCCCAGCTGTTGGCCAACGGAGGCCGAGTTTTCAGGCATCCAGGACCCGACCGATGGCCGAAGCCATTGCCAATCATCCCGCCTAGAACTCGTCCGACCGCTTCCGATAACGAGATCATCCATTATCCCAATTAATGGAGACATATCTTCAATAACTGGCATTAACTTGAGGATCAGAGGCGAAATACATTAAGCTCGGCTAAGTCAGGGATTTCAAGTTCAAAAACGAAAGTTGTAGCTCAGTCACGTATTGAGAAATAAATATAATAATTATGAATTATATGGAATGCTCCTTATATAGTTCCTTATGATTTAGTACCTGATAAAAAAATAAATAAATGAGACTTCGTTTTGTTTGAAACAATCACAAGGGTCTTGTTAGGGTAAGCGAAGTTATAAAAATTAATATATGGATGAACTTAAACTCTTCCCCATGTCAAAATGGTAATTAAATGGTTAAATTAAAATAAAAAAGGTTAATATTAAAAAGACATTACATTGAGTTAATAAAAATGTAATCTTAAAACGAGAAAAATTTACGACCAGGAAAAACCTTATTAGATTTATAAAAAATTTATACTTCTTTCATTTAAACTAAAATTGTAAAAAAAAAAAAAAAATAAATAAAAAATAAAAAAAAGTTATATGAGTGGTTAGTACCTACAAACTACAATAGAAAATATTCAATTAATAAACAGTTATAATGAAGTAAAAAAAAAAAAGTTCAATTCTATTTATCGGGCCAGTCACTATAGTTCGAACTCTGGTCTATACAAGAATGTTGCTTCAATACGAAGGGTATAGAACGATCTCTGGTAAGACAGCGATTCCTGTTAAATCGACATTCTCTACTAGGACGACGAAACCATGTCCTGGTCGGAAAAAACAAAGAAAAAAAGTTGCTCGACTATAAAAAAATGCGTACTTCCAGTTAGCTGGTTCGAAGAACGGTACTCTCAATAGAGTAGTATGGCGCTGATATATAGACAATCCCTACAATATTCAATAATACAATATACATAAATAACAAAAATATATGTCTCGTTTCATTTGAAAGTCTTTAGTTTAAATTTTGATTATCCGACAAATTTCAAAGACAAAAAAAATTAATTTTGAGGCTCTTAATAGGTCTGGTTACAATATACTTATCATTATTAATATTTTTTATATTCTGGTGTGCGTACCCCACAAATTTCACTTACTTCCCAACTTCAATTATATTTTTACACTATCCGCTATTCTGTGCCATTTGTAATATAGCACTAACGATGAAACATATTGGACTTGGATTAAACCTTCGTTTTTTACAAAACATTAAAACGAGTTCCCATACAATAATCGGATTAAAAAATATTTAACTTAAATATTTAAAATTAAATATTTCATTAATATGTAAGTAAAAGTAAACAAATAATAAACAATATATATTATAGAATACTTATTATTAGTATTTCACAAAAAAAAAATAATAATAATAATAATTAAAACTAGCCATCAATAGTGATGAAACAATACGCTAAATGTCAATTTTGAAAAAAATAAAAGGGATATATCAATTCAAAACATCCTATGTTGGGATTAATCGACCTCATTAATCAACACCCTTAATCAAACAATGAACCTTATATTATATCACCACTTTCAATATATCTATGTCAAGTTTTGTTAATTAATTTTTGTTTTTCGGTAAGTTAAATCGAGCATAATAGTCTTAACCCTTATTCCATAATCTTCTTTCAGACTCGAATAGACGTATTCAGGATCCTCTGAAGGAGCCTGATCAAAGCGAAGATTAGGGTTTCGTAATAGATCTATCTTATCCAGGTCAGCCAATTATTTTTTTTTTATGTTCCTATAGCAAGTTAATTGCTGGTTTTCAAGTTCTCTTTAAGTATTGGTAAAAATTTAAATGTCAGAACAAGTTATAAGGAAGAGTGTACGAACAATAACGCAATACAAAACTTCATAAATATTTTGAAGATGAAATACTGAAATGCATCTATAACGTTTCGTTTTTCTTTCACTCTCTTCCTCTCTCTCTCTCTCTCTCTCTATATATATATATATATATATATATATATATATATATATGTGTGTGTGTGTGTGTGTGTGTGTGTAGACATAGCGTCTACATAAACTACCAGTCACCAGATTAGTTTAAGGCAAAACCGGTTATCATTAAGAACAGTTGGCAGAACAAGATTCGTTTCATAAAATAACTTCGATGGGATAGAATGGAAATGAAAAACGATATCTCGTAATAATATAAAGACAACTAGAATTATTAGTGCATGTTTTAATATAATATTTCTAGTATAGTAACGCTAATGTAAAGCTTAAAATACAAAAGATCGTTAAAATACTTGACTTTGTCTTATAAATACAATAAGACCCATAGTAGTTTTTTAAAGGATAAAAAAGCATTTCCTGTAAGCGGAATGTTAAGAATTTATTTCTCTCTTTTTTTTTTAACTAACGACTTGATATGTTTTGCTTTAAAATGGTGTTTTGTAGAGATTCTTCATAGATACAAAGGACGTTTTCCAGACTGCATTCCAGTTTATATACGAGATAAGAAAAAATTAATAATAGTCCAAAATGATTTAATGCTATTAAACACGCAATAACACCATCAGGTATTGTGCAACATGCTTCGGGACGTAATAATACTCTAAATCTTTCTTTTGAATTATGTAATAGCGAATGGTAAATAATTCACCAGATTGAATTTATCTTATTCATTTATAAATTTCGGAGAACAGTTAAAATGAAATAGTATTAAATTATAAAGGATAAAATTTTAAAATAATTGTAAATAAATTGTTTATTCATAGAAATGTTTGTATTTTATACATACGCATTTTATCAATATTATAAAACAGTTTACAAATTATTTTATTTATAAAAAAATTGGCCAATATGTTATATTTGTTTGTTGTTTATTTATTTAAGGTCGCTTTATACTACTGTGGCGAATCGGACGATCCTACAGTAGGAGTCCTAAATTTTGCCTTTCCAGGTTTAATCAGGATAGGGATTTTTAACGAGTACCTGACATCGCACAGGATCCTTTTTGCTTCCTCTCCGAAGGAGTTATTATTCCCATTAAAAAATCCTAGGACCATCTGCGGGTTTGAACCCCTGACCGTTAGCATAAAAGGCTATTATGCTAGCAAATATAGGTGATTCCTTAATGTGTTATATATTTGATCTTAATGTAAAATGAAGGTGATTAGAAAAACATAAAATTATAAAGTAAAGTCTGAAAAATATTAAAACCGGTTGTTCAAGTTCTAGCAATACCTTACTGTCACTTGCACTGTTTGTTTTTTTACCATTGTCATACATTCGATTATAATGTTGTTGTTCTTTTAAATTAATTTACTACTGTATTAAAAAACACAATGGGTAAATATGCTGTATGAAGATAAGTCATGAAAATGTCTTGAGAAAGAACTACCCAGTGGTAGGTAGTACTTCTCTATTTTAAAGCAGCAGGTCCCGAGACCACCTTCTTTTTAATCGCCTCGGAGGGTGATCAGGGATATCTAAGGAACATAAATTAGGGTCAAGTGGGTTTATGTGGGCAGGGAGCTTAGAATGAAAAAAAGGTGTATCTATCACGGGTTATGTCTGCAACAAATGGGGTGTTAAGGTCATTATGGAGGAGGTGATTTGTGACAAAATAAGGGGCATTCAGGATTTTGCAAAGTATTTTGGATTGTAAGGATTGGATGCGGGAGGAATTAGATGGTTTATTAAAGCCCCAAAGGTCAATTCCATATGTCCAAATAGGTCTGGTAATAGTGGTGTAAATGGGTCTTTCGTAATATACTGAAAGTTTTGAACGTTTGTCTAGTAAGTGTAGTAGTAATCGGTATCTTTGAGCAGTTTCTTGTCGTTTCAGTCTTGTGTGAGGGTTCCAAGTAAGGCACTTTTCAAGATGGAGATCTAAGTATCGGATTTGTTCTACAGGAGTAAGGGTGATGTTATTAAAGGATACTGGGGGGCAGAAAGTCATCGGTTTGCGACGAAGGGTAAAGGTGTTTTGGTGGGATTTGTTGGGATTTAGTTTAATTCTCCAATTTTGACACCATTCTTTAATGGCTGTGATGTGGGACTGAAGGGTTAATTTTTATGTTAAAATAAAAAAGTCGGAAATATCCATAATAATATAATAATATTGATAATTAAAGACCAAAAACTAATTATCGAATGTGTTTCTCTAGTATTTTTCGTTACATTGTATGTTACTTATTCAGATTATATTCAGACTTTTCTCCAACTGATTTATGTTTATTAGCTTTTTGATCGTCTCACTAGATCTTACCACAATTTTTATTACATTTTTAATTCTTAAATATTTATTAGAAAAAAATAAAAAAGTATTAAATTCCTACGTCAATAGGTAATTAATAAAAATTATTATAATCATAAATTAGAAAACTAGTCTTTACACAACTCTTATGATGTTACATTACAAAATTATTCTTCGAATCGTGCGTTTCACTAGTCTACAGTAATTAGGTTGTTTCCGGTTGTGAAATCAGAATTTGAGTTCTGCAGTGGATTTGTTTACCTGGCTGGCAATGGAGAGTAGGGAGGTATTCTGATTTCTTAAAATAATCAATTTTAATACTTTTACTGTTAGAATGAATTTATATTTTTCAATTATTTTGTGAAGTAAATACTACTGATAAAATAATAATCAATCACACAGGATATTTTTATTTTATTTTTATCACATCATTCGATTGTGCAAGTTATGAGGGTCCAATAATGTTCTTTTTCAATGTTGTTATTGTAATACATAATTTCTAAGAGCCCTTTTGATATTTTAAAATAATTAAATAATTAATATTATTTAATTAAATATAATAAAATATAATAAATTGATATTATGGCTATTTTTTAAATTTCTCTATGAAATATAGAGTAAGAAGCAGAAAAGCGATAGTAAAAAACTTTTGCATCTGTTTTCAAAAACAAATTAGGACCTTAAATTCCACACACTGATATGAAATGTAGACCAAAGAGGAAAAGTTGTATGAACTGAAATTAGGTATCATGTGCCTATTAATAGAAACCCATGACTTTTCAGATTTTTTCCACGTCTACCTAATCAAAAATAGGCTTTTCGCAAGAAACAAAACAATTTGAATGAGCATAGATTTTAAATATAATTGTACGATTAAAAACAGAATCCTTTTATGAGGAATACAAACCTAAAGACATAGAAAATTAATATAATAGCAATAGAATTTTCCTCATTATTACCGTGGTCTAATAAGTGTTAAGACTGAAAAATAAAATAAATAAAAAACTGACACCATTTCACTATTTTCTCAGGTTTCATAATGTGTCTTTGAGTGTAAGTTATTAAGCTTTATTGACGCAGCACTAAAATCTATGCTATCTGATAATAGTAGACTAGTTTACAAAAACAATGAGTCATTTTTTACAAATGTCAACTATAAAAGATTACTATAAAACAATGACAACACCGCAGCTAGAGCAGGTGTTTCAGGCTGCTCTTAATAAAACAAATGTAGAAATAATGTATTATTAAATAACAAATAGAGGTCACCTGTGGTGTAGTGACTAGTTTAACAGCCTTCTATCCCAAGTTCGCGTGTTTAGTCCCGACAGATGGCCCTAGGTTTTTTTAACAAAAAAATATAATGAAATAAAATGGATAGATCTTCTTATGAAGCCAAGTTTTTCTTTGAACCTAGATATTCGATGATTCAAAAAGGTGAAACCACTTTGAGCCAAAGTAACGCAAGACCCTTCATGAGTTGTTGTGGCAAAGGTTTTTTTTTTTTTTATTTTTACCTATCTCAAGGTTCCGGAAATTGCTGGATTACTAATTATTCTGTTATACCCGTTCAGATCCTGGTCGAGAGACCCCAGGGGAAAACCTGGTATTTGGCTCCTTGCATAGCTGTTACTCTAGAGACAGTATGATCTTGACTATGAACTGAACTCCAATCATCATCTTGTTTGTACATTATATTTTCCTTTCTTTTCAAAACGTGACATCTAAATATTTAGTTTCCATCAGCCAAGTCACTGCTAATTGTTTAATCCAATTAATACCAGAATGATTAGCTAATTGCTGAGAGCCCGCCTTCTTTTATAAAAATAGGTCTCAAAGGTCAAAGCTTAATATATTCCACACAGATCAAGAAACGTGAGTCGCTGACGTTACAAAACCTATCTTATCGCTTCCCTAAACAGAAAAGTGAAAGGTCTCTGCTATACTTATATTTTCTTTTGAAGCACCTTTTTTTGTTCCTTTAACTGTTTCCTAATAAACATGTGTTGAAGCCTGTCCACCCTCCTTTTTTTTTTTTTTTTTTTTTTTTTTTTAAATTAAACGATATTGATAGAATTATTCTTGAAATTCTTATAAAATAACTTGATATACAGGTGTTTCAGCAAGGACTTGATCGCTGACAGATAAAAAAGCTCAGGAGTTGCAGGTCTATCGTGAGCCAAGTTCCCACCATAAAGTTAACGGTCGATTTGAAAGATTGTGGGCCGTTGAGGGTCAGCCCAACCACGAATCAGACCCCGGGCCACGGAAATTTAGTGCCTTGGTCAAATTTCAAAGCTTTGGCAACCCTCAACACGCAACGCAATATCATCATGTTACACGCCTCTTTTTCTTTTTCACTAATTTAAATGTATCCACTGTTTCCTTTTGCTATCCATTATCCAGTAATTATATTTCGAAAAATATCAAAAACAATGAAAAAAAAAAATTGGTAATCAAGGACCTACGAATGTAGAACATTTATAGCGAATTTCGATGGAAAAATGTGTTTCAGATTAAAAAATTAACAAAGAAAATTGATATATTTAATAATCCCTTAAGTTTATGCCCTTTTAATCTTTATGCATTACGTTTAACAACATTAATGTTAAGGAAACAATTTTCAACAACAAGTTCTAAAAGCTTTAGCTTTCAAATGATATATCATACATCTATAAATCTATGATGTTAAAATAAACAAATATTTTTTTAAGTAAGATATTTTTACTATGGTATTATTATTATTATTATTTTATCTTATTTTATTATTTTTATTTTATATGCTGGAGATTTAATATTGAAGCGGAGTTTCATATGGTTGCCATAGGATGTCATGTGATAATTATGATGATCATTATTAATATATAATTTTGTTTTGTTTTATATATTTGAATTAATATGAGAGATAAACAAGAAAAGAATAAAATGATAAAATTAATTTAGGAAAAAAAAATATTAATCTATTTTTATGTTTATCGCATGTTAAGATTTTCAAGATGTTAATATGTTTATATCAAAAATTAAAATTAAAAAAAGTAAACTGTCTAATTAGGAATCCAATTAAGTTGGGCAGCTTGTTCAATAAAGTGTATCTCTCTTGGCCGTTTCCAAAAAGAATTAGATAAATTTATTTCATTTTCGTATTTTACAAAGGTTCGGCCTCTAGGGCCATTATCAAGTATCTGTAGAACAATTATATTTGTATGATATTTCTATACTTTTTACATCTAATTTTAACATTTAAATTAATTTTTTTATCAATCGTGTATTTTTCTAAAAACGTTTACCCATCAACTTCTTTTGGGAACGACCAAATATATATCTTACAAAAATTAAACAAAATGAAAACTTGGGACGATGGTGAGAAAATCAAAATATTATTTTATTTTTCCTCCTTCAGTAAGTTATCGAATTCGTTAAATTGTATGAATACCCGTGTTTTATTAAAGGTAACATGATCAGTTTTTTTTGGATATACAAAATTAAAAATATTATAGACGAAGACTATTAAAAAAATGTGCATTTCAGCTCTGTCAGACTACTTCATACAGAATGGAAGGTTCTAAAAGATAACGAACACATCGGTAACTCAATTTTATCAACATCGTCTGGGTTCATTAGTTTTTAGACATGTAGGTAGTGGAATCACTAAGGTGAAACAGACGCATATTTTTACTATTATTTGGTATTTTTAATGTAGATAATTTTTAATTCCAATCCGTCAAGCGTCTTGATGATGTGGATTTAACTCATAGAATAATATGATGAATGAATTTAAAATAATTTTCATTTTAGTGCATTTAATCACTTGAGAATTTTAAAAAAATGTTTAAGCAGCATATGCCTGTCTCTACTTTGATAATTTAATCGTATTACTTACTTGGTTTTCAGGGGTCATCTGTGGTGTATTGGCTAGCATAACTGCCCAAAATAGCAGATTCAAACCTGGTTGGTAGCCTTGGGATTTCAGTAGGAGTAAAAATTCCTTAGTTGTGCTGTTCTTCGGAGGGAATATAATAAGGTTGAAATAATAAAAATTGAATGTTGAATGTTGAAACAAGAAGAACGGCTATACAAATTGAAAAAAACTTAAGGAGAAAAGAGAAAAATGTTTTTAACAATCCGAACATTAAAATATGGGTGTATAATATACTATAATAATATGTGTTAAGGACAGTGTTTTACACAAAACGAAGTGAGTATTCACATTACAACACCCACCTACTCTTTTGTTCTGTTTAAATTTGTTACATATCCTGACGGACACAAAACCTGAGAGTCTTTTATTTTGAATCTAATGGTGGCCGTAGACCAAGTCAGTGCGATATCAGCTACTCGTTAAAGATCTCTTTCCTAATTAAAGCTGGATAGGCAAAGTGTAGGACTCCCAGTCTACCATCGGCCGATAAGTTACATCAGAATAAAGTGACGTTAAATGAAGGTACAAACTTGTTTTTTCTATTTAAATATCAATTTTCACCTGTCCATGATACAAGGACAATTAACACACGTGCCAGAGTAATGGGAAGTGCTGACATTTTAGGCATGTGGAAGGATCAGTACCCAGCAGTACCTATTTTCTGACGTGATCAAATATTAATTAAGGAATGAGATCTACCATCCAGCACCTTCTGAATCTCCTTCTCAAATTCATGGATTTGTTTTTTGTAGCCATATATGTGATAAATCTGTTTGTATGCCATGTATGATATTTTAAAATCGATCATAATGATTACTTACGTGTTCGTTGGTGATTTTTATGTGTTAAGGACAATGTTTTACACAAAACGAAGCGAGTGTTCACATTTCAACACCCACTTATTGTTTTTGTGTTCCCTGACTGACAAAAAACCCGAGACTCTTTTATCTTGAAGCGAAGGGTGGCCGTAGACCTGTCAATCAGAAAGCAATCTCGTACGAGGTGTGTAACGAAACCATTATAGCAGGCGAAGGTTCTGGCTCGCTAACGGCCTGAGGGGAAATGGAAGGCTCATTGTGAGAGCGCGCGGCAAGGCTGCAAACTAAATCAGTGCCATTGTTTCCGTTTTGGGGAGTAAGCTCAACGCTCCTAATTAAGATTACTTCATCTATCCTATTGAGACTCCTAAAGTTTGTTCGGACTGCTTTCATAATATCATTGGCTACTAGAACAAGATCATTCAAAACAGTGCTTCAGCTGTAATCGTGAAAATTTTCGAAATTCAGTTTTTAACGTTATAGAGCCCCCTGAGTCCAAATGACCAAGAATCGACAAAGGTCTGTGTGTATATGTGTCCGTGTTTGTGGTAAGTCTAGCACGAAAACAAAAAGTACAAAACTGAGATTTTATATTTAAGACAACTATAAGCCCGAGATGATAGAGCAGCTTTTTCAATTAAATCGACTGACGGAAAGTGCTACTTTATACCATGCATTTTGCACTTGTTTTACGATTTTATCCAAAATGGCTCTAATTATTTTAATTAAACTCGCTATTTATGTTAAATTTAATGGGGTTCAATATCATGTAGGTTTCATTCTAATTGCAACACTCTAACAGGGCTTAAGTGCTGATATTTATTTTTTTATTTTTCAAAAGTATCTTTAATTTTGTAGATTTATAAGAATTACCCATATCCTGTTATTAGGGTTCATAAAAAGCAACTTTTGAACTTAAGAACAGTGGTATAGATGTCCATAAGATTTATCTTCGGCACCTCGAAGAGGTCTTCAGTGACCCACTTATACAGCGAGTTGAAGTGGCTCCTACCTGCTATACGGAGGAAATTTTTTTCGGATCATGCCTTTACCAAATCATAAACTCCCAGCACCCTCCATACATTCACAGCATCCTTAAATTTAAATCCTCAGTCCACTCTATCGAAACTAGATCCCGTCATTCCGACCTTAACATTCCCACCCATAGAACTAAATCTTTTGATCACTCTTTTTATATCAGTTCTACAACCCTCTGGAATTCCAACATTCGCCATGCTTCTTCCTTTCTCATTCAAATCTCACCTTTTCCAACATCTTTTGGCATCCCAAATAGATGCTCAACAAATGTGAATCTGCAACTGACTTATTTTTATTTTAATACAAGTTATAATTATCTATTTTACCCTAACCCTAGCAGTGTGGAATAATTAATTTTTTTTTGTTTTTTTTTAATAATTCCCTCAACCCTATTAGTAACCTTTAGGATATTTCTCTTCTTTCTTTCCTTTTTTTTTTTTTCTTGTGTGTTTATTATCCATACTTTTTGTACATGAATGTATATAAGTCTAGGTAGTGTTTAGTTTTTCTTTTTTGCACATTTGTAAATAAAAATTAATTTCATTGTTTATTTTGACCAGACCTATATATGAATATCTACTGTTCATTTCTGTTATTCTTAAGGGACATAGTCCAAGAATAAAGTTTTTTTTTTATTATTATTATTATTATATACCGTTGGAGCTAAAGAATTAAAAAAAAAAATCTTATCCTCTATATAGAAAATTGTAAAATGTAATGGAGAATGAAAAGAAACGTGATAAAACAAATTGATTCTGGTAGATTATTATATAATGGATTATTTAATGAAATAAATGTTTCTAACTAACTAAATGAAACACAATATAATTCTTTGACCTTTTTCATCTCTACCTTTATTTATTTATAAGTTCACTAGGGTACAAGAATTCCTCTCTTCACCAATACCTCTCTCTCTACCGCCGAAAGCTGTTAATCCCTCTGAGGTCAAATTCCTTATAAATAAACTAAAACCTCATAAATCTCCTGGCCACGACCTCCTCAGTTCCAAGATCATTCGACAACTACCTGAAAAAGCAATTATTTTCCTTACTTACCTTTATAATTGTATCCTCCGCACAGCCCACTTTCCTCTGTTGTGGAAACACTCCATTATTATCCTCTTTCTTAAACCTGGTAAACCTCCCAACAACTCCTCATCCTATAGACCGATCAGCCTCCTCCCTATCCTTTCAAAATTATTTGAAAAAATCCTACTTAAGCGTATCCTACATTTAATTGAAATTCCTTCCCACCAGTTCGGATTCCGCTCTGGGCATTCCACTGTACAGCAAGGTCTAAGAGTAGTAGACCATTTATCCTCTGCACTCGAAAACAAGCAATACTGCACTGGTGCCTTTCTGGACATTGCTCAGGCATTCGACCGGGTCTGGCACGATGGCTTGCTTTTCAAACTAAAATCCCAATTACCCCAATCCTTATATCTAATCCTAAGATCCTATCTCGCTAACCGTTCCTTCAGAGTCCGTTGTGGTTCAGAGTTCTCCACTTGTTACCCAATCGAGGCCGGCGTACCTCAAGGAAGCGTCCTAGGTCCTATCCTCTATATTTTATTTACAGCTGATATACCTTTAGATCCTAATACCTTCCTAGCATCTTTTGCCGATGATACTGCCATTCTTTCAACCCATCCAGACCCAGAACTGGCATCTTCCCATCTACAGAGCCACCTCTCCTTGATTGAACATTGGTGCGACAAATGGCGTATCAAAGTCAATCAATCCAAAAGTAAGCATGTCACCTTCACCCTCCGACGCAAATCCTGTCCACAAGTTCATTTTAACTCCATACCACTTCCCTGTTCCGACACAGTCCGGTATCTGGGTTTCTTACTAGACAAACGACTGACCTGGAACCCACATACTCGACTTAAAAGACAAGAGCTCAACAGAAGATACGGACAATTATATAGACTACTGAACAGAACATCACAACTTTCCATTGAAAACAAACTATTGATTTACAAGACAATTCTCAAACCAATGTGGACCTACGGAATTGAACTATGGGGAACTACTAAATTTTCGAACATCAAACGTATCCAATCCTTTCAGTCCAAAGTCCTTAGAACAATAGTCAATGCTCCCTATTATGTTACAAACAAGACCTTACATCATGACCTTAAGATCCCTTACGTCCTTGATCTCATCCCATCTAAATTCTCAACCTTCCACCAGAAACTTACTCTTCTTCCTAATCCTCTGGCACAATCCCTATCTAGTACCAACCATCCTTACAACCCTCCTCGTAGGCTGAGGCGGCAGTGGCCGAGAGATCTCCTATAAAAATGCAACTGGAGTGCTGGCAATGGCCAACTTCTCCACTCATGCCTGAGAGTGTGTGGCTCTAGCGCCCTCACTCAGTCTCCACTGGCTAGACTGGTGACGCGACTGAATGAGAGGCGCTGGGAACTCATGGTGTTGTGCCACTCCATCCACTTCTGGATATAGGGGTTCGATTCGGAGTTCCCAGGGGCAGTATGTAAATAATGTATATAGGTATGAATGTGGCCAAGATTTTATTTACTTTATATTTTATTTTTAGTTTACTTATCTTATTTCATCTTATGTTGTTATATATATATATATATATATATATTTTCTTTATTATTATTATTTATTTATGCATTATTTTATTATTACATTTTTTAATTTATTTTTTTTTAATTTTTTTTTTTTATTGTTATGTCTGTTTTGTTTTGTTTTTTACTCTGTACATATGGTATGAATGACTTCTTTTAGCCCTAATACTTATTGCCCAAGATAGTGGCAGATTGTATTATTTCTCAATAAAGCAATATTATAGATAGATTTATAAGTTCATGAACTGATTTTAACAAGGTAGGAAATTGAAAGTAATGTGTTGCTTTTATTTTATTTTATTTTTTTTTTCATTAAATGTAAAATCTTTCATTATACGACGTTTGACTATATTCTTACTTAATAAAAACCTCATCCCATTTTGCCTTCACCACCCCATGGAACTTCTGGGTGGAGTAAACGTATTCAGTTTTGGCTATTCTTACTTCTTTGGGCATGTTATTTGAAATTTGAATAAACAAACTTAACATTCGGTGATAAATTATAATTGTATTCGTTGTATATAAATATAGTAATACGAAGGATACGACTTGTATAAAGCAATATTAACAGGCAATTTGAATGCATTGAATGCACAGTACACAATTCTGTCCAATAAGTAGAACTTCTAATGTGAGAACGTAATTTCACGTTAGCCTTTTTTTTTTTTTTGTTCATAAAGGTAAATTTTTAAATCGTTATCAAGACTTAGATATCTTCCTATTTTTTACCTCACCTTACAAGAAACTGTATACATTATCTATCTAAATAAAAATTAATTCCTATTTTTCTTGATAACAGTATCTCGCATAAAAGGATGGACCAATTTCTCTAATTCTTTTTTGTTTTGTTTGTTATTGTCAGATAAAGGTTCTTATGAAAAAAAAAATAGATAAGTTAATATGGTCGTTAAGTTTTCTTTAATTATCTAAGATTTATTATCTTTATAATATAAAGATAATATAATATAAGATAAGATTAAGATAATTATAATATAAGATTAAGATTGAAATGAATTGAATTAGTTCTGTAGTTCGGTGAGTTACCTAAAGCAGCATGAAGTGAGTGTATTAAAATACTTTAATGAAGAAATGGCAGTGGTGACAAAGAGGTAGCTGGTGCTACAAATAATTTGTTATACAATATCTATTACATCTTTTCATTATCTCTTTACCTTTATAGGTTCAGTGTCAAATATATATTATCTAAGAGGTTCCTTATTGCTCACCTCGGATTGTAATATTGATAGTTAAGACAGTACTTCGTCTGTTGGGACAGCTAGTAAGCAATAAAATATTCAAGGTAAATGCGTTGTTAAAACACCTTTAGCTGTAAATACTTCATGATTACCAATGTTTATATCTCAGAAGTCCTCTAGTTATATAACAGGGATGTAGATAAAGAGTGGTGAGATATCAGAAAACTAAATGTTATAGGTGGAAATAGTCAGGAGTCAAGTCTTTTTTTTTTTTAATATTTTAATTTTCCCGACGTTTTGGCTCAAGCTTGTGAGCCATCATCAGGGCTACAAACATCAGAACAAAAGAGATACTTATTAATGTGATAATGAAAATTTTTTGAAAGTAGTGATAATGATAGCATTAAAAATAACAGAAAATATACTAACATACTTAAATATTATAGATACTTATAATAATTATATGATACATAATATGATGATGATAAGCATAAAAAAGTAACTTTAGACTTTAATACAGAAGTAAAAAAATAAATAAAGAAAAAAGAAATATTTTATATATTAACGTACCATTACTGAGCCGTGGCCGAGCATAAACTAAGGAAAACCGAAAACATAGGTGGTAAGAAGGGAGGTTTGTTGTAATAACCCCTGACGGTTTTCCCCTATAAATATAAATACTACAGCTTGTCTTTGTTTTATAAAGTTTTACAAAATTATATAATGGAACAACAAAACAAAATATGTAGAATAAGACTCAACATTTTTAACAGAAAATTATAAACTCTAGAATCTGAGGTATGTAAAAGAACCACGAGGTATACAAAAAAAATAAAATAAAATAAGTTTTATAAACGAAAAGAAAAAGATATAGTAAATAAAATGTAAATTATACAAGCAATTTATACAATAAAGTAAATACTCGTATAACTTAAGGAGACGGAAGATGTTGCCATATGAGGGAGAGTTTTTTTCTTTGTCTGTTTTATGATTGACGGGTACACAATTTTTTTCCATATGCTATGCACACGTATAGCTTCGGAGAGGAGTCGCTTAAAAAAAAAAAAAAATACTGACTCCTGATTATTCCATCTATAATAGTTTCAACAATCGACTATACATCCTCAATATAAAAAACTAAATGCTTTATTATAAAGCCTCATAGTGGAACCCCAAGCACTGGAAGGAGATCAGGTCACACTATCCGAGAGGCATGGAGGCTAGGTAAGGACTCCGAAGTTGCCTCACCGATGGCTATCTGGAGTGGATACATGGAGTGTGGTTGGGATGGATACTGGGGCGACCTCGCTCCTGACCTAGCCCACGGCCTCGCCACTTTCCCTCCTCTCAAGGCCGGCTGATTCATTGGACACCTGCCCTCCTCCGGTCACACCACACCATCGCCGATCCTCAAACCGCCGATGAAGATTCATTCGCAAAGTAGGAAGAAACCTTCATTTTACGAATAGAGACTACCATTACTCGTAAAAAATCTGGTGCGGGTAACGCACGACTTTCATTAACCTCCGTTTTAAAAATCGATTAAATAATTTTCAAATACAGTTAGAGATAAAAATTAGTTTGTTTGTTTATTTATTTAACGACAATTTATGCTACTATGGCTAATCGGACGATTCTACAGTGGGAGTCCTAAATTTTACCTATCAGGTTTTATTAGGATAAGGATCTTCAACGAGTACTTGACATCGCACAGGCTCGGGACCCCCTTTTAACGTCCCCTCCGAAGGACGGCATAACTAAATATTGCATACTCCCATTAAAAAATCATAGGACCACCTGCGGGTTTGGACCCGTGACCTTTGGCATAGGATAACAATTAGTGAAACTATTAAAGAATTAATTGAATTGAATTTCTATAGAAACGTGTGTGTATTATTAAAAAATCTATACTAATACTATAAAGCTGAAGAGTTTGCTTGAACGCGCTAATCTCAGAAACTACTGGTTCAAATTGAAAAATCCTTTTTTTGTTGGATAGTCCATTTATCGAGGAAGGCTATAGGCTATATAACATCACGCTGCGACCAATAGAAGCAAAGAATCAGTGGAAAATTTGAAACTAAAAAAAAACGGGGGAAATTAACCTCGCATCCCAACGATTCCAAATGATTTACCTTTTAATTTAAAAATAATTCAATTTCCCGGTGTTATATTTTGCCGTAACAATTAATAAATCACATGGGCAAACATTTAAACACGTCAAGATTGGGTTGCGGAGAAAATCAGTATGTTCTTCTGCCACAAGAAAATAAAACCAAAAATATCATTTAGAAGTACTTTAAAATATTGGGTTGTCCGAAAAGTTCGTAGAGATTTTTAAAATAAAATTTACCTTTTATTTTGTCTACTAAAAATGAATCACGAAGCTAATGTTTATTGATGTTTATACTATCCATGCCTTTAATCCTCATGGAATTAACTATTTTTACACACTGAATTCGTCTTTATTAAGGCTCAGTAGTTTGGTTTATTACAAACCAACATGAGTGACGGTTTGGTTCATTTTCGGCATATTATGCTGTTCTTTTTTAAAAAAAGTAAAAAAGCATCCCAAACTGCAAGAAAGATTCGTGCCGTGTATGGCAGCAATTCAATTGCTGATAGCACGGTTCAGAAGTGGTTTTCGCGGTTTAGATGAGGAAATTTCCATTTCAAAGACTAACCTCGGGCTGGCCGGAGTTCAACTCTTGACAACGAGGATATTATGATGTTCATCGCAAACAATCCACGAATTACTTCCCGTGAGATAGCTGCGGAGTTAAGAGCCTGTAAATCCTCCGTTTTTTTGATCATCTAAAGAAGGCCGAGTACGTCTGTCGTAACGACGTTTAGGTTCCCCATGAGCTCAGTGAAAGTGGGAAAAAAAAATGTGGAGGATCCATTTTTGAAACGAGTTGTTACTGGTGACGAAAAACGGATTCTCTACATCAACACCAGCCGAAAAAAATCTTGGGGGTTGCCTGCAACGTCGCCGCTCGCACAACACCAAAGGTGACCGGCTTGCATCCAAGAAAGGTGATGCTCAGTATTTGGTGGAATTGGAAGGGACCCTTACGTTTTGAGCTCCTTCCACAAAACCAAACTTTAAATACTGACTTTTACTGCGCTTAGTTAGGTTGATTGAAGGCAGCAATTGAAGAAAAACGGCCAGAGTTGACAAATTGGAAAGGAGTGCTATTCCACCAAGAAAACGCTAGGCCCCATGTGTCTTTAAGGACTCGGCAAAAGTTATAAAGCTTCAGGTGGGATGTTTTACCCCAACCGATGTACTATCCTGACATTGCTCCTTCGGATTTCCATCTTGCCCGTTCCCTCAAAAATTTTCTACGAGGGAAATCCAACTTATCAGAAGATGACGTAAAAACGGACCTTTTATTGTTCTTCAGGTGTAAGGACAGTGATTTTTGAAAAAAAGAGATAATGGACCTTTTAACCCGTTGGGAAAGGATAATCGCTAACGGTGGTAACTATTTTATAGATTAAATGAATAAATTTTAAGCAGTTCATCAATTTTAATTTTTGTCCAAATTTCTCTACGAACTCTTCGGACAAACCAATATATTCTTTTTAAAACGTCTTAATAGCCATCATAATAACAGAAATTGACGCAGACGAAGTCGCAGGCAACAGCTAGTCTATTATATTATTATCTAAAATCATCAGTTAGTTTTATCGGCTTTTCATCACTATTTATTAACTTTTACAAGCTCGTGTATGATACTTTTTTTTTTTAAATCTTTAATATTCTAACGGTATATTACACATGTATATTACTGTTCTTATGTTCAAAAATAAAAAATTGCATAAAAAAAAATTATTTCAGTTGTTTCCTTTAGTTAGGTATTTAATTCATTCAATTTATATATGTACCTGTTTTTCATCACTGGTAACAAGATGATACGGTTATTTTTATATAATCTACAAAATTAACGGTACTTTAGAGGAAGAAAATTTAAAATATCGGCATTTAAGCCCTGTCAGACCATTTTTATCCAAATAAAACCTACATGATATTAAAGCCTATTACATTTTACATTTATATAGCAAGTTTAATCAAAATCGTCGGAATCGTTTTTGAGAAAATCGAAAAAAGGTGCAAAATGCGTGGTATAAAGTGCCTCTTCTGGTAAGCTCATTTTGATGAAAAAGGTTTTGTCGCGTCTCAGGCGTATGATTGTCTTAAATATGAAATTTCAGTTTCATAGGACTTACCGTTTCAGCCCGGGAGTTACCACACACTCACAGACCTTTTTGCGGGACTTGGTTATTTGGACTCAGGGGACCCTAAAAGGTGTATTTCCGTTGAAAACTAGAATTCGAAACTTTTCACGATGGCAATACTTTCCCTTACTATATATAGTAAGTGAAAGTAAAATATTATTCTACTTTACGTCGGTGGTTCCTTAACTACTAGGTAGCTTCAATTGATACAAAGAATTTCAAAACAATCCATTATTGCAAAAATGTATACATCTCTGAGCAGTTTTATATATACTTCCAGACCGCCCTCCATACACTAGGCATCAGTAAATAGGGTATAAAGGGAAAAAATTCTAGAACATTACAGGCATTTCGGAATTTTAACAGCCTGTTGTTCTGCCAATTGGTCTGTTTTCTACATGTGGGTTGTATTGCTTTATATTATCCCTACATTGTCTAGATGTTTATCTTTTTTTACTTTCACTTACTATATATAGTAAGGGGAAGTATTGCGAGCGTGAAAATTTTGGAATTCCAGTTTTCAACGGAAATACACGTTTTAGGGTCCCCTGAGTCCAAATAACCAAGTCCCGCAAAAAGGTCTGTGTGTGTGTGTGTGTGTGTGTGTGTCTGTGTGTGTGTGTGTGTGTGTGTGTGTGTGTGTGTGTGTGTGTGTGTGTGTGTGTGGTGGTAACTCCCGGGCGGAAACGGTAAATCCTATGAAACTGAAATTTCATATTTAAGACAACTATACGCCCGAGACGTGACAAAACTTTTTTCATCAAAATGAGCTTACCAGAAGAGGCACTTTATACTATGCATTTTGCACCTTTTTTCGATTTTCTCGAAAACAGTTCCGACGATTTTGATTAAACTCGCTATATCGATGTAAAATTTAATGGGCTTTAATATCATGTAGGTTTTATTTGGATAAAAATGGTCTCACAGGGCTTAAATACCGATATTTTAAATTTTCTTCCCCTAAAGTACCTTTAATTTTGTAGGTTCAATAATAATAACTAGATTATCTTTTTAACGATGATGAAAAACAGGTAAATATATAAATTGAATAAATTCGATACCAAACTAAAGGAGAAAACAGAAAAAAATATTTTTTTAATGCAATTTTTCGCTTTTGAACATAAGAGCAGTAATATACATGTATGATATACCGTTGGAAATCTAAAGATTTTAGAAAAAATATCTCATACACAAGCTTTTAGAAGTTAATAGAGAGTGATGAGAAGAAGATAAAACTAACTGATTATTTTAGATAATAAAATAAAAGATTTTTTAATAAAACACATGTTTCTATATAAATTAAATTTATTTAATTCTTTAATAGTTTCACGTATTTTTAACTCCAACTCTATTTGAAAATTCTTACATTGATTTTACAAATTGATGTAAGTGAAAGTCGTATGTTGCCCGCACCAGATTTTTTTTTAACGTATGGGGCATTTAAGATCGCGCGTATATCATTATTTTTTCTTCTCCATTTGCGCCTTTCTTTTCTCTCAGCACCACCTCATCATCTGCGTTTTCTCGCTTCCGAATGGAATACCACTAGACAGACCAACCAGAAGCCTTCCGTTTTTTTTATATCATGCAAGAACCTTGATCTCTTTGCGTATTGATCTATGCCCAAGTAGTGATTGTACTTTATTTTTGATAATATTCCTCTCTTATCTCATTTGATTTACGTACCTTCTACGCTCTTACGTACTTACACTCTGAGAATTTCGTTAACAGCCTATGCTGCCGATTTTCCTTTTCGGAAATAAAAAATTATTAAATGACGACTATAATTTTTTTTAATTTAAACAAGCAAAATACCACTTAAAGATAAGGAATCTCGGTTGAAACTGATGCATAAAAGCATCTTAATTAATTCTTCATTATAATATGTAAACCTTATTTATCAAGTTAATATGATTTTATAAACGCAGAGAGGATTAAATTGAAATATTGGAAAACACTACGAACTTGTTTTACAACCCAATATTTAAGAAGATACCAGATTTACTATTTTTAGAATTTTATATTAAACTAAGATTATTTTGTCAATCAAAATAGCTGAACCTATTAACCTTCCATAAACTACGAGGTTATTGAGACATCGTGTTAAAAGAGATACTCTCGTTATCGCATGATCATATAATAAAGTTCCAATACCCCATAATTTATAAGAGGAATAACCATTATAAGATTGGACCATTCTAAAAACCTTTAAAGACTGAACGATAATCGGATAGCGATCCAAGTTGTGGAGCAGCCTTGACAATAACTGGCTCTGCCTTCCTTCACTAATTACCACAACCGGATCTAGTCGCTTATCATAAGCCACATAATTCACATGACCACGGAACATGTCTATCGAAGGTTTACGTCTGTCAATGTCTGTCATCTTCGTTTTTTTATCAATGTTTATCGCATCGCAATAGTGCATGGAAAAAATTGTAATAACTAAAATATATATAAAAATCTGTTGAGCAAACCACACCACTTTCACGTAACTCCGTTGTTAAAATCAACTGATACGTTGATTTCTAAAAGATACTAAAGGAATTTTTTTACGAAATAGATATTTTGACATATTTATATTCTCATTATTTAATTTTATCTATATTTTCGCTTTTGATTTCATTTAATGAACGATTTTTTAAGGTACGAATTTTGCATTTAGTTTCGATCCAAATCATTCTAAAGACTTTAATACCATAACTTTAATATAGTGTTATTAATATAGGAAAAAGCATCTCCTAGTATTTATTTTAGTAGTATTTTACCACGTTCACGCCTGGGCGAATATTTACGTTTTTCCCGTGAGGCGGTAATGTCCGTGTTTAATGCGATATTGTTTTGATAACAGTTTGACATACACGTATAACTTTTTTTTTATTTTTTATTTTATTTTATTGAAATTTACAACTGTACAAAAAATACATCAAGTAAATATGCTGTAATATTATAACACATGGAATGAACATGAAGAGAAACTGCCCATTGACAGCACTCTTTGGTAGTGAGTCTAAACAAGAAGGTCTCGAGGTCATCTTCTTTTCAGACGCCTCAGAGGATTATCAGGAATGGAAGAGGAAGCAAGGATTGAAACTAATGGATTAGAGTGGGAGTGGAGTTTTTCATGGAAGGTGTGATACCTGGTACGGTCCAAATCAGCAACATATGGAACATTAAGATCACTGTGGATGATTTTATTCGTGACAAAGTAAGGAGCGTTGAGGATTTTGCGAAGGATTTTGGATTGTAAGGATTGGATACGGGAAGAGTTTGATGGTTTAGTAGAGCCCCAAAGCTCTACTCCGTAGGTCCAGATAGGCCTTATGATGGTCATGTAAATGAGTCTTTTCTAGTTAAGTGAAAGGTTAGAGCGTCTGTCTAGTAAGTGTTGGAGTAGCCGAAATCTTCGGCCAGTTTCTTGTCTCTTCAGTCTTGTATGCGGATTCCATGTAAGTCGTTTGTCAAGCAGGAGTCCTAAATATCGGATCTGTTCAACCGGGACAAGCGGAATATCATTAAAGGACACTGTAGGGCAGGATGTCACAGGTTTCCGACGAAGGGTAAAGGTAATTTGTTGGGATTTATTGGAATTGATTTTAATTCTCCAATTCTGACACCATACCTCAAGGTCTCTGATGTGGGATTGGAGAGTTTGAGAGGCTATTGTGTGATAGTTATTAACCGATAACACGAAAGTGTCATCGGCATAGGTAGAAAGGAATGTATTAGGATGGGTTGGGATATCAGCTGTATATACTGTGTAAAGAATGGGTCCTAGGATACTGCCTTGAGGAACCCCAGCAGACTGGGTGAAGAGAGATGAATAGGAACTATTGTGGTTTATTTTGAAGAATCTTTCAGAGAGGTATTACTGGATGATTAGGAAGTATGTAGGAGGAAGGAATTTACGGAGTTTGTACAACAGTCCCGGGTGCCAGACTCGGTCAAAGGCCTGTTCAACGTCGAGAAAGGCTCCAGTGCAGTACAATCCGCGCTCCAATGCAGAAGACACAACATCCACCACACGGTGACATTGCTGGATGGTGGAGTGGGAAGTTCGGAATCCGAACTGGTGATCTGGGATTATATGATATGATTCTAGGATAGGGTATAGTCGTTTAAGGAGGAGCCGTTCTAGGATTTTACCCATGATGGGTAGAAGAGATATAGGACGGTAGGAAGAAGGGAGCTCCAGTGCCTTTTTGGGTTTGGGGATCATTTTAACAATAGCTAATTTCCAGGATTGGGGAAAATATGTAGTGCGGAGTATGGAATTGTAAATATAGGTGAGAAATAGGATGGCTTTTCGAGGAAGTTAATGGCTTTTCGAGGAAAGGCTGTGATTAGGTCGTGTCCGGGAGCTTTCCGGGAAGGTAGTTTTTGGATTAAGTTCAAAATTTCTGAAGGATGAAATGCTTTAGGAGGAAGGGCCAACTGGAGTGGAATACCCAGTTCTGCTTCAATGAATTCAAGGTGCTGCGGATTAAGGATCTCAGGATGCGGATTGTAAGTTTTAAAAAGATGCTGAGCGAATGTTTGGGATTTCTCTTCATCTGATCTGGTCCAGGATTGAGATTCATTAATGAGAGGATGATTAAAATCTTTGAAGTTCAGTAGTTTCTTAGTGGTAGTCCATAGGGATTTGTCAGTAGTTGTGAGTTTTTCAGTCATACTCAGTGTTATAAATGTTGAGTTTTGAGTTTCTTGATTTCTGATTTTAGTTGGTTTGTCAGTTTTGTATAATATGTTTTGTCTACTGGATATCTAGTCCTGTGCCGCTTAGATCTTGCTTTTCTTTTTTCCCTTAATAAGTTACGAATATGCTGTGGCAGGTTAGTTTGTTGAGGATTGTCGGTGTTAGTGTTTCTACTGTTATCGATTATACTGGTACGTATTTAATTATTATTCTGATGATTATTCTGTAAGTATTTCTACGGCACTGTCAACGTCTATTTTAGTATTCAGTGGAACAGTTAAGTCCAATTTGGTTTCCAAGTCAGTCCGAAATCCGTCCCAGTTCACTCGTCCAAAGATCAGTTTAGGAGGGGTTGGGAAAGGAATAAAGCTCGAATGCAAGGAAAGCTTACGAAAAACTTAAAGGAGTAATTATGGAAATACTTAAAAAGATTCTTATTTTATTATTTATTATTAAAAAGTAATTCTTATACTATTATTTATTATTAAAATAATTCTTATATTATATTCTTATTTATGGGGACAAAAGTATGAAATGAAATCACGCACAGCTAAACAAATATCTTTAAGATGAGTAATTAAATGAAATTAACCGATAAGAGTCCTTTGAGGGAGCATGTTGAAAGTTATAAAATATTTAATACACAAAACCTTATGCTTGTTAATTCCTACAACATTTAATGTTGAAAAAAAATAAAATAAACTTATTTTCTAAAAACAAGTGACTCACCTGTGATGCACGTCGCCCCACGGGATAGTTTAGCATGACCCATCGGTGGCTCATCCCGCCCCACGGAACAAGACTAGTATGACCCACCGGTGGGTCACCCCAACGTGAACGTGTTAGATAAAGTTAAACATGAAAAACTGTTAAGAAATTACATTGAGTTTCGACAGAAACATGTGTTTTATTAGATAATTTATTATATTCCACAACAATCAGTTAGTTTTATCCGCATTACATCAATCTCTGTTTTAAACTAACTGATTGTTGTTGATTATAATAAATTATATTCAATAATGAATTTACAGCACTCAGTATTCTCAATACATAACAATAGCCATGAGTGATTCTTAGACTTTGTATATATTTAATTGATTCCTTGTATTTTTATTTTATAAATTTATTGCTTTGTAAATATTGAATGAATGTTGTTATTGATCACTATCATCAATGTACTAACAAGGAGAGATTGTAATATCATTTTAAAAATAGTTTTTTAATTATTTATGACATAATTATTTATATTAAAAACCCTGAATAAAAATAAATACAGGAACTGAAGCAACAACCTAAGACAATAGAAGCGGTGGAGCAGTGGCTGATGCTAATGGAAGACAAATGGCTGACGCAAGGAACGAGAACGATATGCCCGGTATGAATAATGAAGCCTTCTAGCACCTGATAGTATCATTACCACCCTTCTTCACTTGTCATAGTCTTTTAGCATCCATTTACATATGGAAAAGTTATCTAATGTCGCGCGATATATATTAAGTTTGAGGACTGCTTGTCATTGCCACGGTTTCATAACAAGCATTATTAATGACTACCGACAAATCATGTAATGGCTACCACACAATACGTGAAGTGGAGAGCCCGTTCAGAATGGGATAAAATATCAAGATAAATGTTATTTTATTCATGTTTGGTCGCAATTTCTTTTCAGACAACTATCACAGTAGATCTAAGTACCTAAAACAATATCCTCTACAACCATCGCTTCACTGTAGCTTAAAAAAGATACTTACTAGTCAAATTTTAGTAAATTAGTTTTACAGAAATTAATCCATCAAATGGGAGACAAACCTATTTGAGTGGAAAATCCTTTCTGCAGACTGCTTACAATAAGTAAGTTACAGCCCTCTTAAAATTAGATTAGACCGTCTTGTTTTAATTGTTACTGTATTGTGAAAATTGTTTTAAAAAGAAAAAAAAATATTTAAAACAGTATTATTTAATCACAATAGTCAACACTACTATCAATACATTTCTGCCAAAGTGTTGGTAGCTTTTCCATTCTCTAGGAATAACATTTCTCATCCTAACTCCAAAAACGCGTATTCTAATTCCTTTTGTCCATTAAACTATTTGTCTCGTAAGAAGCTGTCCATATGTATAAAAAAACAAAACAATAATCCGTAGGCGAGAGGTTCAGAAGGACGAGGGGATGTGTTTTATATTCAAACTACAAACGTTTTTCTGACGTCACACGTGAGGCATGACTTCATCGTTGGAAATTTCTAATACATAGTATTAATTTGGTTACAATACAATTCGGCATTGACGGTTTCTCAAGGATTTAAGATGCTGAGGTGTATCAAACCAAATGAAGTCCACCCGAGAGAAACAAATATCATTTTTCAATGTGTTAAGAGCTTTGGAAAATGTTGTGATGCTTATTTGTCGAAGCTCTTTTAAGAACGTCTACTGTCATCGTAAAGAATCCAATTATCGTCACAAGTGACAATTTTGCACAGAAAAGGGTGTTTTTTGTTTTGGTAAAGAAGTTAACGCCAAACTTCATGATGTTGATTTTTTAGAGGTAGCTTAATGTGGGTGGAATCCAACTTAAAAGCTTTTTTACCCTTCCATTCGCCTTTATGAGGTGTTCATCGACGGTAAATTTGCTCTAAGTTCCTCTGAAAGTTCTCGAACAGTGATGGTTTTTTTTTTCACCGAAGTCCGCAAAACATCGTCATCAAGAGAGGAAGTTCTTTCACGACCTTCTTTGTCTTCAAGCCTGAAATCTTCCTCCAGAAATATTTTGAACCACCTTTGAAGATTGCATTCAATAATGCTGGCACTCACTGCAAACTTGAATCATATTCCTGGTCGTCTTGAACCGTTCTGGCCTAGTTTAAATTCGTAATTCCAACTTATACGAATATCACGCATTTACATCTCATCAAAGACTTTATTATTTCTAAGCAGCGAAATGCTACAGAGGTAAACAAACCGTTTTGGAAGAGGATTAATAAGTGTTGACATTCATACAAATGAATGAACCAGTAAAGGCAAATAGTTTGTTATATGGAGAGGTATTTTATAAAACTCAAAATCCTATATCAATATTTTCTAAACAAGGAAGAGCTCATTTAATTATTAAGGTTGATTTTGATCTGATGTATTTAGATATTGACTTCGTTTTTACCTTTTTACCTGGCTCAATGTGTGATTAGTGAAAATGTTGGGATTACGGAATATATAGCATTTCCAAGTCAAATTCAACCTTTTCCAAGTCAAATTCAACCTTTTCCAAGTCAAATTCAACCTTTTCCAAGTCAAATTCAACCTTTTTAGATTTCAATAAAATAATAAAAATCAAATTAATATGATTTTATGTTTTTATGGTCATTTTAATTACACATTATGTTTTTAACCCTTGTGACTTGTTAAATGTTCCCAGAGGCCTTTTTACATATAATTAGTCACGATTGTAATAATAAGTATAACCGATACTTTAATTTTTAGACATTTTCGATACAAGGTCTGGTAGTCGGATTAGCGGGGGTCCGTTTTATTTTAGTTTTATAATCGCGGGCGAAAATATTATCAATAGAGGTTTATTTAAACTTTTTCGTATTTATAGGATAGTAGGCTCAGTAGATGCGTTCACAAAGGTTCGTTACCGATTATACTATTAATTTTAATCGCGCTCGCTCAAATATGGCTTTATTATAACTTTTTCGTATTTATTGGATACAAGGCTCAGTAGCTGCGTTCCCAAAGGTTCGTTACCGATTACACTATTAATTTTAATCGCGCTCGCTCAAATATGGCTTTATTATAACTTTTTCGTATTTATTGGATACAAGGCTCAGTAGCTGCGTTCCCAAAGGTTCGTTACCGATTACACTATTAATTTTAATCGCGCTCGCTCAAATATGGGTTTATTATAACTTTTTCGTATTTATTAGATACTAGGCTCAGTAGCTGCGTTCCTAAAGGTTCGTTACCGAATACACAATTAATTTTAACCGCGCTCGCTCAAATATGGGTTTATTATAACTTTTATGTATTTATTCGCTATTAGGCTCAATTACTGTGTTGCGGGGGGTTCGTTACCGATAATACTATTAATTTAAATCACGCTTGCTCAAGAAGAGGTTTATTTTAACTTGTCCGTATTTACTGCATAAAGATAACTTACTATCCTGATAAAAAGATTAGCGGTAACCGAATAGATGAAAAGTTACAAAAAGCACGAAATAAACATACATTAGACCAACTGACTAATAAAACAATTACACATTCACTAACAAAACACCCCAAAACACAAATAAAGAAATTTGAGCGAGAGCGATAAAAATTAATAGTATAATCGGTAACGCGCCTTTGGGAACGCAGCTACTGAGCCTAGTATAGAATAAATAAGAAAAAGTTATAATAAACCTATATTTGAGCGAGCGCGGTTAAAATTAATTGTGTAATCGGTAACGAACCTTTGGGAACCGAGCTACTGAGCCTTGTATCCAATAAATACGAAAAAGTTATAATAAATCCATATTTGAGCAAGCGCGGTTAAAATTAATTGTGTAATCGGTAACGAGATTTTGGGAACCGAGCTACTGAACCTTGTATCCAATAAATACGAAAAAGTTATAATAAACCCATATTTGAGCGAGCGCGATTAAAATTAATAGTATAATCGGTAACGAACCTTTGTGAACGCATCTACTGAGCCTACTATCCTATAAATACGAAAAAGTTAAAATAAACCTCTATTGATAATATTTTCGCCCGCGATTATAAAACTAAAATAAAACGGACCCCCGCTAATCCGACTACCAGACCTTGTATCGAAAATGTCTATAAATTAAAGTATCGGTTATACTTATTATTATAATCGTGACTAATTATATGTAAAAAGGCCCCTGGGAACATTTAACAAGCCACAAGGATTAAAAACATAATGTGTAATTAAAATAACCATAAAAACATAAAATCATATTAATTTGATTTTTATTATTTTATTGAAATCTAAAAAGGTTGAATTTGAAATGGAAAAGGTTGAATTTGACTTGGAAAAGGTTGAATTTGACTTGGAAAAGGTTGAATTTGACTTGGAAATGCTATATAACGAGACTTCTGAAGATGGGAGAATATCCCGAAACGTCATGAAATAAAAGAATGAGTAACAATGGAAGAATTATTCAGCCCAAAATCCAACATAATTTTCATTGCATAAATAAAATTAATAGGGCTTAAACTGTGTTAAAAATTGTAATGATAGGAGTCACCTGTGGTCTAGTGACTAGCATAACAGTCTTCTATGCTCAAGGCTGCAGGTTCAAACTTGACAAGTGGCCCTAGGATTTTTTAATGAGAGTAAAAAATGTTTAGTTATGCCGTCCTTCGGGGGGCGTAAAGAGTTGGTCCCAAGCCTGTGCGATGTCAGGTACTTATTAAAAATCCCTACCCTAATTAAACCTGGATAGGCACAATTTAGGACCCCTACTGCAGCATCACCCAACTAGCCCTAGCAGCACAAAGTGACATTAAATGAATAAAAAGAATAAATAAACACAAGTGTTATAATAATTTAAAAAAAAAAATATTTATGATAGTGGCTACACTGTTATGTTATGTGTTGAAGGAGGTCAAAAAGTTATAGAGTCAATCTTATACAATTTATAAAGGGTTGAAGAAACATGGCTTCGAAACGTAAAAATAAATGTTTTAATAATTATTATTAAGTAAAAATTTAATATAGAAAAAGAAGAGATTGTTATATTGATCAATTAATCTAGATAAAGATCGTTAAATTATTTTTATAAAATAATAATTATTGATTAAATATTCTCGATGTTTATCATGAATAAGCTTACATATAATAAAACATTAAGTTCTCTCCAATACCGCTAGAAAGCTAGTAGATCATATACAATGATTTTTTTTTTTTTTGTCTTAACAAGTCCAAAAGTAAAAACGAAGAACAAATTATGAACCGCCAGCGATAACATACTGTATTTACACTATCAAAGCATTCGTCTGGTAACTTCCAGAGCTTTTTGTCTTATTCGTTTTTGTTTTTTTTTGTAATGGAACTATTTTTAACTTTTTTTTTTTGGATATTCCAGTGTGACTAATGCTGTTCAACTAAAGAAACCAAGAAGTGCTTAAATCAACTGTAAATAATTAAGTAGAATTTAAACTGTAAATTTATTATTTTTCCGGCTCCAATGGTGTTCAACAATATTCGAAAGAAAACATTAAAATCATAATAGTCATTACGAAGAACTTCAACAACCCATTTTCGACTTTTTATCCATTCACTAATATCTCACTTACCCTCCTGTTCTGCTTTTTCTTGCTCTAGGAGAGTGTTTCTGTAGAAGGGAATGTACCTAATGACCGGCTTCCAGTCAGTGAGGTAAATTGTATAGATGAGCGTCGCCAACGAATAGCAGACAGCCGTCGGTACCCACTTTTTGGCCAATTCAGGTAATTTCTTACCTATGATATCCTGCATCTTGTAATTCATGCCGTTTCACGAATTTTGGATTATTTTTCAAGATTTCGTACATATGCTTATATATCACATGTTTTTGTTTAACAACTAGTAAAAAAGTAAAATAAATGTTTTATGAAAAATGGATCGGAGGTTTTTTAAATATTTTAAAACTACAGCTAACAATTTATACACTATTTTATGTCAAAAACTGTTCTCAAATAAAAAACGTGGATATAAATTAAATTGGTCCTACTGAATAAATATAATTTAAAAAAAAAGTAATATAAACAATTTGAAAAAATCTAGTTTCTTGGATCGTTACAGTTTTGGTGACAAGTGCCGAACTACTACAACTGTGAATATAGTAAGGAGTTGAAGAGTCATCAGTTATACACCAAATCCATTTACTTACAATCCTACATCAAAACTTAAAAACCTGACTTAATGGATTTGTTTATTGCCAAATCCATGCCTCACACCAAAAAACGATGATCTGGCCATTCTGTTACACACTTGGTCCTCTTCGATGAACCATGCCAAGAGGAAAAATATTTCATCCTTATTAAAAGAAAAATAAACTGAGATATTTACTTAGCAGACTTCATTTAACTGCTCACTTTCCTTATAGCTACAAAAAGTCAACAAGAAATTTAAGAGACTGTTGAATTTTTAACAGAAAACCAACAGGAATGCGTTTGGGTATAGTCTTGGAAAATGGAAAATAAAACTGAACTACTAATCTCCTCTTATCACATTCACTCTCAAAACAACACCTTTTCTGATGTTCTTCTAAAAAAAAAATCATGAATTTCACCCATTCAGCATAATTAATTACTGAGGACTTTGAGGTAAGAATGACCTGCAGCACTGTATAAAATGTAATTACTTTCTTACAGAAATAAAAGTTAATTTTTCCTGAACAACTCAAACCCAAAATCAGATAGCTGAATACTTATTCATGTCTATGCCTTTGTGCAATGTATATTGCTACATATGCATTACGAATTTTCAGGAGCAAGTCATACACAGAATATTCAACAAGAAATATTAACACTCAACTTTAAGAGCTACTTAACTGAAAAGTAAAATTAATAAATACGTTTAGAAATTAGTTTTTTTTTTTATCAAAAGCTTAGTGGTTTTTTAAATAAAAATGGAAAATATTGTAATTTTTTAAAATTGTATTACTCCAGTTTTAGTGCCTTGTTCTTTCTACAGAACTTGTAGAAAAATAGGTTATTTTAGAGATTGTTAAAATACATTTTCAAGCTTGTGCTATGAGAAAATCTATCTGGTACTCTATAAAATCTCAGCTAGCTGAATGTTCACAAAAACAAATAATTATATTACTTTGTTCATTCATTTATTTGACGACTCATTTATGTTACTGTGGCAAATGAGACTATAATTGTATTACTTTTATTTATTTACTAAAGATTTATAGCAATCATTTATCAAAATTCCAAACAATTGGCTGTCTTTACATTGACCAATTATTTTGAGACTCTGTTTACCCAGAATGTTGTAATCATCATCATCACGAGTGGCTCTACGACTCATGTGGAGCCAAGGCCTCACAATATCCCAACTACCATTCATCTCTAAGAATTGCCACTGCTTTTCAGTTGTGGATACCAAGGATGTCTCGGGCATCAGCTTCTTCTCCATCGGCCTCCCCTTCTTGTTGTTAAGATCTGCTCATAAACTAGCTTTTTTAGTAAATACTCTTCCGGCATCCGAAAGATTTGTCTTCCATTCCATCCATCTCAATCTCCCTAATCTTCATAACCTCACCAGGTCAACATCTTTATATAGGTGTCAAAGATCATTGATTATCCTCATTCGTCGTTCTTGGTTAATATTTAGTACTTGGCTAAAGCCCCATCTTAGGACACAAGGCTCAAAACAGAGGAGGGTTACTTCTGGGCTCAGACCCATATGTCAGTGCTGGTCTGATCAGGATTTTGTACTGGTGCAGATTTGTTAAATGTGAGATCACTCTGCTTTTGAAGTTTCTCGGGAGACTGAAATAAACCCTGTTGCAGCCATGATGAGCCTCTGAATTTCGGCACTTATGACATTCCTTATATTTACTTGGGAGGCAAGATATATAAAATCATTGAGGCTTTCGAATATTCACCCCTTGGGTTGCCCCGCATATATTTTCTTTTGTTTTCATTTATCTTCAGACCGATTCTCGCTGCTGCTCCCTGTAATGTCACAAAGGCATCCTATATAGCTGTGACTGTTCTCCCAATTACTGCTATGTAATCAGCAAACCCCAGCAACTGTATTGAGCAATTAAAGACCGTCCACCGATCCGAATTTGAGATCTCCTAACTGTGAATTCGAGGGCAATATTGAATAGGAGACATGCTAAGCAAGCCCTTTGGTATAGTCCTTTATTTGTTTCAAAGTATTTAGATAGGTTGCCTTGGATTTTAACACTACATTTCACCTCCTTCATTGTCACTTGTATTAGTCGCTCAAGTTAAGTTGGAATGCCCATTTCTAGCATGTCCACTATAGAGCTTGTCTTTCAGTAGAATGTAGCAGCACCTTCTAAATCCCCTCCGATGGAAACACTAGTTTCATTTCAGAATGCATCGTGTGACTATAAAATATAATATATGCAGTAGCCCTTAGATTATTTATATGAATCATGTGTTCATATCAACCTTTACTCACCCTAGGTGTGTAAAGGTAATCCTTGTAGGGCATTACTGCAGCATTAGCCTCATAAAAAAAAAATAATAATAATAAAATAAACTATTTATTTATTCATATACTATTTATTTTGAATATATTCATAAATCACATCAGATACATAATATTTGAGATACAATCAACCACTATAATCATTTCAACACGACTTTTCCATGTTACACTTTCAGCTGTATACTTTCCTCCTGGTAAATCCCTTTCCTATAACCAAATTACTCTTTCATTAGATCATAGACAAGTTCTGCTTTCTTTGCATTCGAGCTTTGTTTTTAAACTCCCATCCCTACATAGATTACAGGATGAGTAGACTGGTATAGGCTTCAAGTAGACTTTAAGAACACATTAGACTTAAAAATTCCACTACAGACAAGATACGAATAGATAAAGCTGTTAAAAATCTGACTGGCTCAATAAGCAGGAGTATAAGAAATAAAATTTTATCCCACATTCTACATCAATACCTCACAACAGACTGTATTGCCACAGCACATTTGTATCTTATTAAGAAAAACCAAAAGTCAAGATCAAAGTGGCATAGACACTGCCAATAAACAATGCCATCCTAGCATTTCATTTAGTGATCTAAGTGACCTGAGTGACCTGAAATCATTAATAGGTGTGTATTCTAATCATTCAGGTAGTCGAATAATTCTAGAAATCACTTTGATAATTAGTGATTTAAACAAGAACCATCTATTCATCCAAATATTACTTAATTAAATAAAAAAGAAATTTATAATAAATAAATAAAATATTAGCAAGTGTAAACATAATTGTCTAAAATAAAGTATTGGAATTCATTAATTTTAACCCATTTCTGTTGTCTAAGTTACGAAAGCAAATTTCCAGACACAGCCTCAAAAGTCAATTATATCTAGTGTGAGAAAACTATTTATTTATAATTTAACTTTAACTTCTGGTGCATTGCATATAACAGCACAGTAGATTAAATTTTTAAGAAATATTTTCTAACAAATAAAATATATAATGTAATTAATTTTATTTCTTTAATCATTTATTTCATTTTTTACTACTTTAAATCTAAGTAACATTTATCTTTTTTTCTTTCATAACTTCTTTCTCCTGACTAATATAAATGTAAAAAAAAAAAAAAATAATAATAAAATAAAGAAATCAGTTTAGCCATTCATGTGTGATGCAATGACCAAGGGAAAAGGCGATTCATTTTTATATTTATAGATTGAATTGTTGATAAATTTTATTAAAAAGTAACTAGACCATAAGCAGTTATTTTTGTATTCTTCTTCTTCCTCTAACTCCTGTGTGCCGCTAAGTGAGCCCACTGGTCTATGTCCCTAGCTATTCTTTTCATCTCTGGGATGGTTAGTCCTCTTGCTGCACCCAATTTCCCAATGTAGTCTGAATACACATACATCTGGGTCTGCCACGAGGACGTCTTCCTTCCGGTCTGGCTTCAAAAAACCACTTGGCCTTTCGGGTGTCATTCATTCGGCAGACATGCCCAAACCAATTCAATTGCCGCTTTTCCAGGATGTCACGCACTGGTCGTACTCCCAAATCCTCGCGAATCCTATCGTTTCTTATATGGTCCCTCCTGTTCTTTCCAAGTATTCTTCGGAGAAATCTCATTTCAGCCGCTGTCATCCTGCTAGCATGTTTATCAAGGGTTGTCCATCTTTCAGATCCATATAAGAGTACTGGAAGGAAAACAGATTTAAAAATCCTAATTTTAGCATCTCTGCTAACTTCATGTTTTCCTATAATCGTTTTGGATATCTGGTAATACAGTCCATTGGCCTTCATCCCCCGATTTAGAACCTCCTGGTCTATCTTACCATCATCGCTTATAACTGTTCCAAGATATGTGTAGGCATTCGTCGTTTTTGGGTTTCACCACCACATAATATCCTTGGCTCCAGATTTTCTCTTCCCACACACATAATTTTACTTTTGGCTGGATTTATGTTTAATCCTCTTAGCCGGAGTTCCTCGTACCATTCATTTAGTGATGTCTGGAGAGCTTCCTGGGAATCCGCAATCAGTACTATGTCATCTGCATAGATCATAGCCTGGGCGAGCACTGGTCTTAGGTTCCAGTATCCCACCACAGCTCTTGGTGTTCTCCTTCTGCAAACCTTCCACACCTCATCTATGAGAACGATGAAAAGCAAAGGACTAAGACTGTCCCCCTGCTTTACTCCTTTATAAAAGTGAAAAGGTTCGGATGTTTGACCATTTAGCCTGACTATACCTTTTGGGTCCTGGTATATTGACTTTATGGCGCTCACCAGATTTGCTGGCACCTTTCTTCTAATAAGCGCGTCCCAAATCTCTTGCCTCAGAACTGAATCGAAGGCTGCCCTTAGATCCAGAAACGCCAGATACACTGCCTTGCCACGATCCCATGCTTTTTCTATTATCATTCTGAGGGAGAATATGTGATCCTGTGTCTGCCTACCAGGTCTGAAGGCGGCTTGCTCCTCTTTCAGCTTTTGTTCAACTATATGCCTCAACCTCTGTTCTAATATTCGTGTATATATCTTGTATACGACTGAGGATAGACAGATCGGCCTATAATTCCCACATTCACTCTGGTTGCCCTTCTTGTGTATAGGGACTATGATATTATTCTCCCATTCTTGTGGCAAACGCTTCGAGTCCCAAACTCTTTGGAAAAGCGTTTGGAGGCACTTCCTCATTTCGTTTCTCCCATATTTAATGAATTCTGGGGCTATGCCATCTGGCCCTGGAGCTTTTCCTAGCTGGATTTTATCAACAGCTAAACCCACCTCATCTTCCTCAATTGCATCATTCATGTCATCTGGGTATGCTTAATCTATTCTCCCTCTTCTTCGGCAGTCTCGAAGGTTGTTGTTTCGACGTTCTTCCATGCTAAATTTTTCCTGGAAGAACTGCCTCCAAACTTCTAGTATTTCCTTTTCCTCGGTCACCAGCCTCCCTTGTGCATCCTTGACGTTCCTCACAGGCTTAGACGTTTTCCCTCTCAGAGCCTTGGTTATATGCCAGAACTTTCTTATATTTTCCCTATAGTTCTGCTCTAGCTCTCGGCCAAACTCCTCCCAGGTCTTCATTTTCGCAGCTTTGACTACTCTTTTGACCTCATTTCTGTTCCTAACATACTCTTCCCAGTGAATATGTGATTTTGTTATATTATATGTTTTCCAGGCCTCCTTCTTGAACTTAACCACTCTCTTGACCTCATCATTCCACCATTTTGTTTTCTTGGTCAAAGGCTTTATTTTCTGGGTATCACATACTTCTCTTGCGGTGTTGAGTATGCACTTCTTTATTTCACTCCAAAGAATGTCCAGCTCACTGTCTCAATTTACTTCCTGTAGGCGTCTCTCAAGCAATGACCGGTATTCCTCCTGTTTCGTTTCCATCCTCAGCTTGCTCACATCTATCCGACTGTATGCTTTGCTGAAACTTTTTCTTGGTCTGATGACTTTTGTGTCCGCTACAAGAAGTTTGTGGTCAGTACTTAATTCTGCCCCTCTTATGACTTTTATATCGATAAAGAACCTTCGGAGATCTCGGTCTATTATGAAGTAGTCGATGATACTTTCTCTTGAACCATGTTCCCCTCTACTCTCAAATGTAATCTTATGGATCTTTTTGTGGTTGAACCATGAGTTGCCAATAAGCATGTTATTTTCTATACAGAATTCTATCAGCCTTTGTCCATTACTGTTTTATACATTTTCTCCTCCCCAGGGATCCATTACACCATGTGCATTACCATTGTTATCTCCTGTTCTAGCATTTAAGTCTCCACAGATAAGTACCATTCTGTTTTTGTTTCTGGCACCGTCTACTGTCCTTTGGAGATCTTCATAGAATTGGTCCTTGTCGAAGACTCCAGCGTCCTCCACTGGGGCATACACTTGTATAGCTGTAACCTTGCCAACTGACAACTCCATATCCATTGTGATGATCCCTGATGAGATTGGTTCCCAAGATTCAACTTTATTATACAGTTCATCATTCATCACGAAGGCAACTCCTCCCTTAGCTCTTTCTCTCACAGTAACACCGGAGTACAGTAAATTATATCCATCAGGCAATGTTTGGTGCCCACTTCCTCTTCTCTTTACCTCACTCAATCCCATTAAATGGATCTTATAAGATTTCATTTCATCAACCAATTCTTTTTCTTTTCCCGTAAGTGTTCTTATGTTCCAAGTGGCAAAACATAAATCCTTGTCCCTGCCGTGTCCATAACCATTTGACTGTCCGAATCCGAGGCTATATTGATTACTTTGAATCAGTTGTACTCCATACGGGTGATTGGCCGAGTCCTGGACATATTTTTGTATTCTAAGGGGACTTAGTCCCAGAACAAAGATTTTTTTTTCATTTTATACATTTCATTCACATGCCTCTGGATACATAAGAATTCAAGTATTATATTTATGCCAGCCTCGCTAAATTCTTAATATCCTCACATCAAGATTCTGCAAGAAGCTCCTAGTAGAGTTCAGTACAGTTCTGTAACCTCTGAATCAAAGCAAAGACCCTTAACATATAAGTCTCTCTACCCGAAGCTATTGTATAACTCTTCATAACTACAAAAATAAAATTTTCCGATATATAAAGCTTTAATTAGTTAAGAATAGTCAATGTCATCTAACATGCACAGACTTGAAGAAAAGCCCATTACAAAAAATAGCTACTAATTGAACTTTGTGTTAAAACATGAGAATATCTAAGTGAATATCATGAATCAGGAGTTGAGTTTTACAAACTGAGCAACAAAATATGTTATATAAAGATCATAAATACAAACATTGTCATTCTATTAATGACCCCGATATTAAGTATATTAATGAGAAGTAGAAGTTGTAAGCTATCATTATTATTTCTTATTTAATAAAGCATGGTTTAACTTTAACCAGAAAATTTTAACTATGAAAAGATAAAGCAGCTGCATTAAAAAAAAAAATAACAACCTCTTATTACATTACAATAAGACAAAACTATATTTTATTCAGTGTTTTAGTTTAATAGTTATTAAACAGTTTAATAGAAGAAAAAACTTTTAAACATAAAGACTACAAAAAACTACTACTACTACTAGAAAGAATACAAACATCAGGTGTATTAACAAAAGTATACTGAGGAACAAATAATTGATTAAAAAAAATATAAAATAAAATATATAGAAATATTCACTAGACAATATAAATTATGCAGAATAAAAGGAATGCAGTGACATAAGGGTTATCTTTTATTACTAACATATTCTAACTTTAAAGAAAAAACATAACCAACTGAATTGAGTTTTCTGAGAATAACTTTAAAAGAAAATCAAATATTAAACAATTAAGGAAATAAAACAAACCTTTAATTAAAATTGTTATGATTAGAAGAAAACGAACTGATGTTTGTTTTTGTTGAATTCAGAAAGCACAACTCATTGGTTAATTATATTTTCAAAAAATTTGCTCCATGTTACGCGCCAACATAATAACATTAAAAGCAAATAGCCAATCTGCTTGAGAAGAGAAACTATAAATATATCTATTTCTTATCTTCTATTTGAAAAAATCTAAATTGTATTCAATTTTAGTTTTAAATCATTAGTTTTATTTTAAATTAAAATTGAATGGAACTAACGATAGATGTTTTCAAGTAGTTGAAAAAATAATTCATGGTTATATTTTTTTCAGTTAAAAGGCTTTGGTTATTGCTACAGTTTATGTGTGTTTTATTTATTTGAATAATTTATTTATAAGCCTCTAATTATTGTTCAATCAGCAAATTATAAAAAGAAATATTCTTTTTAACATCAATTCAACAGCTTGATTAAAAAATAGATTTTTATTATAAATTAATCCTCTTAACTACCATGAAGGGTCTCTGGCCCTGTGGTGCATCTTTGGACCTAACTGAGAAAAAAATACAACGTTCTCCTCTAATCTGCAAGAAGTAGTTTTTAGATTAATTTTGAAGTTTTCCATTATGGTGGAGCACCAAGCAAATAGTGAAGTATACCAAGCAGTTCTATGGCTCTTCATGAGGAATAGTACTAGTGCTTTAGTTTTGTTTTTCCTTACACGTTTCTTTTAAGTCTCTTAAACTTTTACCTGTGGAAACTTCTCTATCTGCTAGTAGTTAGTTTAGTGCCTCTTTACAAACATTATTTAGTACTTTATGAAGTCATATAACTCATATTCTCATTTCTGTTCATATTTTTATATAAAAATTTCATAACGTTTCAGGTCTCCTAACATTCAAGATTATGATCTAATTTTCTTAGCTTGGAACTCTGGAAGAAGAGAGTGATTACAGCCTTATTTCATCAGGTCACAGTGACAAGGTTTTTACTACGGATGACGAAAAGGTTAAAGGTCCCAAAGAAGTCAGCCCAGTTACATAATAAAAACAAACAATAACAGCATATATGTAGGGAATTTGGTTGTTGTAAAATGAAATGGGCTCAGGTTTCCTAATACTGAAAAAACTGTTGATATGGCAGTGGAAGGAGCTGTTCTTGTGTGCAAGCAACATAAATGCAAGTTTTGCAGAAGGCTGAAAAAAAAGGACTCGTTGTTTAACAAAATTGTCAATTAATAAAATTATTCAACCTTCAAAACCATTCCTTTTCTCAGTATTGAGGAAAGGAGTGGCTATCAACGCCACTAAAAGTAAAGTAATCTCAAGGATGGAGGAAGATGTGCACTTGTTCTGTAATGGTGAAGATCTTGTGGCAGTTGATGACTATACATACCTCGGAACCGAGGTTAGTAAAACTGCCAATATTGATAAGGAAGTGCCAAGCATAATTACCAAGCCGAATAAAATATACTATCAGATCTGCAACACTACAGTAGACAAAAGAGAGGTCACAAACCATGTCGAGCTCCACATATACAAAGCTATCTTTCAGCCAACCCTATTGTATGGCTCTGAGAGTTGGGTGATGCTGGACAAACACATTAGCTATATCACCGCTATAGAAATGAGGTACCTGCACAGGATGGTGGGTAAGGCAGGAAGAGACAGGATAAGCAACGAAACCATAAGAGGGCTGTTGGCCATACCATCATTGAAAACCACCTTACAGAAGCGCCAATTAAGGTGGTTTGGGTATGTGTGCAGGATAAACGAGAGCCGAGAACCAAGAAAAATAATGGAAGCTCGTTCAACTGAAAAAAGACCTAGATGTGCAGTACAATGACTATGTCGCTAGGTTGGGAAAGAAAAAAAAGAAAGACTCAAGAAAATTTAAAAAAGTTACAAGATTGAGAGAACTGGCTCCAGTGGGAGATGCTCCCCTACGCTGCAAGGCTTTCAGAGGAAAGAAAAGAAGAAGAATCCTCAAAACTCATGAAAAGTGGACTGTTATTTGTCAGCAATTTTTTAGAAAATAACTCATACACATTTTTACAAAAATTTAATTTATATGGGTAACACAAATTGAATCAAACTTTTTATTAGTTGTATGTATTTTTATTTCAAATAAATAGATATTTTCTGATTGGCCACAGTATCCTAATAGTGACGTTAAATGAAATAAACAGATTTTGTTATGAGCCCAAGTTTTTCTTTGGCCCTAGTTCATTATTTGATGATTTTAAATTGGTAAAACCATCTTGAGCCAAAGATACCGAAACAGAAAGATAACATTGACCAAAAAGAAACATATTAAAGATGGAATACTACTTAGAAAAAAAATATTTCTAGTTATTCAAAAATATAATTAATTAAGTATTCTAGATATTTAAAGAGGCCATCACATCTTATAAAGTTTGAAAAGTTAGAAAATTATTGAAAAATGATTTAAATGTTCCATTTGGACAAAAGTATCTCACATCTAAGGTATTAAAAAAAAAATAAACTTTTATTATAGAAATATATTACCAAGATGTTTTGGCTTTTTCAACCACCTTAAAGATTCTGTATTATCTAAAATATTATTGTAATTTTTTTTAAGTCTATCAGGATACAAAGCAAATCTCTCCTAGTTTTCGTCAAAAATAATTTTTAAAAATGTACCTATTTTTCAAAGCATATGAGTTGCTCAACATTGTAAACTGAAAATTAAAAAATATAGTGTGTACATTGCACTAATTTTACTTATCTACCTTGTTAAAATCAATTTCAAAAGTTTAAAATAAAGTTGTAGTAGAAAAAAATCATAACATCGGCATTCTATGGAAAATTTAAAGATCATTATTCCTAATAATCACTTCAATATAAAAGTTTTTCATTATGTAATGGTATTATGGTAATGTAAGAGGAAAACAAATAATATTTGGCTTGCTATTCCTGTTAGACTATTCCAATGAGAATAAAATCAACATGTTATTAATGATAATTTAATAAATCATTAATGTGAAGAGTGAAATAAGAACGGTTAAAGCCATTTTTGAGAAAATGGCAAAAATGGGTAAAATTAAAACTACTCTCCCTCATAAATCATATGTTGGTAAGTGACAGTGAAAAAAAAATAATATAAGTCCAAGATTTTGTTTTCTATTTGTACTGTCTCTTAGAACTGAGCGATGTACAATAATAATTAATCTATGGGTTTTGTATTTCTTAAAAGATTAACTGCAAAGGCTGTTGCACATTCAACCTAACTGATTTTATTTTTAAAGAAATAAATTAACATAACTTATTTCTTAAGCATATGTTGAACATAGAAGAAGTCATTGTTCTTATGCCAATAAATATGAGAGACCCAAAGAGTTCTGTGTTTAAGCAGTAGAATAGAAAAGAATAGAATAGAAATTTTATTTGTCTTTGGGGCTTCCCAATACAAATAGAGCCTAGCTTGTCTATAAATTACAATATTATGGTTTTAAAACTTTATATAAATATCGTTTAAAAATAAATAAAATAATAGTGAAAATTTACTAAAACAATTTGACTTTCAAAAATAAATTACAGATTAAAGAATAAACAGTGACTGGTGCTATAATAGAAACAACAAATAAGAAAACTGTCACTTTGAAGATAAAATAAAAATAAAAACAGAATAGAAAATGTTCTAGGATAAAGAATTGAGCACTTTTTGAACTGCCACCATGTAATAGTACACTTTATGTAACTTATCTACACTATCGATATTCAGTATAGCATGGATACTTTGCTTGTCAGAAGATTCTAAGATGAAGTTTTGAAGAAATTGTCTATTTCCATTGTGTGCTGGGCAGTGAAGGAGAATGTGGTGTAGGCTGTAGTAGATAAATCGACTGCATAATATACAGCTTTCTTGTGACTTGAACAAAAAATCTGAGTTTTTCCCATAGATTCTAATATGTTCTGGATTTGCAACTCTTAATTGGCTGACACATCTCAATTTCTTTATATGTACTTTGAATGTGAGGTATGTTTCAGGGTTAGGACCATTGTAATTGCATAGTATTCTATATAAAGGATAGTTAGTCGAATTTAGGGTCCTTTGTATGTTGGCTGAGAGATAATGTTTATGTTCTTTTTCCAGTAAGCCGTCTTTGTATCGAAGAATTCCTTCTCTTCTGTAAAGGCATTTAGCTCGGCTATTGCTCTAAATTGGGACACCCAATTGAAGTTTATGTCAGGATTATCCTTGTCTAATGATTTCAGTATGTTAAAGCAAAGTTTTGGAAGTCGTTCTTTTGGCATGAACTCGAGCTTGGTCCATAGATTTGTCATCTTTTTTTATCACCTTCATGGCTAATGGTTCTCTTCCTGTTTCAAGACGGACTATATAATTTAGGGTATTCTTAGGCCATCCAAATAAGTGTTTTAAAATTTTAAGTTGGACCGTTTCGATTGCCTCAAGATAATTGGGACTCCATACTTCAGAAGCATAAAGCAAAGTTGATGAGACCATTGAGTTAAATAAAGTTCTTTCTGTTTCCCAAGAGTCACTTTTCCTTTTTTTCAGTATGTCTTTTCAGTGTTTAAGCAGTATATTTTATCAACGCATTAAACAGCACGGCACTTTAAGAAAAAGCAATTTTTCTTGTGTTTATTAAAGACAATAAAAAAGCACAGTAGATCTGATAGATATTGGTACTTAAGTGAATTATTAAATTAAAAACAAGGTTATTAAGTCCGAGGCAGTATTTTAGAATTTTTAAGTCAAAATTAACTTTTGTTTTTAATCCAGCCTGGGAGAACGGTCGGATAACACATCTTTCCTTCTATTTTTATAGTATTTAATGATCTTAAACTTATTAAATATAATCCAATTAAGTAATACAAGTTACGATGTTTGGCACAACCCCCTGATTACCAGATTTGCAAATTTCTGCTTATTTATTCGTCACAAGGCTTCTATTACCACCAAAACAGAATTTTATTTTTCCTTTGATTTCACTCATCCCACTCCACCATCCAACAATATCATCGTGTGGTGGATGTTGTCTTATCAGCACTGGATAGCGGATTGTGCTGCACAGTAGCCTTTCTCAACGTAGAACAGGCACCCAGGACTGCTTTATGAACTCCGGAAATTCTTCCCTCCTGTATACAATCTCATTATCCAGTCCTACCTCTCTGAAAGATCCTTCAAAATAAACTACAATAGTTCATATTCATCCCTATTTACTCAGTCTGCTGGTGTTCCTCAAGGCAGTATCCTAGGACCCATTCTTTACACAGTCTGTATAGCTGATATCCCAACCCATCCTAACACCTTTCTTTCTGACCGATGGCAGAAAATGTGGGACGATAGCCAGGTAAGCAAACTGAAGCATATAAAACAAACAGTGAAACCCTGGTCTACATCTAGCCGTAGCAGCCGGAGAGAGGAGGTCGCGTTGACCCGGCTGAGGATAGGACACTATCAGCCGACACACTCTTATCTTTTTGCTAGGCAGCCGGTGCCCCGATGCCAGCACTGTGATGGAACCCTTACCATTCGGCATATTTTTCAAGAATGCCCTTATTATTCATCACACCTGAATAAAATTGGACTAAGCCCGAATATTTCAGCGGTGCTGGGTGATAGAGAGAAAACCATTGAATTAGTTTTTGATTTTCTTAAGGAGCAGTCATTATTATCGAAATTATAAAGACCATTCCTAGTCAGTTAGCATTACTAGTATTAGCTTTTTTAACTATTGTTTACATAAAAATAATTTTTTCTATCTTTATTTTTTTTTATTTATTTATTATTTATTTATTTTATTTTTTTTTTATTATTTTTTTTTTTTCTTTCTTTCTCTCAATCACTCATTACCTAATAGTTCTTTCTTGTAAAGGTTGAATATGCATATAGTGTCTAGGCGTTGATGACCTTGGGGTTTTACGCCTTAAAACCAAAACAAACAAACAAACCTTCCTTTCTACCAATACTGATGACACTTGTATGTTATCAGTCAATAATGATCCTACCATTGTCTCTCAAACTCTTCAATCCCACATCACAGACCCTGAGTTATAGTGTCAGAATTGGAGAATCAAAATCAATTCCAACAAATCCCTCCAAATTACTTTTATCCTTCATCGTAAACCTATGACATCCTGCCCTACAGTGTCCTTTAATAATATTCCACTTGTACCGACAGATTTCTTATCTGGACTCCTACTTGACAAACGTCTAACTTGTAATCTGAACACAAGACTGAGAAGACAAGAAACTCCTCACCGATTTGGGTTACTTCAACACTTACTAGACAGAGACTCTAACCTTTTACTTAACTACAAAAGACCCATTTACATGACAATCATAAGGCCTTTTTGGAACTACGGAATTGAGCTTTGGGGCTCTACTAAACCATCAAATTCTTCCTGTTTTCAATCCTTACAATCCAAAATCCTTCAAAAAATCCTCAATGATCCTTACTTTGTTACCAACAAACACATCCATACAGACCTTAACGTCCCATATGTTTTTGATTAGGCCCATATGAAGTATTAATCCTTCCATGACCAACTCCACTCCCACTTTTACCACTAGTTTCAATTCCTTGCTTCCTCTTCCATTCCCGAGAATCCTCCGAGGCGTCTGAAAAGAAGATGGCCTCAATACTTTCTAGTTTAGATTATCTAGTGGAGTGCTGCCAATGGGCATCTTCTCTTCATGTATATTATCTATCTATATTATTAGCGAATTTACTAATACAGTTGTAGATTCCAATAAATAAAATTTTTAAAAAAATTGTCTTTTGAAATTATGATTATTCATAGCTCATTGGATGAACCATTCCAAAAAGTGACAATGTGGATTTAATTTGAAAAGAAAATGGTAATTGTCTGATAAACACCTCAAATTAAATAAAAATACTAATTTTAAATAATAATTTTTAGTAATAGACAATGGTTTTGTATAGGTTTATAATTTTCTTTTTGATATTATTCTTTATTATTCTTTCTCTTAATTAATTGATGTTTTATTTAAGAAAGACTTTGGTTATCAAGGCTAAGTGGATATAGTACTTAAATTAACAACCATAGAAAAACTCATTAATCTCAAGAATCAAACTCATATTAGCTGTTATAATAGTAATAATTTGATGTATAAATGTTTGATTCATTCTTCTTTTAAGTGTTGTTGACTATTAATCATATTTATCCTGATTGCAATTGCATAATTATCATCTCGCCATTTTTTACATTTGTAATTGTCATCATAAAAGCAGTTCTCCAAATCCATATCGTTATCAGGCCTAACTTAACACAGGTTCATAGGTTTTCGGAACTTGAAATATAACACTGTATTTCTGTCTCCTCCAGGACACCTACATCTTCACTTTTTCTATGACAGTGAAACCAGAATTTCCTCATTTTGAGCCAGAATCAGTGAGGTTTTTTCATCATCTTGTATCCTATGATAATAAGAGTAGCACTAGAGTCTATTGATATTAGTACTCCACTCTTTATTCCTCTTCTCCTTAAGGTAAAATTTCTTCTTGAAGACCGACAAACAGAAACAGCCTCAACTAAATACTAATCATTTGTACTTATGCCTTTTTGATTCAGTCCTGCCTATAAATACTGAAACTAATGTTACATCTTCTGGACAGAGTATGTGAATTAGTTTTAGCCCCTGAATAGCATTCAGAAAGCTGAAAAGTGCTGAATCTATTTAGAAGCGTTGGTCTCAAGTGAGACTCTACTGAGGGAACATAATTGTTTCACTGTACCTTCAACAGCTTCTGTTGATAAAAAAAAAATTCTACTAAGGAAGGTTTGGAAACTATATTCAACTCACCGTCCATTCACCTTAACACCATGTGATGATATTTGTTTAAAATAATAATCATTATATAATTCCATCACACATTACAAAGAGGTTTGACGGATCATTTGACCTGACTAAGTAAAGCTTAAGTGAAATTAAATGTAATAAACAAAAAGATATTTGGAAAGAAGCAAAGTAAAATTTGTCGCAGACACTTAGATACAATACTTAAAACTTTGTTACTTAAGAACAGTAGCATTGGATAAGATAACGTGGCATCGTAATCTCACAAGTTTTAATAATTTATTTAGGATTAATGGTGAATATTATTCTCTAGGAACTTATAATGTATTATTTTGTCTGTTGAACTTATAGTTCAGATAATTAGGCAACTTTGATCAAATTTAAATAAAGTAATACATTCTAAAATAATGCCTTCATTCATGATGAGAGGAAGTATAAGAGTATTGTTTAAAATAAATGTCCTATGTTCTTAAAATCTATAAATATGATATTTCCAATCAAAATTTTTTTTGTTTTATTATTTTATTGCGTTTTATTTACAGAAGTCTAACAAACCAATATACTTTACATTTTATTTATGTTAATCAACTTGTAAGTTGTAAGGTATATTTCTTACACAAATTTTAAATTAAAAACCTCTAAATACAATAAAAAGTTCTTAATTTCTTGCTGTGGTTTTATATTTCTCAGTCCTTTCAATTTTATTGATTAAATGACAAGAATGTTGAGGAATTCAAAGAAAGGCTGTTTTCTCAGTCATTTTATAAATGCTCAAAATTAAAGCTTGTAATCCTAAAGTTTCATCTTAATACTAATTACTTAATGCCCAATATTCATATTGAAGAGACTGTTCTCTGACCAATTACATATAGAGTGTTATTTTCCTTTGATAAAAATCACTGCCTCTTTTAACTTTATAAAATGATGGAGATCAGTCCTTCCTTAATGTTTTAAAAAGGTTTTCTGCTACATCTGATACTACCCTCGGGTATGAAGACCATATGGAATGTACATCATTTTCTACAGCTTTAACCACTAAATATTTTTGCCTAGTTCATATTGGGTAATAACAATTGAATCTTTTAACTTTTTTAGCAGATTTCAAAATGATAATGGATATTAATAGTTTTTTTTTTTTTTTTTTTTTTTTTTTTTTTTTTTTTTTTTTTTTTTTTTTTTTTTTTTTGTTCTCCCCTACCTCGCCTTTGAAGGCTATACGGGGTTTCTCGGGCCAGGGGGTGAGGGCGGAGGATAAATGCTGAAATAAAAGTCCCCCACAGCACCGAGTCTCGAACTCGTAATTTTTTGGGCTTCAATAATTCGGTCCTCTGTGTTGCTAGGCAACGCGCGTTTAAAGCAACGCGCGCTAACCCGCTCAGCTACCCCGCCCCCAATATTAATAGTTGTCCATTGATAGAATCAGGAAGAAATTAATCTGGGTAGCGGTCAGTACAAGAGAAACAAATAATTTTTGTTCACTCCCACCAAAGATCGCTATCATCGTGACCCACAATGGGGGTTGAAACGTTGGCAGACAATAAATAGTGAGAAATTATTTAATTTTTTTTTTTACTGACTGTCATCCGGACTAATTTCTAACTCGTGACTGATTGTCGGATAAAATAGTGATTTTTTCTCTACCTCAGCAATCATTTTCATATCATATGTGAGCAGACATTTAAAATTCTATTCAGGAGTTATAAAAGCCTCCTATTTGACAGTCATTTAAAGAGCCTCTCCTTAGGCACTTTAAAAGATGGTTAAACATGTTGATATAAAATGGTTATAGAACATTCTTTGGATTCTCAGAAAACAAAATCTATGCCATACAACCTTAAACCTTATTCTTCTGTGGATCTTTCCTTGGTAATTTCTCCAACAGTAATATTCCAATATCCTTGTTTGTTGTTAAGCTTGGGATTGCCAAGTTGTTGATTATTTGATTATGTGGCTGGTTAGGTTCATATATTTTGTTTATATTGTTGTTATTAATTTAACGCCTCTTTTATACTACTATGGCTAATCCAATAATGCAACTGTAGGGATCCTAATTTTGCCTATCCAGAATAATTAGGATAGGAAGTTTTCAAAGAGTAACTTACATTGCTCAGGCAGGAGACCACCATTTTTCATCCTATTGGAAGGACAGCATAACCTATGATTTCTTTACTCCTTTTAAAAAATCGTAGAGCCAACTGCCGGTTTTGACCTATAGAAGGGTGTTATACAAGCCACTGCACCACAGATGACCCAATTTTGTTTATAATTTTATGTGGTTTATTTTCGGATATTGGATGTACTTGGTCTGTAGATTGAACAACTAATTTATGCTTGCAGACAGATATTCTTTCTGAGACAACTATTTGGGGAAGGTAGATCTAGGTTTTATGTTCTATTAGTTTTAGAAATTTAATGTGTTGCTATCAGTTTATTAAGGTGTGTATGTCAGTGTTGTTCCCACTAACTCTAAATAGCCATTGGTGAAAAATGAAGATTACAAAAATAAACATCTATCAATACTGAAATACCATAAGTTTCTATAAGTCAAAATCATGATTAGAATTTTAAGTTAAATCTAGTGATTCCCATTGGGAAAGATAATGCTTTGGCAGTGAACTGAAGAATGGTCTAGATTCAATTGGCCTTCACTGCAGCGTGTAATCGGGGTGTGTCACGTCAACTATTGCATCTTTGCGCGCGGACTGAATCAGAATTGATTTTCACAATCCCTCGCTCTACGAAAAGATTTATAATATTCATTATCATTTTTTTATCTATTAATATCTTATGAACCGTATCGTAAACCGACGAACTCGAGGAAGGTAAGTTGTAAACCCAATCGAAAGCGTGACTTTTACTGTGATGTAATTTGATATAGACATACATATATTAACTCAAGCAGTCCATGATATAATTATTGCCCAGTTCTGAAAAGCCAATTGATTTTATATGATGGAGTTTTGTTACTAAGAAATTAGATGGAGATGGTTGGGGTGCGGTCATAAATTAAAGACACACAATTAAAATAAGGTTTATTTAATTATGTGCGACGTTTCGGCTACAATGTGGCTTCATCAGGTAAGAAATTATAATTATAATTACATGGTGTTATTTGTTCTTTTAGCATGATGAGCCATTTTGGCCGAAACGTCGCAATAAATTAAATAACGCTTTTTTAATTGTGTGTTTTTTATTTGACCGCACCAACCATTTCCCCATAATTGATTTTATAGACAATTTTGGTTTCGAAGTATAATTGGCACGAGATCATTCTCATATTATACATCGGAGCAATTATTTACATAAGTAGCTTTGCATATGTAATTATTTATTGTGTACTGATGATTTGTACATTTAACAAAGCATTTTTTAAATTATTTCCTTTTTTCCCAATAAAAAAAAAAAATGTACCCTAAATTTTATGAATTTCAAATGTGAGAACCTACTTCAAACAGTAAAAATTTTGCTTAAACATTTTTTAAAGAAGTTTTAAATTTTAAACAGTAGAAATACTACCTATGAAATGCATCCGATTTTATCAAATTAATTGTATGAAATTCTAACATTTCCTATGAACCGCCTAATTCTCAGTGAAGAGAATAGGCCCAAGTGTCGACACCAGCGGAAGGAGGCCGCCAGTCACGATATCATTTGCAATTTTAATTATCTAGGTAGCAGTGGCTGATGCAAGTCTTCGTGTGGACGGCATTAAAGGAAAAAGTCTGGTTTTGAAACTTCATTGGCGTGTGACTGGCACCCAACTACTGACCTAGGCTGGAGGAATTTCTCACTATCTTTCAACTATTAGGCAACACTCCTCTGGAAATTAAATTTTCCAAATGTAAGATGAAATTGTTTTTTTTTCTATTCTCCTCTGCTTGGAGAAGGCTGAATCGTTATATTAAAATAAATGGATGATTGTTTTTTCCCAATCTTTATTTAATATCCATCAAACTGTTTTGGCCCTTCCGTCCATCATCAATATAAAGGGATCAATACTACAAATATTTGTTGTCACAATTCTGTAACATACATATATCTTAATTAAAAATTTTCGGACCACGTCGTTTCAGCTGGCTACTTCTGGCTTTGATGTCTGCCCAGTGTTTCCGCATGCGTTCTCGATGTTGCTCCTTTTTCTCCGGGGTCCATACTTTTCCTGTTTTCAGTTTAGGTTTTTCTCGGAAGCCATGAACTTTAAGTTTCTTCTTGAGTGGTTCACTCTCCTGGATGCTGTTGTATGTGACTCCCACTTCTTCAAGGTCTTAACCCATCTCATTGAACCAAGCCCCTTTTGTTTTCTTCTGCTGAAAGAAGGCTATCATGCGGTTGGTCAGTCTTGTTTCATGTCCATAAAAGGTAGTTCATCTTTTCCGGATGGTATCAGTGATCTTCTCTAAGTGGGTATATAATTTATCATTATGCTGCCTCTATATTCCCTTATGTGCATTTATTATTTATTAATATGTACTTATATACATGTTATATTTATTCAAAAAGTGTAAAAATTAGAAACTGTATAACTCCAAAGTTTACTAAAGAGTATGGAAAATGGAATAAATAGTAATTATTGTGAGTCTGAGGATGGCGGAGTAAAAACATATTCTGATTTTCAACCTTATTTTTTTTCCCTTCTAGTTTCTGAAATATAAAAATAAATTTTTATATTATCTGATATGTAAAAACTCAAATTTTATACCTAAACATTACTCAAGTTATGCATTTTTCTCCACAACTGTCTTTTAATTACTGTTACTCTTACTAACATAACTTATTTGGCCTTATCACCTCCTTACACGGCCGTTGGTCTAGATGAGCTATAGAAGTACAGTTTTGATTAATATTGTATATTTTAAGATTTATATATAAGATGATGGGTTTCTAAAAAGGTTAGTTCAATTATTAGTCAACTATACAATTACTAGACTCCTCTCTTTCCCTTTTTTTTTTTTTTTTTTTTTTTTTTATCCTGAGAAAATCTTGTGCGCCCAACATACAACTTTCAATTACCTCCTTAGTTAAAATCAATTACTTAATTAATAAAACCAAAGAACTTTTTAATAAAGTTAGAGATGGAAGGTTAAAGAATTACATTGGGTTTCGATATAAACATGTGTTTGATTAAATAATCTATTATAGTATTATCTACAGCAATCACTTAGTTTTATCAGCTTTTCATCACTCTCAATTACCTCATTCAACATTGTGTATAAGATAATATTTTTCCAACGGTATATTATACATCAATATTACTGTTTCTATGTAAAAAAGAAAAAATCTTTCAACTTGAAAATTACCCTTTTTTTACCAATACTAACAGAATGAAATAGTTAATTTTTTCAAATCTACTAAATTCGAATCTAAAAAATACTTTATTAGTTTCCACCGTTTCATTATTACACCTTTATTCATTTTACACCGCTTTGTAACCGACCGAGAAAAAAAAAAAATTCTCTCTACCCCTCAAAATTTGAAGTAAAATTTTTCAAAATACTTAGAAATCGGAATAACGAACACATAAAAAACGATGGTCCGCCATGGTCTTCTCGTCACGCTAGTTTATAGAGAATTAAATTCTCAACAAAACAACAATATAATTATTGAAATTGGTTACATAATAGCGGACGTATAGCGTTTTGAACTTAGTTGTCGTGATTGCACATGTTTCTTGGATATGGACATTCTTATTGGTTTGTCTTTCTGAATCTCTTTGATTAATTGATGGCTACACATATAAGACAATAGCATTAACAACTGTATACATTTTGATACCGTAATATGATTATTTGGAAATAATAAACCATTGTATAATGATTTACTTCTACTTCATAGCTCTACTACTAAAAGATTCCTGACTTCCTCCACCAGCAAGCATCCACGATCCCGTATCTTATGCTGCGGCCATCCAGTTTCCCATATGTAAGTATTTTCGTGTGTCGTCGGCCACACAGTCCGCCCAGCGCAGCCTTGGCCACATCTTTGCGACGACTGTAAAGGAGTTTGGACAGTATTCTCTTTGGAGGCATATCGTCAGCTATTCGGGCCAGATGTCCTGCACATCAAAGCCTCCCGTCCTTAATGAAGCGGGAGATATCGGATTTACAATATAAATCGTATAACTGTCTATTGCTATATAAATTTTAATACCGTAATAATGGAAATAATAAACCATTGTGTAATTTTTTGCAGTTTTTTCATTTCTCTACTCGTCACCCGGACTAATTTCCTACTGAATCTCCCAACAGTCAACTATTGATATTTTTCTTAGAGCTTCTTAATGGGTTAGGTATAGGAGTATGAAAACTTTTACCAGTTGCCATTTTGAAAAGACACTGCTAATGGTATGATCTTGTTTAACTTAGCTTGACCAGCGCTTAGTGAAAAATAATACAATTAACAAAAAACAATTCTTATATCATCTATGTTTCTACGTGCATATCTTGAAACGCAAAACTTACAATTTTCTCATAAAACATACCATTAATTAATAATTATTTATTTTTTCCATACCGTGAATATGAATATGCTAATTTTTATTTCCAGTTAGTGATGTATATATTTTTAAACAAATTTGTTTTCCAGGGATTCGTTGCATCCAAAACACTTTATATATTTCAGTTGGGGATAAGTCCAGGTGGTGATCAGAGAAAAAAAGCAATTGAAACAGTAGATACTTTCCTTATCAGTAAATTTTATTGCTATTTCGCATTAGCATGAGCTGTTATTGACTAAAAACTACGAATTTTTTTATTAAATATAGGCTTAGCTCGCGAGTCGGATATATCGCTGGATATGCCGCTGGCTGAGCTAGCGGGCAGGCCATCGACTCCTGAACTAGACCTTCACTTTCGCGGGAGCCAGTTACAAGAGTAGTTACATCATCAGCTAGTCGGCATCATCTTCCCCTCTGGGGGTTGCACCATCAGATCACTTCACCGACCTTACCTTGAATATTTCGTAGTTATCTCCTTCTAAAATCTTTTAATTTTCTGAAAAAGAAAAACGTAATATTTCGTATTGCTATGTCTGAACTCATTTAAGACATGGGTTAAACTAAGGGAGTATAATTGGAAACCTTTCCAAAGGGGTTTGTGTTATCCAATTTATTATGAAACATTAATGAATAAATAAGTAGTTTATTTAGATACAGATTATACACTATAAGATCAAGGGACTGTATAAATTACTTGGCTATAACAGATTAAATGCTGTCGGCGAGTTCCGGATATGTGTCCTCTTCAAGATCTTCTCTCTGACTCCCCTGGTGGCTCTCCATGCACCAGGAGTGGCGGGGTGTATATTTTTTGCACCGCCCTTCTAAGAACCTTCCTGGCTAGGGCCTGACAACACTTCTACTCGTCTTTTATCATTTTCAATATTTTAGGTTTGATACATAGCATTTACCACGGACTGCAAAAAAAAAAAAAGAAAAAATATTAAACTAAGAGAGATATTTTTTCTTTTCATATACATCTGACTCGTAATTATAAAATAAAACTTTAAAGTGGATGTCCCAAGATCCATATTTTTACAGTCTAACATGTTTATACATATAATAGCTAATGATATATACAATTTTTCCTTAAACCAAAAATTAAATTAAATTAAAAACTAGGATAATAAATGACAAGTAAATATGGTAAAATAGACCATACGACCAAAAGTACAGTAAATGGGAGGCACAGCGAAATAATAACAGAGTTTATAATACAAAATAAAAATATAAAATGGATGTCCCAAGATCCTTATTTTGACAGTGTAACATGTTTATACATATAACAGCTAATGATATATACAATTTTTCCCTAAACCATAAATTAAATAAAATTAAAAAACTAGGATAATAAGTGACAAGTAAATATGGTAAAATAGACCTACGACCAAAAGTACAGTAAATGGGAGGCACAGCGAAATAATAACAGAGTTTATAATACAAAATAAAAATATAAAATGGATGTCCCAAGATCCTTATTTTGACAGTGTAACATGTTTATACATATAACAGCTAATGATATATACAATTTTTCCCTAAACCATAAATTAAATAAAATTAAAAAACTAGGATAATAAGTGACAAGTAAATATGGTAAAATAGACCTACGACCAAAAGTACAGTAAATGGGAGGCACAGCGAAATAATAACAGAGTTTATAATACAAAATAAAAATATAAAATGGATGTCCCAAGATCCTTATTTTGACAGTGTAACATGTTTATACATATAACAGCTAATGATATATACAATTTTTCCCTAAACCATAAATTAAATAAAATTAAAAAACTAGGATAATAAGTGACAAGTAAATATGGTAAAATAGACCTACGACCAAAAGTACAGTAAATGGGAGGCACAGCGAAATAATAACAGAGTTTATAATACAAAATAAAAATATAAAATGGATGTCCCAAGATCCTTATTTTGACAGTGTAACATGTTTATACATATAACAGCTAATGATATATACAATTTTTCCCTAAACCATAAATTAAATAAAATTAAAAAACTAGGATAATAAGTGACAAGTAAATATGGTAAAATAGACCTACGACCAAAAGTACAGTAAATGGGAGGCACAGCGAAATAATAACAGAGTTTATAATACAAAATAAAAATATAAAATGGATGTCCCAAGATCCTTATTTTGACAGTGTAACATGTTTATACATATAACAGCTAATGATATATACAATTTTTCCCTAAACCATAAATTAAATAAAATTAAAAAACTAGGATAATAAGTGACAAGTAAATATGGTAAAATAGACCTACGACCAAAAGTACAGTAAATGGGAGGCACAGCGAAATAATAACAGAGTTTATAATACAAAATAAAAATATAAAATGGATGTCCCAAGATCCTTATTTTGACAGTGTAACATGTTTATACATATAACAGCTAATGATATATACAATTTTTCCCTAAACCATAAATTAAATAAAATTAAAAAACTAGGATAATAAGTGACAAGTAAATATGGTAAAATAGACCTACGACCAAAAGTACAGTAAATGGGAGGCACAGCGAAATAATAACAGAGTTTATAATACAAAATAAAAATATAAAATGGATGTCCCAAGATCCTTATTTTGACAGTGTAACATGTTTATACATATAACAGCTAATGATATATACAATTTTTCCCTAAACCATAAATTAAATAAAATTAAAAAACTAGGATAATAAGTGACAAGTAAATATGGTAAAATAGACCTACGACCAAAAGTACAGTAAATGGGAGGCACAGCGAAATAATAACAGAGTTTATAATACAAAATAAAAATATAAAATGGATGTCCCAAGATCCTTATTTTGACAGTGTAACATGTTTATACATATAACAGCTAATGATATATACAATTTTTCCCTAAACCATAAATTAAATAAAATTAAAAAACTAGGATAATAAGTGACAAGTAAATATGGTAAAATAGACCTACGACCAAAAGTACAGTAAATGGGAGGCACAGCGAAATAATAACAGAGTTTATAATACAAAATAAAAATATAAAATGGATGTCCCAAGATCCTTATTTTGACAGTGTAACATGTTTATACATATAACAGCTAATGATATATACAATTTTTCCCTAAACCATAAATTAAATAAAATTAAAAAACTAGGATAATAAGTGACAAGTAAATATGGTAAAATAGACCTACGACCAAAAGTACAGTAAATGGGAGGCACAGCGAAATAATAACAGAGTTTATAATACAAAATAAAAATATAAAATGGATGTCCCAAGATCCTTATTTTGACAGTGTAACATGTTTATACATATAACAGCTAATGATATATACAATTTTTCCCTAAACCATAAATTAAATTAAATTAAAAACTAGGATAATAAGTGACAAGTAAATATGGTAAAATAGACCTACGACCAAAAGTACAGTAAATGGGAGGCACAGCGAAATAATAACAGAGTTTATAATACAAAATAAAAATATAAAATGGATGTCCCAAGATCCTTATTTTGACAGTGTAACATGTTTATACATATAACAGCTAATGATATATACAATTTTTCCCTAAACCATAAATTAAATTAAATTAAAAACTAGGATAATAAGTGACAAGTAAATATGGTAAAATAGACCTACGACCAAAAGTACAGTAAATGGGAGGCACAGCGAAATAATAACAGAGTTTATAATACAAAATTAAAACTAAAATACAACACAGTCTTATGTAATTATATAGTGTTATATATAAACATTATATAAAGTTAGTCAAGTTATTGAATAAACGGTTTTAGGAGATGGGTCATGAAATGTACCTCGAGTGAAATTTTTTAGTTCCCCCTCGGTCATTTCCCTCCAATTCAATTCTCTTACCCGTGCTACGGCATACGTCGTATTTCCATACTTTTTTATAATGGTATAAGGACCTTCATACAGTTTTAGTAGTTTTGTACTTTGCCGCATCGAGTCAGTAATAGCTGGGATAGTGCGTACCAGGACCAGGTCACCTACCTGGAATTCATAAATCCTATGACTTTTATTAAATCTATCCTAGTTCGCTCTCCACTTTCGCTTATTTTCTTTTTTACTCTACCTCTGAGGTAGTTAATTTCTTTATCTGTGATTACTTGCTTGCTTTCAGAGAGGTGTATTTGCAATATTTTTTCCCAAGGTGTACTTCTTTTTCTGGAGAAGTGAATCTCAAAAGGTATGGCACATATAGTTGTCTGGAAGGTGTTGTTAATTGCGTTGTTTATGACTTCAGTCCACTTTGGCCACGTCTTATGATTTTCTTCCACCAAAGTCCTATAGAAATTTCCCAGGTCTCGGTTGATTCTCTCGCTTGCGTTAGCTTGTGCATGTCTGACCGAACAAAATATATTTTTTATCCCCCAACCTTCAAGGGTTTCAATCCATTTCTTACTTGTAAATTGTGATCCTCTGTCAGTTAATATTTTCTCAGGAGTTCCGTAAGTATGGCAAAATTCTTCTACACATCTCAACGCTGCTCTGGTTGTGGCTGCTCTGAGGTTATGTAACTGAACGATCTTGCTAACATTGTCTATCATGACAAAAACATATTTAACTCCTCCTGCTCCCATGGTTAGTGGTCCCAGAAAGTCCGCAGAGGCAAGCTGTAATGGTCCATCTACTTCAATTGATTTTGCTTCAGCATGAAAAATTTTATTGGGGAATTTCGAAACTTGACATTTATAGCACCGTCTTACTACTTTCTTTACTTGATTCGCAGCATCTTGGATGTGAAAGTGACTGTTGATAGTATTAACGAGTTTTACCACCCCAATATGAGCTAATGTCTCATGGCTGCATTTAATAAATTCTTCTGTTTTCACCTTGGGGACTAGTATTCGAGGTGGTTTTCCTGTCCTCTGACTAATGATATACTGTCCGTCGAAATGATAAGTATAACTCCCGATTTTACATTTTTCCTTTACATTATCTTTTAGCCATTCCAACTCATTTCTACTCAGGTCGCCTTCTCCATATTCGAACGATTTTATAATATTGATGATTTTGTCTTCTGGAATGGCCCATTTTACAGGGCGAATTACATTGACTTGTAGCTGGGTGTCGGGTATGTGTGTTGTTGTTTTTCCATCGATATTTCTACTAAGGAAATAGGTTACAATATTTTCTTTTCCTTTGATATATTCTATTTCAAAATCGAACTGTTGAAGAAATAAACTCCACCGTAGGAGGCGATTAGTTGTGTTTCTACATGTTTTGATATATGTCAGTGCATGATGGTCCGTTTGAATTTTAAAGGGCTTTCCTGCGAGATAGGTAATGAACTTCTTTATTGACCAAACAATAGATAATAGTTCCTTTTCAGTTGTACTGTAAGACAATTCTGGTCCTTTTAATACCCTGCTTGCATATGAAATCACATGTGTTCTTCCGTCTATATGTTGCAATAATTGAGCTGCTACGGCATAGCCGCTAGCATCGGTTTGTAAAATAAAAGGTTGTTCGAAATTCGGGTGATTTAATAATACTTCCTGGCTGAATGATTCCTTAAGGTCTTTTAATGCTTGTTCTTCTTCTTCTCCCCATTGCCATTTCCGCCCCTTTTTTAACAAAGGTGTTAATTTGCCAATGTGAGTGGCATATTTTGGATTGAACCGGGCATAATAATTGGTTAATCCCATCAAACTCTGGAGGTCTTTTACGCACTTAGGGATGGAATATTTTTTATAGCTTCCACTTTTGAATACTGTGGTCTCAGCCCTTCCGTATCAAGTACAAATCCTACATAATCCAATGATGTGCGAAAAAACTGTGTTTTTTCTAAATTAAGAGTGACTCCGTTTTCATTAAATATAACAAACAACTGTTCCAAGATTTTCAAGTGTTCTTCTGGGGTCTCGCTCATCACCAACAAGTCATCCACATACGGTCTGATTCTTTTGTTTAAATTACCCAATAATCTGGTAAGTCCCCTGCTCAATCCTGCCAATGAGACTTTCAGACCAAATGGGAGTCGTTTAAATTCAAACATACGACCCTCGTGCATAAATGCGGTGTATTTTCTACACTTTTCATTCAGTTCTACCTGATAGAAACTTTTTGTGAGGTCAATAGTAGTGAAAATTTTCTTGCCGCTACAGTACTTGAGAATCTCCTCAATGTTCTCGGACTGCTCATGATCTGCCTGTAATTTAGTATTTAGTTTTCGTGCATCCAAACAAATTCTTACACTTCCATCTTTTTTATTAACCACTACAATAGGGTTAAGGTAGTCACTATGACTTACTTGAATGATGTCTTCCTCGAGCATCTTACTAATTTCATCTCTTACTGCTTCTCTCTTGTGAAACGGTATAGGGTAAGGTCTTGATCGAACAGGTTCCTCATCCGTGACCCGTAGGGAATATTCATAACCTTTTATCTTGCCTGGGCGTTCTGTAAATATTCTTGAATGTTTATTAATGATTTTTTCCAATTCCTTAATAATGTGACTGGGGATATGGGATAGACCTTTGATGTGCTCCATTTTTTCATTTATGTTCATACCATCCTGATTTTTACTATTTTCGGTCACATCAACCAGTCCAACTTCTGCGCTAGGTCTTAATTCCAAATCTCGTTTGTCACTCCATAAATGTATCTTCCTATCTTCTATACTATCTTCAGATTTTATAACGAAAAAATTCTGTTCTACATTTATTTCCTTTATATGAGCCTTTATAAAATCATACCCTAGTATACAATCCTGGCTTAAATTAGGTACGATTAAAAAATTTATTTTCAATACATAATGTTGAAATGAAGCATCTATTAGGACCTGGTATTTTATTGGGGTTGACTTCTTTTTTAAGGCAGTTGTAATCCTAAGGCTTGAAACCGGTAGTATCTGGTGTGCAAGTTTTTCTTTATTCCTTTCATAAAACGCTTCATTTAAGCACGTTACCTGACTCCCTGTGTCAATTAAAGCTTGTATAGGCACTTCTCCTAAGTGAAGAAAAACTTGAGGACAAACGATATTTTGGAATTGGTTTTGAAAATCAGTTGGATCTAGTGTCAATAACTCTGTGAATTCGCGAAATAGAGACCCAATACCCATTTCCGAATCCCCAGTCTTTTTATCTCATTGTTCTTGTCCCGTCTTGTCTTTTTGTGAATCCGTGAACTCATTATCTTGAGGAATTACTTCATCATCATGAAAAGCGGCTCTCCTTGCGTTATATCCAGGTCTTCTGTTCCACCAAACGTTCCGGGGTTTCCTTCTATACTCGTAATCATCCTCTGAGTAATCACTATTTACCTGAACTTCGTTTACTACGGGGGGTTTAGTTTTGTATCTGTTCAAATTTGATTGCTTCTGCCATCTATCTCCTCCTTTTTCATTCCTTTGTTCATGATTCCATTTATTATTTTGATTTCTTCTCCCTGGACCGTATGTAGCTTGAGCGTTTTGTCTTTCATATTGTTCTTCTGAAAAATGTCTCCTTCCAGTTGGTACCTGAGAAGGATTTGAATAATTTTGTCTTCGATTTCCTAAGATTCGTTCTTTGCCAATATCTTGTAAGATTTGCATAAACCGGCTTATGTTGTCAATCCCTTGGTAAATAATAATCTCCTCCACCTTCTGACCGAAGTGCCTGCCCAGCGTTCTACATATGTAAGCATCTTCCAGCTTACTCTTGCACGCTAGCTCTTATCACCATCTTGCTGAAATATTCAGTCGGCGTCATATGAGATTCATTTGAATATTTACCATGGTTTAGCTCATCAAATACCAAATGGTCATACCTAAATCCATGAAATTCATTCAAGAATTTTTCTTTAAAATGATCAAAATTCCCTATCTGATTTTGGTTGATGAGATACCAAGACAGTGCCTCATCTCGCAAATGATCCTTAATAAAATAATCTAGAATCATATTCCTACCGTACACTTCGTATTCTAGATTTAAATGTGTCAAAAATTCAGTGGGAATGTGCACCTTACTATTCGAAAAGAAACATTTATCTGTCAATGGTCTTCCCTGCAAAGCCGAGACATTCGTATTCCATACATCTATTTTTTGTTGTGCAGGCGCCAATGATTGCGTAAATTGTTCTGTTGTTATACGACTAGTGTGGTTCAAGGATGTTTGTTCTGCAAAACTTGGATTGCCATCTTGGTTGTCTGGAATTTTATTTACCATTTCTAAGAAATAATCCACTTTTGTTTCTACGTTTTTTATTTTCGTAGAGAGACATTTTATTTCTTCCCTAGCTTCACCTATTGAGGCAAACATCACCGGTACCTGTTCCAGTTGAACACTCAGTCTTTCCAGTCTATCATTTAAGTCTTTAAGTTCATGGTCTACGTGGCTTTTAATTTTATGTCCCCTCTCTCGGCATATCAATTTCGTTTCCTGACAATTTAAGCTCATTTCGTGTATTGCCCCTCCTAGTTCCGTCCTCTGGTCTTGGATTTTCTCTTTCAGTTTTCTCTCTTTATCTTCCATTTTCTCAAGTAGTGTAGCCATGACAATTTTCAATGATTCTTCAAATCGACTCATTATCACATCGTGTCTGTCCTCTTTCTCTTCTTTGGTAGGTCTGCTCTTTATTACTTGGGTTGCTCCGTCAATTGTACCTTCACCTTCAACTTCCTCCATTCTATATTCCTCTTCCGGGTCATTTAAGCCTGATTCTCCTTCCCGCGCCACCTTTGTAACCGAACGTGTTAGTCTAGTATACATCTTTGGAACGATTCTGATATACGTAAGTTTAAAGTGAAACGAAAAAAATGCCCCAACAATAAAACTGACGGTTTTTAAGGACCATTAACCAATACGGTAATTAATATTGTAAGGAGACAAGACCAACCTTAAAGTTATTGAAATTTAAAAAACAACATAAACACATTTAAACAGTAACACTATAATAATCTAACCTCAACGGCACAAACATAAAACCATTATAAACATTAAATAAAAATCACAAATACAAATAATCAACTACTACCTTAATATACTACAGATTAAGTAAAAATTAAAGATTATGTTAATTGGACTACAATTAATTAATAACTAAATAATACAAAATAAATTGGATAGTCAGTCCCCACAAGCTGGATGCCATTAATAATGCTATGTCTGAACTCATTTAAGACATGGGTTAAACTAAGGGAGTATAATTGGAAACCTTTCCAAAGGGGTTTGTGTTATCCAATTTATTATGAAACATTAATGAATAAATAAGTAGTTTATTTAGATACAGATTATACACTATAAGATCAAGGGACTGTATAAATTACTTGGCTATAACAGATTAAATGCTGTCGGCGAGTTCCGGATATGTGTCCTCTTCAAGATCTTCTCTCTGACTCCCCTGGTGGCTCTCCATGCACCAGGAGTGGCGGGGTGTATATTTTTTGCACCGCCCTTCTAAGAACCTTCCTGGCTAGGGCCTGACAACACTTCTACTCGTCTTTTATCATTTTCAATATTTTAGGTTTGATACATAGCATTTACCACGGACTGCAAAAAAAAAAAAAGAAAAAATATTAAACTAAGAGAGATATTTTTTCTTTTCATATACATCTGACTCGTAATTATAAAATAAAACTTTAAAGTGGATGTCCCAAGATCCATATTTTTACAGTCTAACATGTTTATACATATAATAGCTAATGATATATACAATTTTTCCTTAAACCAAAAATTAAATTAAATTAAAAACTAGGATAATAAATGACAAGTAAATATGGTAAAATAGACCATACGACCAAAAGTACAGTAAATGGGAGGCACAGCGAAATAATAACAGAGTTTATAATACAAAATAAAAATATAAAATGGATGTCCCAAGATCCTTATTTTGACAGTGTAACATGTTTATACATATAACAGCTAATGATATATACAATTTTTCCCTAAACCATAAATTAAATAAAATTAAAAAACTAGGATAATAAGTGACAAGTAAATATGGTAAAATAGACCTACGACCAAAAGTACAGTAAATGGGAGGCACAGCGAAATAATAACAGAGTTTATAATACAAAATAAAAATATAAAATGGATGTCCCAAGATCCTTATTTTGACAGTGTAACATGTTTATACATATAACAGCTAATGATATATACAATTTTTCCCTAAACCATAAATTAAATAAAATTAAAAAACTAGGATAATAAGTGACAAGTAAATATGGTAAAATAGACCTACGACCAAAAGTACAGTAAATGGGAGGCACAGCGAAATAATAACAGAGTTTATAATACAAAATAAAAATATAAAATGGATGTCCCAAGATCCTTATTTTGACAGTGTAACATGTTTATACATATAACAGCTAATGATATATACAATTTTTCCCTAAACCATAAATTAAATAAAATTAAAAAACTAGGATAATAAGTGACAAGTAAATATGGTAAAATAGACCTACGACCAAAAGTACAGTAAATGGGAGGCACAGCGAAATAATAACAGAGTTTATAATACAAAATAAAAATATAAAATGGATGTCCCAAGATCCTTATTTTGACAGTGTAACATGTTTATACATATAACAGCTAATGATATATACAATTTTTCCCTAAACCATAAATTAAATAAAATTAAAAAACTAGGATAATAAGTGACAAGTAAATATGGTAAAATAGACCTACGACCAAAAGTACAGTAAATGGGAGGCACAGCGAAATAATAACAGAGTTTATAATACAAAATAAAAATATAAAATGGATGTCCCAAGATCCTTATTTTGACAGTGTAACATGTTTATACATATAACAGCTAATGATATATACAATTTTTCCCTAAACCATAAATTAAATAAAATTAAAAAACTAGGATAATAAGTGACAAGTAAATATGGTAAAATAGACCTACGACCAAAAGTACAGTAAATGGGAGGCACAGCGAAATAATAACAGAGTTTATAATACAAAATAAAAATATAAAATGGATGTCCCAAGATCCTTATTTTGACAGTGTAACATGTTTATACATATAACAGCTAATGATATATACAATTTTTCCCTAAACCATAAATTAAATAAAATTAAAAAACTAGGATAATAAGTGACAAGTAAATATGGTAAAATAGACCTACGACCAAAAGTACAGTAAATGGGAGGCACAGCGAAATAATAACAGAGTTTATAATACAAAATAAAAATATAAAATGGATGTCCCAAGATCCTTATTTTGACAGTGTAACATGTTTATACATATAACAGCTAATGATATATACAATTTTTCCCTAAACCATAAATTAAATAAAATTAAAAAACTAGGATAATAAGTGACAAGTAAATATGGTAAAATAGACCTACGACCAAAAGTACAGTAAATGGGAGGCACAGCGAAATAATAACAGAGTTTATAATACAAAATAAAAATATAAAATGGATGTCCCAAGATCCTTATTTTGACAGTGTAACATGTTTATACATATAACAGCTAATGATATATACAATTTTTCCCTAAACCATAAATTAAATAAAATTAAAAAACTAGGATAATAAGTGACAAGTAAATATGGTAAAATAGACCTACGACCAAAAGTACAGTAAATGGGAGGCACAGCGAAATAATAACAGAGTTTATAATACAAAATAAAAATATAAAATGGATGTCCCAAGATCCTTATTTTGACAGTGTAACATGTTTATACATATAACAGCTAATGATATATACAATTTTTCCCTAAACCATAAATTAAATAAAATTAAAAAACTAGGATAATAAGTGACAAGTAAATATGGTAAAATAGACCTACGACCAAAAGTACAGTAAATGGGAGGCACAGCGAAATAATAACAGAGTTTATAATACAAAATAAAAATATAAAATGGATGTCCCAAGATCCTTATTTTGACAGTGTAACATGTTTATACATATAACAGCTAATGATATATACAATTTTTCCCTAAACCATAAATTAAATTAAATTAAAAACTAGGATAATAAGTGACAAGTAAATATGGTAAAATAGACCTACGACCAAAAGTACAGTAAATGGGAGGCACAGCGAAATAATAACAGAGTTTATAATACAAAATAAAAATATAAAATGGATGTCCCAAGATCCTTATTTTGACAGTGTAACATGTTTATACATATAACAGCTAATGATATATACAATTTTTCCCTAAACCATAAATTAAATTAAATTAAAAACTAGGATAATAAGTGACAAGTAAATATGGTAAAATAGACCTACGACCAAAAGTACAGTAAATGGGAGGCACAGCGAAATAATAACAGAGTTTATAATACAAAATTAAAACTAAAATACAACACAGTCTTATGTAATTATATAGTGTTATATATAAACATTATATAAAGTTAGTCAAGTTATTGAATAAACGGTTTTAGGAGATGGGTCATGAAATGTACCTCGAGTGAAATTTTTTAGTTCCCCCTCGGTCATTTCCCTCCAATTCAATTCTCTTACCCGTGCTACGGCATACGTCGTATTTCCATACTTTTTTATAATGGTATAAGGACCTTCATACAGTTTTAGTAGTTTTGTACTTTGCCGCATCGAGTCAGTAATAGCTGGGATAGTGCGTACCAGGACCAGGTCACCTACCTGGAATTCATAAATCCTATGACTTTTATTAAATCTATCCCTAGTTCGCTCTCCACTTTCGCTTATTTTCTTTTTTACTCTACCTCTGAGGTAGTTAATTTCTTTATCTGTGATTACTTGCTTGCTTTCAGAGAGGTGTATTTGCAATATTTTTTCCCAAGGTGTACTTCTTTTTCTGGAGAAGTGAATCTCAAAAGGTATGGCACATATAGTTGTCTGGAAGGTGTTGTTAATTGCGTTGTTTATGACTTCAGTCCACTTTGGCCACGTCTTATGATTTTCTTCCACCAAAGTCCTATAGAAATTTCCCAGGTCTCGGTTGATTCTCTCGCTTGCGTTAGCTTGTGCATGTCTGACCGAACAAAATATATTTTTTATCCCCCAACCTTCAAGGGTTTCAATCCATTTCTTACTTGTAAATTGTGATCCTCTGTCAGTTAATATTTTCTCAGGAGTTCCGTAAGTATGGCAAAATTCTTCTACACATCTCAACGCTGCTCTGGTTGTGGCTGCTCTGAGGTTATGTAACTGAACGATCTTGCTAACATTGTCTATCATGACAAAAACATATTTAACTCCTCCTGCTCCCATGGTTAGTGGTCCCAGAAAGTCCGCAGAGGCAAGCTGTAATGGTCCATCTACTTCAATTGATTTTGCTTCAGCATGAAAAATTTTATTGGGGAATTTCGAAACTTGACATTTATAGCACCGTCTTACTACTTTCTTTACTTGATTCGCAGCATCTTGGATGTGAAAGTGACTGTTGATAGTATTAACGAGTTTTACCACCCCAATATGAGCTAATGTCTCATGGCTGCATTTAATAAATTCTTCTGTTTTCACCTTGGGGACTAGTATTCGAGGTGGTTTTCCTGTCCTCTGACTAATGATATACTGTCCGTCGAAATGATAAGTATAACTCCCGATTTTACATTTTTCCTTTACATTATCTTTTAGCCATTCCAACTCATTTCTACTCAGGTCGCCTTCTCCATATTCGAACGATTTTATAATATTGATGATTTTGTCTTCTGGAATGGCCCATTTTACAGGGCGAATTACATTGACTTGTAGCTGGGTGTCGGGTATGTGTGTTGTTGTTTTTCCATCGATATTTCTACTAAGGAAATAGGTTACAATATTTTCTTTTCCTTTGATATATTCTATTTCAAAATCGAACTGTTGAAGAAATAAACTCCACCGTAGGAGGCGATTAGTTGTGTTTCTACATGTTTTGATATATGTCAGTGCATGATGGTCCGTTTGAATTTTAAAGGGCTTTCCTGCGAGATAGGTAATGAACTTCTTTATTGACCAAACAATAGATAATAGTTCCTTTTCAGTTGTACTGTAAGACAATTCTGGTCCTTTTAATACCCTGCTTGCATATGAAATCACATGTGTTCTTCCGTCTATATGTTGCAATAATTGAGCTGCTACGGCATAGCCGCTAGCATCGGTTTGTAAAATAAAAGGTTGTTCGAAATTCGGGTGATTTAATAATACTTCCTGGCTGAATGATTCCTTAAGGTCTTTTAATGCTTGTTCTTCTTCTTCTCCCCATTGCCATTTCCGCCCCTTTTTTAACAAAGGTGTTAATTTGCCAATGTGAGTGGCATATTTTGGATTGAACCGGGCATAATAATTGGTTAATCCCATCAAACTCTGGAGGTCTTTTACGCACTTAGGGGATGGAATATTTTTTATAGCTTCCACTTTTGAATACTGTGGTCTCAGCCCTTCCGTATCAAGTACAAATCCTACATAATCCAATGATGTGCGAAAAAACTGTGTTTTTTCTAAATTAAGAGTGACTCCGTTTTCATTAAATATAACAAACAACTGTTCCAAGATTTTCAAGTGTTCTTCTGGGGTCTCGCTCATCACCAACAAGTCATCCACATACGGTCTGATTCTTTTGTTTAAATTACCCAATAATCTGGTAAGTCCCCTGCTCAATCCTGCCAATGAGACTTTCAGACCAAATGGGAGTCGTTTAAATTCAAACATACGACCCTCGTGCATAAATGCGGTGTATTTTCTACACTTTTCATTCAGTTCTACCTGATAGAAACTTTTTGTGAGGTCAATAGTAGTGAAAATTTTCTTGCCGCTACAGTACTTGAGAATCTCCTCAATGTTCTCGGACTGCTCATGATCTGCCTGTAATTTAGTATTTAGTTTTCGTGCATCCAAACAAATTCTTACACTTCCATCTTTTTTATTAACCACTACAATAGGGTTAAGGTAGTCACTATGACTTACTTGAATGATGTCTTCCTCGAGCATCTTACTAATTTCATCTCTTACTGCTTCTCTCTTGTGAAACGGTATAGGGTAAGGTCTTGATCGAACAGGTTCCTCATCCGTGACCCGTAGGGAATATTCATAACCTTTTATCTTGCCTGGGCGTTCTGTAAATATTCTTGAATGTTTATTAATGATTTTTTCCAATTCCTTAATAATGTGACTGGGGATATGGGATAGACCTTTGATGTGCTCCATTTTTTCATTTATGTTCATACCATCCTGATTTTTACTATTTTCGGTCACATCAACCAGTCCAACTTCTGCGCTAGGTCTTAATTCCAAATCTCGTTTGTCACTCCATAAATGTATCTTCCTATCTTCTATACTATCTTCAGATTTTATAACGAAAAAATTCTGTTCTACATTTATTTCCTTTATATGAGCCTTTATAAAATCATACCCTAGTATACAATCCTGGCTTAAATTAGGTACGATTAAAAAATTTATTTTCAATACATAATGTTGAAATGAAGCATCTATTAGGACCTGGTATTTTATTGGGGTTGACTTCTTTTTTAAGGCAGTTGTAATCCTAAGGCTTGAAACCGGTAGTATCTGGTGTGCAAGTTTTTCTTTATTCCTTTCATAAAACGCTTCATTTAAGCACGTTACCTGACTCCCTGTGTCAATTAAAGCTTGTATAGGCACTTCTCCTAAGTGAAGAAAAACTTGAGGACAAACGATATTTTGGAATTGGTTTTGAAAATCAGTTGGATCTAGTGTCAATAACTCTGTGAATTCGCGAAATAGAGACCCAATACCCATTTCCGAATCCCCAGTCTTTTTATCTCATTGTTCTTGTCCCGTCTTGTCTTTTTGTGAATCCGTGAACTCATTATCTTGAGGAATTACTTCATCATCATGAAAAGCGGCTCTCCTTGCGTTATATCCAGGTCTTCTGTTCCACCAAACGTTCCGGGGTTTCCTTCTATACTCGTAATCATCCTCTGAGTAATCACTATTTACCTGAACTTCGTTTACTACGGGGGGTTTAGTTTTGTATCTGTTCAAATTTGATTGCTTCTGCCATCTATCTCCTCCTTTTTCATTCCTTTGTTCATGATTCCATTTATTATTTTGATTTCTTCTCCCTGGACCGTATGTAGCTTGAGCGTTTTGTCTTTCATATTGTTCTTCTGAAAAATGTCTCCTTCCAGTTGGTACCTGAGAAGGATTTGAATAATTTTGTCTTCGATTTCCTAAGATTCGTTCTTTGCCAATATCTTGTAAGATTTGCATAAACCGGCTTATGTTGTCAATCCCTTGGTAAATAATAATCTCCTCCACCTTCTGACCGAAGTGCCTGCCCAGCGTTCTACATATGTAAGCATCTTCCAGCTTACTCTTGCACGCTAGCTCTTATCACCATCTTGCTGAAATATTCAGTCGGCGTCATATGAGATTCATTTGAATATTTACCATGGTTTAGCTCATCAAATACCAAATGGTCATACCTAAATCCATGAAATTCATTCAAGAATTTTTCTTTAAAATGATCAAAATTCCCTATCTGATTTTGGTTGATGAGATACCAAGACAGTGCCTCATCTCGCAAATGATCCTTAATAAAATAATCTAGAATCATATTCCTACCGTACACTTCGTATTCTAGATTTAAATGTGTCAAAAATTCAGTGGGAATGTGCACCTTACTATTCGAAAAGAAACATTTATCTGTCAATGGTCTTCCCTGCAAAGCCGAGACATTCGTATTCCATACATCTATTTTTTGTTGTGCAGGCGCCAATGATTGCGTAAATTGTTCTGTTGTTATACGACTAGTGTGGTTCAAGGATGTTTGTTCTGCAAAACTTGGATTGCCATCTTGGTTGTCTGGAATTTTATTTACCATTTCTAAGAAATAATCCACTTTTGTTTCTACGTTTTTTATTTTCGTAGAGAGACATTTTATTTCTTCCCTAGCTTCACCTATTGAGGCAAACATCACCGGTACCTGTTCCAGTTGAACACTCAGTCTTTCCAGTCTATCATTTAAGTCTTTAAGTTCATGGTCTACGTGGCTTTTAATTTTATGTCCCCTCTCTCGGCATATCAATTTCGTTTCCTGACAATTTAAGCTCATTTCGTGTATTGCCCCTCCTAGTTCCGTCCTCTGGTCTTGGATTTTCTCTTTCAGTTTTCTCTCTTTATCTTCCATTTTCTCAAGTAGTGTAGCCATGACAATTTTCAATGATTCTTCAAATCGACTCATTATCACATCGTGTCTGTCCTCTTTCTCTTCTTTGGTAGGTCTGCTCTTTATTACTTGGGTTGCTCCGTCAATTGTACCTTCACCTTCAACTTCCTCCATTCTATATTCCTCTTCCGGGTCATTTAAGCCTGATTCTCCTTCCCGCGCCACCTTTGTAACCGAACGTGTTAGTCTAGTATACATCTTTGGAACGATTCTGATATACGTAAGTTTAAAGTGAAACGAAAAAAATGCCCCAACAATAAAACTGACGGTTTTTAAGGACCATTAACCAATACGGTAATTAATATTGTAAGGAGACAAGACCAACCTTAAAGTTATTGAAATTTAAAAAACAACATAAACACATTTAAACAGTAACACTATAATAATCTAACCTCAACGGCACAAACATAAAACCATTATAAACATTAAATAAAAATCACAAATACAAATAATCAACTACTACCTTAATATACTACAGATTAAGTAAAAATTAAAGATTATGTTAATTGGACTACAATTAATTAATAACTAAATAATACAAAATAAATTGGATAGTCAGTCCCCACAAGCTGGATGCCATTAATAATGCTATGTCTGAACTCATTTAAGACATGGGTTAAACTAAGGGAGTATAATTGGAAACCTTTCCAAAGGGGTTTGTGTTATCCAATTTATTATGAAACATTAATGAATAAATAAGTAGTTTATTTAGATACAGATTATACACTATAAGATCAAGGGACTGTATAAATTACTTGGCTATAACAGATTAAATGCTGTCGGCGACTTCCGGATATGTGTCCTCTTCAAGATCTTCTCTCTGACTCCCCTGGTGGCTCTCCATGCACCAGGAGTGGCGGGGTGTATATTTTTTGCACCGCCCTTCTAAGAACCTTCCTGGCTAGGGCCTGACAACACTTCTACTCGTCTTTTATCATTTTCAATATTTTAGGTTTGATACATAGCAGTATCAAGTCACAACATCTTAATAGATATAAGATTCATAAGAATGAATATGCAGAAATAATAAATCTCCTCAGGATTCACCTGTTGTATAAAAGATACAAAAAAAAAAAAAATGATAATAATAATTAACTAAAAATTAAAAATTCTAAAAAAAAAAAAAAAATACTGAAAATTATGAAGTACACAATGGTTCATTTTTTAAAAGTTATAGTAGTACAAATTATATAGCTGGTTAGGCAATTAACATATAAGTATAGCAATAAATTAATCAGAGTTTAAGACAGATGTATCAGCAACAATGTCAATTTATATTCAAGGAAGATGACCAATAACCGCTGCTAAGTTCAAAAGGTTTTATCTTCGCTATTTCGTAACCGAAATTAGCATTCATAAATAGTAGAGAATTAATGTTCTTTTCTGTTTTATGATTATTCACAATGTAATAATTATCTAATTTTTCTGTTTATCCTCTATTGTTTTCTTTCTTTATCTTCAAAAATAACCGAGTTATGTTATGAGGAGACGGATCAGGAGCCATTTCCTCACAAGGCAAACTGAGGCAGGATTGTATAAAATTATACCGGTGTTAACCTACAAACATGGACAATGACTGATGATGATAACCTTTTTATTTGAGAACAGAAAATTTTGCCACAAATATACGATCTTGTGAAAGGAGAAGTTTGGAGGAGACAGATATTGACTTGCTATACAGATGTAGCCAACTTCATAAAACTTGGAAGGTTATGTTGTACCGGTATAAAGATTCTGATGGAGGAGCCTTGCATTTCTAAAAGAGTCTTTGAAGATAAAATTGACCGAACGAAAAGAAGAGGCTGACTCAGAATGAGATGGATAGATGGTATGGCGACTGACGGCAGGCTACTGCTAGGCACATGAAACTGGGGTTTAGTTATAGCGAGCGCCGACTGGATCGGTCTAAAAGTAACTATTACTATTACTAAGTAATCAATCGACCAATATCAAATAAACAATAGAAAAAAAAGAACATATTTTATTACTAAGCAAAATGTAGAACAATAGCTCAATGGGACTGAATATAATTTTGATTCGCTCTTCATTTAACCCTTAATAGTTGACAACCGGAAGAAATCTCCCAGACCAGTTTCGGTTCAGGGGCTAGCTACTACCGTGTTAAAGAACAGGATCCTCTAGATACAGCAAACATTTGAAAAATAAATTTGAATAGCTAATGAAAATAAATTTGAATAGCTACTTTAACTTGTTTACGGTCGTAAAAATGTTAATATTTACTCGTACACAAGGATTGTTTTGTTTCTTTGCGAAAAGTTTACCTTCCGTTAGGGTTATGAAGAAGGGCCTCCACCAAGTTTTGATACATGGCCGACTAAGCAAGCTACGCCCCTGCTTCGATCACTGAACACTTTGCCTTGATACATAACAAAAAAACTATCTCGTGCAAATTACTTTTCCTAATTCTAGAGACGATCTCAAATAAACCAAAATTAATCCTCTACAAAACATTAGAACAAACAATGTTTTATCATTGCTCAGAGGTTTGGCCATAGCAAAAACTGATGACAAAAGGCTTCGGATATTTGAGAGGACGATCGATCTATGAGCCCGTAAATGTAGGTGAAGCATGGAGAAGACATAGTAACCAAGAACTTTACAACTTCCTCAATAGCCCAGATGTTGTCAAGGTTGGGAGACTCAGATGGGCAGGCTATGTAGCAAGAATAGAGGATATGTCGATCCTCAAGAAGATCCTCTCCGAAGAAATTCAGTGAGGAGACCTAACCTGAAGTGGATGGAGGCTTTCACAGAAAATGCTATGACCTTACTTAGCGTTAGGGACTGGAGAAATGCTGCGCTTGGTAGAGCCAACTGGCGGAGGATACTCGAGGTGACGTTTCGGTGACGAGTTGTTGCGCTAGATGATGATGATGATAAATTCTAGAGACGACGTCTTAAAATTTCGTCCGCTACAAAAGTTGGAGTGTAAGGTGTAATTTTGTTATGCCTCTTAATGTTTGGAGTCGTCATATTAACAGGAGGGTCTTCTCCTACAAAGAATACTAAATAGAATTGATGGCCTCGTTCGTTCCAATGAAACTAGAAGAATATACACGAGTGCTGAATGAACTGGGCATTACAGTAGCTTTTCGTAGGTTGATGTCTTAATGCGGTATAAATGGGATGTCTTCAAAGGTCAGAGCAAATAGTTTAAATGAAACCAGACCAGAGTTCCATAGGAATACTATATAAGAGAGTTTATAGAACTAGAAGTGTATGAAGACTTCACATTCGATGGATCGATAGATTAGCTGCTGGACCAGGCCTTCGCTCTTTTAGAGCTGTAAAGCCACGATTGATGATGATGGTTTAATATTGTTGAATAATGTGTCGTTTATTAATATGCATAACTACACCCCTGAACTATACAAACCACTTATCTGTCCCAAATATAAAAACAACGAGAATCAGGTTTGGAGGTGAACGTGCTCAACGAGGAGTAGCGACGAGGGTAAGATAGCCTTAAAGGGCTGTAGTTGCACCCGATCCTTGCAAAACTGGCCTCTATCTTGGAGAGCCACCTCTCTAACTGGTTGCTCCGTGCTAAGGCATCCTGCATATCTTGTGTAATTTGGTCTAAATAAATCGATTTTGAATTCATTTCGAACTTGTCGATGTCATTGCTACCAAACATTTCTTGTATGATTACGCATATTTTTATTTCCAATGACCTTTCTATACCCAAGATCGCGGGTTCAAACCTGGCAGTTTTTTTTCTTTTAATGAGTGCAAAAAATCCTTGGTTATACTCCCCTTCAGAGAAGACGTAAAATGGTGGTCTCGAGACTGTGTACTCGTTAAAAACCTCCAGCCAAATAAAATCTGGATAGCCAAAATTTATCGGTCTCGCTGTAGAATAATTCAATTAGCAACTTTAGCATAAAAGTGACGTTAAATGAATAAAAAAACTAATGCTCACATTAATATCCATAGTAAGAGAAAGTGTTGCGATCGTGTAATTTTCGAATTCCAATTTTCAACGGAATTACACGTTTTACGGTGTCCTGTGTCCAAAAAACCAAGGTTGTTTGTGTTAAGCCCAGCACGAATTCATAAAATGAAAAAATTTAGGAAACAGAAATTTCATATCCAAAAAGCGTATATGCTAGGCATGTTACACCAACTTTAGTGACTGAGGTGCTACTTTATTCCATAGATTTTGTCTCTTCTTACGATTTTCTCAAAAAAGGCTTTAACGATTTTAATTAAACCCGCTATATCTGTGTATGTCCCTGCCAGAAATAGTATTTTCTTGGTTTTTTTGTTTATTTATTTAACGTCACTTTATGCTACTATGGCTAATCGGACGATGTTACAGTGGGAGTCATAAATTTTGCCTATCCAGGTTTTATTAGGATAGGGATCTTTAACGAGTACCTGACATCGCACAGGCTCGGGACCACCTCTTAATATCCCCTCCGAAGGACGGCATAACTAATGATTTTTTAACAGAGTTATTTTTTTGTGTGCTAACGATTAGGCTTTACGTTCAGGTTTCTCCGAGTTAGATTGGAGTAATGCTGGAAAACCAATCACTAATTTTTAACAAATCAAACCTCATAATGACCTAAAACTAAGGCCGAAATGTTAGCGTACATTAAAGGAAGACTAATTATGTGTGTGTTTTTCTTCTGTAAAAAAAAAAAAAAAAAACGGTTTTCTCATTGTCTATCTTATATTAGCTATATATTCTACTCAAGGAAATCATATATAGAAAGACAATTTTAATTCAGACAGATAAGACATATCTACTTACAACTTTAATTCTATTTAGTATAATTAGTTTACCCTTTGCAGTGGAGAAGATGACTCCCCCAGTGTTGTTCCGTGAGAGACCGCTCAGGACTGTGTTATGTAACATGTTAATGCAACATTAACATCTAAATGTCGAGTTGGTCAATTCTCTTATCTCCTCAAGCTCACTTGTTATATGTAAGTCTCCCATCTACGTGGGTCATGTTTCAAGATATGTATAATACAAATATCATTAAAAAAAATCTGGTTCGGGCAACATAAGAAATTCACTTACCTCGGCTGTTAAAATTAATTTAAGAATTTTCAAATACAGTTAGAGATGAAATAGATAGGTAAGTAAAAACAAAAAGGTTAAAGAATTAATTAAATTTATATAGATAGAAACACCTGTTTTATTAAACAATTTATTTTATTATTATCTACAAAAATCAATTAGTTTTATCAGCTTTTCATTACTCTAGGTTAACTTTTATAATTTCCTTAATAATATAATATTTTTTCTAAAATGTTTTGCTTTCAAACAGTGTATCATAAATCTGTAATAATGTTCTTATGTTCATGAAATAAAAATTGCATAAAAAATATTTGTTTGCTCTTTTCTACTTTAGTTGAAGACAAAATTCGTTAAATTTACATATTTATCTGTTTTTAATCAATGCTAACAAGATGACATGTTTATTTATTTATTTTTTTTTTTCAAAATCAAAGGTATTTAAGTGCTATTAAATAAATTTAATGTTAGTAAGCTATTCGAAGTTAGGTGATTCTTTCTTTATTAGCAATTTGATTCAGACCTGGGGACTGTATAATGGCACTGAAATATCCAAATGGCATACCTGTTCAATATATATTCATTACTTTAATAAATATGTATAGAATTACATATGTTATACACATATTGTGAAAGAACATGGCCCTTAACCTATTCTAAGTGATCCCCTGGTATAAGGGTTAAGTGATAAGGAATCACTTGTAGCTGGGTGACAAGCATAACAGCCTCCCATGCCAAAGGTCACGGATTCAAACCCGAGGTGGTCCTAGGATATTTTAATGGAAGTAAAAAATCCTTAGTTATGCCGTCCTTCGGAGGGGACGTTAAAAGGTGGTCCCGAGCCTGTGTGATATCAGGTACTCGTTAAAGATCCCTATCCTAATAAAACCTGAATAGGCAAAATTTAGGACTCCCACTGTACCATCGTCCGATTAGCCATAGTAGTATAAAGTTACGTTAAAGAAACAAACAAACCTATTTTAAGTGCTGCTCTCTATAGGGCAGAAACACAATCAAGGGCACATAAGGCCATCTAGTGGTATCTAGAGGGACTACTATGCCAGATCTTCAGGCTAAGACAGGACCTGGAGTTTAGGAGACAGAACAGGATCAAGTGATTAAGCACCTGGGCTCCTAGTGAAGTCTTCACATGTTTACCCAGATTTTCTAGAAATTATGGGAGAGTAAAAAATAGGAGGCCAAAGAGGAGAATTCAACAGAAGAAACTGCCCCCCCACCCACCATCGGCCAGATATGTTTATCAATAGTTTAAACAACTAACCCTCATTATATTTCATTATCCATAAACTCTTTTTGTACCTCAATACCCCAATATATTCATTATTTCATGTACAGTCCACATTCATTTGTAAACGACCAGACCATCACTATTAATTAATAATGTTTAGGAGTACCTTAGAACCCTCTAGGCCTCCTATCATAAACACTTATACACAATATAATAATAATAATAAAAACTTGATTCTGGGAATATGTCCCTTAAGAATAACAAAAATGTACAGAAGATATTAATATTTATGTCTGGCCAAGAAAACAATAAAATTAAGTTTTATTTACAAATATGAAAAAAAAAAAAAAAAAAAATTAAACGCAACTAAGACTTATATACATTTATGTATAAAAAATATGGATAGTAAAAAAATAAAATAAAAAAAGCGAAAGAAAGAAAACAAATCTCCCAAAGACTACTAGGGTTGAGGAAATTATATATAACAAAAAAATATATAGCCCTACGGTTTGGGTAAAATTGATAATTATATCTGGCATATTTGGGATGCCAAAAGATGTTTGAAAAGGTGGGATTTGAATGAGAGAAGGGAAGAAGCCTGGCGAATATGAGTAGGTAAGGAATTCCAGAGGGTTGCAGAGTGGATATAAAAGGAGTATTCAAAATATTTAGTTCTATGGGTAGGAATGTAAAGGTCGGAATGGCGGAGAATCTTGTTTCAAGATTGTATATATTGTATATACAAGATCAATATATTGTAACCTCCGTGTATCCTCACTTATTTTCCTCCTCCTTTACTACCACTGAATACTTTATGGTGGACACTGGACAATGCTTGGGGGGGACACTGGCCAATGCTTGGAGGGGACACTGGCCAATGCTTGGGGGGGACACTGGCCAATGCTTGGGGGGGACACTGGCCAATGCTTGGGGGGGACACTGGACAATGCTTAGGGGGGGACACTGGACAATGCTTGGGTTGACATGCTAAAGCGGATTTGGAAAATATGTTTATTTGTTTTCGGCACGTCAAAGTGGTCTCATGTTTCCCAATTATACAGCGAATTAAAGAGACTCCATCCCTCCACTCGTAGATGTTTCCTAGGAACACACCTTTACCAAACTATTAACTACCTACATTTACATTCTCTTTCAATTTAAACCCTCAGTCCACTCCATTAAAACAAGATTGCGCCATACGTTGCTATTCACAGAACTAAAACTTTTCTTTAGACCGTTGGTTCTTGTCCGGACTACTACCACCTGGAATTCTTTACCAACCCATATCCGCCATGCTGCTTCTTTGTTCTCATTCAAATCCTAACTTTTCAATCGCCTGTCATCGCACACACACACTCAGCAATTTTGATATTTCAATTGTGCATATCCAACTTTGAATGAATGAAAATAATTTTTTACTGCTCAAATTAATATTTTTTTTTTATCGATTCATTTATTTTAAAACAGAAATGAGACGTTGATTTCCAAAAGATACTAAAAGACATTTTTTTACGAATTTTCGACCGAATCCGAGATTAAATTATGTTCTATTATATAGATCGTTATGTAAAGATGGTCAAAAAAAACTTAACAAACAATTTTCTTTTCATGGAGTTATTTGCAAATTATAAACCAGGTCAGATTTTTAATTATTGATCGAAATAATCAGAAGATTATCAATCTGTGATCTCTTTCGTGACATTAGCGATAACAAGAAGTTTGACGGCACGTAGGACGTCCTTGGCCTTAGCTGACGCACATTCTTGGATGGTGGAGCCGTTGGCATACCTTGCATTCCCTCCTCGGCATCTGAGTCCTCTTCAGGATAGCTATGTCCTCTCCAGACCTTACGCCGGACCTCCTGGAACATTGCAAGATAGAATGCAGGTTAACGAGCAGTGAAAGGCCGGCTAGTTACTCTCCCACAGTACACACGCCTTACACAGCTCGGTCCGGGGAGCTGATAAATGCATATCCTGTTCGATCAGATTAGAGCTATATCATATAGGATATATTATTATCTATGAAGTAACCCGGGCCAGCCGAGGAAATATACGTTAAAGTTGTTCCCCAAGGTTCAGTTTTGGGGGCAACTCTATTCAATATTTTGATTAATGGCTAAACTAAGCATAAATCCTAGCCCAGTTATTCTATGTTAGTCAACAAGGCAGAGTTTGTTCTAAGTACTGATTCTGAAATTGTGATAGTGCTATGTATCGAGATTACTGGGAGGAAAAGAAATAATTTTAATCATTGGGAGGATTAGAAATAATAGTATAAAATAGAACTGTTTCCGGGCTATAAGCAGGGAGGTTTCTTAGAAGGGCTTTGCAAAAAATACACCCATCCACTACTAGAGCACAGATAGCCACTACCTGGGGAGTCTTAGCCGGACATGATAAGAAGCGGTAGGCTAGCAACGGAGGGAGTCAAGCCAGAGAATAATTTTGCAGTTATGTCCAAAGGTACCTTTTTCATGTTATATTATGAGGTAAATCTGAACAAACCTCAGTATTCTTGATAAAGAATAATGACTCACCGTGTAATAATATGTACTATTTTATAAATAAATGTGTATTATAAGTTAATTACTTTATTCCGCTTTATGTCAACTGATCCTAATAATGAATTGATAAACATGATACCTTAGGAAAAGAAATTAAATAGTTTACAAAATAAGAACCGAAAATTTATATATCAATTAATAGAGTTTCGGAGTCACCGCTGCCTTAGAAAAGTAGCGGCCGATACATAGTAATAGGAATTTAGGACAGCACGCGTAAAATATCTGGTAGCATATACGATAACGCACTTCACCTCACACCAGAGGCAGACATATTACTCACTAAAAGGCCCTTTTTTATACTACAGGTGATTATTTAGCAGAGTATAGAGTAGGAGTTACTTGAAAAGTATAGGATAGATTTTCAGCTATTGCAGAGGCTTGTCACAAGAATTTTTTTTTGTAAGATATATATTTGTACGATCCCAAAAGAAGTTTATTTATTTTCATATTTTACAACATTTCGGCCTCTACAGCCATTCTCAAGTATCTGTATACAAATATATTTTTACGACATTACTGTACAGTTTACAGCTCTCCTAAGTTTCAAAGTGCCTATTTTAAAATGTCAATGAGTTGGTGTTTACGTTCGGTACAGTGTGGATGCGTCTTAGCAGCTCCTGAGGATTAAGCGCTCAACGTCTGATAAGTTGAACTTTCTCTTAAACTTTCATATTTTTATATATAATTTCATTAAAAGGTGTCCATTTATTTTCATTTTGTATATATATTTATCTTAATTTATCATTTTTTTTTTTTTTTAAATTAGATACAGCCTACAACATGGCTGAATCACCTCCCGTTAAACGGAAAAAGGGACGATTTAAAGGTCCTATAACAGGAGATTCTGTTAACACAATTCAAAATTCGATTAGGTTTTTGATAATAAGAAGGACTGACATGGATGAAGACGGTAATGCTTTGGATTTTAAAAAAGTATCGCCGTTTTTTATCTATAAGAGCCTAAATAATTTAATCGGGGAAGTTAAATTAGTTAAAAAACTGAGAGATGGCACACTTTTGATAGAGGTTTTGTCAGATGCTCAATCGGGAAAATTATTGAAGTGTACTAGCTTTTTAAACAATTTTCCTATTAAGGTGGAACCGCATGGCAGACTAAACTTAAGTAAAGGGGTTATATGGTGCCCTGACCTAGCTCATTGCACTATTGATGAAATTAAAGACGAATTGAAAACCCAAAAAGTTGAAGATGTTAAAAGAATGACATATTTTAAAAATAATATAAAACATGAAGGCCACAATTATTTACTTACTTTTAATAGCCCTACTATACCCAATGAAATCAAAATAGGCTTTTATAACGCTATTGTCAGGCAGTTCTTTTCCAATCCAATACAATGTTACATATGTCTAAAATTTGGCCATACAAAAACAGTATGTACCAAGCAACCACTGTGTAAATTTTGTGGAAACAATAAACATGAAGGTGTAGAATGTATTAGTACCGTAAAGTGCGTGAATTGTTCAGGCCAACATGACTCCTTTTCAAAACTTTGCCCTACTTTTATTAAAGAAAAAGAAATTAGAAAATTACAAGATAGTGAAAAAATACCTTATACCGCCGCGAAAAAGAAATACGAATTATTGCACCCTGTTCAAAGCCAAACATCGTTCTCTAATATTGTGAAACATAAATTAACTGTTAGTGTCAGTGTACAAACTGAAGAACTAAACGAGAGTTCTTTTATTACTAAGAGGCCTATTACCAGGTCCTTACCTAGTGGCTGTGGGGAATTGAATGATGCAGTCATTTCCCCCACCACGCTCCTCCCCTCCACCGCTCCCACCACCATACCCACCCTCCCTCCTCTTCCTCCTACCATACCTTCTATTCCTAATCCACTTCTCCATCGAACTTCACGGTCTCGAGACCGGGGACTGACCAACCCCACGGAAGCCATACCTAACTCCCGGGACCCTTCCACAAAACCGAAGTCTACGTCTTCGGGAAAACCGACATCTACTGATGTCACCTATTCCACCGAGTGCCCGGATGACCATGATCGTCAGGGCGAGTGGACGTTAGTGAAAGACAGACGAGCTAGAAGCAAAACTCGCAGCAGAGATAGAGTACAAACTACTTAAACAGCCATTCGTACCAATTCGTATATTTAACAATTAATTTTAATAATATAATTCACTTATTTAACTTTCTCATCTGTTTTATATCGTTATATTTATCTAATTTCTACTTATCCAATGGACTTTAAAATTATAATTATGCATTGTAACTGTTATGGTACCATTAGAAAATATGAAGAACTTGTCTTTACCACCATGACATACCGAATTATAACGTTGTGTCATAAAGAAACCAATCTCAACAAAAATTTTAATCGCGAAGACTATCACATTTACCGAAGCGGTTTTAAAACCGACATTAGGGCATGTGGTCGTGTGACGGTGGTAATAGCCCTGCCTCATAATTCTCCTCATCTTCCAGAAAACCCTATTATCACAACAATTCTACAAATAATCAAAATAATAATCACAGTTATACAAGCACTCCTGAAATTGAAAATTCATATTACCTTAAACAGATGTTTACAGTTTTTAATTCTTCTGCATCTGTTGTTTTTTTTTCATCCGATTATTATAATCTTTTTCTTTGTATGGAGAAGCCCCAAAGACAAAATAAAATTTCTATTTCTATTCTATATTATAATATTTTTCCTGTGCATCGCTTGTATAATTTCTTATGCAAACCAATATCTCATAATTGTATTCAATCTCACGTATTATTTTTTCTATACCTCTATACATAAAAAAACATGAATCTAATCAGTTGGAACTGCAATGGAGTAAGGACTCAGTTTGAAGAATTAAAATTAATAATGAAAGAATACAACCCTTGGGCTATATGTCTCCAAGAAACCAGGCTAAAACCTATTAACAGTTTTTCTCTAAAACAGTACAACGTATTCAGAAAAGATAGAGTATCTGAAGGTCCGGGAAGCTGGGGAATAATCACTGCAATCCAAAAACAATATCCTTCTGAAGAATTAGCTATAAATACCTCATTACATGCACTAGCGGTTAGAGTTCACCACACCTTTTCATTCACCATATGCAATATTTACCTTTCTCCAAGCGTAGCAATCAACGAAGCTGCTCTGATTCAACTGATTGGTGATCTTCCTACCCCTTACCTTGTTACTGGGGATCTGAATGGTGCACATGAATCATGGGGCTCACCTTCAAATAATAGTAGGGGAAATTCTATAAAACGTGTAATAGATGCCACAGATAGTATCATATTGAATAATGGGAATACTACGTATATAAGCCCACAGTACACAACGCCATCATCCATAGATATTACCTTCTGTTCACCTAGTATGCTAAATAGAGTCATATGGGATACTGCACCAGACCAACACGGCAGTGACCATTTCCCTCTGGTCATTTCTCTCGCAAGTCAACTCCCTCCAGTCCAGAAATATCCTAGGTGGATCACTTCAAAAGCTGACTGGAACCTTTTTCAACAAAAACTTTCCTTCCTATTCCAAAATTACGCAGACAATATTGATACAATTACGACAGGGCTCACGAAACACATAATAGACGCCGCATATGAAAGCATTCCGAAATCTCGAGGATCTACAAAAGTGAACCATTGCCCTTGGTTTGATGACGAATGCCGTCAAGTTATTAGGGACAGAAATAGAGCACTTCGAAAGTTTGTAAAATATCCCACTACCACCAACTTTATACAATACAAAAAATTTAAAGCCAAAGCCAGGAACGTCGTTAAACACAAAAGGAAAACGTCTTGGCTCACCTATTTAGAACAGATTAATGCATACACTCCCATCAAAAATGTATGGAACAAAATAAACTCCATTAGAGGAATCCACGATTGTTCTACAATTTACCTTAAAATAAATGATCAAATCATCTCAAACCCAGAACCAATAGCCGAATCATTTGCAGAATACTTTTCAGACGCTCCAACTAACCACGAAGATTCGACTCCGACCTCAGATTTCACTTTTCCATTGAACACCAATGATATTTATAACCTTCCTTTCTCCATTACCGAACTTGATCAAGTCATCGCCGAACTGAAGCCAACCACTCCTGGACCTGATGACATTCATAATCTAATGTTAAAAAATCTTCCACTAACTTGCAAGCGTGCCCTCCTACATCTCTATAACGAAATCTGGACAGCACACAAGTTTCCTGCATCATGGCAAGAATCAATAATTATACCTATACCCAAACCTGGAAAAGACAAAACTCAAATCAACAATTACAGGCCGATTTCTCTAAGCAGCTGCATGTGCAAGCTAATGGAAAAAATGGTAAACAAACGCCTACTATGGTTTCTAGAAAAGCATAGTTTACTGTCCCCAGTGCAATGTGGTTTTAGGAAAGGAAGATCCACCATTGATCACCTTGCTACTCTTGAGGCTGAAATTCTTAACACATTCATTACTAAACAAGAAGCAATAGGGATATTTTTTGATATAGAGAAAGCGTACGACTCAGTAAACAAGTACACAATCCTCAAACAATTATACGACTGGGGATTTGGTGGGAACCTACCTATTTTCATTAAAAATTTTCTTTCAAATAGAACAATAAGAATAAGAATAGGCAATACCCTTTCTAATCCTAAGGTAATGCAATGTGGACTTCCTCAAGGAAGTGTTATCAGCTGTGTTCTCTTCGCTATAGCCATTAATAGTATTACAGAAATATTTCCCCGATCTGTAAGAGCCTTTGTATTTGTAGACGATGTGGCAATCTTCTTAAGATACACAAATATAGAGTGGATGAAAAGAATCCTCCAGAATACACTCAATAAACTCGAAGTTTGGGCAAGGAAGAATAATTTTAAATTTTCCCCACACAAAACCAAATGCATTCGCTTTTCGAGAAAACGTTACCCTACAGTCGCTCCTGACCTCACTTTAGGAACAAATATCCTTACGTTCTCTACTGATGTTAAGTTTCTCGGATTACTGATAGACGAAAAGTTGAACTGGATCAGCCACATAAAGTACCTTAGGGAAGTATGTAGGAAAAGACTTGATATTCTAAAGGTTCTAGCTGGAACTTCCTGGGGAGCCGATAGGAAAAGTATGCTGATGGTTTATGCGAACTTAATCCAATCAAAGCTTGATTATGGCTGTGAGTCTTACTCTTCAGCCAAATCTACATATCTATCACTTCTTGACTCCATCCTACATTCTGGAATCCGCCTGGCGACTGGTGCCTTTCGAACGTCTCCAATAACGAGCTTATCAGCTGAGCCCAGTGTTCCTCCCTTGATCTTCAGACGGCAACAAATCATCTCATCGTATCTTTCGAAACTCTTACCGCAACTCGACAACCCAGCTCATCATCTTATCTTCCAACCGAAACACTGCCAAATCTACGATGCTCAACCCCGTTCTTCAGCACCTCTAGGAATCAGGCAAAGAGCAACTATTATGCTAATAAAACGAGAGGTCGATTTTACCCGCACCTCGTTTGAAAACCCACCCTGGACCTATTCTCCACCTACAATAAACCTAAAACTTCTAAGTCTTAAAGAAAAATTACCCCGACACATGCTGATCAAAGAATTCTTCGCCATGATCAACGAAACATCTTCAGACTGTCATATCATTTATACTGACGGCTCTAAGACAGGAGAAAAAGTGGGCTGCTCTGTCGTTTCTGCCCAGAAGATCAAAAAATATAAGCTCCCACCCTTTGCTTCTGTATTCACCGCGGAGCTACAAGCTATTAGTTCAGCTTTATATACAGCCATTAATTCGAACAGTCGTGTTATCTATATCTGTACAGATTCCCTATCATCACTTAAATCCCTGGGAAACCAATATTCAACAAACAGTACTATGAATACTATTAAAAATTATCTCCTCATACTAAAAGAATTGGAAAAGACTGTCACCTTCATTTGGACGCCAGCCCATATTGGTATACCAGGAAATGAAGCAGCAGACAAAGCGGCGAAAGAGGCCGCACAACTGAATATTCCCCCAATTAAACTATTTGAACAGCACGATATTAAGAAATGGTTAAGAGATAAGATCTCCAGCGAGTGGGAAACCTCTTGGCTGTCAGTGTTCCCTCAAAATAAGCTGCGGAGAATTAAGAATACGACAAAACCCTGGAGAAGCTGCGTGAGAGGCTGTAGAAGAGAAGAAGTAGTCGTCACCAGATTGCGAATAGGCCACTCTCGACTCACCCACGGATACCTTATGGATAAAGCGGAGGTAACAACATGCGAACGGTGCTCTACTCCACTGACAATGCAGCACATCTTAGAAGACTGCCCGCTGTACGCAGCTGCGTTTTCTTCTCGAGGCCTGCCTAGGCAACTCTCATCATTATTAGGGGATAATAAGGAGGTTCTCGATTTAGTTATAGAAATTCTAAAAGAAATCGAACTATACAATAAGATTTAAAAAAAAAAAAATAAAATAAACAAATAAATAATAAATAAATAAATAAATAAATAAAAAAAAATAAATAAATAAAAAAAAAATAAATAAATAAATAAATAAAAAAAAAAAAAAAAAAATTAATAATAATAAAAAAAAAATATATATATATATATATATAAATTATAAATTAAAAAATAAATAAATAAAATAAAAAAAAAAAAAAAAAAAAAAAAAAAAAAAAAAAAAAAAAAAAAAAAAAAAAATAAAAAAAAAAAAAAAAAAATAATAAAATAAAGAAATAAATAATAATAAATAAATTTAAAAAAACGAATAAAATAGAATGGACCATCATTAATAAATTTATTAGAAGTAAGTATGAAGTAATTAAAAATTCTGCACTGTAAAGAAATTATACAAGCTTCTATGACCATCATGAATTTTACGGGCGTAATAATCTCGTCATTTATCGCCCTAAAACACCATCCCTATCCCTAAAATGTCAATTTTTTTTTTCTGAAAGTATCAGATATTTTCTCCAAATTTTGATATAATCATTAAACCTTCGTCTCATCCACATTACCTCAACACAAACCCTACCCATAATTTTGCATTCTTCTTTTCCTATATCTTTAGTAAATTATCTACCTTCAAAGATTAAAGTCACTGATTCATATAAACCTTCAGGTGTAATTACTGTGATGTATGTTTCAATTCTGCATTACGGGATTCCATATGGTTCTATAAGTTTTTTGTAATTTAAATATTCTCTCTTTGTTCTCTTCCCAATTTTGTTTAGAGACTTGAATAATATCTTCTAATTTAAATTTGGATACTCGTAGTATTTATCTAAACTTTATGGCGTTTTTGGAAATTTATTGATTCTTCTCTACTGTTCAAAAATATTGCTGAAACTGCATAAGCTAAACATCGTAAATGAATATTAAAATTTTATTTTTTACGTTTCGGCATCCATGGCCATTTTCAAGTGTCTGAAAAAATATTTGTATGATAATATATACATTTTATTTTTATTTTCCATAAACCTGATTTGATTAATATATAAATATATATATATATATATATATATATATATATATATATATTTTTTTTTTTTTTTTTCATTTTAAAAAAGCTTACCTATCATGCGTAATCATTCCACATAAAATGTTTCACCACTTTATCAGCAGATTCGTCGGTTTTCACTCACTATGACAAATAATTTTTTTTTATTTAAATTTTTTTTTTTTAAAATGTTATATTTCAATTTATCAATTATTTTTAAACGTTCTATTTAATCTAAAAATAGTTTCACACACTTTATACTATAATTTATATTTCATCGGTCATCGTATAGGGGACCATGCACGACTGACTGGGATGGGGATACTACGCATTTTATATATTTATTTTATAAATTGAACTTGCACAAAGAGAAATATATATGTTTATTATATGCTGTGATAACCCGATAGCTTATTTTGATTTTGAGTTAGTTTTGTCTATGCTGCTGTGATCTCCGTTCCAGCCATTGTGACCTTTGTCCGTAGTATGCCTTCTTATCACATGATATGTATGATATATATATGAGGTCACATTCATACAATATATACAGACAATAATAAAAAGTCAAATTAAATACAATAAAAAAAAATAAATATATATTCAACAAAAAAATATAGTAAATAAAAAACAAAGCAAAACAACAACCTATAATTGATATAAATACAAACTTGGCAAATAAATAAATATCATACGAACAATCATAACCATATACAATATATACAATTTGCTAAAGGGACCCCAGACTGGGCCTTTTCCATCACTTGTAGAGGGAAAAGCGGAATCCAAGAGATCCCGGCAACTCTCAGAAGCATCACTGGTGTGAGCCAATAGCAAATACATAAACAATAAGCACAGTACATGATTGGAAGAGCCCAGTTTTATCCCCTCCCTTGCATATTTACATTTATATTTTTAGGAAAATAGGACGATCGGTGGAAGGACGATAAAAGGGGACCTGCTTCGGGAAAGAACCAGTCCACAATCCTAGGTCAGGAGCTTGCTGACGCTTGCGTAAGCTGATGGTATGCGCCCGTTCTCTCCGAGCCGAGAGTCCGTCATTTTTGGATATCTTAAACTGTTTATCTTTTGGATGTTTCGGATTCACAAATAAAAAAATTCTGGTGCGCCCAACTTCAGACTTTCACTTACCTCCGTTGATAAAACCAATTTAAGAATTTTTAAATAAATATAATCACTTAAATTTCAAAAAAATTAATTTACTTGAATAAAAGTTAAAGAATTTAACTGAGTTTCTATGGAAACAAGTGCTTCAGATTACATAATCTAACAATGGATATTATTATTTAGAATAATCACTTAAGTTTATAAACTTTTATTCTGTTTGAATAACCTTTTACTGCTTTGTATTTAAGATAAAAAAATTCTAAAATCTTTACCTCTTCAACGGTATATTATTCGTCATCATTACTGTTCTTACGTTCAAAAAAACCATCACATTAAAAAAATATGTGTGCACTTTTTTACTTTAGTTAATTATTGAATTCGTCCAAATTATATATTTACCCATTATTTATCAATGCTACAAAGATGACATGGTTCATTTTTATTTTCACATAAATATATATGAATTTTTTTTTTAATAATATATTTTATTGTTTTTTACAAATGCATATAAAATAAGTAAAATGGCTCAGTTACAATAGCAGGCATGAATAGACATATAAAGAATCTACCCAGTGGTAGTACTTCAAAGTTTATTTTATGAGCAGGTCTCGAGGTCACCGTCTTTTCAGTCGCCTCGGAGGATTACAGGGAACAGATGTAGATGAGAGGTTACGGACATGCGGGTTTGAGTGGGCAGGTAGTTTGGAATTAAAAGAGGCGTATCTATCGCGAGCCAAGTTTGCAACCAGTGGGATATTTAGGTCTCTATGGGTGAGTTTATTAGTTACTAAGTAAGGAGCATTGAGGATTTTTCGTAGGATTTTGGACTTCAACGATTGGATGCGGGAGGAGTTTAAAAGTTTAGTGGACCCCCATAGCTCAATGCCATAAGTCCATATAGTTTTGTTCGTTTGTCAAGTAAGTATTGTATTAAGCGGTTTCTGCAGGCAGTTTCTTGTCGTTTCAGTCTAGTGTGAGGATTCCAAGTAAGGCTCTTATATGAAATATAAAGTAAGAGAAACTATTACGATCGTGAACATTTTCAAAATTTAGTTTTTAACGGAAATACACGTTTTAGGATCCCCTGAGACCAAATATTCAAGACCCCGTGTGTGTGTGTGTGTGGTACGTCTAGCGACAACTATACGCCCGAGATGTTACTGCAACTTTCTCATCAAAATCAGCTAATCAAAAGAGCTACTTTGTGCCATGAATTTTGCATTTTTATAGGAATTGTCCAAAAACGGCTTGTAATGATTTTGATGAAACTAACTATACGGAATGTAAAATTTTATGAGCTTTAATATCTTGTAATTTTCCTTCTGATTGCAATATGTCTGACAAAGCTTAAATTTTCTTCTTCTGAAGTACCTTTGATTTTGTAGATTAAAACAAAATAACCATATCATCATTTTAGGATTGATAAAAAGTTGCTTAATATAAACATTGATTAGATAAATAACAAAAAGAGAAAAAAGTAAAAATATTTTTAATGTAATTTTTGAACATAAGAACAGTAAAGCCCTTCATTCATTTGCCCCTTTTTACAATTTTCCCAAAAATGCCCCGAATGGTTTCCATAAAACTCAATATATTGACGAAAAATCTGATAGGTTTTATTATTTTATAGGTTTCATTCTGATTAAAATCGTCTCTGATAGGGCATAAATGGTGAATTTTTGTTTTCCTCTGTATCAGCATTAATTTTGTAGATTCCAAAAGATTAACCTTTTTAGTATTGATAAAGATCGGCTTAATGTACGAAATTAATGATCAACGGGAGGAGAAAAGAGTAAATTTTTTGTTTCATTCAATTTTCGTTTTTATCATTATTACATTGATATAGAGGTATAATATACCAATGTAAAGCGAAAGATTTCAGAAATAATTTTATCTTATACACAAAGTTTTAAAGCTAAGGTTGCGTGACGTTTAGCCGATATAACTAAGTAATTGTAGCAAATAATAATATAATAGATTATTCAATTGATGCTTAAACTCCTTACTAACGTATTGAACATGGTCCTCAAAGGTTGTAATCTATCTGATGATCTCCGGACAGGATACATTTTTTCCATTTTCAAAAAAGGAGATATGAGGCAATGCATTGCATACTATCGTCGAGTACTTATTAATCTATGTATGTGAGGCATGGTCGATAACTGCCGGCTTATACGCCAAAGTTCGGACTGTAGAAATGGATTTTTGGAGATGTCTCGAGTTAACGAGGCTGGACAGAGTCCAACTTGAACTAGTAAGACGACGAATGGGTGCAGAGGAGAAAGTCTCTGAAAGGTTCGGAAAACGGCGGTTGAGGATGCAAGAGAATGCCGGAAGAGAATTGGCCGAACAGAGTCCTAGACTGGAAGGTGACCCAAAACCACGTGGATGGAAGAAGTTCCTTAAGAGATGGTCGGTCTAGGTCCACAGAAGAAAGACTAGGAAGATTGAGATGTTTGGAGCTTGGTTCCCACCTGAAGTGGTATCCCAAGTTGGAACGCACCTTCAGTAAGTAAGAATATCCAATGAAACACATGTTTCTATCGAAACTCGATGTAATTACTTTTGTTTCATCTCTAAATTTATTTGTTTGTAAATTCCTTTAGCTTTACTTTTATGCAACTGAGGCTCACTAGACGATTCTACACCGAGAGATCTAAATTTTGCCTATATAGGTATAATTAGGATAGGGATCTTTTAAGTCTCATACGAAGGGCGGCATAGCGTCCTAACATCCAAGGACCGTCTGCCAGGTTTGAAATCGCAACCTTTGGCATAGAGGGATGTTATACTAGCCACCACACCACAGGCGTCCCTATAGATTTATTTAAAAGTTCTTAAAGATTTTAACAAGGTGGGTAAGTGAAAGTCGTTGCGCTCACTAGAATTTTATTTTCATTAACTTTAAACTTTTTTCATCTTTAACTATATTTAATAGTTCTTAAATTGATTTTAACAGCCGAGGTAAGTAGTATGTTACCCGCACCAGATTTTTTTATCTCAACTTTAGTTATCAAGTTGCCTGAACTTGCGCCAACCCTCTTGGGCACCTCAAATATCAATCATATCAACATCTATGCTATCGATCTGGATCGAAACTTGTATGTATGTTGCCGTTTTCGCAAACCTCTCAAGACATTGCATTTGACTCTCCCTCTCCACCAAACCGGACCAAAAAAATAACCTTATAACATACTTCTTCATCTTGTTATGTGTAGGTTCATTCGTTTAGAGACCGAGGTCACAACTGACCAAAACTCGCTAAACAGCTACTGAGAGAGATAAGAATTAAGGCCAGAATGCCGCTATATCAGGGCAGTTTGCACAACAGGGATCGTTGCCAGCAAATGTCAAAAGGAAACTGGCTAAATTTCATTAAGTAACGCTTGATTTGTTAACAGCCAGAGGGGATTATCCGAATTCCTATAAAAAGTTCAACACTTCTACATCTGAGAAGAAACAGAAAATCGCTTTCAAGATAAGAATATTTTACAAATGACAGACATTATGACAAGGAATGTTAAAAATATCTTGTCATAAACAGACGTTGACTTCATTCTTAATACATCGTCTATCTCAAAGCAGCTAGCAGCTAGATCTTTCAGGATATATTTAGTGATGAAATCATATTTGTATCAAGTTCTACTTTCTCAACTATTAATGTTCAGTTAACTGAAAGGCTACCTTTAATTTTCATACTTCTACTAGCCGTTTATAAGCTTCTAATATCTCGTATATATATGGCTGAAAATATAAATGTTTTTTTAAAAAAAATGTTTCCATAACCCATATTGTACTTCCTTCCGCAACATAAGAAAAAGAAAACCGTTTCACATTAGTTGACAATTCATCGAAAAATCCCAACCATATTAAATATTGCATAATCTGTCTATTGCGTTTTGCGATCCAAAACTCTCCTCATCAAAGAATTGATACAATATTAAGATATGGGTGAAATTCGTGAGTAAGGAAAAATTTGCTGAATTACTAAATTTAAATTACTTACCGCTTTACATATCGTCCTCAATGCAAACCTTTCATTCTTATGTTCTTACTTATTTTGAATGAAGTTTTGTTGTTTATAGTTGTGTTTTTATATTATTCAAGTATTATATGGCTTATTTTTGTATTTACTTGCCTCTATTTCACATGATAATGTGTATTTATTCTTTGGTGCGTTTTGGTTTATTGGTTTAGTCATTTACTGTTTCTTACTGAATTATTGTACTTTTATTAAATTGCGGCAGGTAACTTCTTTCTGCACACGGGTTTGATTTAGACAGATCGTGACTTCTACTTGCTCTGTAAACATGTATGTAATTTGATTTGAATAAAAACATATTACAGAATAACAAAAATATACATAAAAATAATAGCCATAGTCACCTAAAAGTACTCTCTTAGGACTAACAGATAGCAGCACTAACTGAAAACCTGAAAATAATGAAGATGGAGTTTAGTCGACCGTTGAGAATATTAGATGAGGAAGATGGTTGTGGGTGTGGTCATCAGAAAGAAACACACATCAAAACGTAGTACTTATTTTAATGTGTTCTGACGTTTGGACCTACATTGTGGGCCTTCATCAGGGCTAAGAGATACAGACCAACAATGTAGGCCGAAACGTTGGCACACAATTTTCAACACACACCATCTGAAAATAATGACTTTATCATTTTCTTTCTCAGTACTCTTCAAATAAATGATGCTCTAATCGGAATATTAAGCAAAGGACATGAAATAATTAGCACAATTAGTGTTGTAAAAATACATTTTTAATGAGAGTGAATAAATAATTTGGTACAAAATTGTCTAAAATGGAATGTGAATGATGATGAAGATGCGATGAGAGATGATCAATGGAAGCCATGGTAACCATGAAGGAGAGGCCCATGGCCGAGTGCTACCACTGGAGCGTGGACCGCGACTGGAGCCGCCACCGCCCTCACCACTGGAACGGAGTTGTGGACCACTCGGACGGTGTTAGCGTAAGAGGAGGCGTGTGAGTGGACGAGTGGGGCGTGGACCACGGGGGCGGCCACCAGGGGGGCGTGTCCTATAGCGAGGGCTGGCCCGTGGATCAGGGGGGCCCCGATGATCCCGGCGCTGGCTACTGCGAACAGCAGGGGGAGGACTGCCTGCAATACAACAACGTTATCATTAGAATAGCAAATAATTTTAATAAATATTCTGTAACAAAACTCCTTAAGAGCAACAGATATGTAAAATTAAGATATACAATGTGTCTGGCCAAACTACTTAAGGATCATAATTAATTATTATTTACAATGATATAAGAAAATACGTATACAATACAATAAAATAGAAAAATAAATAAATAACTTCTGATTGACAAATGCGTTGAACAAAACCAGGAAAGATACACTTAGTTGAACAATTGATGCTGCCCAACGTAATTGGGTTCCTTTCACCCAGCGTACTTATTTTTCCTCATAGGACTATTTTAAAAATAGAAAATTTGTCTCTAAAATCTTCAGCTTTCCAACGGTATATTATTCATCTATATTGCTATTCTAATGTTTGGGAAAAATTAGCTTACAAGTGGATAATGGAAAAAGATGACGGGAGCAATGGAAAAAAATAAAGCTACTCATTGTCCTTCGGGAGGTTTAGGCTTACAGGAAAGAATTTGGTCAATGTTAATACCCAGGTTTTTGACAGCTTAATGTGGTTGGGTGATAATTTAGGATTTTAGGAAGTTTTCATAGTATTTATATTCACCATGCACAGATTCTATAGAAGTCTTTTTGAATATTAGCAAATGGTGCTAATGACTCGGAGACAGAGAAAGAAAAGTAGATCTGGAAATCATCAGCGTATAAGTGGCGAGAGTAGTGATGAATTGAATGTGAAAATTATTGAGATAGGAATTAAAAAATCTGCTTGAGCCCTGGGTCACACTAACCGGAAGGGCAAGGAAAGCTAGGCATAAAGGATGCTTAGGCGTGGTTACAGCTAGAGTCCTATCAAAGAGAATTAGAGTCCTGTTAAAGACAATATATCTTCACAGATTTCACTTAGGAAACTCATATTTACTAAAATGATGTTAAAATAGACTAAGCTGTTATAGATTAATCTGTATTAAGCAGTATAATAAGAACCTTAATTTCGTTATTTACTTTGATGTTATTTACTTTATTTTATTGGAAGAGTTGAATAAAACTCCATATTAACGGGAGGTAAACGGAACACATAAGAAGTGCAGAAAATCTCTGAGAACAATACCATGAATTAGTATCGATGGAGGTAATTTACTGGTTTTTAAGGTCTTACATTAGAACTAGACAAATAGGAGTTCCGCAAAGACATTTAAGTAAGGATAGCCGTAGGAAATTGCTGCTACTTTGTTGTATTTATGTTCTAAAGTGGATAAATTTTATAGAAGTACCAAGGTGATAATTTATAAAACCATTATTCATTACTAGTTATTACCTATTGTAGTGAGACATGGGTTTGAGACAAGAAATGGAGAGGCCCGTTATAACATGAAAAAATGGACTAATCTGCCTTAGAGGAAAAGGACAATGAACTGACGGACGGAACATTAAACAACAACACTGACATAGTGATCGTAATAAAAAAGATTGACTCCAGTAGTTGTCTCTCAAGGAAGGTAATGTACGGAAAACCTGGAGCTGCCTAAGACGTGGACGTCTCAAAGTTGAATGCAAAAGATGGAAATTTGTTGCTGGTGATAGTTTGGCCGATAAACTATGAGAATACCAAAGCCTTTAGAGAGCCTAAAAATCATTTTAGGTCAGGTCGAATCCTCAAAGTATGCAAAGAAATTCATTAAAATAAAAAAGATTCACAAAATTTAACCAGAAACTGACTACGATCCAGTCAGAATGGTGACTGTTAACTCTCTACGGAATTTCGCTTTAGAATATTACACTTGGAGAGAATTCGACTATTCATCTTTACAAAGGAATGAAGACAAACTTTCCTATATAACACAATCAACATAAATATAATTAATTATATAAAATCCAAATAAACCTAAAAAATGTAAATTATCTTTCAGGTCACCAATAGAAAATACTTTACAAACTAACAAAGAATGTTCTACAAAACCTCTTCTCAGAAGAAATAATTCCTGTGAAAAAAATATCCGGTTACCTTTCAATCAGCCGATACAAAGTTTTCGTACACTATCTTAGACTTATGAATGATGTTAACTACGATGGAACAGTGGATGAAACATGTTGCAACTTCGCTTATCGACATTAGTTCCCAAATAATTAGCAACAGATCTCTCGCAACCGAACACTTCAACTGAACACGATTCGTTAAGAAACAAAACAAACATATTCCCAGAATTATAACAGAAATCATAAAGGCAAGATAGCAGAAATAGCAATCCTTAGTAGATATTGCAGGACCTTCACGAAACGAAGATTTTATCTTGTAGTTCCCCGTTACAATCTTCGTGGGAATTTTATAATGCATCTTCACTAGGTCAATTTGCCATCGCAACCCTTTATTTTTTTATCGTGTGAATTTTTTAATTACACATTTCATACCCTGTATCAACTGAATATTTCTTTAAATAATGATACATAAAAAAAAAAAAATAACATAATTAAAAAAAGAAAGAAGTCCCAATATGAGTATAATTTGTTTTAATTTTAAGATAAGTATGATTTTTTTTAGAATGCTCTGTAATAAATCAAAAGGCGACTGAATTGATTGCTCTTAGAGGGCTTAATTTGTTATACACATTTATTAACATAATGACAAATGCTGATTCCCAAAAAAAAAATTGCTGATTTCAACAAATACTAAAAGCGGCGGAATCACACTGAAGTGCATTTAGAAATATAATAATGGTCACCTAAGAAAATAAATACGACTCCATCAATAACCGAATGATACGTGTCTGCCAGATCCCTAAAAGCGGAATGCAAAAAATACATCATTCTAAAAATAAATAAAAATTACAATCAAATTTCTGAGGACCGTCTATTACATTCATTAAATTGCAACCAACGTTGTAGATGTATTTTTCAGCGGATGAAGTAATTTTTGATTTTTTTTTCTTTCTTTTTTTTATAAATATAGATGCTTTATTTGTATAGAATACACCTGCAATATTTATCGTACATTAATGGGAAACTCCTTTACAAAGCGCTACATATTATCTAGAACTAATTTGTACATCAATATTTTATATGTAATCGGTCATTTAATAGCTATTCGACTTAGCTTTGGTTCTGGACATATGTCACCACAAAATATCTGATTTTCATGAAATAAAGACAGAACCATTCTGTAAATTCGCATATTTTAAATGGCATAATTATTTCGAATCTCGTGTAAGCCTTTTAAAATAATTTTACTAAAACACTTAAAACATAATTGGCACATAACCCAAAAAAATGTGAATTTTTATGCTGAATTATAATCAGCTTAATTATTTAAAAGACGATAAAGTGTCTACTAAAAAGAAAATTAAACAAATACAAAGTAGTAAATCGTATTACATATATTTGTGAGCGTCCGTGGTGTATTGATAATATAAGTACAAATAGGAAAAAATATTACAACTATTAGTAAAATAAATAAATAAAATGAGTCCTATTTTCAATAAAATACAGAGTTTGAAATAAAACAACGAATTCCGAGATAGAAAAAGTAATGATCAAAAGATACTTTTCTGATTCCAACTGCATTAAAATAAAAATTTTCCAATCTTCAACTCAATTTAAAAAGGTTGTTCGATTTTATAATTTTTTTAAAAAAATGTCGAAAGTTTAAATAAAATTGAACTTCGTTGACGGATTCTTTATCTACAACCTTCCTTTTTTTAAGAGCCTCTGAAATACATAGTTTTATGAATAGTGAAAAACTCACTAAAAGAGAACTCTAATTCTGCCGTTAGAGTAGCTTGTAATGGACAAAAATAAGGACACTTTGCGAGATGCGAAAATTGTTTTTATAAGTTTACACTTCACAAATCAGACTTTGATCGCTACTCAAAAACGCATGAGTAACTTGGATTTAAAATGGACCATTTTTTTTCTACAGTTTTTTTTGATAGTCAGAATACACGATTGAAGCGTTTTGGGTATTGAAAGATTCGATTTTTTTTTTAATTAATATTTGTATTCAATACCTTTCTTAACTTATTTGAGAATTCAAAATTGTTTTTGGTTTCAAATAAATAATCTATTTGCAGATTAATATTTTTCCTGAAATGGTATAGTTCACGTTTATTACATTACATACTATGTGCTGGAGGAGTTCAATGCTATAAATTTTATTCCAGTGGCGCGACAGGCCGTGTTGGACCTGGGCCTCGCGGTGTAATCTCACGTTTCACGATGCAATTTTTAGTGTAGGGTCATCACTCCCTACGACTAATTTTGTGAGTGGCCACCCTTTGGCTGACGAGTCTCACATACCCGGAGGGAGAGGTTGTGAGTGAATCCACATTTTTTTACATCCTTATAAAAAGCCCCGCCGGGACTGGGATTCGAACTCAGAACCTATAGCATGAGAGACTAGCGCGCTAGCCACTCAGCCATAGGCTCCCCTATAAATTTTATTAATGGATGATAAAAATAATTTATAATATTGGAGTAAGCAAATTTTTAATTTCACTTACTTATATATGAAACATATAGTAAGGAAAAGTATTGCGATCCTGAAAATTTTCGAGTCCCAGTTTTCAACGGAAATACACGTTTTAGGGTCTCCTGAGTCCAAATAACTAAGTGTAAATCTGAGTCTGTGTGTGTGTAAGTGGTAACTCCCGGGCGAAAACGTTAAGTCCTGTGAAACTGAAATTTAATGTTTAAGGCAACTGTACGCCCGAGATGTTACAGAAACTTTGTACTTTGTACCATACATTTTGAACCTTTTTATGAATTTCTCAAAAACGGCTCCAACGATTTTGATTAAACTCTATATATCGATGTAAAATATAATAGGCTTCAATACCATGTAGGTTTCATTCTGATTGAAATAGCCTGACAGGGCTTATATACCGATATTGTAAATTTTATTTTTCTAAAGTACCTTCAATTTTGTAGATTCTAAAAAAATAACAATATAATCTTGTTATAAACGGTGAAGAACAGGTAAATATATAAGTTAAACGAAGTCGATCTTTAACTAAAGGAGAAAACTGCAAAATATGTTTTTAATGCAATATCGATGTGTAATATACCGTTGGAAAGCTAAAGATTTTAGAAAAAATAATATCTTATAACAAAGTTTGTAAAAGCTAATAAATAACGAAGAAAAGCCGATAAAACTAACTGATTACTATTTTAGATATAAAAATTTAATTTAATTAATTCCTTGTTAGTTTGACACATTTTGATCTTTAACTGTATTTGAAAATTCTTTAATCGATTTTAACAACGGCGGTAAGTGAAAGTCTTGTGTTGCCCGCACCAGATTTTTCTTATTATTAGTTTCAAAGTCTGTCCGGTAATTAATTTTCATTAAGTAAATATTAATTCAAAATATTTTTTGCAATTATCTGGATTTTTTTCGTGTGCTTGTTTCAATATTTATCTAGCTATGGTAAGGTTATGTTTACATCAATCCAAGATATAGTAGTGGGGAGAGAGCAGCATAATTGGCGCCTGCGACGGGCGGCAAGAACCTAAGCCTTGCAAGTGATTTCAGGACAAGACAATATTTAAATAACATAAAATATTGAATACAATTAGGACTCTAAATTTTATTTCCACTAGCTTAAGTAATTAAGGATATACGGTTTGGAGGTGTTTTCTAGAGCTATTTGACTTTTATACACGACAGAATTATACATTTGTTTACATTTACAATAATCATCAATAACACTTTTCCACAAATGACCAAAGACCGTTAACAATTATCTTATTGGATGGATGGATTGAGGAGACGAGCACATAGAACCGGTAAGGTGGGTCTGTCTTGAAGCCATGACCCGATTAAGTCCCAGGTGGCGAAACCTGATCCAATTCCCCACCTCGTCGCTATTTCGAGTTCTATACATGTTTTTAAATTTTAAAAGTTCACTTACGATAAAGAAAACACGAAGAGAATGCAAGAGAAAAAATAAAAAGGATAAGAAGAATTTATCTATTTATTTTTATATTCATCTAATATAATGCTATAAGTACATCATAACAAATAAAATAAAATAAAAATTATTAAAAATTTAAAAAAATTATTTTTAACATTACTAAAAAATAAGGTATCACAAATAAATAAAAGCAATGATGAAAAAAATAGTTTTTTTTTTTTTTTGGTTTTAACATTTAATTTTTTTTTTTTACTGTAGTATTAAAGAATGAAATTAATCAATGATAAGGAAGTCAGCGTTTTTTTTTTTAAAGAAATTAATTGTTTTAAAACACCTATCATTATGTATAATGGATGACGATGAAGACATAAATTGATACTAAATGATACACTGAGGCGTCGCAAGCCATTAATTATGGAACCCTAGGCGCTACCCATTGTATTTTATTTTATCGATGTACTTACGAGCTTGAACATGTTGTAGAGTGTGTGTTGGGATGTGCCTGCAAGAGCTGACTCTGCTCTCGAGACAGAGATGCCAGCTTATATCCCCGGATACCCTTCACTGAACGGGAGGAGGGGGGCGTTGTGCAAGTTGTCTAGCTCTAGCAAGGAACTGCCGAGGGTACGAGCTAGGGAGGCGCCAAGGATCTGCCGAAGAAGTTGAGGAAGAGGACATCGGGGTAGCGGACCTGGAAGAACGCAGGAGGCACTGAAGGAACAGGTTTGATTGGGGCAGAGGATGACCCGTAAAATATTATCGCGACTCGAAGTTTTGGTTCAGCTTAATCTTATAGAGTGAGCATTTTAATTTTGTTTATAAATCGAGGTATATAAATTACCATCTATATGTGCGATAAGGCTAGGTTTAGCAAAATTCGTCCTCTAAGTGAATAAAAAAAATTGCTTTCTAAAGATTATACAAGAATTATTTTTGACTCCTGGAACATTATAGGTACACATATAAAAGATAATCCAACTTACAATAAATATAAAACATATACATCTAATAATTAGTAGGTTTCTATTTCTTCCAAAAACAGTTTATTTGCATAAACTTTTACGAATTTCAGGACTCACTAAAATACATCAATAATTAATAACTACCATCATAAGATAACTATTTTATATACTAATTGAAAACATTATCAAACATTCGCATTACAATGTTACATAAAAATTTGATTTACCTGAATTGTTTAAAAGTTAAAATATCCATTTTTTATTAATAATGTCGTCAATAATTTATGTTAATTTTTTTTTTTTTAATAACCAACAGGGAACAACAACCATCTAAACTCACATATTCTTTGGCCTCTCATGGATTGAAAAACCTAAAATTTTGGAAATAGAAAAAAATAGTTTTAATAGAAAAACAATAGAATCTAGATATATTAACATAAATATAAAAAACACCATAAATTATAAAGCAGGTTCAAAGCACCTTAGTTCTCACTATGCAGATGCAATAGAAAAGTTAAAATTGTAACACTTCATTGTTGGCCTATTTTTAATAAAAATTCAGTTTGTACCTTCTACAGTAAATAGGATGACCCTAATCCATGAGGGTTCTTTTGATGTTAGTTATTAATTATTGATGTATTTTAGTGAGTCCTGATGATGGGGAAGGCCCCCGAAACGTTGACTCATTAAAGTTTATTGAAATAAACTGTTTTTGATAGAAATAGAAACAAACTAATTATTTGATATAATATTGCAATCTTCTGTATAACCTGTTTTTATTACATATACATCTAAATTTTACTAGTATAAGCAAAAAATACTGAATGTATTTAATCATGTTATACTGTGCATCTATGGTTTGTGTACAGAATGGAAATGATTTATGTTTTTTTATTTTATTTGAGATGGTTGAAACATATTTTGTTGCTAGAACATAAAGTAAATTGTTTCTAAACCTTAAAGAACATGCGTTTCTAATTGAGATGGAATACTTCAGGCAACCCTGCGAAAAATTCAGTTTAATTAATTTCCAAAAGCTACTAAAGTACATTTTTTACGAAATTGATATTTTGACATATTTGTATTATCTAAATATTTTATTTGATAATGCCTAATTAACATTAAAGTCCTTTGAAAATGCGATTTAGAAATGTAATGATTTTTTTTTTTTTATAATAATAATCCAAAAGCATTTACACTAGACTTCATTACTATTTCATTTTCTTTTCACGATTTTCATTCCAATAAACTTTCCTGATACCAGAACACAATAAATTTTTTGTCAGGCAATCACAGTATTTGTAATGTAATTGGGCTGAGGCCTGTTGGTGGACTTGTAAAGTGGACAAACGGATTTTCCCTTATATTTTTATTTGGGCTCTAAAGATCTTGAAACGTAAGGTCCCAAATTTCGAGAGAGGATTTTTTTATTACAAAGATTTATTTGAAAATAATTAAACAAAAGGCTTATAGCTAGTATTATTACAAAATAAAAATAAATTTCATTATTTATGATTAAAGTAAATTTCATTATTTATTATTAAAATAAATTTCATAATTTATTATTAAAGTAAATTTAATTATTTTATATTAAAATAAATTTCATTATTTAAAATAAATTTCATAATTTCTTATCAAAGGAAATTTCATAATTTATTATTAAAGTAAACTTCATAATTTATTATTAAAGTAAATTTCATTATTTATTATTAAAGTAAATTTCTTGAAAAATCTATTTATTTTATCGATTGAAAGATATTTTTTTCTAGTTTAATTTTAAATAGCCATAAATTTTATTTATCAAAACCCTTCTTCCTTTAATTTCACAATTGTTTACATTTTACATTGTATTTTTCAACTGCAGGTCTAGCATTGACATGTCTCCATATCTTTCCCAAGACCCCAAACAAATATTGCGTAAAGCCGATATTTAAAAATATTTCGTATTTTTTTTTCTTATATCCTTTATTTATTAAAAACTCCAATAACATTTAACTTTGAAATTTGACACCCTAAACGTTAGGTTTAAGATTAGGACCAACTTTTCGCAAAATATTCTAATTGTATTGATAAATTATTCCAAAATACTTAGTCAGGTTATGTTCTTTGTTAACTGTTGTATAAATAATTGATATAGTACTTCTATGTCTGTTTTTTTTTTTTTCGTCTCGAATTCTGAAACCAAATCAGTCAACATTTTTTTGGCAACTAGCAAATGGTCTGACATATGACATGTAAAGCTTGATGGGAAATGAAATGGAAGGCATGAAGTCTCAGAAACAACACCTTGTCTGTCTTATATAAATTAGCTATGTGATTAGAGGAAGGAGATCTCTCATTCAGCATATTTTCATTCTCTTTCTCGTATTAATTTATTAAATCTTGAGTAAACTGCTGTTGGATATAGCCTTTATCAGTCTTGTAGTATATCACATATTAGGTATGTCTATGTTAATTGTTATTAATCCAATGATTCTCTGTGTGTTCGTAATTGAGCTAGTTTTAAATAAAAATCACCATTTAATATACTTCTCTCCTCAGAAGAATACTTTTTTTATTATATTATGTTACTATTAGCAATTTATTTCAATTTTCAAATAATATTTAGTATAGCATTCAGAACATGGCTCTGTTTCTGCGTATACTCGAGTATATCTTTTAAAATATGATACAAGTACGCACAAATAATCAAACTTATTCAGTTATACTCATTTTTATTTTATTTGTTTAAATTTTCAGATTAAATAAATGGAGTAGACTATTGATAGGGAATTCGTAGCTATATGCATTCCTGTCTCACAGCCACCGCTGACTATCAATACCTGTGATGTGGTTAAGAGGGAACCGCTGGGATCTCTTAAGTCCACATGTGAGGAAGAGACTTGGCTCGGGGTTCCCTAGCGGATGTTAAATATCTTACATAAATATTCATTTGTTTCGTTTATGTATTATTACTTTTTTCAGTGTTTTTTTTTTTTTTTTTTTGCTTTTGTTCAGTATTTATTGTATTCATAATTTTAAATTATTATTATTTTGATAAAAAAACAAACAAGAATCATCCCCCTCTCCCTTAAAAATATGAGGTCATATGTTTCAAGATACGTAGAACCCGAATAACAAATTAAAAGAGAAAATCCGTCTTTTCTCAGAAACTACTGGACCGATTTTTCCGAACATTGTAACAAAAAAAAAACCTTAAATGATTAAGCCACAACTTATAATAGATGTGATTAACCTGTTTTTTTTTTTTGTTTCATACAGAGAAAAAAATGAAAAGTTTACTGGGATCAGGATTTTTTATTTGAATGTAATCTTCATTGAAGATTAAAATAAAAGGAAATCATAAGTCTAATATTAACGATTTGGTTGGTTTATTATTTTCAATTACTTATTTTTTTCAGTTTTTTATTATTTTTTTCTATTTTATTTTTATTTACAATGTACATATGGGATGAATGATTTCTTCTAACTGTAATACTCATTGCCCCAGAAGGTGGCAGAGTGTATCATCTCTTAATAAATCAAATTAAAAAAAAAAAAAATTTCAATAATGAGTTCTCGTAATAGTAATAATGAATCACCTGTGGTGTAGTAGAGAGCCTTCTTTAACAGCCTTCTATACCCAACATCGCGAATTCAAACCCCATTTTTTAATGTGATTAAAAAATCCTTGGTCAGGCTGTCCCTCAGAAGTGACATCAAATGGTGGTCCCGAGCCTGAGATGTCAGGTACTTGTTAAAGATCCCTACTCTAATAATGGACAGACAAGATCAAAGAATCCCACTGCAGCATTACCAGATCAGCTACAGTAACATACAGTGATGTTAAGGGAATAAATAAATACTAGTCTACATACGAAATACGTCAATTTTTTTAATGTATTTATGAATACCAGAAATTTGGAGCTATTGGATAGTGAATTTAATTCCCTACAAGACAAAAGAGAATCATTGAAATCGGTTCATAAACAGCAGCGTTTGACGTTTTGAAGTAGTTGTGGTGATTCACAATTTTCTGTTGATTAATTTATCGCTATACATATAAGTTAATTGTCTGTAACCTGCTATATACATTGTTATACCCTAATATAATTATTTGGAAATAATATACAATGGTGTAATAATTCGAAGCATTTAATAATTTAATTCAATATTAGCGGAATGTTTTGCACGGGTGATTTTCTCGACGTGGAACAAGCGTTCGACCGAGTCTGGCACCCAGGACTCCTTTATAAACTCCATCAATTCCTTCCCGCATCATACTTCCTGATAATCCGTTCCTACCTCACTAATAGAGCCTTTAAAGTAAATCATAACCTTTCCTATTCTTCCATATTTTCTCAGTCTGCAGTTGTACCTCAGGGTAGTATCTTAGGTTCCATCATTTAACGGTACAGCTGATATCCCACTCCATCCTAGAACAGACACTTGTATGTTATCCGTCCATAATGATCCAACTACTGCATCCCAAACCCTTCAGTCCCACATCACAGCCATTGAGGAATGGTGTCAGAACTAGAGGATTAAAATAAAACCTATGCTTAGGACTCCATCTTGACAAACGTCTTACATGGAATCCTAATACGAGACTTAAACGGCAATAAACTGCCCAATGATACATATTACTACAACACTTACTCGACAAACGTACAAAACTACCAATTTATTACAAAAAGCTCATTTACGTTACCATCATCAGAAGGTCTCAACATATGGAATCGAACTGTAGGCTCTACTAAGCAATCTAATTCCTCTCGCATTCAATTTTTACAATCCAAAATCCTTCGCAAAATCCTAAATGCTCCTTAGTTAGTTACGAATTAAATCATCCATAATGACCTAAATATCCCATTTGTTACTGAACTATCCTAAAACAGATATGTCTCTTTTAATTCCAAACTCCCTATCGATACGAATCCTCTTGTAAGCAACATATCATTCCCATCTATTCCTGACAACTCTGCGAGTGCATTGAAAATACGATTGCCACGAGACATACTAAATTAAATTGCTACCACTGGGTAGTTCATTACAAGACATTTTCAAGCCTATGATTTTAATTAGCTCATTTACTTATTGTATTTATTATAAGTACAGTTACGGTTTGCTTCATTACAGTAATCCTGCAATGGGTGCATTTATTTCTACGGGTACCATCTTGCGATACAACGCGTATTTTTATTACATAATATAAATTAAGTTACATAACATGTTTTAAAAAGCAGTATTTAAAGAAGAGTAAGTTAATAAACTAAACTAAAAAAGAAAATATGATATTGAGAAAAAAAAAATAATAACAATAAAATAATAACTAAAAAAAATATTTACAATCAAATAATAACTTGTAAATAAAAACTAATAAATAATAAATTTGTTATAATTAATTAACTAAATAATACTAACTAATTAAATAAACTAAAACCAACTACTAACTAATTAATTTATTTATTATAACTATTAAATAATAACTAATAAAGAACTAATAAATAAAATAATAAACAACTGTAGTGTCAAGAAGAGCAAAAGTAAAAAATAAATAACGAGTCATTTACAATGTAAATCATAATACTAAGCTCGCAATGTACAGTACATGCCTGTTGCTATTTGTCTAATTCTGCATAGTATTATAAGTACAGTTGTAAATATCAATAAAATGTAAAAAAACAAATGTATGAATGAAATATCTTATTAATACCACGATTGTCTCAAGTCGGACCTAATTTATTATAAAACTACTCATTGTCAATAAATATGGGGATAATTATAATAATAATTTTTATTTTAGTTATTAAGTAACAGAAAATGTGAAGAGGTGATAACTTATATTAATTCATTACACAATCTGAAGAATTATAAGTATTGGTATGAAAACAAGTTTCTTCTCTTGAGTAATAAATATGTTATTAATTTATATATAAAGGTTTACTTAAATATCTGTATTAATTAGGTTAATGAGTTTTTTCTCTTAAACACCTTTGAAACAATTTTTAGGAAAGGTTTTTCATTTTTGTATTAAGTGTTTTTGATAGTATTTCTGAATATATATTCTACCTGAATAACAAACTTGAAGCATTCATTCAAATAATTTTAGGGAATAAGCAGAAAGTTCCTCGTTTCCTGAACTTGACATTATCCGTAATAGCCGAAATAGCATGTACCTTAGAATTACTCGGACCTTGGTCTCGAGAAGGGGGTCAGAAAACAAACCACGGAACAGCCTTAGAACGGAAATAGCCCTACAGCGCCTCGGGTCATTGAAACGGAGATTGTGTAACTTGTACCTGAGGATTCGGGCTGTCGGAGGAGCGAGGAGGGTCTACTTCTACCTACGAAGACCTTGTATATTCCAAGTTTTTATAAAGAGAAATAAAAAGTTGCACAATGATTTATTATTTCCAAATAATTATATTAGGTTATAACAGTTTATATAGCTGTTCACAAGCAAGTAACTAATATGAAAAGCCATAAATGAAAATGACCTATCATCCTTGCTAATTTCAAAACAATATATCTCTAACATTTCTTGACTGTTCATAATTTATTATTAAAGTAAATTTAATTATTTTATATTAAAATAAATTTCATTATTTAAAATAAATTTCATAATTTCTTATCAAAGGAAATTTCATAATTTATTATTAAAGTAAACTTCATAATTTATTATTAAAGTAAATTTCATTATTTATTATTAAAGTAAATTTCTTGAAAAATCTATTTATTTTATCGATTGAAAGATATTTTTTTCTAGTTTAATTTTAAATAGCCATAAATTTTATTTATCAAAACCCTTCTTCCTTTAATTTCACAATTGTTTACATTTTACATTGTATTTTTCAACTGCAGGTCTAGCATTGACATGTCTCCATATCTTTCCCAAGACCCAAACAAATATTGCGTAAAGCCGATATTTAAAAATATTTCGTATTTTTTTTTCTTATATCCTTTATTTATTAAAAACTCCAATAACATTTAACTTTGAAATTTGACACCCTAAACGTTAGGTTTAAGATTAGGACCAACTTTTCGCAAAATATTCTAATTGTATTGATAAATTATTCCAAAATACTTAGTCAGGTTATGTTCTTTGTTAACTGTTGTATAAATAATTGATATAGTACTTCTATGTCTGTTTTTTTTTTTTTTCGTCTCGAATTCTGAAACCAAATCAGTCAACATTTTTTTGGCAACTAGCAAATGGTCTGACATATGACATGTAAAGCTTGATGGGAAATGAAATGGAAGGCATGAAGTCTCAGAAACAACACCTTGTCTGTCTTATATAAATTAGCTATGTGATTAGAGGAAGGAGATCTCTCATTCAGCATATTTTCATTCTCTTTCTCGTATTAATTTATTAAATTAATAATTCATTCATTAATTCATTACACAATCTGAAGAATTATAAGTATTGGTATGAAAACAAGTTTCTTCTCTTGAGTAATAAATATGTTATTAATTTATATATAAAGGTTTACTTAAGTATCTGTATTAATTAGGTTAATGAGTTTTTTCTCTTAAACACCTTTGAAACAATTTTTAGGAAAGGTTTTTCATTTTTGTATTAAGTGTTTTTGATAGTATTTCTGAATATATATTCTACCTGAATAACAAACTTGAAGCATTCATTCAAATAATTTTAGGGAATAAGCAGAAAGTTCCTCGTTTCCTGAACTTGACATTATCCGTAATAGCCGAAATAGCATGTACCTTAGAATTACTCGGACCTTGGTCTCGAGAAGGGGGGTCAGAAAACAAACCACGGAACAGCCTTAGAACGGAAATAGCCCTACAGCGCCTCGGGTCATTGAAACGGAGATTGTGTAACTTGTACCTGAGGATTCGGGCTGTCGGAGGAGCGAGGAGGGTCTACTTCTACCTACGAAGACCTTGTATATTCCAAGTTTTTATAAAGAGAAATAAAAAGTTGCACAATGATTTATTATTTCCAAATAATTATATTAGGTTATAACAGTTTATATAGCTGTTCACAAGCAAGTAACTAATATGAAAAGCCATAAATGAAAATGACCTATCATCCTTGCTAATTTCAAAACAATATATCTCTAACATTTCTTGACTGATTTCTATGATTCTTTTTTTGTTTTGTAGAAAATTTATTTCTTTATCCAATATTTTTTTTTGTTTTTATTTATTAATTCGTACAGCGGACAAGCGGAATTTTTTCTTCTCTATGAGTTCTTCGAATCTTGAAACATAAGCCCTCAAATTTTGAGATGGGTGTCATTGTTTTAGGGTTCTCTACGTTCAAATAACCAAGTCCGAGTGCGAGTCGCGCATGAGAACACCTACAAGACGGCCGAAAACTGTTGAGTATAATGATACTTTTAAAAATTATGACGACACTGCTAATAAGCGGTGAAATGAATTGAAATATAACATGGATATGCATGAGGCTTGAAAATGGCCCTAGAGACCTAAACGTTGCATTGTCTGAAAATTGAATACATTTTTAAAAAATATATCCAAGACTTCATTTGTAGAGCGGCCTAATATTCATCGAACAATTATTTTAATGTTTCTTTTTTTTGTTTTGTGTCAAATTTGATATACTTCTCAGTATTTTTGGAGGACAGGAGTTTTTTCTTTTTATTCGGTTTCTACGCATCTTGAAACATAAGACCTTAAATTTTGATGGGGAGGGATTTGTTTTAATTTTTTTTTGGTCTGTTGCAAAGATTTGAATTCGAATACAAATCTCTATATGGGCTGAAATGATTTTTAAATCTTTTAAACAGCTTCTTTGATTATAACTTGTAATGGCTCTATTGGCGTTATATAACTATTTATTTATATATGTACTAGCCTAGTAGAGGGGGAGTGAGTAGTAACCATTTATTTGACTTGAAACTTCTTTATTTAAAAAAAAACAAAAAAAAAAAAAAACAGATAATTGAACCTGAAAGGTTACAAAACAAATTTATAATTTAAAAAAATTTAGAACATTTACTGTAAACAAAAAAAACAACTAAATATCATGAATAAACTTACCCCTACGGGTGCAATATTTATTAGTAAAACAAAGTAAATAAACACGTAACATTAACTAAACAAGACAAAAATGCAAAAGCAATAACATGCATTCACTGTTTGTGTAACCTCCCTTATATTCAAATAAATTTTAATTAATAGATCATATGATTCAATCAGAGCGAGGGTATGTTTCAACCCTAGTTTTTGTCAGCTGTGACAAACCTAGGTTTTATTTGAATTAAATAATAGCGTTCTTCTCAATATAACAATTAAATAATGAACCAACATCGTTTTTTTTTTTGTTTGTTTTTTTCGTAGACTTAAACCACTTGGGTCATTTCGCCTTAAAATATTATAGTCTATTGTACAAGTCTGTCTGTTGTAGGAAGTCAAAAAGTTTTGCAGTTGTCTGTATGTTGTCTTGTATGCTGAACCAACATCGTTATAAAATAAATGAGATGGAATGGGTTAATCATGGGCATCAAGGGAAGAAAATTCTACAAAACATCGAAATCAATAATAATTAATCATCATAGAAGGATGAATACTAATTAAAAGCAATTTAGGAGATATCTTTTTCCTGAATCAGATGTTATTTTCTTATTGATTTAGGACATTTCCTCCCCATTTCAAGGCTCGGCTCAAGGAAGTCACATATCTCATCTCAAATCTTTGTATACTATTAGATCTAACGATTAATTATTTGTTTGCAATGTGCAATTAATCATCGGATATTGCGAAATTATATTCCAAACAAAAGACGAAAATTTTTATAGAGAATGTGTTGTAAATTTCCATTACTAGCCAAGTTATTACACACTATTTTTTTTTACCGAAAAGACCACTTTTGAAATGGATCGTTTAGTTGTAACTGAGCTTCTACATAGTTGGAAAAAAAAAATAAAAAAAAGCGTTCCTATTTAGGAACTAACAACAAACCTGTAAGGGATTACACAAATGCGATGGCTAAAACTAGACAACAGTTTCTTTGGCTTTACCTGGTTGAGAAAACATTGTTTCTGATTTACGAATATTTGTTAATTTAAAATTCTATAGCTGAGGAAAAAATATTCTGTAAAGAGATTTTTTTCCTCCAAAGTTTAAGAATTTTGAAACCATAACATAAAATATAAATAAAAAAAAAGAAGTTAAAGTGGTCAATTTATAAAATTCTAGCATGCATGAATAAAAAAACATAAATTTTGTAGGCACTAGTGATATACATGTCACAGAAACTTTTTCACCAAAATCAGCTAATTAGAAGAGCCACTTTATACGACGCATTTTGCACCTTTTTACGATTTTCTCAAAAACGGCTCTAACGATTTTGATCAAACTCACTATATCGATGTAAAATGTAACGGGCTTTAGTATCATGTAGTTTTCATTCTGATTGAAATAGTTTGACAGGGCTTAAATGCCTTTTTAAATTTTCTCCCTCTATAGTAACTTTAATTTTGTACATTCTATAAAAATAACCATATCATCTTGTTATCATTGATAACAAAACAGGTGGATATATAAATTCAACGAATTTGATATCCAACTAAAGGAGAAAACTGCAAAAATATTTTTTTCATGAAATTTATTCTTTTTGAACGTAAGAACGGTGATATATGTACATGAATAATATACCTTTGCAAAGCGAAAGATTTTAGAAAAAAATTATCTTATAACCAAACTTGTAAACGTTAATAAAGAGTAATAAAAAGCCAATACAACTAACTGATTGTTTTAGATAATAAAATAGTAGATTTATTAATAAAACACATGTTTCTATAAGAATTCAATTTAATTAATTCTTAATTAGTTTCAATCATTTTTATCTATTTTTTTTATTTGAAAATTCTATAATCGATTTTAATAACGGAGTAAGTGAAAGCCGTGTGTTGAAAAATTTTAATTATCTGCATCGGCATACGTGCATCGGCGCGAGCTCAACAACGTGCATCGGGCCGAGCGCGACATCATGCATCGGCGCGGAGCATTGGAGCGCGCGTAACAACTTGCATCAGCGCACAACAATGTGCATGTGCACGGAGCATCGAGCAAAAAAATCCCGAATTATCATAAAAAGAGATAAACGAAAAGGAAAAATATAAAATTTTACCGATAAATAGGATTTATTTCTAATAATAATTATATAGGGTCTGATTAATAAATAAATACCAAAAAAATTAGTATTGCTTATTGCTATTTCTTAGAGAATAAAATTTCCAACAAAATGCAAAAATAATCATGAATGAAATTGGTCCAGGCAAGCAGAGATATTGAGCGTTTTAAAATTAACAGTGGTGATGTACCCGTTTTCTTTGGATTATTTATAGCTTTTCATTTTGCTAAGTGCCAATTAAAAGCTATATAAACATTTATACATTGATATAGTTATTTGGAAATAATAAACCATTGTGTAATAATTTAACAGTGATCCTGTGAAGAAACTTTGGGTGACGTTGGATTTGGCAAAGATAAATAAAGGCCTGGTAAAAGCTATAACAATTTTGTATGTCGGTGTCGAATCGAGAATGAAGATTGGAACGGGACTCTCGGAGCCATATTTCCATCATAAAAACAAAGTTGACGGGATTTGGGAGCAGAAGTTAGTGAAGACATCGTTTTCACCCAACAATTCGCAGAAGACCATTTTGTCACAGCATCGGATGGATTAGACATGGAATACATGATGATAAATCTCGTAGAAGTATATGCACAGTGGGTCTAGAATAAAGCAGAGAAAAAAAAACGAATATATGCCTCTCATCTGTTTCTGCTATCTGTCTAGATGACTGGACGATTATATTAACATTTAATAATAATAATAATAATAAAAAACTTTATTCTGGGACTATGTCCCTTAAGAATAACAGAAATGAACAGTAGATATCCATATATGTCTGGTCAAGAAAACAATTAAATTAATTTTTATTTACAAATGAGCAAAAAGGAAAAATTAAACACTACCTAGACTTATATACATTCATGTACAAAAAGTATGGATAATAAACACACAAGATTAAAAAAAAAAAAAGAAAGAATGAAGAGAAATCTCCTAAAGGCTACTGATAGGGTTGAGGGAATTATAAAAAACACAAAACAAACTAATTATTCCACTCTAGCTTTAGGGTTAAAGAGATAATTATAACTTGTGTTAAAATAAAAATAAGTCAGTTGCAGATTTACATTTGTTGTGCATCTATTTGGGATGCCAAAAGATGTTGGAAAAGGTGAGATTTGAATGAGAGAAAGGAAGATGCATGGCGAATATGAGTAGGTAGGGAATTCCAGAAGGTTGCAGAACGGATATAAAAGGAGTGATCAAAAGATTTAGTTCTATGGGTGGGAATGTAAAGGTCGGAATGGCGGGATCTAGTTTCGAGAGAGTGGACTGAGGATTTAAATTTAAGGATGCTGTTAATGTATGGAGGGTGCTGGGAGTTTATGATTTGGTAAAGGTATGATCCGAAAAAATATTCCCTCCGTGTAACAGGTAGGAGCCACTTCAACTCGCTGTATAAGTGGGTCACTGAAGACCTCTTCGGGGTGCCGAAGATAAATCTTATGAACATGTTCATGATACGCTTGAGTCTCTCTTCGAGCAGCTTTGGGAGGCCACCATATATCACTCTGCAATAATCAAAGTGGAGGAATATTAAGAGGAGACGAGAAGCTTACGGGAGAAGATGCCGGGAGCGATGAAAAAACTTTAGAGTGCTTATCGTTCGTCGGGAAATAATGGGCAATATGGGGTTTCCAAGAAAGGGTTTGATCAATGGTAATACCAAGGTTTTTGACAGAGGAGCTAAAGGTGATTGGATGACCATTTAGGATTAGATTCGGAAAGGAAGTATTGGATCTGAGGAGGGAACTGGAACCTATAACAATGGCCTGCGTTTTCTCAGCATTAAGCCTAATTTATTCAGGGTTGCCCAGGCACAGATTCTATCTAGGTCTTCCTGAATATTGGCAGATGCTACGAATAACTCAGAAGGAGAGAAGGATGGGTAGATCTGAAAGTCGTCGGCATATAAATGATAGGAGCAGTGATGGACTGAATTTGGAAGATCATTGATAAAGGAGTTGAAAAGAGGGGGGAGATGCTTGAGCCCTGGGCCACACCTACCGAGAGGGCAAGAAAAGAAGATAGAGGATGATTTATACATTAATACAGTTATTTAAAATAATAAACCATTGTGTAATAATTTGCAGCGTTTTTAATTTTTTTAGTTGAATAAAAAAAGCAATGTGCTTTAAATATTTTTAAAAAATCGTTCTCTGCTTAGTCTATATCACAGCAGTATTAGTCTTTTTTTTTTTATTTTTTTTTTTTTTTGTGCAAATAATGAGACTGATAAAAAAGTTTACAATTTTCAATCGAAGTAATGTGTTATCGAAAATGTGAGAAATACACTTTTAGGATATTCAGGACGAAATAGCTCTATCATCTAAGTATAAAATGAAAAGCCTATTTTCACACTGTCTCATTTACTAATTCAGATGAGGACTTTCGTCAATATAAAAAGAACGTTCCAGCGAATAGTTTACGAAGCTTTACCCAATGCCTTACAAAAACACAAAAGTGGTAACTATCGTTTCCCATTCGGTCTTGCCCAATAGAAAAACGTTTACGGAATAGTGCACTAACATACTGTAGCCAATGTCAGGCTGCCTTTAGTGAAAGCTGACCAATTAAAAGTGATCTTACTTGGACCAATGGCTGTCCTTGATTGGACTAGTAGATCTAGTCTTAACGCCAATAGCTAATGATGATATAGCTGTCCTTGCAAGTTGGTTCCTCATAAGTGCACTAGAATGTGGAGTTTTTTCTCGGTTTTAACGAGGTAACAACTGTGTTATTCGAAATATTTCTTCATTCTTAGAACGGTCTTAATTCTTCTTGGTGTTAAGATGGTCAAGAATCTTTCAGATTTCTGCTATTATTTACATTTGTTACATTCCCAGTTAGGCTTATTGATAGAGATGGCTGTGAGCAGTAGGATTTCCTAAAAGATATTGGGACATTTTAATAATAAAAAAAAATATATTATAATAAAATGTTTAGTAGAGACAGTTTTAACTTCTATGTGCGTGATTGATTTTTGGATCAGTATGTCTATAGACAGTTTGGAAAAAAAAAAAGTTTTCAACCCACTTTGCCTTCGCCTCCTCGAGAGGAAGAAGGCTCTCACCAACGATTTGGAACACACTTTCCTCCCTTAACAAAAATCATGCGTACACCCTAGAGACAATGTAATGAACAAATATGGAGTTAGCTGTATCAAGTACTTTAAGTAGTGTAGGATCACTTGATTCATGCATTCAAGTTTAATTCTCCTGCTGAATAACTTCACTAATCATTACACCATGGTTCATTATTTCCATATAACTATATTATATATCCATATAAATATAGGGAATAACAGTTTCTATAGCTTTTTGCGGGCAAATAATTAATACGAAAAGTAGTAAATTAATCAAAAGAAAATGGTCTAATTGTCTATCGAATAGCAATAACAACAACAAAAATAAATTCGTACGGCGGATTTTTTTAAACGTTATTCCGGTTTTCCGTCCTAAGTTAGCCTTCAAATTTTGAGAATGGGATTTTTATTTTTTTTTTTTTTTTTTTAATCGATTACAAAGTTTTATTACTAAAAAAAATCTGGTGCGCGCAACACACGACTTATACTTACCTCCCTTGTTAAAATCAATTTAAGAATTTTTAAATACCGTTAGAGATGATATTAGTTTGAAGAATTAATTAAATTGATTTTCGATAGATTTTGTTTATTTTCACTTATGTTTATTTTGTTTATTTTCGATAGAAACATGTGTTTTATTAAATAATCTATTATGTTATTATCTAAAACAATCAGTTAATTTTATCCGCTTTTCATCACTCTCCATTACATTTTACAACTTTATGTATAAAATAACATTTTTAGCTTTCCAACGGTATATTCTACATATATAATACGGTACTTATCTTTAAAAAAACAAAAATTACATTAAAAAATACTTTTGCACTTTTATCTTCCAGTTTATTATCAAATTCATTTAACTTATATATTTAGCCGTATTTTTATGAATGTTAAAAATATAAAATGTTTAATTTTTCTGAATCTACAAAATCTGTAGCTACTTTAGAGGAAGAAAATATAAACTATCGGCATTGGAGCCTTGTCAGACTATTTCAATCACAATGAAATAGGTTTCATTAATGATATGATATTAAATCCTATTACATTTTACATCGATATAGCAAGTTTAATCTATATCGTTAGAGCCGTTTTTGAGAAAATCGTAAAACGTGCAAAATGTATGTTATAAAGCGGCTCTTCTGGTTCGCTGATTTTGATGAAAAAGTTGCTGTAACATTTCGGGCGTATAGTTGTCTTAAATATGAAATTTCAGTTTTATAGGACTTTTAGTTTTCACCCGGGAGTTATCACACACACACACACACACACACACACACAAAGACCTTTTTGCGGGACTTGATCATTTGAACTCAGGGGACCCTAAAACGTGTATTCCCATTGAAATCTGGTATTTTTTACGATCGCAATACTTTCCCTTACTACGCTGCCGGACAAAAATAAAGAATCACTTCAATATTTTGAAATTACTGAACTGTATAGGGTATTTTTGAGTAGGGTATAGGGTAATAAAAAATAAAAAAATCTTTTCTAGAAATTTTCAATAGGAAAACAAAATAAAAATGTCTTACAGTCTCAAAATGAAAAAGTAAATCTTTGAAATGAAATGAAATAACAAAACTGAATAAAAAGGAAGAATTCGAGGAAAACGATCAATAATTGGTATTTCCACCTCTAGCTCTGATAATTGCTTCCATTCTTCTGCCTATTCCAGCGACCAGGGCTCTTACATGTTGTTCTGGAATGTTGTTCCACTCTTCCACTAACATTTCCCTTAAATCTGCCAAATTTTGTGGGTCTCGGGCGCGGACACGTCTTCCAAGCATGTCCCATACATGCTCCATTGGGTTCATATCTAGACTTCTGGGTGGCCAAACCATAACGTCAATTTCTTGTTGTCTGAGGAAATCGAGACTGATCGAGCAACGTGAGGTAGGGCATTATCGTGCATAAAAATAAAGTTACCTGCGATATTTCGGGCGAAAGGTATCACATGTGGCTCAAAGTACCTGTCAGCAGTTATAGAGCCACGGTTCAGAAGAACCAATTCTGTACGGGAGTTTAAATTTATGTCCCCTCCCCCCACACCATCACTGACCCGCCACCAAACGCAACCCTTGGAGAAAAAGTGCATGGAGCATACCTCTCTCCCCGCCTTCTCCATACCTTTTCCCGTCCATCTGGAGATCGGAGACAGAATCTTGACTCATCGCTGAATAATACGAGGCTCCAATCTTTCTGAGTCAAGTTTAGGTGCTCCCGAGCAAACCTCAAGCGCTCAACACGGCGTTCCCTGGAGAGAAGAGGTCCAGTAGCCAAAGGATGGGAGGTCAATCCATAATCGTTGAATCGTCTTCTCACGGTTCGCTCTGAAATTTGCACATTCCTGAACCTCTGGAGGAGACCACGCAGACTGTTACCAGTTGATCGGCGATCCCAAAGAGCATGCAGTTGCAAAAATCTCTCGTCACAGTTGGAAGTTGACCTCGGACGGCCTTGCCCGATCTTCTTGTATGTCCTCCAGTTTGATAGTGCCTATTAAGCACCCTGGACACTACGGATTGTGCCATCACAACGTTCTTACTAAACTCACAAGTAAAAACTAAAGTCTCTTAAGTGTTAGAAAATCTTCAATAAGATGAATCTTTGCTAACAACTAACCATTTACTGATAGGAAGAAAGAAAAGAAGAGGATTAACTGACCCTTTTCTCCATAAACGGGTGGAAATATAAACAAGTAGAGGATTAACTTGATAAGACACAACACAAAGTCCAGTCTGGGACAAAGGATTTCCTATTTTTATCTCTTATGTAATAATAATATAAATATTTGTAAGTGATCGTTTAATTTTGTCCGGCAGTGTATATATTCCATATATAGGTAAGTGAAAGTAATAACCATTTGTGCTAGACTTCTTTACTATTTCATTTCCTTTTAATTTCCATTAATTCAAATAATGTTCCTGATTCCATAAAACTCTATAATTTTTCTTTATCACGAATAATATTCGAGTTATCATATGAATTGTAACTAGTCCATATAAGATTTTTTTTCGTTGCTCATCGCGGTGTCTTAGTCATTCCAAAAATCTACAGAATTTTATCGCTATCTTAACTGACTGAAGTGTATGCATAAACAAGATATTTTTATTTTTTTATTCTTTTATTTTTCGCTGGTCCTGATCCTACATATACTAAATATACTACATTTTTTCTCTATCTTCAAACATAACTGATTTATTGATTGACCGATCAGAAAGGTTCATTATCGAAAATAATTCAATGAAATACCATTAACCAATTTCATACATAATTGATTACACTTTCAGCAAATGTAAAACCAACGTTAATATAAGTTTTTAAATTACAACATTGGGAATAAAATTAATTTTTAAATCATTTTTTGCTTTCTCCATCTACTATAAGTTATGTATTTTAGACTGTTTAATTTTTTTTTAATTTGCCTAAAGTTATTACATTTTTCCCACTAACAAGCGTTAATAATTATTTCCACAGAAATAATATGCAAGAGATGTGTCCTTCATAACTGATGAAATATGCCGATTGTAAAGATATAAACAAATGATGAATTTATGATAAAATTATTAAAAATGAGTGAAATGCAAGATTGAGACCCTGGAAAAGTCCGAAAAGTATTGTTTTTGAATCATGCTTGGCTTTCCCCTCACATCAGCAACACTTAGCTTGCATATAACTGGATATATTTCCTGATTTTTATATGTACTTAACTCCACGGAATAAGAATTTTATTTTTATTATCATGTGTTTATCAACTAACCTTAGCTAATATGGTTTTCAATTCATTAAACTAAGTGTAGCATGGGGAATTAAAGTAAGATAAATTCATAGTGGAAGCTGTCTAGGCATGGTAACTCGAAGACTGCAAAAGGAATACTCACCTGAATATTATTGTGAGTAACATCTCATACATGTTATTATCTATTCAGCAAATCATATACTTTCTTAAAAAAAATTATTAGAGGTTATCCACTGTTTTTGTTTATGGTTAAGAATGTCTGTGTTACTAATTGAGTTTTATTTAAATATTTTCCGGTATAGTTTCAGAAAGTCTGCACATTGCTACACAGTGGTTTCTTAGATCCATTGTTCTACACATTTCCATTATATATACATCAACATTTTAAGTGTTCCTATCAATTTAATTTTTAAGTTGCGAAAATTCCCACCCTAATCCTTTCGTTTCTATCCTTTCTTCCTCTTCAATTCCTGACAATCCTCCTAGGCGTCTGAAAAGGAGATGGCCCCGGGACCTTCTGGTTTAGATTATTTTTAGAGTGCTTCCATTGGGAAGCTTCTCTACATGTGTTTCATGCCTTTTTATATTTCATTCAAATTTACTTGTTATACAGTTGTAAATTCCAATAAATAAATATTTAAAAAAAAAGTTGCTAAAAACTTAGTTTTGCAGTTTGTTTGTGTTTCAAAGCGCAAAACCTATAGACCTCAACGACAGTAAAATAAAATGTGTTATCCTATTGACTTCTTTAATGTTAATTTAGCAAATTTAAAAATATATATATATTATTGCAACTAACGGTTCTAAACTACAATCAAGATTTAATTATATCAATGTAAAATGTTACAATTGTATATTTCTCTTATTTAGTGCTAAATGTGTACTTATATATATATATATATATATATACATATAATACACACTAACTGACCTGGAAAATGTTGTTTTACCATATAAATTATTTCTAGTGTAGAAAAAAAAACAAAAAAAAACTCGTGGCTGAGTGGCTAGCGCGCTAGTCTTTAACTAAATACTAAACAGAGAAACAGGAGACCGGCTTCGGTCTTAGCAGTCTCAACAGGAGCAACTTTATACTATGCATTTTGCACCTTTTTACGATTTTCTCAAAAACTGCACTAACGATTTTGATTAAACGCGCCATATCGATGCAAAATTTAATGGTTTTAATATCATACAGCTTTCATTCTGATTGAAATAGTCTGACAGGGCTTAAGTGCCTAAATTTTAAATTTTGTAGATTCTATAAAAATAACCATACCATCTTGTTATCATTGATAAATGTATAATTTAAAATAATTTGATATTCAACTAAAAGAGAAAAGTGAAAACATATGTTTTTAAAGCTTTTTTTTTTTTTTTTTTCAACATAAGAACAATATTATACATGTATAATATACCGCTGGAAAGCTAAAGACTTAAGAAAAGATATTATCTTATACACAAGCTAGTTAAAGTTTATAAAGAGTGATGAAAAGCCGATAAAACTATCTGATTGTTTAAAAAAATAATATAATTTATTTATTATTAAAACACATGTTTCTTTACAAATTCAATTTAATTAATTGTTTATTAGTTTCACTCATTTTCATATCAAACTTTATTTGAAAATACTTAAATCGATTTTAACAACGGATGTAAATTACACAACACAGTTGTTGTCCGCTCCAGATTTTTTTTATTTCTCTATTCCTTTCTGTTTATGTTTCTTGTAAAATGGGTTTAGCTGCCCGTCAATAAGTTTATAAACTCATAATGATGGAGTTTTTTTGAGTTTTGAGACTATATGATGGAGAAGTTAGTTGGAGATGAGGTCACAAAGAAAACACACCAATAAGACAAGCTTACGTCATTTGGGGGCGGACGTTTTGTCCTACAATCTGGACCTTCATTAGGGCTGACTCTATGAGAGTTTATCAAGAATTTTTTTTTTTTAGTATTAATTATATTCTTATTTTTTAATTTTAGTTTTCCTTTTTTTCTGTTCATGTTCCTTGTAAAATGGGAGTAGCAAGCCTGTCTTCTTGAGAAACTCTCATAAAGTCGGCCCTGATGAAGGCCCACAATGATCCCGAAACGTCGGCTCACAAATAAAATAGGCTTGTCTTATCGGTGTGTTTCTTGGTGACCGCACCCATTACCAACATCTCCATCGTCTATAAACTCATTTCGATTATGAAATTTAGTAATATAGATTCGGGAGAGATTTGAATTTTTTTTTTTTTTTAAATTAATGAGCGAATAAATAAATCAATAATAATTAGTACTAAAAATTAATATTATCGCTAGATAAAGAGGAAAATAATTAAAAAGTAAAATAAATTAGTGAATGATGGTTGTAAAATAAGTTCATAGCTGGAAAATGGAGACTTTTTGAAAGCGGACAAGCAGCATTATAGAGATTATTTTTCATTATTCCTATTTAATTCTCCCTATTTTTATAAAATGATGTTTACTTGGTCAATAATATTCACATATATTCAAAAAAATTATGAGTTAAGGTGGTTTTATGCATCACTTTAAACTGAAATTCCTTATCTTTAAGTGGTGTTTTGCACGCTCAAATGATTAATGATTTTTTATTTCCGAAAAGGAAAATCAGCTGCATCGACGGTTACCAAATTCAAATCTATAAAAAAGAAAAAAAAATTTTACAACCCTTCTAACATAACTAAAACACATAAAAGTTTCTTTCTTGTCCGTTCAACATCTCGGAGGAATTCGCTCCCATCAAAAATATCCAGGCCCCTATTTTTCAATGTCATCTCTCAGCCCAACCATACACTTGCTAAATTAATAATATCCAACAAGAATCCATACTTACTATTAAAATTATTTGTTTTACATTTGCAATGTTTTTAATTTTCCATCTGGTACGTTTTTTTCAAAAACTAATATTAAAAAAAAAACTATTTTCAAAAACGAAAGTGAAAAACAGTAGAAGAGAAAGACAGAAGACGATCATACTTCAATTGTTTTATTACGGACTCGAGGCAAGGCGAGTACTAAGGTAGGGTCTGGACGGTGAAGCTGTGCCGTATATAGACCCAAATCTTCCTTTCAACGTAATCTGACCCTTATGACGTAATCCTTGCTCATGCCTTCCTTCGAAGGAAACGTAAAATAGTGGTTCCGAGAGTGTGCGATGTCAGGTACTCTTCAAAGATCCCAATCCTAATTAACCCTGGATAAGCAATATTTGAGACCTCCACAGTAGCATCGTCAAGTGGAATTAAAAAAATAAACATACAAAGAGCTTCTTATACGTAGTAGTAATTAAAGAAAAATCTGATGCGCGCAGCACACGACTTTCACTTACCTACGTAGTTAAAATTAATTAAAGAATTTTTAAATACACTTAGAGATGAGAGAATATCAAAAAATTAATTTCATATAGTTTCGATTGAAACATGTGTTTTATTTAAGATCTATTATATTTTGTTTGTTTATTTATTTAACGTCACTTTATGCTACTATGGCTAATCGGACGATGCTACAGTGGGAGTCCTAAATTTTTCCTATCTAGGTTTCATTAGGATAGGGATCTTTAAAGAGTACCATCGCACAGGCTCGGGACCACCTTTTAACGTCCCCTCCGAAGGACGGCATAACTAAGGATTTTTTACTCCCATTAAAAAATCCTAGGACCACCTGCGGGTTTGAACCCGTGATCTTTGGCATAGAAGGCTGTTATGCTAACCACCCAGCACATGTAATCCCTCTATTATATTTTTATCTACAACAATCACTTAGTTTTATCAGCTTTTCATCAATCTTCATTAATTATTACAATTCCGTGTATTAGATAATATTTTTTCTTAAATCTTTCGCTATCCAACGGTTTATTATCAATGCATCTAGACAACTATGCTTTTGTTAAAAAAACAAAAATTGTAAAAAAAATATATGTTTGCAATGTTCTCCTTTATTTATTTATCAAATTACCTCAACATACATATTTAACCGTCATTTGTCAACGTAATAAGATGATATGCCTATTTTTTTTAAATCCTCAACATTGCAGGTACATTAGAGGAAAAAAAATTAACAAATTGGTATTTGAGCCCTGTCAGAATATTTCGATCACAATGAAACCTACAAGATACTAAAGCCCATTGAATTATAAATCGATAAGGCGAGTTTAATCAAAATCAGTAAAGCCGTTTTTGAGAAAAACGTTAAAAGGTGCAAAATTCATGTTATAAAGTAGATGTTCCGGTCAGTCGATTTGGAAGTAAAAGTTGCTATAACATCTCGGACGTATCGTTGTATCAAATATGTAATTTCAGTTTCGTGCGACTTTTCATTTTTGCTCTAGACCTACCACACACACACTTTTTTGCGGGACTTGTTTATTTGGACCCAGGAGAACCTAAAACGTGTATTTCAGTCAAAAACTGGATTTCGAAAATTTTCACGATCTCAATACTTTCCCTTACTATACATTTCATATATAGGTAAGTGACAGTAAAAATTGTTTAAACTGCATTATTTTCCGGACAGCTCAACTTACTATATTAGTCCCAGAATTAAGTTATATTTATATATATCTATACTTATATTTTTTAACATTTTTCTATATGCCGAATTGGAAAAACACCTAAACTAAGCTTAACCTAACCCAAACTAATTTAAACTTCTAATGACTCTGGCAATGTAAATATAGAAGGGCTGCATTGACTGTGCCCGATGCAGTTTCACAATTGAAATCGTGTGCAGTTTGCTTTAGTAGCTGCATTTACCCTGAATGCTAGTCGGGGTGAACTGAATCATGTGGAAATAGCAATTGCATTTCTATGTGAAGTAACCAGTTTAATAGCAATATACCTTTTCATAACTTAGCTTCTATTTTAAAATTTATAATGAGCAAGCTTATTCTAGTGCATTTATGATAGACCTAGTTACATTGTTAAAAACACTTCCATTTCGAAAAAAGAGTATGACGCATTTTTTTATGTATTTCTTCTAGCTTTGAGGAGAATAATAGTAACAGAGATGTATAAATATACCGTCGGGAAGCTAAATATTTTAGAAAAAATATTATCTTATACAAAAAATCTGGTGCTCGTAACACGACTTTCAACACTTACCATCCTTGTTAAAATCAATTTAAGAATTTTTAAATACCGTTTAAGATAAAATTAGTTTAAAGAATTAATTAAATTGATGTTCGATAGAAACAATCAGTTAATTTAATCCGCTTTTTATCACTTTTCATCACATTTTACGACTTTGTGCATAAAATAATATTTTTTCTAAAATGTTTAGCTTTCCAACAGTATATTATAAATATACAATACGGTACTTATCTTTAAAAAAACAAAAATTACATTAAAAAATACTTTTGCATTTTTCTCTTTCAGTTCATTATATATTCAGTGGTTTTTACAATGCTAACAACAAGAAATGGTTATTTTTTTTCGAATGTACAACATTAAAGAAGCTTTAGTGGAAAAAATTTAAACTATCGGCATTTAAGCCCTGTCAGACTATTCCAATGATAATGAAACCTGCGTTATATTAAAGCCTATTAAATTTTACATCGTTATAGCAAGTTTAATCAAAATCGTTAGAGCCGTTTTTGAGAAAAAAACGTACGGAATGCAAGGTATAAAGTGCAAAGCTCTTCTGGTTTCCTGATTTTTATGAAAAAGTTGCTGTAACATCTCGGGCGTATAGTTGTCTTAAATATAAAATTTCAGTTTCATAGGACTATTCGTTATTGCGCTGAGTTATCACACATACAGACACACAGCCCTTTTTTCGGGACTTGGTTATTTGGTCTTAGGAGACCCTAAAATGTGTATTTCCGTTGAAAACTGGAAGCAAAATGTATTTAATTTATAGGTAAGTGAAAAAAATAATGTAAATCATGTATCATCATGTAAATATGAAATTTCATTTTTATAGGACTTTTTGTTTTCGCCCAGGAGTCACCACTCACACACATACATACAGACACAGATACACACACAGACTTTTTAGCGGGAATGGGACATTTGGACTCAAGGGACCCTAAACCGTGTATTTCCGTTGAAAACTGAAATTCGAAAATTTTCACGATCGGAATACTTTCCCTTACCATATATTCCGTATTTAGGTAAGTAAAAGCAAAAATTGTAAAAGGTATAATATAGATGTATAACAGATTATTTAATTAAATACATGTTTTATCAAATCAGCATAATGTGTTAGCCTTTTTCATCTATAACTTAATTTAAAAAAATTGATTTCGATAACGGGGGCAAGTGAAAGTCGTGTTGCGAGCACTAGAATTTTCTAGTATAAATAACTAGATATTATATTACTATTAGAGCATACAAATAAATTTTAATACCATTATAAATTGTAATGCAAAAAGAATCAAACGAATCGTTTTAATAATAAATATTAGGGAGATTTTTACGTTTCTTGAATGTCTATCTGAAAATGATGAACCATTGTGTTATAATTTTCAGCGTTTCTGTATTTCATATCAAAATACTCTAATTTAAAGTTATTAATTTGAGTAGTAATTATTGAATAACAAGTAAAATGAGTCTTATTTAAATAAAATATAACAGTTAAAGTTATATCGGATTCGTTTTTTTTTTTTTTGTTTTTTTTAACGGATGAACGATAACATTCCAATGACGAAGATAAGACTGGAATTTCAAATTTAATCTCTCCTTTTATCAGAGTTCCTCTTTTCATTCCTGGATTTCTTTTCTTTTTTAACACCTGGAAAAACTGGTTCTAATTCTTAAATATTTTCAACCTTCATTTTAGAATTCATTACATGCCGGATACATAGTTTTCCTTCTCGAAATGATCTTAAAAAATGCAATAGATTATTTTCGCATCTGAGACCAATACATTATATATTTAAAATATATTTCAATAGCATTTAATTTATTCAAAGAACTTCTTCCTGTTTATACTACTCCTTGTAAATAATTCATTTAGTTAAATCCGGAAAATTCATCAGACTTTTCAGAGCAGACAAGAAGCATCATAGACATTTTTTTCAAATAAATCTATTACTTTCTGATTAGTAAAATAAAAAGAATGTTAATCTAGATCACATTTAGGGTGTTTTTCAAAGTGAAAAAAATAAATAAATAAACTAAACCTATGTTAAAATAAAATTCAATCAATAGCAATTGCCGATACTTAATAAATTATTAATTTATAGTAATACCAGGGACCACTGACACCTTTGCAATTTGAATGTGGTATCATGGTTAAGAAAGCACTGTTTGACAGATATAAATTTCTTAAGTTCGTTTTAGGAAAATTACATTGGCTTATAACAACTTTTTACTTTTACTTATCTAGGCATGGAATGTATAGTAAGGGAAAGTATTGCGATCGTGAAAATTTTCTACTTCCAGTTTTTAACGGAAATACTCATTTTAGGGTCTCCTGAGTCCAAATGACCAAGTTCCGCAAAAAGGTGTTGTGTTGTGTGAGTGTGTGTGTTTGTGTGTGTGTGTGTGTGTGTGTGTGTGTGTGTGTCTGGTAACTCCCGCGCTTAAACGAAAAGTCCTATGAAACTGAAATTTCATTATTTAAGGCACCACATACGCCCGATATGTCAGAGAACCTTTTTCATCAAAATCAGCTAACCAGAAGAGCCGCTTTACACCATGCATTTTAAACCATTTTGCGATTTTCTCAAAAACGGCTCCAACAATCATGATTAAATTCGCTATACCGATGTAAAATGCAATTGACTTTAACATCATGTACGTCCAGATATCCTTGATATATTTGTTTCCTCTCAGATATCTTCCTCCCAATCCACAATCAAAACCCTAAATGACCTTTCATCTGATCATAGCCCAGTTCTGCTTTCCTTGCACTCGAGCCTTGTTCCTAAACCCACCATTCCCACTCTGATTACAGGACGAGTAGACTGGGACGGATTCAGAAGTGACTTGGAAACCAAACTGGACTTAAAAATCCCACTTAAGACTACACATGATATTGATAAAGCCGTTGAACAACTGACTGACTCAATTAGCAGTAGCATACTTGACAACACTTTGACCATTAATACTACCAACTCACAGGAGACTACCCTGCCACAGCACATTCGAATCTTATTAAGGGAAAAACGCAGGGCAAGATCGAAGTGGCATAGGACTAGATATCCATCAGACAAAACTTATTATAATAAACTGACTAACAGACTGAAAACAGAAATCAGAAAAGCAAAAATTCAAAACTTACTCAACTTCACCGAAAAACTTACTATTACAGACAGATCATTATGGACGACGACAAAAAAGCTACTGAAGTTCAAAAACTGTAATCATCCACTCCTAACAGAATCCCATGTCTGGACAAGATCTGATGAAGAGAAGGCCCAGATATTCGGTGAGCACCTTTTTCGAACCTTTAATCCACATCCAGATGTCCATAATCCTGGTCACATTAAGTTTATAGAAGATGAACTAGATATCCCACTCCAAATGGCCCTTCCTCCTAAAGCGTTCCATCCGTCAGAAATATCTAACATTATTCAGAGTTTACCATCCCGCAAAGCTCCTGGGCATGATCTTATAACTTCCCATATTTTAAAAGCACTTCCTCGAAAAGCTATCCTCTATCTCACTTACATATATAATTCCGTACTTCGTTCCACCTACTTTCCTGCCTCCTGGAAATTATCCATCGTCAAAATGATACCCAAGCCTAAGAAACCGCCTGAAAATCCATCTTCTTACCGTCCCATCTCACTTCTACCAATCATGGGTAAAATATTGGAAAAACTTATCCTAAAACGCCTGTACCCCATCCTTGATACTAATTCCATAATTCCTGATCATCAGTTTGGATTCAGGACGTCCCACTCCACTATCCAGCAATGTCATCGTGTGGTGGACGTTGTCTCGTCTACATTGGAGCGTGGCTTGTATTGTACTGGAGCCTTCCTTGACGTGAAACAGGCCTTCGACCGAGTCTGGCACCCGGGATTGCTTCACAAGCTCCGCCAATTCCTTCCCCCTACATACTTCCTTATTATCCAGTCCTACCTCACTGGCAGATCCTTCAAAATCTATCATAATAATTCATTTTCGTCCATTTTTAGTCAGTCTGCTGGTGTTCCTCAAGGTAGTACCCTAGGACCCATCCTTTACACAGTTTATACAGCTGATATCCCAACCCATCCTAACACCTTCCTTTCTACCTATGCTGATGACACTTGTGTGTTATCAGTCAATACTGATCCAACTATTGCCTCTCAAACTCTCCAATCCCACCTCAGAGACCTTGAAGTATGGTGTCAGAACTGGAGAATTAAAATAAATTCCAACAAATCCAACCAAATTACATTTACCCTTCGTCGTAAACCTATGACTTCCTGCCCTACTGTCTCCTTCAATAATACTCCTCTTGTCCCGGTTGAACAGATCCGATATCTAGGACTGCACCTTGACAAACGACTCACTTGGAATCCTCATACAAGACTGAAACGACAAGAAGCTGCACGACGTTTTCGACTACTTCAACACTTACTAGACAAACGTTCTAATCTTCCACTTAACTACAAAAGACTCATCTACATGACTATCATAAGACCAATATGGACTTACGGAATTGAGCTCTGGGGCTCTACTAAACCATCGAATTCTTCTCGTATCCAATCCCTTCAGTCCAAAATCCTTCGTAAAATCCTCAATGCTCCTTACTTTGTCACCAACAAACTCATCCATAAAGACCTTAATGTCCCATATGTTGCTGATTTGGCCCGTACGAGGTATCAATCCTTCCATGACAAACTCCATTCCCACCCTAATCCTTTCGTTTCAATCCTTTCTTCCTCTTCAATTCCTGACAATCCTCCGAGGCGTCTGAAAAGGAGATGGCCCCGGGACCTTCTAGTTTAGAATATTTTTAGAGTTCTTCCATTGGGAAGCTTCTCTACATGTGTTTCATGCCTTTTTTATGTTTCATTCAAATTTACTTGTTGTATTACTTGTTATACAGTTGTAAATTCCAATAAATAAATATATAAAAAAAAAAAAAAAAAAAAAACATCATGTAGGTTTCATTCTGATTGAAATAGTACGAAAGGGCTTAAATGCCGATAGTATAAATTTTCTTCCTGTAAAGTACCTTTAATTTTGTATATTTCAAAAAAATAGGCACATCATCTTGTTAGTATTGATAAATAACGGGTAAATATGCAAGTTGAGCGAATTTGAAAAACAACAAAAGAAGAAAAGTCCAAATATATTTTTTAATGCAATTTTAGTGTTTTTGAGAACAATAATAATAGTATAGATGTATAATATACCTTTGGATAGCTAAAGATTATAGCCAAAATATTATATAATACACGGAATTGTAAAAGTTATTGGAGAGAAATAAACTAACTGATTTTTGTTGATAAAAATATAATAGATTATATGATAAAACACATGTTTCTATTGAATTCGATTTAGTTAATTCTTAAACAATTTTTTTTTACCTTTAAATGTATTTAAAAATTCTTTAATTGATTTTAACAATGGAGGTAAGTGAAAGCCGTGTGTTGCGCGCACCAGATTTTTAGTAACATGTACGACTTCTATTGTTGCATAATAAATTTTCTAAAATATTGCGCTTTCCAGCAGTATATTATACGTCTATATTACTACTCATACCATATCGTGGGTTAGAACTATGTGCCGGATATTTCTGAAATACGTATGTATATTTTTGGTATTCCACACTACATTCAAGAAATTTGAGCAGCCCGCTTTGAATAAAATGAGCTTTAATTTGTTTTGCTTTATTTAGTCTTCTATTCTCCGTATCCCGGTTTTGAATCCTGGTCGTGACAGAATGTTATCTATTCTGTTATCTTAACCGAGGGGCAACTGTGGGGTATGAAACTCACTCTCCTGGGCTGCACCCAGTCTCTATTAACTGTTTACCCAAAAATAAAAACCTAGGAAAAACCTGGTGGTGGAGCGTGATCAAGGTATCACCTTAGTTCATGGACGTTGTCCTAGAAACAGTACGTAGCTCCTCATGTACTGAGCCCAGGACTGTTCATGGGTTGAAGAGATGCTATTTTTTTTTTTACATATCTGTATATTTGTTTTTCTTGGTGTTGTACCTTGTCCATTTCTGGTCAGTTAGGTTTAACCATAAACCTTTGTAACCGACCTGTACAAGAAAGATATGGTGCGCGCAACACACGACTTTCACTTAGCTTCGTTGTTAAAATTAATTAAAATTGTTCTAAAGAATTTTTAAATACAGTTATTTTATTATTTTTATTTTGAGATAAAAATAAATATTTAAAGAATTAATTAAATAGAATTTCAATAGAAAAGTGTGTTTTATTAAGTAATCTCTTAGATTATTATCTACGACAATCAGTTAGTTTTATCAGTTTTTCATCACTCTCCATTAACCTTAAAAACTTTATACAAAATAATAATTTAACTAAAATCTTTAACTTTCAAACGGTGTGTCATTCGTCTATATTACTGCTTTTATGTCCAAAAACAAAAAATGCATTAAAACATTTTTTTTTTTTTTTGTCTTCTCCTTTATTTGTTTATCGAATTCGCTCAGCTTGCATATTAAGCTGTGAATGATCAATGCCAACAAGATAATATGTTTTTTTCTTTTTTTTACGAAATCTACAAAATTAAAGGTACTTATGGGGAAGAAATTTCGAAATATCGGCATTTAAGCCCTGTAACACTATTTCAATAACAACTGAATCCCGTCCATTTTTTACATCGATATAGAGAGTTTAATCAAAATCGTTTGAGCCGTTTTTGGGAAAATCGTAAATAGGTGCAAAATGCATAGTATAAAGTTACTCTTCTGGTTAGCCGATTTTGATGGAAAAGTTGCTGCAACATCTCGGGCGTATAGTTGTCTTAAATATAATGCTACGGTCAAGACAATGACGGGTGGACCACGCCTGGAGGGGCCTAGATGAGGCTAGAGACTTCTGGACCTGGACAGTCCTCGAAGTGCCTGGAAAGGCCCACCACCCTACCTGCGCCCGGGTCTAGAAGATTCGGCGGTGGTACAAATAGGGGTCCCCTGAGTCTAGGTGAGTCAGTCTTAATCCGGCTCAACAAGCATCTGGGATGTATCAGTGAACAGTGACAGTGAACCGTTCGTGACAGTGTGACAGTGTAGTGAAACTGTGTGTCAGTATTGTGATAACCGGTCGGTGGGAAATTAGAAGACTGTAGTTTATATATAACTTATAGTTGTAAGTTTTAGAATAAATCTAGCATATTGTATAAATTTACGTAAGTAGTTTAATTGTTAGGAATACCTGATTTTATATGTATACTGTTTAGTAGTAAGCTGGTAATTCCATTATTATTGTTAATATAGTGGTTAGTAATCCCTTTGTATTTTGTGTTTTCTGTATTAATAAACATCTGTAATTTGTAAACTGGAGTAGTTCATTTCTCACACCCCGTAGCCCGTAACAATTTGGTGTCAGAAGTGGGATCATTGTAAATGGTTATAATTTTGGTTTTCTTGTTTTTGTAATTATTGGGCTACTGTGTGGAAAATGACTTCTCAGAGTGTTAGACTGAATGATTTAAAAGTTGCAGACTTAAGACGGGAGTTAGAAGAACGAGATCTGGATACTTCCGGAACGAAATTAGTACTGCAACAACGCTTGCGCCAATTTTTTGTTGATTCAGGGGAAAATCCAGACGAGATTACGTTTGAAAATGATTTCAGTAAGTTGTCTGCAACTTTTAAAACTGAGTTAGGTACTGTTAAAAATGAGTTAGGTAATGTAGAAAAGAAGTTAGGTAATGAATTAAGTACTGTTAAAAATACATTGGAGGCTAAGTTAGGCAATTTAGAAACTAAGTTAATGGAAAGTGTAGATAATAAGTTAGCTGATGTAGAATCTAGATTAGGAGAAAAAGTCGATTCTGTAGAAAATGAACTTAGGGTAAGAATAGAAGCTCTAGAAGAACGTATGAACAACCCAACGACAATCGACACCGACCAACCCTCTGAGAGAAGCCCTCACAACACCATTCCCTCCGCCAATGCTGGGATGCCACCAACACACAACGCCATCCCATTGTTCGACGGGAAGACGCCATGGGAGGACTACATGACTCTCTTCGAGACAGCGGCTTCGATCCACGGGTGGTCAAAGGAGACGCAAGCATCAGCGTTGTGCCTAGCCTTGCGTGGAGACGCCTTAGGAGTGCTACAGGGGATGCCCATGTCGGAGCGGTGCAACTACAGTGAGCTGATGAAAAGACTGGAGATGCGTTTCGGCCATCGCCACATGGACCAACTATACCGTTCCCAGTTAAAGAACAGGGTCCAGAAGACCAACGAGACGCTGCAGGAATTTGAAGCAGATATCGCCCGGCTAGTGAGGAATGCCTACCCAACGGTCACCGACGACGTCTACGAGAGCTTGGCTATCGACAAATTCCTGGATGGACTTCGAGACCCGGAAACCCAACAGGCAGTGAAACTCGCACGCCCTAAAACTTTGGGCGATGCGTTGTCGCAGGCCATGGAATTCGAGGCTGTCAGGCAGTCAGTCCGTGGACATGCACGAGTTCGAGCGGCAGGAGCGGAGCCTAACGCGGCCCCCACCATCGAGGACATAGTAGCAAAGGTTTTAGAAGCCCTCAGGACCCGCAAAAAGGAGATACGCTGTTGGAGCTGCGGTCAACTCGGACACCCCAGAAGCAAGTGTCCTACCAGGAAGCCGGAAAAGCGACAGGAAAACTAAGGAGGGTTGATGGGAAGGGGCAACTGTCAACCCGTAGCATCAAAGGCCCCAGGGTCGCCGTGAGAATCGCGACAATAGGGAGCAAGACAAATAGTTTTTATGTGGATGGAATGGTGAACGGGCAGCTGCGGAGTTTTCTGCTGGATACCGGCGCAACCATGACAATACTGAACCCGAAGGCAGTTAACGCTAAGAAGATATTACCTACCACTTGGGCGTTACGGACAGCCACAGGACAGCCAGCCGAGGTCTACGGGGAGACAGTTGCCACTTTCTTCATCGGGGGCCAACGTCTAGAGCACCGCGTTCTCGTGGCGAAAATAGACGAGGAAGTCATCTTCGGCATGGACTTGATGATCAAATACGGGATCAAGCTGGACATGTCGAGAGGTGTGATGACGCTGGGAGACGAAGAGGTCATCCTTCGGCAGGGAAAGGACCTCTATGCACGAGTACTCCTACTAGAAGACACCACCTTACCTGCACGGAGTCAAATTCTGACGCATGGGACGATCAATGGACGACTACCGGAGGGTCAATGTCTTCTACTTGAACCTGGGAAGCACGAGGAGCAGGAAGTCGGACGCGGTGTTCTGGTTGCAAGGTCTCTCATCAAGGTCGGACATACCACCCCAATCCGACTGATGAATCTGAACAGCTTCCCGGTGACACTAAAGAGAGGAACACCAGTCGGAGAATGTACGGCCGCTACCTCAGTAGTCCGACAGCTACAACGCAACCCCACCGAGCAACGAGGACTACCCGAAGAATTAAAAGGATTCGTGGAGGAATCATGCAGAGAACTTTCGCCTGAACAGAGCGAACTCGTGAAGAGATTGATTACCCGATGGCAGGACATTTTCGAGATCAGCTCAGGACCACGGGGTAGAACGAACATCGTCCAGCACAAAATTGACACCGGGATACAAAGCCCATCCGACAGATCCCGAGGAGGCTGCCGCTAGCTAAACGAAAGGATGCCGAGGAGATTATTAAGGATATGGCGAATGATGGTGTCATCGAGCCCTCGAGTAGCCCATGGATGTCTCCTGTCGTACTGGTAAAAAAGAAGGATGGGACGACAAGATTCTGCGTAGATTACCGTCTTTTGAACAACGCCACGAAGAAGGACAGTTACCCACTCCCAAGGATTGACGACACGCTGGACACACTAGAGGGTTGCAAACTATTTTCTACCTTGGATCTCCGCAGTGGATATTGGCAGGTTGGATTGGCACCGGAAGATAAGGAGAAGACGGCATTTTCAATCGGCACTGGCCTCTGGCAATTTACGGTAATGCCATTCGGGCTTTGCAATGCACCTGCAACGTTCGAGAGGCTGATGGAAAGCGTCTTAAGAGGCCTTTCTTGGGAGATATGCCTGGTTTACTTGGACGACATCATTGTACTGGGAAAATCCTTCACTCACCATCTGGAGAATCTGGAGCGGGTCTTCGAACGGCTGCGTGCAGCTAATCTAAAACTGAACCCGAAGAAGTGCAATCTCTTCCGAAGGCAAGTCAACTACCTGGGGCATGTTGTATCAGACAACGGAGTTGCTGTTGACCCAGAGAAGATTACAGCGATCACCAATTGGCCAGCACCTCGAGATAAGCACCAAGTGAGAAGTTTCCTCGGGCTCTGCACCTACTACAGGAGGTACGTGAAAGGATTCGCCAACATCGCAAAACCTCTTACCAGGCTCACTGAGGAAAAACGGACTTTCCTTTGGGATCGCGAGTGTCAGGCTTCATTTGAGGAGTTAAAGAAGAAATTGAGTAGTGCGCCTATTCTAAGCTATCCACGTCCCGAGGGCAAGTTCATTCTTGACACAGATGCCAGCAACACTGCTATTGGAAGCGTCCTTTCCCAACTCCAAGACGGGGAAGAAAAGGTTATTGGGTACTTCAGCAAAGCACTGTCAGCTCCAGAACGCAACTACTGTGTCACAAGGAAAGAGCTTCTGGCAGTGGTTAAGTCCATAGAGCACTTTCATAAATACCTGTATGGAAGAAGATTTCTACTGAGAACGGACCACGCAGCTCTAATGTGGCTGCTGCGATTCAAGTCACCGGAGGGACAAGTTGCACGGTGGATCGAGCGCCTTCAGGAATATGACTTCGAATCTGCTCATCGTTCTGGAACGAGTCACCGGAATGCGGATGCGCTCTCAAGGAGACCCTGTGACGGAGAATGCAAGCATTGTTCTCGACAAGAAGAAAAGCAAGCAACAGTGTTGCGGACTACGGTCGTTACCGACGGTTGGCAGGACACACAACTGGCAAAGGAACAGGACGAGGACCCGGACTTGAAACAAATAAGGGAATGGAAGCTATCAGGCCAAAGGAGACCAAGCTGGCAGGATGTTGCTCCAATGTCGAAAAATATAAAAACCTATTGGGCTCAATGGAACTCCATTCTACTGGACAAAGGTCTGCTGAAACGAGCATTGGAGAACACAGAGGGAGATCAGCGGAGACTACAGCTCATCGTACCAAAGATTAAAGTGCCCGAAGTACTGAGGGAATTACATGATGGAGCATCTGGTGGCCACCTTGGAGTTCACCGGACATTAGAAAAGGTTCGTGAACGCTTTTACTGGGCAAACCTCAAGGACGATGTGTTAGATTGGTGCCGGCGGTGTGCAACTTGTGCCGCCTCTAATGGACCGATAAGGAAAAAGAAGGCACCTATGAAGAAATACAACGTAGGAGCACCATTCGAGAGAATAGCGGTAGACATCGCTGGCCCTTTTCCTGTGACAGATAATGGCAACCGATATATTCTCGTGGCCATGGACTATTTTTCAAAGTGGGTGGAAGCTTACGCCCTTCCGAATCAGGAGGCCGCCACGGTTGCAGATGTTCTCGTGAAGCAGCTCGTCAGTCGGTTTGGGGTGCCCATGGAACTTCATGCTGACCAAGGAAGAAACTTTGAGTCGGCAGTCTTCACCAGGATGTGCGAGGCTCTAGGAATACGGAAGACCAGGACGACGCCTCTTCACCCTCAGTCCGATGGCATGGTAGAGCGCATGAACAGGACAATGGGTCGATATTTGGCCAAGGTAGTTTCTGACCATCAGCGAGACTGGGACCAATATCTTCATCTGTTCCTGCTAGCCTATCGTAGTTCAGTTAATGAAACGACAGGGCAGACCCCCGCCAATGTCGTGTTCGGCAGAGAACTACGCTTGCCTTGCGATCTGAAATTCGGTTTCAAGCCTGATGAGGAGGTCGCCGGAGAAGACTACGTCACGAACCTACGGAAGCGAATGAACACTATTCACGAGAAGGTTCGCACAAACATCCAGGGAGCAAGTGACAGAATGAAGGAGCGTTATGACATCAAGGCAGAGAAAGGTGGCTTCCAACCTGGAGACTTGGTCTGGCTACACGATCCTCGAAGAAGGCAAGGCTACTCACCGAAACTTCAAAACTCCTGGGACGGACCGTATGAGGTCATCAAGAGGATCAATGATGTCATCTATAGGATCAGGAAGCAGCCCAAAGGAAAACCCAAGGTAGTCCATTTCAACCGATTGGCTCCATACAAGGGAAACCATGGCCCTACAGAGGAACAGCAAGTGAGGAACCTCACCGACAAGGACCTAACTCCCCATCCTAAGGCGCCAGACTCCCTTAGGGTAACGCAGACAGTTTACAGAGACATATTCTCGTTACCGGTAGACTATGCTCTAGCACATTGTGTCGCCGAACATCTGAGGAATTCCCGGGGGATTGCGACGGTCTTCAGGAAGAAGTTCGCTGGAATTGAAGAGCTGGAACGCCAGGGACCAAGAGTTGGGAAGACTCTCCATCAAGAGCATGAAGGCCGGCACCTGTTTTACTTGGTTACCAAGAGTTCATCAGAGCAGAAGCCGACATACGACACACTGCGCCGGAGTCTTGACGACCTGCGGAGAAAGCTTCTGGAACTGCGTGTCACCAAGCTCGCCATCCCGAAGTTGGGTTGTGGATACGATGGCCTGGAGTGGAGGATTGTCAGGAACATTGTAGAAGAGACGTTCGCCAACTCTGGAGTCATCATAATGGTATGCACGTTCAACCCCTGGAAAGACAAAACACCTACATCGGAGGAAGATCAGCATCGCTCAGCTTCTGCAATCTGTGCTCTGGGGCAGAGCACGTCTAAGGAGGGGGTAGTGCTACGGTCAAGACAATGACGGGTGGACCACGCCTGGAGGGGCCTAGATGAGGCTAGAGACTTCTGGACCTGGACAGTCCTCGAAGTGCCTGGAAAGGCCCACCACCCTACCTGCGCCCGGGTCTAGAAGATTCGGCGGTGGTACAAATAGGGGTTCCCTGAGTCTAGGTGAGTCAGTCTTAATCCGGCTCAACAAGCATCTGGGATGTATCAGTGAACAGTGACAGTGAACCGTTCGTGACAGTGTGACAGTGTAGTGAAACTGTGTGTCAGTATTGTGATAACCGGTCGGTGGGAAATTAGAAGACTGTAGTTTATATATAACTTATAGTTGTAAGTTTTAGAATAAATCTAGCATATTGTATAAATTTACGTAAGTAGTTTAATTGTTAGGAATACCTGATTTTATATGTATACTGTTTAGTAGTAAGCTGGTAATTCCATTATTATTGTTAATATAGTGGTTAGTAATCCCTTTGTATTTTGTGTTTTCTGTATTAATAAACATCTGTAATTTGTAAACTGGAGTAGTTCATTTCTCACACCCCGTAGCCCGTAACAATAAAATTTCAGTTTCATAGGACTATTCGTTATTGCGCTGAGTTATCACACATACAGACACACAGCCCTTTTTTCGGGACTTGGTTATTTGGTCTTAGGAGACCCTAAAATGTGTATTTCCGTTGAAAACTGGAAGCAAAATGTATTTAATTTATAGGTAAGTGAAAAAAATAATGTAATAACTATTTGCATAGTTTTTCGTATCTTTTAATTACATTAACTACCTAATTATATAGTTCGATTGGAAACCCATCATTATCCAATATTTTAATGACAGTTTTGAATAAAACTATAAATTGATGCATTAAAATATCGTCTTTGAAGACACTTACCCAAAATTATGGCTCTGGATGCTAAAAAGTGTAATGTTGAATTTGTTTGGATTTCACATGTCTAAACTTCACAAGATCTGCAACCATTATCATAATAAAATATGAATGACTAAAACATTCATTACTAGAATGATCGGCATACGTAACACAAACTTAAAAAATTTTTTTTTGAAAATAAATAATATTCCCAACATTACATTCAATTAAAAGCTTTGCAGTATAAACAAATATTTCAAATAAATCAACAAAAGAAACTAATAACATGGTAAGATTGCCATTGTTTTCACTAATAGAACATAATATATAAAGTGGCTGCATGGTGTTTACCAATGCCATCTAATCATGGAGAGAAAAAAACGTTAATTGCGCCCGGCTCCATTGTATTATAAGCTAATAAATAATTAATTAATTAATGTAGTAAATAATTACATATAGAAATGCAAAAGGTTGAAACAGTCGTACATTGTTGATCTCACTAAGAAATGTACCCCTAATCGCGTTCTGTGCAAAGGTCAGCTGTGACAGCTACGTGCAACTTCCTACAGGAGTCGTGAAGAACGCCATGTTCTTTGTCCAAGCTCCTCAGATCTTACAAGGTCTTCGTCCTTTCCCTCTTTCTAGGTCCTTCCTCTTGCGGTTCAAACGGTGGTTCGTGTCTCTTGTTTCAGTTCTTCAAGGTCAGCGATTCAGTTTCGTAATGCACGTGTTAAACTTTTTAACGGACGATACACAGTGGGGCAAGTGCGGAAAAATTTCGATTTTCCAAAATATTTGATTTTGATCATCTGGCTCGTGTTTCTCTTTTACATTAGCCACTGCATCTAGATATAGCACAAATTTCATCCAGACTAATGTTTAGCGCCATTTATTGAGGTTTAAAGTCAAGTTAGTGGAAGTTTTGCTTAAATTACACTTAACTTTCAGAGTTTGCTATATAACTGGGAAAAATAGTAAAATAATTCTAATGTTTTATTCCTGTTCAGGGATGTTTAAATATGCCACACATAAGACGAATTGGTCAAAAAAATATTTTGGATCACGTAACCAGACCAAAGTTACAAAATACCGTAAACATTTTGAAAAGTGCTACAAAAAAAAGCTCTCTCTGGCTTCCTCCGAGATGGAGAAGGTATTTTCTCAAAATATAAGTGTTAAAATAAAGATTAGAACAAAAATCATCTGCCTTTATCTGCCTATCCGATCATTTCCCTGAAAGAAAAGAAAATATTTTAGAGTACCACTTTGTTTGTTGCACTATTCTGTTTACCAAATTGGCTCAGATAATACATGTCCCCACGTAAAAACACTTTTAATTGGAGTTCAGTCGAGTTGCTAAAAGTGTAAGTTGCGTCTAAAGTCAAGTTGCGTTGTCTAGCCATGAGCTCTATCAAAAATAAATACCGCGATTTATGTAGGTGCTTGTGAGGTGGTACAAACTTCGACGTATTTCTTTTACGAAATCACCCTGAACTGTACGAGGAAAACAATGGTGACAGCTCTAAGTAAGAGTTTTTTGCCTCATTTTAATTTAAAAAACAAGGTAAATCGGGACCGGGCGAGGTTCAGAAAAATATTCAGCGAGTGTATGGAAAATGAATATGTTTTCCACATACCAGACGACGAATCCAGCTACTGGAGACTTCAGATCCTTTTATAACGAACATGCAGCTAAGCAACTGTTAATATCAAGCTTTGACTTTGAATCTCTAGTTTAATTATTTTCAAAAATCTCCAATCTTTTAAAGTTCCTTGAATTTTAATTCGTTATATTGAGTAATTTCAATATACACTCAAAATACTTGTTTGAACTGGTTTTCATAAGTGCAACCTATTTTGAAAATTTCCGAAATTTTTATCTTACCAATAGGCTTTAATTTTCTCATTGGTTATTTAATTGTCTTCAAAATTTCAAATAATACCGTTGAACTTGGTGTATTTTTTATTCTGAGTCGAATGAGACCAGCCCCAGGTTTTTATTCTGATCCGTTTTCGAGATATTGAATTTTTTCCGCTTTTCGGGCATTCGGCACCACTGTCCGACATCCATTCACACATCAGGTGGCCCTAGAATTTTTGATGTGAGTGAAAAATCCTTAGTAATGCCTTCCTTCGAAGTGGATGTAAAAGGATGGTTACGAGCCAGTGCGATTTCAGTTACATGCTAAAGATCCCTATTGTACTTTAACATGAATAGGAAAATAAAAAAGGACTCCTGTAGCGTCCGATTAGCCATATTATCATAAATGGACTTTAGATGAATAAACAATAACATCCACTTACACATGTCCAAATATTATAGGTTTATTATTTTCAATGATGAACCTTAGTTATCAAAGGGATTAAGGGCTTACGTTTCAAGATGCGTAGAACCCGTATAACGAATTTTAAAAAAACTCGTCTGTCTGCTGTCCGAGGCATTTTTCCGAAACTACTGGGCCAATTTTTTTGAAATTCGCCACAAAAATATTAGGGAAAGCAACGATGATCCTAACTCCTAGACGTTAATATCTGCTTGTTAGTTTTAAAATGGCGGCCGATTAATAGTGATTTAATTCAATAATTCAGTTATTTTTTAAGATAGAGAAAAAATTTATGGGTGTTTTTTAACTAAAAAACCTCGAATTAAAAAGAGAAAAAAGAAAAGAAAAAATGTTATCCATAAATACGCCTATAGCTCTGTTATTTTTTGAAGATAGAGAACAATTTTTATAGATTTTTAGTACCAGTAAAGCGCGATAAAAAAAAATTAATAATAATAATTTAAAAAAAAAGGTCGACCTGTATATTAAAGTCACAAATTATAATAAATGTAATTCCGCCTAATGTCAATCATTGAAAATATAGAAAAAAAAGAGATTTTGGAGTTCATGACAACGAAAGATAAACAAAGAGGAAAAATAAAGTAATCTTATATGGTCAAGCCACAACCTATAAGACATTTGGTTCCCTTGTAAATCGGTTATTATTGATGATGTTAAAAAAAAAAAAAAAAAAAAAATCCGTTTCTTCTTATTAATAAATACCAACTTTTTTTTATCCTAGCTCGAAATAAGTTTTGTAATACAGTAAACCCTCTTATAACAAACTCCAAGGGACTAAAAAATTCTCTGTTCGTTATAAAAGAATTCGTTATATCTCAAAAATACATAGTATGTATGTTAAATGTTTTGTTTTAAATCCAGGGAGCTAAAAAACGATATTTGCAATAGCTTTAATGGCTTGTAGGACGTTCCAATTTGGTTTGGTCAAATTATTTTCACCCGATAACTAGCTAAAACTCTAGAAGCCAGAAGCTGTCACAGACTGAATTACAAAATTAAGCTGAATAGAGGGGGGAGGTAAGATGGATTAGGACAGAAAGGTGCCGCACTTTACCGGGAATTAAGACGTACCCTAATTTTTTTCTTCTTAATTTTTCGTTATAACCGAAAAAATTAAATTCTGAGGTCCACAAAAGTAGTTCGTTAGTTCGTTATAAGAGAGTATTTCGTTATAAACGAGGAGAAAACATAGTTTTCTATTTATTTTTCAAGGGACCGCAACTATAGTTCGTTATATATATATATATATTTATATATAGTACTTCGAAGAGATCTCACGTTACCAACAATTGTTAAAGTAGATTCTTCTCTTCACCCGTAGACAATATTTCCTAGGACCATACCCTTATCAAACCATTAACACCCAGCATCCTCTCTGCGTCCATAGTCTTCTACAACTTAAACCGTCAGTACACTTCCTTGAAACAAGATCTCATTCTGACATTTACATTCTGACCAATAAAACTTAAACTTTTGTTCGTTGCTTTCCTGTCTGCTCCTCTGCCATCTGGAATTCCCTACCAACTTATATCACGCTGAATTTCTATCCTCTTACAAATCACACCTTTGCCAATAATTTCAGCCATCCCAAAAATACGCTTAACAATTGTGAAACTTTGAAAGAAGAAAAATTGCACTGTCCTTATTTAACTCTGTCTTCAATTCATCTTGTTCAAAACAAGTATCTACTGAAAATTATGTTTATTATTTTATTTTTTTTTTTGCCCATATAGTAATTAGCTAGGTTCCTTTTTTCTGTTGGCGAGACATGTTGTATATTTCAACTGTACATACCTGTTATTGTTAAGGGACAACGTCCCAAAATTAAAACTATTTTCTATTTCTATTTCTAATATAAAAAAAAAAAGGTAAGCAGAAAATATGTATAGAAATTCAATTGCTTAAGATACTATTTCATTGTTTTGTTGTGAGAGAAAACATTGGGTTTTCGTGGGAAACACTTTTTAGAAAGATCTGCTGTTATTATAATGCACGCACCACTTGGATTTCGTTGCACCTAGTAATGTTAGTCATGACCAATCAGATAATTTCTTTATGTTTTGGTTTGATGAAATTTTATTTGCTATTAAATGGAGGCATAAATTTAATTATTAGATTTCCTTTCTAACTTTTAAAAGACTATATGAGACGGTAGGCGACTGAAAAGCATTAGATAAAGCTCAATTAGCAAAGAGGCCTATTACATGACGGTGGCAGCCGTTGTGGCGGAGATATCGACAGCACAAGGTCGCTTCGGGTTCACGGCCCCCACTCGTAGTGCAGTAACAACAGCTCTATATCAATGTTGACAACGCACCGTTACCTCTCCTTCCTTCTCTGAATTAATCGGGAATTCTGATCAAATTCTTCAAAAATATTTTACTTTTACTTACCTATATATGAAAAATATTCACGTTTTTATACACGTTTCAGGATCCCCTTAGTACAAATGACTAAGTCTGTGTATTCGTGCGTGTGTGTAAGTCCGGCATGAAAACAAAAATGAAACTTCATGTTTAAGACAAATTTCCCCCCGAGATAGTACAGCAACTTTATCGAAATCGGCTGACTAAAAGTGTTACTTTATACTATGAATTTTGCACCTTTTCACGATTTTCTCGAAAACGGCTCCCACAATTTCGATTTAACTCGCTAAGCCGATATAAAATATTATTATATTAACGATTACAAACTATAAGAAATTGAACTTTTTTTTTTAATTTACAATAGAAGCTTTGAAGATAAGAAGTTTCGCTACGCACGATTAGCAGGAGATTTGTAGGCATTTGTCCTGTCATTATTTTTCGTTTATATAGAATCGTCAATATGTTATGTCTTATCTAAAATTGTTTTGTTTTTTCTTGTTTATTTTATTTTTTCTAAGCGTCATTGCTTTTTATTTAATCAATATTTGAATTATTAGTAATTTTGTCTTTAGTAATTTATTTATTCTTACAATATTTTTGCTCATGTAATCAGTTCAATCTTTATAGAAAATTGTTAAATAAAAATGATTTTATTAGAATGAAATATAGATAATAGCATTCTCCTATTTTCCATATCGCCAGATTATGCACTTCTACAATTCCTAAGATTCATTTCCAGGCCCTGCTCAACTTTTAATATCGTTTCTTGTACTTCCACATTTTCATTACGTATGCCTAGTTTCTTTGGGGGTAAGAAAGGGTAGACCAAAAGAATTAAATTATAAATTAATAATTAACTGCATTATAAGTTTAATTTAGGGTCACTCACCTGACTCACTAAAACCTTTCTCTGGTATTTCGGTCAAGGATGGCCTAATCCCAATTTCCAAAGACAATACCTACTTGACGCCTTCATATTCCAATCGTCAAGAGCCGAAAACCTTTCAGTATATTTGTTCTCGATCTATTTCTGAAGAATCTCAACTTACTGATTTATGTATTCCATCTTTTATAGAAATTCAACTGTTTCTAACTCAAATTCCAAAGAAATCTCTTCGGAACAGTTTAATATTTAATCTTCAAACTAGGTGGACTACCTGTTGATCATATATTCTGTGCATTGAGTACTGTGATTTCAGGGCATTGCTGAAAACATTAGACTGGTAACGGCAAAATTTTTCTGGCGCAAAACCCTTTCAATTCTTATGCATAATCATTAAATCTTACGTTCGAGAACAGTGTTCTACAAGGCAACATCTCAGGTCCGGAAATATGCACTTTATTCAACTCAGACATCCTTATCCATGCTATTTTTACTTTCACTTATCTATATATGAAATATATAGTAAGGGAAAGTATTTCAATCGTTAGAATTTTCGATTTCCTGATATATAATATCAGATAGCTGAACTAAGTCGATCTCTAACTCAAGGAGAGAACTGCAAAAATATTTTTGTAATGCAATATTTCGTTTTTGTACATAAGAACAGTAATATAAATGTATAATATACCGTTCGAAAGCTAAAGATTTTAGAAAAAATATTACTTTATACGCAAGCATGTAAAATTTAATAAAGTATGATGAAAAGGCGATAAACTAACTGATTATTATTTCAATAGATTTTATAATTCAATATATATATAATAGATTTTTCTTTCACTTACCTATATCTGAAATATTTAGTAAGGGAAAGTATTGCGATCGTGAAAATTTTCGAATTCCAGTTTTCGACGGAAATACAGGCTTTTTAAGGTCTCCTGAATCTAAATGACCAAGTCCCGAAAAAGGTCTGCGTGTGTGTGTGGTAACTCCCGGGAGAAAACGAAAAGTCCTATGAAACTGAAATTTCATATTTAAGACAACTATACGCCCAAGACGTTACAGCAACTTTTTCATTAAAATCAGCTTACCGGAAGATCTACCTTATACCATGCATTTTGCACCTTTTTACGATTTTCTCAAAAACGGCTTTAACGATTTTAATTAAACTCTATATATTGATGTAAAATTGTATGGGCTTTAATATGATGTAGATTTCATTCTGATTCAAATAGTCTGACAGGGCTTAATTGCCGATATTTTAAATTTTCCTACTCTAAATTACTTTTAATTTTGTAGATATAATAAAAATTGGAACATCATATTATTAACATTGTTAAATAACGCGTAAATATGCAAGTCTAGATTTTTTAATAAAACACATGTTTCTATAGATATTCAATTTAATTAATTCTTTAAAAGTTTCACTCATTTTTATCTCTAACTGTATTTGAAAATTCTTTCATTGATTTTTAAAATGAAGGTAAGTGAAGGTCGTGTATTGCCCGCACCAGATTTTTTTAAATAGATGAGTGAATAAATAAATCAATAATAATTAGTACTAAAAATAAATATAATCGTTAGATAAAGAGAAAAATAATTAAAAAGTAAAATAAATTAGTGATTGATAGTTGTTAGATAAGTTCATAGCTTTTTTCAATATTCCTATTTAATTCTCCCTATGTTTATAAAATGATGTTTACTTGGTTATAATATTCACATATATTTAAAAAAATGATTAGTTAAGGTGCTTTTAATCGATTTTAACAACGACGGTAACTGATAGTCATGTGTTGCCCGCACCACATTTTTTACTTGATTTTTATCATATCCTCAAAAACAGAAAACCATTTTTTACCATTTTAGCAATGCTTATTAGGTTTTTTTGAAACTAAATAGATAATTGAACAGCTGTTGGGATTTTCTTTATTACCGTTTGATGCAGCCATGTCAACGCATCACATGGATTTAGGTTTTAGGTGTTTTGTATGATGTATAATTGGCATTAATTACCGCTTTGTAGTCATTGCCTGATATTAACTACTGCTATCAGATACTTTTCATTAGCTGATTGATCAAGATATGTGAAGCCTATATGAATACCGAACCAAAGAACGACTCTGAAAAAGCATTGCAAATTTATTCTTAACAACATCCGTCAAGTCTTGTAATTCTTGATGTCAATTTTTCGAGGAATATAACCATAATCGGATTAAAAATTATTTCTGTGAGGTTGGATAGGATATTTCAACCATAGTGAATTGATCATGGTGTTAATTGCCGTTGACTGTTATCTATTTTTCATCGATACGAATGCCATGTCAGAGGGAATGACAAATGGTTTCCTATTGGTCGTCTATTTCTTCATCTAATATCCAGAGAAGGGTGATTGACCTTGCTCAAATATATCTACATAAGCAGTCTTTGTATTGTTTCCTTCTGTTCCATTTATAGGACTTTTATGAATGTTTTAACAGTTCATTCTATTTACAACTCTTCACAGAGAGGAAAGAGAGAGAAGAGAACATGAAATCTCATAAAGAAGACATCCCTTAGAAACATGATAATCCTTTATGATTATCTCTCTATCGACTGTAGTCCTAAATCCTATTTGCTTATAATTATTAAAGACAATAAATTATATATATATATATATATATATATATATATATATATATATATATATATAAATTTAGTTAAAGACTCTCCAAATACAGAGATGAAAATCTGGTGCGCGCAACACACGACTTTCCCATATCTCCGTTATTTATATCAATTTAAGAATTTTTATACAAATTTAGAAACGAAAATAAATCGTTAAAGAATTATGTACATTGGATTTTAATAGAAACAATTGTTTTATTAAATAATCTATTATATTATTATCTTCGACAATCAGTCTGTTTAATCGGCTTTTCATCACTCTCCGTTAACTTTTACAGTAGTATGTATAAGATAATATTTTTTCTAAAATCTTGAGCATTCCAACGGTTATCATACATCTATATTACTGTTCTAAAGTTCAAAAACAAAAAATTGCATTAAAAAAATATTTTTGTAGTTTTCTCTCTTAGTTGGATATCGAAATCGCTCAACTTACATATTTACTTGTTTTTTAGCAATTCTAATCATATGGTCAATTTCATTGAAACTACAAAATTAAAGGTACTTTAGAGGAAGAACATTTAAAATAACGGCATTTAAGCTCTATTAGACTATTTCTATTAAAATTAAATCTAAACGACATTAAAGCCCATTTAATTCTACATCAATATAGCGAGTTTAATCAAAATCCTTAGAGCCGTTATTGAGAAAATCGTGAAAAGGTGCCAAATGCATCATAGAATAAAGTGGCTCTTCTGGTTAGCACATTTTAATGGAAAAGTTGCTGTAACATCTCGGGCGTATAGCTGTCTTAAATGTGAAATTTCAGTTTTATAGGACTTTTCGTTTTTGCGCTGGACACATACGTACACACCCACAGACCTTTTTGAGGGACTTGGTCATTTGGAGTCAGGGGACCCAACAATGTGTATTTCCGTTGAAAACTGAAATTCAAACATATTTAAGGTTGCGATACTAACCCTTTCATATATATATATATATATATATATATATATATATATATATATATATATATATATATATATATATTTATATAGAAAATAAAACTTTTACTAGCAATATTTTGAATTTTTAAAATAATGCCGCTACAAAGTTATTTATTACAACTATAATAATAGAAAATTTTAAATATTATACGACAACTAAACTAATAAAATATTGTTAGGGGTTACCTGTAGCATGGTGGTTAGCATAACAGCCTTCTATGCTAAAGGCCCCGGGTTCGAATCCGCAGGTAACCCTGCGAATTTTCAATGGGAGTTAAAAATCCTTAGTTATGCCGTCCTTCGGAGGGGACGTTAAAAGGTGGTCCCGAGCCTGTTCGATGTCAGTTACTCGTTAAAGATCTCTATCCTAATTAAACCTGGATAGGAAAAAAATTAGGACTCCCACTGTAGCATCGTTCAATTAGCCACAGCAGCATAAATGGATATTAAATAAAAAAAAAAAAACGTTAGTTTTTTAAAATAAAAGCGCGTGGATGTTCGATGTAGAGTTCCACCCTGTGACTCTCGATGTTTAGTTGCAGCGTAGAGTTATCATTCCTTTCGCCTACTTTTGTAAGTGGCCAAAAGTTGTCTGACGAGTCTTATATAGCATCATCTCAAATATTGTTAAATAGATTAAGTGATGGATATATAAGCATAAAATATATATTTATTATTTTTTCAGATCCAGAAGAAGTGAAGTGGGATAGCTTTGGACCTCAGCCGTTGAGCCTCACTTGCCCCGTCTGCAAGAACCAGGTCGTCACAGCGATCCACAGTAGCTGCTCGTGGAAGACTCATCTTGCGTCCACCCTCATGTGTTTTCTGTAAGCGTCTCGTCAAATCTAATTCTTATAATTTAGTGGTTTAGTGAACGTCTAGCTGGAAAAAAAAAAACTTACTATATACCTAGAATAAGACGGAACCACTGAGAGATAAGGAAGAATCGTCATATTTTTGGTTTTTAACTTCTTTACCCTTTTGGACACATGTGGACATTTAGTTTTTCATTATTACAGTCAATACCAAATATTCAGTCACTACCGAATCCTTCAATCACAGAAGTATTTTTTTAACTTTTGGAACGTTGGAAAGAAATGATGTGAAGCAACTTTTTGGCATTCAATATTGTTGGATAGCTTGAACAAATTGTTAATATTTGATGAAAATAATATTATATTCATTAAATTTAGTCATTACTAATAATTTTTAGGAAGCTAACAAAGAAATTGTCTGTGAGTTATTTAGTTTATAAGATATTACAAAGGGAGAGCTAGTGGTTGTTTGCGTTCCACGCTAAAGGTTTTATGTTAACTGAATCCCGGTCCCGGAAAATTTTTTCAAGCATGTAATTAAATGGAGACTCACTCACACAGTCTTTCCCGGAGTATTTGAGACTCGCCAGCCAACCGGTGACCCTCAAGAAGTCATGAACTCAATCCACTAGATTACAGGCTTTGGTCCGAACTAGAGAGGATGTCATGCCACAGAGTACACCTTAACTTGGAAAGCCTCAAACAATCTCTGTTCCGAGCTGTTGAGCGTTTTCCAAGAAGTGCGGCGAGCTGCTATTGATGACTGGCCGCGGAGATTAAATCCCTGTGTTGAGGGGACATTTTGAGTAATTTCATATTTGTTTCAGTCTCTATAGATATACATTTTATTTCCTAATAAACTTTATAAAAAGTTAATTTTTCTGTTGAAATCTGTAAATATTTCGTAACAATATTTATAGCAGGACTAGGTACATTGTTATTATCCCTCTTACCGTGTGGTTATAAGGTGTTCTCTCGGATTCATTGTATAAAAAAACTCCTTCCTTTCGCCGAGCAGAATATAGGAAAGTATCAAGCAGGCTTTATGAGAGAAAAGTCACTATAGACTAGATATTCTCAGAAGCATTCTACAGAGGTTCAGGGAGTATAATATCACCTCTTCGTTGATTTTCGATTGGCCTGTGACATTATAAAGAGAAAGAATCTGTACTAGAGCTTCTAGAAATGGGAATACCAGCAAGCTGATACGTCTAATAAGAGATCTGACTGGTAGCTTTCAAACCCGCAAAGGTCTGAGATAGGGTGATTCACTCGCTCTTCAATTTGGCCCTCGAAAGCGCGGTACGGAAATCTAGAATACAAGTTGTGGTACTATATTTAATAGATCTTCTTTTAATATTAAATATAATTCTATTAATATGAAAAAATTCCGTCTTAAATAAAAATAACGGCTCTTGAAAATTTAAACAACTTAATAGAAAGATGTGGCTAAAGTGACCTCTGGCTCTCACTCCAGTAACGTGGCAAAGAGAGCTCTGGGTTCTCCTTTTCCTCCATGATTGAAAGGCCAAGCTTGGCTCGAAATTCCTTTAGATGATTTTAAAAAATGCACAATAATATTACGCGTTTGTTTATGATGTTCATTTGCTAATTAATTCAACTTTTCATAATTTAGAGTAGAGTGGTGTGGCTCTACTTAACTATCGAATTCTTCTTGTATCCAATCATTACAATCATAAATCGGTTTATAAAGACTTTAATGTTCCATTAATCTATTAGTTTCGACATTTCTTAATCCTCCGAAATGTCTGAAAAGAAGATGAGCCCGAGACCTTCAAGTTGAGAATATTTTAAGAGTGCTGCATTGCATCATGCCTTTTTAATTTATATTATATATTATATTTATTTTAAGATTAACTTTTTGTATTCAATGATACAAGATCTCCTAAGATGGGCTGGACATGTGGCCAGGATGGAGGAAAATGATACTCCTAAAAGAGTATTGACGGAGATAGTCCATGGCCGGAGGAGAGTTGGCCGCCCCCGCCTTCGATGGACTGACTATGTAGCTGCGAATGCGAGGAGTTCAGGAGTCCACAACTGGATAGCTGCAGCACAGGACAGAAACCTCTGGAGGTTGCTGGTTGAGAAGGGCTGGACGCGTCAACGTGTTGTAGCGCCAAACCAATAATAATAATAATTCAATGATACAGTTGTAAATTTCAAGAATCATATATTTAGAAACAATTTCTATCGTATTATTATATTTCAGTTTACTTACTTAAATAAATCTCAAATCACTATTAACAATGCCCCTACTGTGATATAATTTATATTAATGGATAAACAATAGGTTTTTTTTTTTATTAAAATAAAGTAAGAAAACGACATTAGTGAAGAACTCCTGAGCCAAAGGATAAAGAGAAGGCAGATCACATCCAACACTTCCCGTTGAAAACTGGTTACCTTTGTCTTATGTTAGAAAAATAATACAAGCAAACGAATTAACTGGACCAAGAAATCATCCCATGGTGAACAAAATATCTGTTTTTGCGTCACCGTTTAAGCAAATAAATTATATTTTTTATCCCAATCCATACGAATAAGGCATTAGTCAAATTTGTGAAATTTGATATTTTTTATCAGGCGAGGATCGATCCTAGGATAAGTAAATCCTTCAAAGTCAAACTGTCTTCGTGAAGCGGGTATTTGTAATTTGTGAAAACATGCCAGCTGTCATTATTACCTCTTTCTACATACGTTGATCAATAAACGGTAGTTCCTAAGTTTATAGCACCTAAAACTATTCTTGGAGACTACTGATTGAGTTTATAATATCTGCGGCGGTCGTGAAAAACTAGATAACTCGAGTTAAATAAAAAATGAGTTAACTCCACGTATTGCTCCCTCAGTCCGTCTCCCACGTCGTGTTAAATTGGTTAAAGAAATTTCTTGGTGGGAGAAATTTTAGGTGGGAAGAAAGCTGTATGTTATAACTCAATTTTGGGTATTACGTAAAGTTTAAGCCGCTCACCTGTAAAATGAAATATTTTGACTTAACCACTTATTCACGACCGCCACAGATATATAATCATTAAAATATGATTGTAATAAACGATATTTTTTTATTATTTTGATATACAATAAGGCTTTCTCAAAAAATCATTTATTAACAGGTGTTGTCCGTTCTGCCTCCTGCCTTACTATACGAACGCTTTTAAAACAGTACAGCACTTCTGCCCAGCCTGTGGACTCTTACTGGGGGAATACAGAGCCTGACAATTCAACTTGACCCTAAATGTCTGAAGATGGACACTTCATTTGTGATTCTCAAAATCCGATACCGTCAGTATGATAGCTTTGTTTTAAATAAATGAATTGTTGAAAACCAATATTAAACTTCATTAATATGATATGATACGATATGATAACTGTGCTTAATTTTTAGCAAATTATAGAAAGTATTCCTTGAACTTAAATATTTAAAGTCCATGCATATAATAACAGGGATCAAAAAATTATAATTTCGGATATAATTAAATTAAATTTAGAAGACTATAATAGACGAAGTCATTATTAATAAAATAAGTTATCTAATGTAAAAGACAAAAATTATATAAATTCATTAAGGGCCATCGCCGGGTATGGCAGCGTAAAAAATATCATTTTCTTCAGAGAAAGAAAAATATGGAAATGTGTGAAGGTTTGATGTGATGTCAGTGATAGTGAATTATCATACACTCTCGCACACTTTCAACATGTGATTATAAATATACAATAACTATGTTTTCTATACAACTTTATTATTTATTTGTTTTAAATAGGTATTATAAATAATGCTGAATTTCTTAAAATGTAGTTTCTATATTTAAAAAGTGTGTTTATAATGTCTCAATTACAATTTTTTGTTTTGATATACGTTTATAACTTAGTGTTTTTTTTTGTTTTTTTTAATAATATTTAATTATTTTATAGGCCCCACTTTAACCAACTTTCACTTCACTCTTCTCTCACCGTATAGAGCGATCTTTATAAATATCATTCTACATAATAATAATAGCTTTATTTGCATCACGTTCATGATAAAATCATTTTTTTTCCGAATAAGGTAATTTGTACAGCTTTTATACATTTGCAAGTAAACAAAACACCTTTTGTTCAAACAAATAAATAAGGAGAAAATAAATCCTTCAATATTAAATAAATCAACCTTTCTGCGTACCTACATACTATTATGCAATACAGAGAGCACTATATTTTAAACCAATGATGGTAATAATGCTACTTTGAAGTTCGTATATGACATAAGCTATATATTTAAATGTTATCTATTTTTCATATTCTAGAAACTAAAAACTGTTTCAGGATAACGATGTAACTAGTAACTGCTGCAACCATCTGAAAATAATAAAAAAATGATTTAAAAAAAGTGTTCTGGAATCAAGAATTTTTATTTGAACTATCGAGAAGAAAAATTCCTTCTCCCTCAAAATTCGAGGTTACGTTTCAAAATCCGTTGAACCCAAAAACTATTTTTTTTTTTTTAAATCAGTCTGACCCACCGTACGATTTATAAATAATAAGATATATGGGGATAGATTTCCGCTTTAGATATAGCATTTAGAACTTACCAGTAATGATTGCCCATTTTCCTTTAATATAAATTAACAGTGTTGCTGGTTAGTTTTTCTTAAGCTCTTTGATTAATTTATCGCTATACATATAAGTTAATTGCCTATATAAATTATTATACTTTAATGTAATTATGTGGAAATAATAAACTATTGCGGAACAATTGACAGTGTTTTTTTCTTGTGTACTGTATAAATTCCACTCATAAAAAAACATTTGATCATACCGATAATCCTACGCTTTTAATTATCATAGAACAGAAATATAAAATTATAGTGAGGTATATATCCGACAGTGATTTGATGGATCCTTGAATTGGCCTTTTTTATATTAAAATGTTTCATCTTCTTCTAAAAAATCTGGTGTGGGCAACACCTTTCACTTTCCTCCGTTTTTTAAATTGATTAAAGAATTTTAAAATGGAGTAAGAGATAAAAATGAATGAAACCATTAAAGAATTACTTAAATTGAATTTCTATACAAACACGTGTTTTATTAAAAAAATCGATTATGTATATATTTTTTTAATTATAGTTTATTGAATTTTACAACTGTATATTACATAAATACAATAAGTAAAAGTGATGAATTATAATAAAAGGCGTATAAGGCTTGTGAAGAATCTACCCAGCGGTAGTACTTCGATGTTTATTTAAGTAAGTAGATCCCGAGGCGATCTTCTTTTCAATCGCCTCGGAGGGTTGTCAGGAATATGCGAGGTTGATAGGTTTCGGACAAGAGGGTTTATATGAGTTGGGAGTTTGGAATTAAAAGTGGTATATCTGGTACGAGAAAGATCTGCCACAAATGGGATATTAAGGTCGTTATGGATGATTTTATTTGTGACGAAATAAGGAGCATTTAGGATTTTGCGAAGGATTTTGGATTGTAAGGATTGGATGCGGGAGGAATTAGATGGCTTAGTAGAGCCCCAAAGCTCGATTCCATATGTCCAGAAGATTGGTCTGATGACAGTGATATAAATGAGCTTTTTGTAGCGAATTGGAAGTTTTGAACGTTTGTCTAATAAGTGTTGTAGTAATCGGTATCTACGGGCAGTTTCTTGTCGTTTTAGTCTCGTGTGAGGGTTCCATGTAAGACGTTTGTCAAGATGGAGTCCTAGGTATCGGATTTGTTCAACAGGTATGAGTGGCGTATTATTAAAGGATACGGTAGGGCAGGAGGTCATCGGTTTTCGACGAAGGGTAAAGGTAATTTGGTGGGATTTTTTAGGATTTGTTTTAATCCTCCAGTTCCGACACCATTCCTCAATGGCTGTGATGTGGGACCGAAGGATTTGGGATGCAGCGGTTGGATCGTTATGGACGGATAACACATAAGTGTCATCCGCGTAAGTTGTGAGGACAGTGCTAGGATGGAGTGGGATATCAGCTGTATATACCGTATAAAGGATGGGACCTAAGATACTACCCTGAACGCGTACGTACCCTGTACGCATATTATTATCTCAAATAATCAGTTAGTTTTATAGGCTTCTCATCACTCTTTATTAACTTTTACAAGCTTGTGCATAAGATAATATATTTTTCTAAAATATTTAACTTTCCAAGCGTATATTATACAATGTATATTGCTGTTCAAAAACGAAAAATTGCATCAAAAGAATATGTTTTCAGTTTTTTTCTTTTGTTGAATATCGCATCCGTCTAACTTGCATATTTACCTGGGTTTTTTTTTATCAATGCTAACAAGATAATATGATTATTTTTATAGAATCTACAAAATTAAACTTAGTTTAGAGGAAGAAAATTTTAAATATCGGCATGTAAGCCCTTTCCGACTATTTCAATCAGAATGAGAAACATACACGATGTCAAAGCCCATTAAATTTTTTAACGTTAGAGAAGTTTTTGAGATAATCGTAAAAAGGTGGAAAATGCATGGTATAAAGTGGCTTTTCTGGTTAGCTGATTTTGATGAAAATATTTTTGTAACATCTCGGGCGTATAGTTGACTTAAATATAAAATTTCAGTTTGTGAGTTACCACACAAACAGACTTTTTATACGGGACTTGGTCATTTGGACTCAGGTGCCCTAAAACGTGTATTTCCGTTGAAAACTGGAATTCGAAAATTTTCAATATTGCAATACTTTCCCTTAATATATATTTCATCTATAGGTAAGTGATTGTATACAAATTTACTGAAGTTTCGATTCCTTACTCGTTACAAAAAAACATTGGCTGGTAAATCCAAAAGTCGTAAAATAGGTTTAAACTTGAAGTCATGAATATAATTAATGCGCTTGTAGTTCGTTTTGTGGAAAAGTGATCTACAGACATTTTTTTTTTTTTTTTAGAAACAATTCTTTATTGAGTAATATTTCAATCTCTCCAATTTAGGACATTTTTAATAGTGATGAAGTACAACATTCATACTACATTCACACGATATATACAAAATAATAAATTTATATAATAATAATACAATATACATATATGCAAAACAAAATCAATAAAATATATACAAAAGTCACTCATACCTATATACAATTCACAAACATACAGCACGTGAGTGGAGAATCTAGCCAATGCTAGAACTCCAATATAAATTTTACAAGAGGTATCGAGGCCACTGCCGTTTCAACCTTCTAGGAGGATGGTAAGGATGTGTGGAGCTGGATAAGGATTGAGCTAGGGGATTAGGGTGATAGATAAGGTTCTGATAGAATTTAGAGAATTTTAATGGTATAAGGTCTAAAATAAATGGAATATTTAGGTCGCGGTGTAAGGTATGGTTGGATACATAATAAGGAACATTAACTATTGTTCGGAGGACTTTTAATTGGAAGGATTGAATGCGTTTGATGTTAGAAAATTTGGCTGTCCCCCACAGTTCAAGTCCGTAGGTCCAGATATGTTTCAGTACTGTCTTGTATATTAGCAGTTTGTTCTCGATAGATAATTTAGAATTTCTGTTCAGTAGTCTGTATAATTGTCCAAATCGTCAATTAAGTTAATGTCGTTTAAGTCTAGTATGCGGGTTCCAAGTTAGTCTTTTGTCCAGAAGGAAGCCAAGATACCGGACTGTGTCGGAGAAGCAGATATTTACGAGATGAAAACCACTACTTAAACTTAGCAATAGCTATAACGCTATAAGTTCAATGCCCGGCTAGTTGGTAATAATCATAAACACAAAAATAAAAACGCTGCAACTTATTACAGAATGGTTTATTATTTCCAAAAAACTATATTAGCGTATAAATGTTTATATAGCTGTTGATAGGCAATGAACAAATAAGCAAAAATAATCCAAAGGAAAATTGTATATCACCAATGGTAAATTTAAACCAATGAACCAATTTTAATGATTATTTTTTGATTTACGACATAGAATTAATACATCTAAGTTGTGGCTTGATCATATAAGATTTCTTTTTTCACCTTGTTCATCACGGTTTCTTGATTCGAAAATCTTTTCTCTTTCTTCAATAATAACCGAGTTTTGGTGGAATTATAACTATTATAATTTGTGACTTGAATAAATAGATCAACATTTTTTTTTTCTGTTTATCGCACTTCATTAAATCGAAAACCCTATACATATTTTTTTTTATCTTTAAAAATAACTGACCTATAGGCTTATTTATGTGTTCATTTTTTAAAAAAATTCTTTTATTTTTTATATTTTTTTATATTTATTCGCGGTAAAAAAAACATGTCAATTTTAATTAAATTAGAATTATTAAATTAAATCCCTTTTAAATGGCCCCCATTTTAAAAATTACCAGCTGATATCAACGTCTAGGTCTTCGGACCATTGTTCGATCGGACGGTAGATAAACTTTTTTTTTAAATTCTATATTCAGGTTTTGATTATCTTGAAACATAACCCTTCACATTTTTGAGGCGAGGTTATTTTTTTTATTTGTTTGGTCGATGAATGATAATAAACCGAAATTGCAAAAAAAATTATTAAACCATGTGTATGCAATTAATTTACCGAATATATCAGAGTGTTATCCAGCCTGAAGAAGCCATAAGCTGAGAAGGTCACTTCTCTCTTGCCCGTTACCTGAAGTAGTAACTGCTCCTAAAAGAATAATTAAATTTGTTGATTTTTCTTTAAACCATACAAACTAACCAGAGAGTATCCCATTGTTGTTTTCATAATCTCTAATTTTTAAGGAAATCAATCCTTTGACTATTAATTGTATAACTAGTTTAATGGGAAAAGATAGTTCAGGGTGCAGTCAAAAGAACACACGATTAAGATATAAACTTAATAAACGGGTGCCGACGTTTAGGCCTAAACTGTAGTCCTTCTTCCGGGCGTATGAAGAAGACCGTCACAACAATGAAGCAATAATGGCCCAGCTTTCCTTCATACGCCCTGAAGAAGGCCTATAGTTTGGACCAAAACGTCGCCACCAGTTTATTAAGTTTATATCTTAATTGTGTGTTCTTTTTACTGCACCCTGAACTAAATTCTCACACAGTCAACCATTCTTACTTCACCATGATTACTAATTTAATGTTCTTGTCTCAGGATATTATAAATAATTCAAATTGTGTTTGTGTTAACTCATTGAAATACTTTTAGGAAATGGATAATTATTGTAGTAATGGTAAACGTTGTGTGATGGGACACTGCACCAGGCTGTATTATTTTCTATTTGCTATTATTATGATATTATAACATTATAACCTAGGGTCACCTTTGGCTAGCACAACATCCTGCTATGTCCAAGGTCACGGGTTCAAACCCGCAGGTGGCTCTAGGACTTTTCAATGCGAGTAAGAAACCCTTAGTTATGCCATCTTTCGGAGGGGACGTGAAAAGGTGGTCCTGAGCCTCTGAGATGTCAGAAACTCGTTAAAGATCCCTATCATAATTAAACCTGGATAGGCAAAATGTAAGACTCCTACTGTAGTATCTAGCCACAGGAGCATGAAGTGACGTTAAATAAATAAACAAACAAAGATTATAACCTTTTATAAATGCAAGATTTATAAATAAAAATCGATAAAGGATGTTATCATTAGAAGTCAACTTCTATATGTTTATCAGTCAACCATATGTCTGATCTAACTAAAATAAAATTCTACCGAGGCCAAAATTTTCTGGGTTACTAGGTGTGATTTTCTCAGAACTTATTATTATTATTCAAGTAATTTTCAGTATGTTAATGTTTGGAAATGAATCACGCTGTTCTAGATTTTTGGTAACTTTTAAGATCCTGTGTTATAATTTGACTTTCGAATTTATGAAAGGTGTTATCGATCATTCATTTCTTCTTTAAGTGCACACGGTCAATAACCGAAAGCAAAGGAACTTGAGTTAATTAAACATACCTCATTTAACAGCTTTTTCGTTTTGTCTTTGATCATGAGTCGATACAAGAGGTTGTTGAATTTGTTGATCTGCAATAAAAATAAAGTAACAGATTGAAACAATTCTTGAAGCTTGTCGAAGTAAAAATATACTTGTCAATATAATTGTCATTCTGGATTTCCTTATAATTATTTATTTTAATGTTTTCAAGTCGTTTATCTCCACTGGGATAATTCACTTACTTGATGTTATCACCGCATATGTTATCCTGTGCCTTTGAAAAATTTGAGAATCTGTATTTACTTTAGATTATTTTGCTGTTCAATAATCAATAAGATGAATCGCCGGGACGGACAGATTTACGAAAAATCCTGGCAGTTGGCAACTTTAATGTACTTCATAAGAGCTGAAAACTTCAGTTAGGTTTGTGATTCATGAAAATCATGAGACTCAACCCTACTCAAAAAATGCCGTTGAAATCTGTACAAATATACCCTCCTAGCAGTTGGAAGACCACGAAAACTTATTTTTTACGAACTGTTTTTGAGAGATACTTATACGAATACTTAACTGAGAACCATTAGATTGGTTATATCTAAAATTATGTTCTAGTTTTCAGCGAAACATCATCTCCACATCTTATTTTTCTCCAATTTAATTTTCTTGATTTCTATCAAGTTCATAATTTGTTTTTTGCTTTCCCTGATTCTAAACCTATAATGCTGTGCAATTTTTATTATTATTTTTTTTCGGGTATATAAATTTTATATATATAAATATTCGGGTGATGCTTTTGTACTAAATTTAGCGTCTATCTCCGACCTTTCTCGAACGAATCCCGAACAAGAGAAGAATGCATGTTCAACTGTTTCTTCTATGGGATCACAAAATGGGCACAATGAAGTTTCCTCTATTTTGAAACGGGCTAAGTAGGCTCTGAAGCAGCAATGCCCAGTAAGCAACTGAGTGAGATAGTAATCTGCATCTCTATGTTTCCGGGATAACCATGTCGAAATGTCGGGAATTAGGCGGTAGGTCCATCTTCCAGAAGATGAAGCGTTCTAGCGTCTCTACCATATATCAAGAGTATGAACTCTCTCTTGTTTTGCTAAAGAAGCCCAGTGAGCATCTCTTCTCGTTTTCTTCGGTAGATCCTTCTGCGTTCATCTGCCAAAAGATCAATCGGAGGCATGTCTGCGATGACGCATACAGCGTCGTAGGACACATTGCGAAAAGCTCGAGCGACACGCAGGGCACTTTTCTGATGCACGCTAATAACTTTCCGGACATATGATTGCACTTGGCAGGATTCTGCCCAGATCGGTGCTGCGTACAGAAGCGTGGAACTGGCTACATTGGCCAGAAGCTTCCTCTGGTTTCCCTTTGGTTTACCAATATTTGGCATGATTCTGGCCAATTCATTTACCACATTCGCTGCTCTAGTACTAACTTTATGCAGGTGTTCATCAAATCGAATTCTGGCGTCAATCTGCACTCCGAGATATCTAATTGATGGCTTGGATAGGATATCGAACTCCCCAACGGTGAAACTGACTGTCTCCTTCACTTTCCTACTGGTTATCAATACTGCCTCAGTTTTATGATCAGTAGGCTGAAGGCCTGTCGCTGAGAGCCATTGACGAATAATAAAGATAGCCTTGTTCCCATTATAAGATATCTCCTCCAAGAGTTTCCCCCGAACTATGATTGCCAGATCGTCAGCAAAACCGAGCGTAGTAGTTTCTTCTGACAGGGGTAACCTGAGCACATCGTCATACATTATATTCCACAGCAGTGGTCCTAGAACCGAACCCTAAGGAACGCTACAATGTCACAGAGCTTTTTAAACCTGCTTTCGTATCGTACCTTAAAATTCTGTCGGTAAAATAACTCTCAATAATCTTTATGAGGTAATATGGGACTTGCGGAACTTGCTTGTTTTTCAATCCGTTTAAGATACAATCCCACTGAGCTGAATTAAAGGCATTTTTAAGAATGCATTTTGCACCTTTTTTCGATTTTCTCGAAAACGGTTCCGACGATTTTGATTAAACTCGCTATATCGATGTATAATTTAATGGGCTTTAATATAATGTAGGTTTTATTTGGATAAAAATGGTCTAACAGGGCTTAAATGCCGATATTTTAAATTGTCTTTCTTTAAAGTACCTTAATTTTGTTTATTCTATAAAAATAACTATATTATCTTGTTAACGCTGATGAAAAACAGGTAAATATATAAATTGAATGAATTCGATACCCAACTAAAGGAGAAAACAGAAAAAATATTTTTTAATGCAATTTTTCGTTTTTGAACATAAGAACAGTAATATACATGTATGATATACCGTTGGAAAGCTAAAGATTTTAGAAAAAATAATATCTCATACACAAGCTTTTAAAAATTAATAGAGAGTGATGAAATGAACATAAAACTAACTGATTATTTTAGATAATAATATTATAGATTTTTTAATAGAACACATGTTTCTATAGAAATTCAATTTAATTAATTCCTTAATAGGTTCACGTAGTTATCTCTAACTGTTTTTTAAAATTCTTTAATTGATTTCTAAAATGGAGGTAAGTGAAAGTCGTGTGTTACCCGCACCAGATTTTTTTTTTATCTTTAACTGTATTTGAAAATTCTTTCATTGATTTTAAAAATGGAGGTAAGTGAAAGTCGTGTGTTGCCCGCCCCAGATTTTTTATTTAACAGGTTATTTGTTGATAAAAAGTGCATCAAACCATCTTTGAAAATCATGAAATTAATTATATTATAGATAATTATTTTATATCAATTAAATTACAATGTAAAAATCTAGTAATTGATATACCTCCTTAGTTATCTTGGTTGTACTGGTGCAGATTTGCCAAATAGTGCATAAGTTCAGTAATATGACGACTATCCTAATTTTCTGTTCTGATTCTAAATGTGTTCCACAAGGTTTAAAAAGACTGAAAAAAACGGTTTTAAAATCAAAGGGCAGACAGACAAATTGAAGATGGCAATTACAGTCACTAGGAAAGAAGAAGCTATGTTAACAGTAAGCAACAACGTGAACGATTCATTCAAAAGCATTGCCACATCACAAAGTTGGTTGTTAAGATATACTAAATGTTTGATCTCGATAATGGCCAAACTGACATTACCATTCAGTTGTACTTGTTTTAAAAAATAGTTAAGACTTGACAATCTTTTTCTGACGAGAAGTCCCGTTGCGGAGAAATGAGCAGCAGACAAGAACACCCCGACTGCTAGAATATAGAAATATATTGGATAGAAGACTTGTCTGATATTATCATAATAGGGATTGTAAAAGAGGTTTAAGCAGCAAACAGGCGCCGCCAATGATGTTTTTCTCCCTCCAATCTGACCCAAGGGTCCTCCAATGAGTTTTGTTACAGGAAAGACGGTCAATATCACTCAAAGAGTGTAGCATCTTGTTAATGGTAGAAGCTCGCAATGGTGATGTTGCTATAGTTACCAATGACACCAGTGACATCATCAGCACCAAACATACAAATATTGTTTTCTGTAATATTCCCCTCGAATTCCAATGATCGATGATAATACTGTGTACGATAATAATTGTCACAGTGAGGACAAAAGTAAAAACAGTAATTGTAAAAAAGCAAAATGAATGGACTCTCTTTAAATGGCCATTCTTAAGGCGGTAGGGAAAGAATCCAATGAATGAAGAGATAAGAAATATGATTCTAAAATATGCATCAGTCTGGTATAGGAGGTGGTTTGGTGCCATCTTATCAACCAAAGAGAGTTTAGTTGAAACTGAATAAGCATGAATGCCGAAAGTGTAATCAATAGTATAAGAAGGTTGATTGTTCCCAGCTGAAGTTGACCCAACCATTATATGTTATTCTCCACGGTCATTAATGACCTTAAAATGTCCGTTCCATCACTCCATTAGTGATCAGTTAAGTATAATAGAAACACTTTAATCAATGTAATCAATTTGTTTTCCAAGAGCTAATCAAGTAATGGAAATATTAATTACAAATAATATACTTATTTAATATAAAACAAATACATTCTTATAAAATTTGTTTTAGCAATAACATAAGTTTGATGTTATAAATATTCTGAAACTTGGTATAAATGTCATGGATATTCACCATTAGTAATCAACTTTAAATTTTGTTTTAGGAAATGTAATCAGAGGATAAGCAGTAAGGATGTAAGCCATCTCCATACTACTGGTTAATCATAAATGGTTGGCTTATAAGATTGATTAACACTGATAAGATTAGCCTTGATAATCATATAACAACTAGCTTTCCAACGTTATGATTTTTTTTAAGATTGGTGAAATAAAGAATAATTTTTTTTTGGGACTGGGTCACTCAAGAATAACATGTTGGTACAGTTGAATACTTCAATATGCCTGGCCAACAGATAAAATGAACATAATTAACTACCATTTAAAATTATGGAGCATATATACCACACAATGAATAAATGAAATAAAAACAATTTATTATTAGAAAATAATAATAAATAAATAATTAGTAACATTATTCTAGTACTTAGTCTTCTAAGAATAACATTAGCTTTGAAATAATAAAGGATCCATATCTGGCCAAAAATTAATGAAAGATAAACCAATTAAACAAATAAAAATAATACAATACAATAATAAGAAATGAATTCTTCTAGTGACAATATAAAAATTAAAAAAAAAAACCTTAACAATTGAACCAAAAGAAGTTTACTAGATAAAAAAGTTGCAATATCATACATAAGTACTTTTGAAAAAAAAAAAAAAAATTGAACACATTCGAACAAAAATTGTTTCATTGATAATAGTTTGTTACATACATACCTTTATACATACATTAAGTTTTTCTGTATTTTTTTACATAAGTTATTTGTATGTTATTTGTAATATGGATAGATTTACTATTGACTAATAAGTTATTTGTTTTTAAGTTTGTTCTTAAAACAAATAAATATTTATTTTAAAAATGTATGATGTTGGTATAATAATTATTAATCAAAATGAATTGCTTCATCATAGAAATGCTGTTTTGATAACAATAATTTCATTAGCAAATGCAGCACTTTTTTATTTTCATAAATTAAAAATTGCATATTTCAGAAGGTGAGAGTTATGTTTTATCCTTCTTCCTCACAATTGAAAAACTGATAGTTGAGACAAAAGTGAATTTGAAGGTTTAATCAAAATAATAATACTCAGTATAAATCATATCAAAATGCTCTACTAAAAAAATATCCTATTTGGGAAAAATATTGTTATAATAATGTATCGAGACTTGGTGCATTCCAGGGTACTCTTAAACATTATTAATAATTGAAAGGGCTGTTTAGTTAAATAAATGCACTCAACTGTATTTGAAAATAAGGGTTCTATCATGTTATTAGGTTACAATCTGCCTAATATAATGATGGTTAGTGTATTAGAAATTTTAAATAAGGTTAATTTAACTATTTCTTAACATATCTATCTGAGTTAAGGTGTGGCGGTCTCTCCTATTCTCTATTCTCCAGTTCCTGGACTGGCCGGCACCTATTTTTTTACTCCTCCATACTGTTGTGGAATTCTTCCGAATGATGGAGTTTCAGTGAGGTATGGATACATGTGTTCACAAATTTCTCATTATCTCATTCTGGCTCTCCCAAAGGATTCTGATCTCAGTAGGAGTACCTACAGATGCCACCAGATGGCCTTATGTTACTTGGATTGCATTGCTGCACCTATATGTAAGACTTTAAATCGATTAAGGGTCATGTTCTCTTAACAGTGATTGACATACTAACCCACAAGGTTTAGTCAAATGGTTCTAACTAAGAGTAAAACACCTAAAGCCTTTCTTGAAATCTACTAATTGTGAGAGAGAGAAATGCTTGATTTATTGGCAATGCTGCCCAAATATACCGGATTGGATTGCTGGTTACATAGCATCCCTATTGAATATATTGCACTTACATTTTAATTTGTTTGTTTTTCCCAGCCTATCTAATTGATAAATGTCTATAATTTACAATTTTAATCTTTAGTTATTTACATTAATATTCCTTATATCTCCTACAACTCTTATTTTATTTATCTACGATTAAAATTGAAACATTTGCTGAGCACATTATAAAATCATAACATCAATAAATGTACTCTTTGATTGCCATGCAGGTGATGGTTGATAATCCCCAGGAGATCTTAAATTGCATTTTCTGCTATATTCTTTGATATTGATACTCTAGTCTAGTAATACATAATTAACAAACCATGATTGCATTAATCGATATTTTATTATTATTATATAATAAGACTATTCTCATCAAATCATTTATTAAGAAGTGTCCGTTCTGCCTCCTGCCATACTATACCAACGCTTTTAAGATAGTCCAGCATTTCTGCCCAGTCTGTGGACTCTTATTAAGGGAATACAGAGCCTAATAATTCAATTTAGCCCAAATGTCTTATGATTAACGCTTCATTTGTGATTCTCCTAATCCAGTACTGCCAGTATGATGGCTATGTTCTGAATAAATGAATTGTTGAAAATCAATAGTAAACTTTATTAATACTTTATTTTTAATTAATATTAATCATAACTGTGCTATTTATTTAGAAAAAATTATGGAAAATAATTTGTACTTAAATATATAGTAGCCATGCGTATAGGCATGGAAACCAAAAAATCAAAATATCGGATATAGTTAATTTAAATTAAGAAGGCTATAAATAAATTAAAAATGCGATACGAAAACAAAATAATTTTATTCGAAGATTTTACCTTCTTTTTCTACACATTTTTCCCAACGTGACACCAACTTTTTTACCCCCGAACTGAAAAACTCTGAGCTTTGAAGTGAAACAAAATCTGAAAACGCACTTTTCACTTGATCATCATTTTCAAAAAGTTTTCCTTTGACGAAGTTGTCTAAATTCCTGAACAGGTGGTAATCTGTTGGAGACAAGTCGGAAGAATATGGTGGGTGCAGAAGAACTTCGTATCCCAGTTCTTTCAATTTTTGCACGGTATGTTTTGAAACACGGGGTCTTGCCGCCGCTCAGTGAGATCTTTAGGTACCCATATATCGAGTTTTTTAATTTCCCAATACACTTTAAATGTCTGGAAACGGCAGATGTACTTGCATTTAGTTTTGCTGAGAGTCCTTTAACTGTTTGGTAGGGGTTTCCTTCTACTGTATGTTTGAGGACATCGTTGTCTATTACGGACGGAGGTCTTCCTTGGGGCAAGTTTTCCAAGTCGGTATCCCCAGCTGAAAACTTAGCAAACCAACGGCGAATGGTCCGTTCATTAACACTCCCTTCCTCAAACGCCTTGCAAATATTTCTAGCGGCCTCAGCTGCTGAATGGCCGAGTTTAAACTCATACAAAATATTACTCGAAAATCGCGTGTTTCCATGTTCATATTTGGAGGTATACTAAAAAGTGGGTAATTGATTGGTAAGCTAATGTTTATAATACTAAGGTAGAGGATTAGTAACTGTTTACTTTAAATATGTAAACATTCGGAAGAAAACAACAGAGACCTGCAAAATCCTTTATGTATACTCTCACACACTTTCAACATATTATGATTGTTATACAATAACCGTTATTTTTTTAATTTGTAATTAGTATATATATAAGGGTCAATCCATTAGAAATCGTCCAGATCTTGCCGCTGAACAATTTTTATTTCCATAATTTGTTTACTAGTTAGTCGCTATCTCTTCTTGATTAAAAAACTGTAGATAATATATTTTTCTAGCAAGTACTTTTACTGTTGCAACCATTTTAAGTCAGCATCGTGGCTGAAACAAGTGTTGGGAAAATCTTTTTAATTCTTTTATTTTTCTAGATATCAAATCAAAACAAAAATTGAGAATAAGATAAGGGCATGCTTTCTATTTTCTCCACGCAACTCATTGCCAATATAGTGAAGAAAGTTGTTTAAACAATTTTCGAAAATGAATAAAAAACTAGACTTTCAGCGAGATAAAAGTATATAAAGGAAACGAGACACACCTTTGATTATTTTTTTCTTATAGCTTAGTCATAGCCCTACTTCCTGTAATAATTTATAGAGAACATAGTCCTTTTTTGTACACGAATTTTCAAAAATGGCAAAAACCGTTTTTCGCGAAGTTTACAAAAACATATCTGAAAAGGGACTGAGTGTAAAATTATGTGACTAATACAGATTATACATATATATAATGGATATATGTGATATAAATTTGGTAATTGAGACTGAGCTGGTTTCGGAGTTATTCGTAAATGAGATATGTAAGTTTATGTGTCCGTGTGTGATAAGTCTTGCACACAAATGTGCTACTTTCGTGAATTCACACCAGGCCTCGCTTTCACGAATTTACTATTTCATCTGACACCGTGTAGAAGAGCCTATATAAATATCATTATATATAATAATAGCTTCATTTTTAATGAAAAATTTGTACACTTGTATGAAAATAAAACATCTTTTTTGCAAAACAAAAAAAATTAAATTCTTCAATATTAAATAAATCAATCATTATACATCAATAACTACTAATATGCAATACAAAGAGGACTATATTTAAAATACATAATCTTCATTATGCTACAATGAAGTTGATATAAGACAAAAGGCTGACAATTAAATGTTATCTATCCTTCATACTTCCGAAACATTAAGCTGTTTCAGCATAATGATGTAACTTGTAGTTGCTGCAACCATCTGAAAATAATCATAATATATTATTCTAAAGTATTTTTATTGATTAAAACTATGCTAAATTAAAAATTGTTGATATCGGTTGTAATTGTCCGGGTGTCGGTCAATAAATGTTTACAAAACCACTTCTGAACCGTGCTATTAGCAATTGAATCGCTGCCATACACGATAGGAATTTTTCGTTTAGTTTGGGTTGCGTTTTTCCCTTTTTTAAAAAGAACAGCATAATATGCCTAAAATGAATTGAATCGTCACTCATGTTGGTTCGCAATAAACTACACTACTGAGCCTTAATAAAGAACTTTAAAATGCAAAATGTGCTTATCATGACTGAAAACCTTAGTACTACCGACAAATTACTGTGGAGGACCACTAAGAAGCTCCTAAATTTTAATCATCCACTCCTTAATGAATCCCAATCCTGAACGAGATCTGAAGAAGAAAAGTCCCAGATTTTCGCTCAACATCTCGTTTAAATTTACAATCCGCAACCTGATATCCTTAATCTCCATCACTTCAAATGTATTGAAGCAGAACTGGATATCCTTTAGTATCCTTCATCCTTTCGAAATATCAAACATAATCCAAAGATTACCTTCTCGGAAAGCTCCTGGAACTGCACGGGAGTCTTTCTAGACGTGGAACAGCCGAGTCAGGCACCCGGGACTCCTTTGCAAACTGCGTAAAGTCCTGCCTCCTACATACTTCCTCATTGTCCAGTCCTACCTTTCTGACAGATCCTTCAGAATAGTTACAATAGTTCCTATTCGCCCATCTTTAATCAGTCTGCTGGTGTTCCTCAAGGGTTAATTTTCATTGAGCAATATTACAATCTGTCCAATTCAGGACATTTTTAATAGTGATAACGTACAACATTCATACTACATTCACACGATATATACAAAACTATAAATTTATATAATAATAATAATAAAATATACATATATACAAAATAAAATCAATAAAAATATAATAAAATCAATAAAAATATAATCAAGGGTTAATACTTTCCTTTCTACTTATGCATATGTCACTTGTGCATTATCAGCCAATAATGATTCTACAATTGCCTCTCAAAACCTCCAACCCCACATCAGAGATCTTGAGGTATGGTGCCAGAATTGGAGAATTAAAATAAATTCCAACCAACCCCACCAATTAACCTTTACGTCGTAAACCTATTCTGCCCTACAGTATTCTTTAATAATATCTTGCTCGTTCCACTTTGACAGAACCGCTACCTGGGACTTCTACTTAACAAACGTTAAACAGGAAATCCGCACACTAGACTGAAATGACAAGAAACTGATCGCCGCTTTCGGTTAATTCAACACTTACTAGACAGACGCTCTAACTTTCCACTTAGCTACAAAAGACTCATCTACATGACCATCATAAGGTCTATCTGGAGTTGAGCTTTAGTGCTTCACTAAACCATCAAATTCTTCCCGTCTTCAATCCTTACAATCCAAAATCCTTCGAAAAATCCACTACGCTCCTTACCTTGTCACAAATAAACTTATCCATAAAGACCTTAATATTCCCTATGTTGCTAATTTGGCCCGAACCAGGTATCAATCCTTCCATGACAAACTCCTCTCCAACTCTGACTTACTAGTTTTAATCTTTGCTTCCTCTTCCATTCCTGACAATCTTCCGAGGCGTCTGAAAAGAAGTTGGCTGGAGACCTTCTAGTTTAGAATATTTTTAGGGTGCTGCCGCTGGGTAGTTTCTCTACATGTCTTGTTCATGACTATTTTATTTTAGCCTATTTACTAGATGTGTTGTACAATACAGTTGTAACTATAAATAAATAATTAAAAAAAAAATATATATATATATAAATATATATATATATATATATATATATATATATATATATATATATATATATATATATCTATATTATTACATTTTTGATAATCTTAGTACTTAAATACTAAAATTATACTTAGATATTTAAAAAAAATAATTAAACCATGAGTATGCAATAAATTTACCGAATATATCAGAGTGTTATCCAGCCTAAAGAAGCCATAAGCTGCGAACACTACTTCTCTCTTAGCTGTCACCTGAAGTCTCAACTGTTCCTAACAGAATAGATAAATTTGTTGATTACTGACAACTCTATTGAATCAGAAAATGACACGCCGGTTTTCATTTTTGAGAATATGGGCATTCAAACTATCAAACAATTTCCTTTTTCTGCTTTCAGAAACTCTGATTTTTTTAAGGATTTCCATCCTTTGAGAATAGTCAAATAATAATGTGTAGCATGTGCTAATTTAATACTCTTACCTCTATAGGGATATTATAAATAGTGTTTATGTAAACCCATCAAAATTCTTTTAGAGAAAAGATAATCACTGTAGTGTCCTTAGCAATAGTTTTTTTTACAATTATGATGATATACATAAAACCTTTTATAAATTTAAGATATCTTAATAAAAAACGACAAAGTGTGTTGTTATCAAAACTTTACTTCAGTCATGTTCTATACAAACTAAAATAAAATTATACTTAGGCCAAAAAGTTGTAGATTATTAAGGGTGATTTTCTTAGAATTTATTACCCAGAATATTCCTTGACAGCAATAAAACATAGAATTTCTCAAATAAAAAAATGTATAATGTTATTTTATTAAAAAAACGATGTTATTTGATTTTTAGTAACTTTTACTAGTCTCTTCTATAATTTCATTATCAAGAAAGATGCTATCGATTATTCTGTCCTTATTTGAGTGTACATGGGCCATAACCAAAAGCGAAGAAACTTGACATAATTAAACATACCTCATTTAACAACTTTTTCGTTGGGTCTTTTATCATGAATCGATACAAGAGGCTGTTGAATTTGTTGATCTGTAAGAAAAATAAAGTAACATTTAGAAACAATTCAATATTTTTTTCTAACTACAATATTTCTCGATTTCTATTGTGGATTTCCATATATTTATTTAAATAATAGAAGTCGTTGCTCTCAACTTGTTTAATACAACTTTTAAAAATTCATTAATGCTATTTCTTAATAGCATTCTGCTATCTCGATTATTTTATTCCTGAATAGACGATAAATTGAATCACCTAATGGAAGGAAAGGCGCTAACGAAACATCCTATTGGTGGGCAGATTCATAGCCTATAATTTTTCTTCCGCTGGCTCTTACCAGTGATGCGGCTGAGAGGGAGGCGCTGGGATCCTTTGGGCTCTGCTTGTCCTTCCACACGTGGGGGGACAAGCCCCGTCCGGGGTTCCCGAGCTGATTGTAAATATTGTACATAGGTATGAATGTGACATGTTTTGTTATTTTATTTGTTAACTTCATTTATTTGTATTTATTTTGTCTACTTAATTTTGTTATTGTATACGTTTATTTATTTTGATTTTATTTTAACCACCCAGACGGCAAAGCCCATGCCGGTTCTGCTATCATTGTCCACCAATCCCTCTCTCATCATTTACTCTCACTTCCCACCTATGATTTCCTACAAGCCACAGCCATAGTAATCAAGACTTTTTCCTTTCCGGTAACCCTCACATCTGCATATTGCCCTCCTAAACATTCCATTTCCAATTCCGAATTTGTATCCTTCCTGGATTCCTTAGGAAATTGCTTCATTCTGGGTGCAGACTTAAACGCCAAGCATCAGCAGTGGGGTTCCAGAACCACGAATTCTCGGGGACGAAATTTGCTGTCTGCACTCAACTCCCGAAATTTTAATATCCTGCCTCCTGACTCCCCTACCTACTGGCCAACCGATCCTAACCGCAATCCTGACATCCTCGACTTCTTTATCCACAGCGGATTAGGCTCCCTCAACTTGTCTGTAACTCGCCTTGATGAACTATCCTCAGACCATAGTCCACTGATCCTAAAAGTATCTCTCACTCCAATTCCAAAACCCATTCCACCATCATTCATCCGAGGCCCTGTAAACTGGAACCTTTTCCGCCAAATCCTAACCGATAATATTGACCTCAGAGTAACCCTCAAAACCCCAGATGACCTTGATAATTCCGTCTATTCCTTTACCACCGCCATCCAACAAGCTGTCTGGACTGCCTCCTCTCCTAAACACTCCAATATAAATCCTCACCAAAATCATTTTCCACAACATATTATAGACCTCATCCATACCAAACGCCGAGCAAGATCATTATGGCAGCGCACCCGACACCCAACAGATCGCCGCTCCTATAACTTCTATTGTAGACAATTGAAGAGGGAGTTGGCGACCTTCCGTTCCCAGTCCTTTAATTCCTACCTCTCCTCTCTATCAGCTCGTGATAATTCCCTGTGGAATATCACGAAAAAGATCCTAAAATACCATCAAGTTTCCCATCCTCTCCGACGTTGTGATGACTCCTGGGCTGCGTCTGATGAAGATAAAGCCGAGGAATTCGCCACACACCTCTCCAAAGTTTTCACTCCTCACCCGGAATCCCACGCCAATCACACCGCAACAGTGCAAGACTTTCTTATGTCAACAATTCCACTTTCCCTACCTCCTAAAGCTATTAATCCCTCTGAGGTCAAATATCTTCTCCAAAAACTGACCCTCCGTAAATCTCCTGGACACGATCTCCTTACTCCCCAGATCCTCCGACAACTTCCGCAGAAAGCTATTATATTCCTTACTTATATTTACAACTGCATCCTACGCACCACCTATTTTCCTCTGTTATGGAAACACTCCACTATCATTATTTTTCTAAAACCAGGCAAACCTTCCAACAACACTTCATCCTACAGGCCTATTAGTCTACTCCCCATCCTCTCAAAAATCTTCGAAAGGCTTCTTCTTAAACGTATCCTACCCATATTAGAATCTCAAAATCTTCCTTCCCATCAGTTTGGATTCCGTCCTCAGCATTCCACAGTTCAACAGGGGCTCCGAGTTGTAGACCATATTTCCTCAGCTCTTGAATGCAAAGAGTATTGTTCTGGTGCGTTTCTGGACATTGCGCAAGCTTTTGACCGGGTATGGCACACTCTTCAAGCTGAAAACCCATTTACCCCAGTCTCTATACCTCATTCTCCGATCCTATCTCTCAAACCGTTCCTTCCGCGTTCGCTGTGGTGTAGAATTTTCTAACCTTTATCCCGTTGAGGCCGGTGTTCCTCAAGGCAGCGTCTTGGGACCCGTCCTCTACATCCTTTACACTGCTGATATTCCTACACATCCTGATACCTTTCTGGCAACTTTTGCAGACGACACCGCCATCCTATCATCCAGTTCCAATCCTGAAACAGCATCCTTAAACCTGCAAAGACACCTTTCTCTTATCGAAGACTGGTGTAATGCTTGGCGCATTAAGGTGAACGAAGCCAAATGCAAACACGTAACCTTCACTCTTCGACGAAACTCCTGTCCGCCAGTTTACTTCAATTCCATTCCAATTCCTCCTTCAGATACAGTCCGGTATCTTGGCTTACTATTAGACAAAAGATTGACTTGGAACCCACATACAAGACTTAAAAGACAAGAACTCAACCGACGATTCGGACAGTTATACCGACTACTCAACAGAAAATCTGAACTTACAGCTGACAACAAATTATTAATCTACAAGACAATACTGAAGCCCATTTGGACCTACGGACTTGAACTGTGGGGGACAGCTAAACGTTCTAACATCAAACGCATTCAATCCTTTCAATCCAAAGTCCTCCGTACAATAGTAAATGCTCCTTATTATGTCTCCAACTATACCTTGCACCACGACCTTAATGTTCCATTTATTTCAGACCTAATTCCATCCAAATTTTCCAAATTCCACCAGAACCTATTTCATCATCCTAATCCTCTAGCCCAATCCCTATCCAGCTCCACTCATCCATACAACCCACCTAGAAGGTTGAAACGGCAGTGGCCCCGCGACCTGTTGTAAATACATTGGAGTTCTAGCACTGGCTAGATTCTCCACTCAATGTGATGTACGTATGAGTGTGTGTATGTGTATATAGGTATAAGTGAATTATTGACTTTTGTATTGATTCATTATTGTGTATATATTTTATTGTAATTTTATTCCGTGTAAATATTGTATGAATGTAGTATGTATGATATCTTTCAGCACTACTATTAATGTCCAAATTGGGACAGATTGTAATTTTACTGAATAAAAATTGTTGTTGTTGTTGAATGAAAAAAATGATTTTATTTTATGTAATTTGACTTTCCTTTTGTTTATATTGTAAATATTGTATGAATGAGATCCTGTAGCACTATTATTATTGTCTATTATGACAAATTGTAATATATACGAATAAAAAAAAAAATAAATAAAAAAAAATAAATAAAAAAAAATAATTTTTCTCCTTTGAGTCGAAAACGTCCGTTGTTAAACTATTAGGCGTTAAGGAGACACTGCAGGACGCCTCATCAATCTCGTTCAGAAAAGGCCTTCTAAGTCGTAAATATTTCCTTCTATCCGTTGGATGACAAAGAAAACTAATAACTTTCAATATTTCAGGTCTCTTAGTCGATAGTCGATAGTCTTCTGGGCGGATTATAAGGGTTTGTGGCAGTTGATAGGTTTTGAGTCAGCGGTTTTGAATTTAGGGCTAGTTTATCATGAAATTTATTGTAACGATTAGTGGTAGTTTCAATGACGAATGGAATGTCTAGGTCAGTATGTAGTATCTCGTTAGATACGTAAAAAGGGGTATTTACAATTTTCCTAAGTAATTTTGATTGAATAATTTTGATGTTTGACTTTTTTGTTCCCTATAACTCAATGCCATAAGTCCAAATAGGTTTTATCAGTAGTTTATAAATAGTTAATTTTTTCGTCAATGATAATTTTTAACGTTTATCTAGTAATCTTGAAAGAAGTCCATATCGTTGATTTAGTTCTTTTCTTTTTCGTTTGAGATGGTATGCCCATGTCAGTCGTTTGTCAAGGTAAAGTCCTAAATAACGTACTGTGTCTGAACCTGGTATTGGAATATTGTCGTAAAAGACCTGGGGGCAGGAGTTATGTTATAAAGAAAATGTGACGAACAAGCTCTTTGGTTGATTCATTTTGATTTTCTATGTTTTTGCCCGCCAAGCTATGTTGGATACCAGATGTTCTTGGAGTGCCTTAGAAGCCTTAGAGGGATCTTTGTTGGATGTCAGGATAGCTGAATCGTCGGCAAAGGTTGCTATAAGTGTTTCTGGATGCTGTGGGATGTCAGAGCAATATATATTAAAAAGTGTTGGACCTAAAACGCTGCCTTGAGGTACACCTGCTTTTATTTGTTTATTATTAGAGAACTCTGAATCTGAATTTTATTTTTTATTACTATCTCATCATATTAATTATGTTAGAAAATCTCATGAAATTAGTTATTTTATATTAATTAAATAACGATGTATTGGTGCAATAATTGATATACCTTCTTAGTTATTTTATTTGAACAAGTGCAGATTTGCCAAATTTCACTAAAGTTCAGTAATGTGAGGATTACTCTAATTTTCTGTTCTGATTCTAAAAATGTTTCGCTTTGTTTAAAAAAGTTGAGAAAAATTGTTTTTAAATCAAAGGGACCGACAGACAAGTTGAAGATGGCGACTACATTTACTATGAAAGCAGATGCTACACTAACTGTAAGCAACAACCTGAACGATTCATTCAAAAGCATTGCCACATCACAAAGTTGGTTGTTAAGATATACTAAATGTTTGATCTCGATTATTGCAAGACTAACATTACCATTCAGTTGTACTTGTTTTAAAAAATAGTAAAGACTTGACAATCTTTTCCTGATAAGAAGTCCTGTAGCAGAGAAATGAGCAGCAGACAAGTACACCCCGATTGAAAGAGTATAAAAATATATTCTATAGAGGACTTGCATATAACTTTCAAAACGAGAATCGTAAAAGATGTAAAGTATCAAACAGGCGACGCCAATGATGTTTTTCTCCCTCCAATCTGACCCAAGGGTTCTCCAATGATTTTTGGCGCAAGAAAGACGATCGATATCTTTCAAAGAGTTCAGCATCTTGTTAATGGCAAAAGCTCGCCAAGGTGAAGTTGCTATAGATACCAATGACACCAGTAACAACATCAACACCAAACATAATAATATTGTTTTCTGTAATATTCCCCTCGACCTCCAATGATCGTTGATAATACTGCGAATGAGAATAATTGTTATAGTGGCAAGAAAGGTAAAAACAATTGCTGCAAAAAAACACAGTGAACGGACTCTCTTGAAATGACCATTCTTAAGGCGGTAGGGAAAGAATCCAATGAATGAAGAGATAAGAAAGATGATTCTAAAATATGCATCAGTCTGGTATAGGAGGTGGTTAGGTGCCATCTTATCAACCAAAGGGAGTTTAGCTGAAACTGAATAAGCATAAATGCCGAAAGTGTAATCAATAGCAAAGAAGGTTGATTGTTCGCAGCTGACCTATTATTGTTACTCTGCGCGGTCAGTAATGACACTAAAATGTCCCTTCAATCACACCATTAGTTTTAATTCTAATAGAAACGGTTTGATCAATGTAATCAATATGTTTTTCAAAACATATTAGTGCAAGATGTTTCTGATAAAACTAATCAAATAATAGAATTATTAATTGGAAACAATAAATATACCTATTTAATTTAAACAAATACGATTTCATACAAGTTTGATTTTACCATATAAATATTCTAAAACTTGGTATAAATGTAAAGGATATTCACTATTAGTAATCACGCACCAAGGGTAACAAGGCTTCGGGACTGGATGATATTCCGTATGTACTATTGAAGATGCTACCTCGGAGGGGTAAAGCCTTCTTATTAAACATTTTTAACTCCTGTATGCGGATCTCATACTTCCCCGATGACTGGAAGCAAGCGATCATAGTGCCGCTACTTAAGCCTGGGAAGAATGGAGACTCACCAGAGCATTATCGGCCTATCAGTCTCCTTTCGCATATGAGCAAGGTGTTCGAGAGGCTGATCCATCACCATCTGCTAGAGCACTGCAGTGAGGAGTCCATCATTCCACCAGAACAGACCGGGTTCTCACGAGGCGTAGCCTGCGATCATCATTTAGTGAAACTTCAGAGGCACACCATAGAGCGTATGACGAAGAATAATGAAGCCACGGCGTTCATCTCGCTGGACTGCACACAGGCGTTTGATTGCGTATCCCACGAGTTACTGCTTCGCCAGTTGGAAGACTATCGTTTTCCAGCTTCATTATGCCGATTGATCAGAAGCTACTTAAGCGGGAGATCCTTCGTCGTAAGGGTAGGCGATAAATTGTCAACTTCAAAGGACACCATTTGTGGGGTTCCTCAAGGTTCTGTATTGGGACCACTATTGTTTGTGATCTTTACAGCAAAAGTGATCTCAATGAAGCACCCAATGGCACTGGTAGCAGCTTACGCCGATGACATTGGCATCTATGCTTCTAGTATGAGACCGAAAAGGGCTCTCACCCTGGCACAAGGAGCATCGACCACTATTGTAGATGAGCTGAAGGAGATTGGCATTAGGGTGAATCCGAAGAAGACAGATGCTATTGTCATGTCGTTCCAGAAGGGGAAGAGCGCTTTGCCCACTGATTTTAAAGTGAACGGAGAAACACTGCCAGTCTCTAATTCAATCCTCTACCTGGGCGTCACTCTAGATAGGCACCTCACCTTATCTAGTCACGTACGGGAACGACTCAAACTGGCCAGGAGAAAGAGCTATAGACTTAATCATCTACTCACGTCACCTCAGCTCTCACTGAGGCTGAAACTACAGATCTACAAGGCTATAATACGTCCGACTATGCTCTATGGTGCGCCCTTGATGCGGCATCTGTTTAAGTCCACTCTCAAACAATTACAGACGTTCCAGAACTCCATCCTTCGGCGGATCGTCAGAGGTACCAACTTACAGAGGGCCAGAAACCATATCCTTCATCAGGAATTAGTATTGCCAACAGTGCCTGAATATATCAGCCGGAGGCACATTAAATTCTTTGATGGGCTGAAGGCCTGTGCTAATCCATTATTTTCTGATATCACCCCACCACCCAAGCCTGGGAGGTGGCAAGGATCACTACCTCTCGTTGACGTTGTCGCCGAGGGAAGGAGTTCGGACTATGTCTGAACTCAATTTATTGCCAAAACCCTGAAGAATGGTCCCTCCCATTTTGCAATGGATAAATAAAGGCTTAGAAGAAGCCCTTGAAAGATTACTAGTGCATCCAGCGCATATAGCAATCCTCTTTAGAATACCTCCGGGTAACAGAAGGACAAATCTGACAGCTATACATATTATATTTGTATTTGTATTTTGTTTGAAAATAAAACCAGAGGGTAAGAAAAAAAAAAAAAAAAAAAAAAAAAAATATTAGTAATCAACTCTAAATTTTGTTTTAGAAAACGTATTTAATAGTCCAGTCAATAGAGGTAGTTCATTCCCAAAAAAGTCATTTTATTTTTTTTTTAATATTGTTTAGGACCATTAGTTAATGCTTAGTCCACGTTTTTTGTCATACCTACCCATTTGCTTCTTCCGCCATCTTGAAAGGCGGCCAAAAGATGGCAATTTTATCGGTTTTTGTCCTTATGCTAACTCCTAATGCATTTTTCGATTTATTTATAATGTATAAATATATATATTATATATATATATATATATATATATATATATATATATATATTGTTTGATCAGTTCTCGACTGTTGATAATTTAAGTTTGTGTTGTTCTTAGGTTTCAGTCAATGAATAAACAATTTTATCTATGCGACGTTTCGAGAATTTATTGTTCTCATAATCATGCAATTTTGGACAAAATAGTGTCTTAATTAGGCATGTTTAGCCTGCAAGCTTTGAAAGAACACTTCTTATATATTGGAACAACACAAACTTATATATATATATATATATATATATATATATATATATATATATATATATATATATATATTTATAATGTAGAAAACAAATTTCCAATAAATTCGGTATAAAAGATTTTTTACAAGAACAAGTGTATTCGAGCTACGAGAAGGCGGAAATAGAGGAAAATTGCCGATTGGGCCAACAGTTCTATTTCTTTCCACTTCCCACCGCAAAAACGTGAAAAACACATGACTTCAGTGAAAAATGTATAGAATGAAAGCTGTACATAATATAATTCCCTTTAAAATCCTTGTCTTCAAAACTTTTTTACTAGCAAGAATTTCGGACCCAATTTATTTTTAGATGGGAGACGAAGCAAAAGGTTGGGGGTGACGAAAACTAATAGGTTAAGCACTAGTAATGGTCTGTTGGTAAGTCATATGTGTATATTAGTTAGAGAAGAGGGGCCAGGATAGAACCTTGGGGTACACCTGCAGAGATTGGTTTTATTGATTAGGATGCGCTCGATGATAACAGTCATACGTTACTTCGTCTCTCAGATTTTTGTTTTTTTCAGTAGGAATTCGCTTGAGTTCAGTCTGGAAAACATCACTAGACCTCAGGAATACTACAGCAGTGAATATTGGAGAAATTTCGGTAAGCAAAGTTATAATTTACTTTGTACAATCACGAAAAAGTGAAAGGAGGGTCACTGATCAGCTGATTGCCGCTAGCTCGGCAAGCTCGGGCTTGCTTTTCTTTTCCTTATCTTTCTTTTATTTATTTTTTTTTTTTTCCTTCTTATTCTTATTCCATTATATATTTATTCCTATTTATTTTTTTTTAATCAATGCGATATTTTCATTAAGTGATGTCCTCGAAAGTTACAAGTAAAAGATCTAGATCTGCAGGTTCAAACTCGTCTCCCACAAAACAAAAACCTCGTCGTGATAATAATAAAAAAATGATTCCACCAGCGACTGCTTCGGCTACCTCTTTAGGATCTGAACCACAGCCTAGCACATCATCACAAGGATTAACTGAAGAATCGCCGTTTTTTACACCAAACCCATTTCAGATCCTTCAAATTGAAAAAGAAACAATGGAATCTTCTCCTATACCAAAAGAACCACAACCTCCACCAATATTTGTTAAAAATATTAAAAACTTTCAACTACTGTGTGCGCATCTAAACAAATTAACCGATCCTAACAGTTATTATTGTATTAGTAGAACCAGTGATACTAAAATATCCCCGACTACCGCCGAAACCTACAGAAAAATAGTAAAATATCTGACGGAGACCAAAGCTGATTTTCATACATATCAGTTACGCCAGGAGAGAGCTTTAAGGGTTGTAATTAGAAACCTACACCCTTCGACACCAGCAGCAGCTATCCAAGAAGAACTGACGGAGATAGGCAATAAAGTGCGACAAGTTACCAACGTCCTAAAAGATAAAATTCCACTGCCTTTATTCTTTGTGGACTTGGAACCATCAGCAGGAATTGAAAAAATTTATGACCTCAATAGATTATACTATACTAGTGTAAGAGTTGAAAAACATTACACTAAGAAAGAAATAGTTCAGTGCCACAATTGTCAGGCATATGGTCATACCAGAAGTTATTGCCATCACATACCACGCTGTGTGAAATGCGGTGAACAACATTAGTCAGAAGAATGTACAAGACCAACATCAATACCCGCTGTTTGTGCTCTGTGCCTCAAGGACCACCCGGCTAGCTACAAGAGATGTCAAATCTACAAGAACCTCAAAAGCAGATACCAAAAACCTCAGAATCTGGATGAAACAGCTGAACCGATCAGAAGCAGAAGACAACCTTCAAAAACAATTGATTCCAATGTAACATTTGCCCATCTACTTGGAGGTGGGAACCAGAACAAAGAGGCCGAGGCCCTGCCGGAACAACGCACACTTCAAAATCCTCAAACCGTTCCACAACCAACTATTCCTCAAAATTTACCTCAAAAACCTCATCCGCATCAAATTTCTCATATTCCTCCATCATCAAATGTCTCAGACCTTACAAGTTTGATGACATCCTTCATCACTGAAATCAAATCCCTCGTTATGCCGCTAATATCACTACTTACTAATCTTGTATCAAACTTAATCTCTTCCTTAAAAAATCCTTAAATGACTTCACCTAACTCCTTATCCATTCTCCTATGGAATGCGAATGGTGTTAGAAATCATACTGACGAACTTACAGCTTTATTGCAAGACAAAAACGTTGACGTAGCACTTATTACTGAAACTAGACTAACCACTAAACAGTACTTTAAAATACCTCAATACGTAACATACCGTACGGACCACCCAGACGGCAAAGCCCATGCCGATACTGCTGTCATTGTGCACCAGTCCCTCTCTCATCACTTACTCCCACTTCCTACCTATGATTTCCTACAAACCACAGCCATAGTAATCAAAACTTTTTCCTTTCCGGTAACCCTTACATCAGCATATTGCCCTCCCAAACATTCCATTTCCAACACCGAATTTGTATCCTTTCTAAATTCCTTAGGAAATCATTTCATTCTGGGTGCAGACTTAAATGCCAAGCATCAACAGTGGGGTTCGAGAACCACGAATTCTCGTGGACGAAATTTGCTGTCTGCACTCAACTACCGTCATTTCAGTCTCCTACCACCTGATTCCCCTACCTACTGGCCAACCGATCCCAACCGTAATCCTGACATCCTTGACTTCTTCATTCACAGCGGATTAGGTTCCCTCAACTTATCTGTAACTCGATTTGATGAACTATCCTCAGACCATAGTCCACTGATCCTAAAATTATCTCTCACTCCAATTCCAAAACCTATCCCACCGTCATTCATCCGAGGCCCTGTCAACTGGAACCTATTTCGCCAAATCCTGACCGATAATATTAACCTCAGAGCGACCCTCAAAACCCCAGAAGACCTTGACGATTCCGTCTACTCCTTCACCACCGCCATTCAGCAAGCTGTCTGGACTGCCTTCTCTCCTAAGCACTATAATATAACTCCTCACCAAAACCATTTGCCTCAACACCTTACAGACCTAATCCATGCAAAACGCCGTGCCAGATCATTATGGCAGCGCACCCGACATCCAACAGATCGCCGCTCCTATAACTTCTATTGTAGACAATTGAAGCAGGTGTTGGCGACCTTCCGTTCCCAGTCCTTTAATTCCTACCTCTCCTCTCTGTCAGCTAGTGACAATTCCCTGTGGAATGTCACGAAGAAGATTTTAAAATCCCATCAAGTTTCCCATCCTCTCCGGCGTGGTGATGACTCCTGGGCTGCGTCTGATGAAGATAAAGCCGAGGAATTCGCCACACACCTCTCCAAAGTATTCACTCCTCACCCGGAATCCCAAAGCAATCATACCGCAGCAGTACAAGACTTCCTTTTGTCACCAATACCTCTTTCCCTACCTCCTAAAGCTATTAATCCCTCTGAGGTTAAATATCTTCTCCAGAAACTGACCCTCCGTAAATCTCCAGGACATGATCTCCTTACCCCCCAGATCCTCCGTCAACTTCCGCAGAAAGCTATTATATTCGTTACCTATATCTACAACTGCATCCTACGCACCACCTATTTTCCTCTCTTGTGGAAACATTCCACAATTATTCTCTTCCTAAAACCAGGTAAACCTTCCAGCAACACTCCATCCTACAGACCTATTAGTCTACTCCCCATTCTCTCAAAAGTCTTTGAAAAACTCCTTCTAAAACGAATCCTGCCTATATTAGAATCACAAAATCTTCCTTCCCATCAGTTTGGTTTCCGTGCTCATCATTCCACTGTTCAACAAGGACTCCGAGTTGTAGACCATATTTCCTCAGCCCTTGAATGCAAAGAGTATTGTTCTGGTGCGTTTCTGGACATAGCGCAAGCTTTTGACCGGGTATGGCACACCGGATTACTCTTCAAGCTTAAAACGCATTTACCCCAGTCTCTATACCTCATTCTACGATCCTATCTCTCAAACCGCTCCTTCCGAGTTCGCTGTGGTGTAGAATTTTCTAACTTTTATCCCATTGAGGCCGGTGTTCTCAAGGCAGCGTCTTGGAACCCGTCCTCTACATCCTTTACACTGCTGATATTCCTAATCATCCTGACACCTTTCTGGCAACATTTGCAGATGACACCGCCATCCTATCATCCAATTCCGATCCTGAAATAGCATCCTTAATCCTACAAAGACACCTTTGTCTTATCGAGGACTGGTGTAATGCTTGGCGTATTAAGGTTAATGAAAGCAAATGCACCCACGTCACCTTCACCCTTCGACGCAAATCCTGTCCAATGGTTCATTTCAATTCCATACCGCTTCCTTCCTCAGACACAGTCCGGTATCTTGGCTTACTACTAGACAAAAGATTGACCTGGAACCCACATACAAGACTTAAACGAAAAGAACTCAACAGACGATTCGGACAGTTATACAGACTACTAAACAGAAAATCTAAGCTTACAGTTGACAACAAATTATTACTTTACAAGACAATACTGAAACCAATGTGGACCTACGGACTTGAACTATGGGGGACAGCCAAACGTTCTAACATCAAACGCATTCAATCCTCTCAATCCAAAGTCCTCCGAAACATAGTAAATGCTCCTTATTATGTCTCCAACTATACCTTACACCACGACCTTAATGTTCCATTTATTTTAGACCTGATTCCATCTAAATTTTCCAAATTCCACCAGAACCTCATTCATCATCCTAATCCTCTGGCACAATCCCTATCCAGCTCCACTCATCCATACAACCCTCCTAGAAGGTTGAAACGGCAGTGGCCCCAAGACATATTGTAAACATCTATTCTGGAGTTCTGACACTGGTCAGATTCTCCTCTCATGTGCGGTGTGATTGTGACTGTGGCGCCCTCACTTAGCTTCCGCTGGCTCTCACCAGTGATGCGGCTGAGAGGAAGGCGCTGGGATCCTTTTGACTCTGCTTGTCTTTCCACAAGTGGGGGGACAAGCCCCGTCTGGGGTTCCCGAGCTGATTGTAAATATTGTACATAGGTATGAATGTGACATGGTTAGTTTATCTATTTGTTAACTTCATTTATTTGTATTTATTTTGTTCATAAATTTTGTTATTGTATACGTTTATTTATTTTGATTTTATTTTATGTAATTTGACTTTCCTTTTGTTTATATTGTAAATATTGTATGAATGAGATCCTGTTGCACTATTATTATTGTCTATTATGACAAATTGTAATATATACGAATAAAAAAAAAAAAAAAAAAAAAAAAATTGATGAAGTCTCAGAACCCTGGCGGACAGAGAAGAAACGGTCATAGAGAAAAGATTGTAAAACTAAGTAATATGTGCTTGGAAGTATAGGTTTTAGTTTAAAAAGAAGACCCTGGTGCCATACTCTATCAAAAGCCTGAGTAACATCCAAAAAAGCCCCAGATGCGTACTGTTTTAGTTCTAGTGCAGTAGTAATGTAGTCGGTAACTCTGTGTAGCTGTTGTGTTGTGGAATGAAAAGAGCGAAATCCGAATTGGTGATCTGGTAATATGTCGTGGTCTGTCAGTATGTTAATAATCCGTTCGTACAACAGTTTTTCAAATATTTTCGAACATACCGGAAGAAGGCTAATAGGTCTATGTTTGTCTTTGTTAAGTTTATGTACCATTGAAATTGAAGAATATTTCCATTGAATAGGGAATTTAGTTGTCCTAAGTATAGCATTGTACAGTGTTGTAAGAAAGACTAAAGCTTTTCTGGGGATTTTTTGTAGTATCTCAGCAGTGATAAGGTCATAACCAGGAGTCTTCTTTTTTGGCATTTTCATAATCTGTCTTGATACTTCAGAAGGAGTAAAGGATTTTGGCGGAAAGGACATAGGAAGAGGGGAGTCTAAGACTTTCTGCACATAATTTTCGTGTTGTATGTCTGTTAAGTCTGTGTGAGTTTTAAAAACAGTTAAAAGATAGTCAGCAAAAATTACAGATTTATCTCTGTCCGACACAGCCCAAGAACCATCATCTTTTCTCAATGGGACGGACACTTCGCGATGTTTTAGGAGGCGCTTGGTATGTCGCCAAAGACTGCTGTCGACAGTTTTCATGTTTTCCAGATATTTGTCAAAGTTAGTTTGTTTAAATTTTCGTATTTCTCGCTTCAGTTCATTATTAAGTTTGTTAAAGGTTCGTCTGTCTGAAGGAAGTCTGTTAGTTTGCCATTGTTTTCGTGATCGTCTCTTGGCTCTTATTAGGTCCCTGATGTATTCCTAATCAATATTAAAAAATAAAATGACACCTCTTGTAGGGTGAAACTTCATTTTCAACCTCTATTTACCGGACTATAATCAGAGGATAAGCAATAGGGATGGTAAGTCTTCTCCATTCTACTGGTTACTCATAAATGGTTTATATAACTTAACTTATAAGCTTGATTAACATTGATAAGATCAGTAGCCTTGATGAGTATGTAGAGGGGGAGTGGGGTAGTTGAGAACAGACTGTGCTGTTGGAGAACAGCACATTGCCCATCTACCTGATTAACTAATTACAGCTATAACAATTTCGAGTTTGCGTCTCGCTGCCGGGGGCTTTTTAATTCATCACAGATCTCCCGCCCTCTTCCCTCCTTCTCTCCCCCTAGTATAATTCCCATATAACATACTAAGGAAAGGAGGGGTGAACAAAAGAAAGATATAATATGTAGTTGTAATTTTTTTTTTTTTTTTTTTTTTTGTTAGATAGGATGATTGATTGTTTATGTTACATACTTACCTTTATATGTACATTATGTTTCCCTGTATTTCTTTTACAGCAGTTATTACTACGGGATAGATTTTGTTAACTATGGATAGATAAGTTATTTTATTTTATAAATAAATATTTATTTTAACAAAAGTATGATGTTGGTATGATAATTATTAATCAAAATGAATTTGCTTCATCATAAAAATGCTACTTTAATGGCAATAATTTCAGTAGCAAATGCAGCACTTTTTTATTTTCTTAAATTAAAAATACATATTTCAAAAGGTAAGATTTACGTTTTTTCATTCTTCCTTACAATTAAAGAACTGAGTGTTGATACATAACTGAATTTGAAGGTTTAATCAAAATAGTAACTGTCAACATGAGTCATATCAATGCTGTACTAAGAAAATATCCTAATTTCTACCAAATGGCCTTATATACATATATATTTTCTAAATATTTATTTTGAATAACTATGTATTTTTTAAATAAATTTTCTGAGTAATATTTTATACTGATTCTCAATGAATCATACTTCAGATAATTTACTTACACAAAAAATATACTACTAAGGATATGGAATGTAATATAAGATATTTTCTTATGCTGTCAGTATGATTTAATAAAACAAAATATTTATTAATCACTCCATTCATATTTGTCCTTGTAATTGAGATTACTCCAGAAATTATATCTGTTCTCAATAAGTCCTTCATTCATATTGAATCCAGTACTGTTTATGTGCATATAACGATGTTTTTTGGGAGTCCACGTAGGCCAATTGAGATTACTTTCTGATGATGTAGGTTTTCTGAAAAAAAATTCATCCCTATCACTTTGTTGATAAAAAATTCAATCATAATCTTGATCATGGTTTTGGTAAACTAAACACATGGTTATAATTAAAAATTTTAACCAGTTTACTTTGATACGTGTTTACTCACCCATATTTGGCAAAATCAGTCCATATTTTGACTAATTTTTTGGATAATTCGAGATCATTTCCCTTTAAGTCAGGTGCAAAGTCCTTATTCCAAATGTACAGAATCTCCTCAGTATGTCCTGCACCTATCATGTAAAATTGGTTTTTAGATTATTTTTAAAATATTTAAATAGTCATTTCTTGATCGACTTCAGGGGAAAATCCCATGGGTGTCCCATGAGCATAGAATTAATTAATTAAATTTAAATTAAATTAATTTTTTATTTAAATGCTCACCTATTGCGAGAGATTTATTTTTTGTTGAATAGGTATATTCGCCAATGTAATCAAAATAGTAAAAATAGACTTCTCCTGTGTGTTTATTTGCAGCTTCCAAAACACCAGCACTGAACCAACTGTCGGAATATGCCTAAAATAATTATTTATATTACTGCTTTGTCCAGCAAATGATTCAATTCAAAAGGTAAAGGGTTATGTTAATTATGATATTATGTCATACTGAAAAAGTTTACTAAAACTTTCTTTTCTGTATAATTATATCTTAATATGTCGAGAAAAGGAGACATTTAGGCATAAAGAGAGATGGACTGTAAGTCCCATATTTTTACAAATATAAATTAAAATATAACTATAAATTACCGATAAAATATAATTTATTGGCCCCTTGGCCCTTGGCCTTGAACCTTGAAATAACATTGAAACTAATCAGTTGAGTTAAAGACTATAGGAGTTGCATTAATTACCAGCATAAGTATTATGAAATAATACTCACAAGAGTTACATTCTTCCAGTCTGCAGATGTGATTTCCTTATCATTAAAATAAAATTGTTTGATTTTTCTTGTTACTTCGTCAGGATTAGAAGCCGATGCAACATACTGAAATGATATTGGAGCTATCTTCTCAAAATTATCATTATACCATTTGAAGTCCATATCGTATTCCAGGAAATCTATAAAAAAAGGTTTACCACAAATCAATCACATATTATAGGAGAACAATTAGTATCAAGAGTTTCTTACTCATATTCAAATATGATCTAAAGCAGGTTTCAACAGGAATAATTATTACAAAAATAATGAATGTTAACAAATAAAATAAATTACAAGACAATGATCATTCTTTTCACAAGTACATCGTGTTTTTACTGACTTTCATACAATCTTATTTTTAAAAAAATGTTTTGTAGAAAGCCTAAGTAGCAGTAATAGTTCTTCCTTTTTTATCTTTTAGTGAAGGTTTCAATAATCCTCTTGTTTCTACTGATGGTGTATGATACAGTAGAAAAAGTCATATTATATTCTTATATAATTATTTAGTCAGTTGGAAATATGTCTGACATGATACAGATGGCCATAGTTGATTACTCAAGAATGTTCAAGAAGGTCCCATAAGCTTACTTAAATAAACTAAAGCATATGTTCAGGGCAGTATTGGCACAGCTTAAGCCTGAATTAGTTTAATGTAAAATAGTGTTTCGTGGTACATGTAAAACAGTCTTGAAACTTTTTGAAGAAAAAAAAACAAAAAACAGACAGTGTTTGTAAGTACAGTCTCTTTACTTGTTATTCATTGTTAAATTACATATGAATTATATATCAATTGTGTTGTTTTTTTTTCAATATGATACATAATCCCTCAGCATGACCCAGAAAAAAAATTTCTTTCTAGAAATGGATTTTTGGACGAGACCATCTAGGATATCGAGGATCCGAAGGGTGAGAAATGTCACAATAAGGTAGAGACTAGAAATAAAACTCAATATTCTAGAGGTGATGGAAGACAGGAGAGTTAGATGGAACAGCCATATGAAACAAATGGGTGATGATCGTTTACCAAAAATATTTATGGATTAGGAGACAGATGGTAGAAGAAGGAGAGGAATACATCCAGTTAGATGGAAGGATATTATGGCTGGTAGGGGACTGCCAGAGGAGGCTGCGATCGATCTAGCAGGGGTGGAGTGGTCTGCTGGGGCAGGTGTTTGCTTGAGGAAACCTTCATATTGAAGAAATTCCTGAGGGAAAAAAATGTCTAATCTATTTTTAATTAATTAAGATACTTCAATGAAGTTTGAAACAGGATAACAAAATAAAAAATACTACAATATATTTTAACAAGACTGTAAATTTACTTTTCAAATAGCTATAGATCAATCACTTGTTGTTTTGCCAATCAAGATACTTTATTTCACAATCCATGCAAAACAACTTCATAGTAATATCAATTGTTTTATTTAAAACACATATTGAATTGAATTAATAAGACTCACATTTGGTTCTCAGTAGTCCTTCTCCAGATGTCATTCCCATTAGAAGGGGAACAGGATTATGTTTCCAAGTAGAGACTGGCCCAATAAGGAAGGCTTCGGGACCTTTTGCTTCTAGTACTGGTTGAAAGAGCAACATCAGTGGGTCAATTTGCCATTGCTGGAAAATTGGTAGTAGTAATTCATAAACATTTTTCTCATTAATATTTTTGAATACTTAGTCAATTATTTTATTTGTATCATAAAAATCAATGCAACATTAATTTTATATTGGAGTTGCAACATTTCATTATATCTAGAATGAAATATAATTAATAAGAGTAATGCTTGAGATGAGAAATACAAAACTTATTAGTTTTGGTGAAATTATTGTTTTGGAAGAAAAAGAACAGTTTTTAAAGAACATTTTATGAGTTGGATATAGCAAAAAAAAAAAAACAACATTGAAACTAAACCCCAAGAACTCTGTCAAAGGTTCATGTAAAACTGATATCGAACAAGCGATTTTCGCCATCAAAGGTCACATTAAAGAACTGAAACAATAGAATGCTATGTGAGAACAGGTAACAGGTTAGGTTTGATGAGGAATGCCTAAAAGCCAGATATGAAGGAACAGACTTACAATTCTATGATCGAAAGTAGATACACCCAAGTATCAGAGGAACTCTATTTTAAAAAAAGAATTTGGAAAAAGCAATTCCACAAAAGAAAAAAAAATACTTGAACAGCTCAAACAAGCAAATAATGGTCAAAAATTAAATAGGAAAGTATAAAATGAATGAAAACCATTTAAACCACATTACTTGCATTTACTACTTACCATTTCAATCATCTTACCACTGAAAACCATATTATTGCCATGTAAAAATACTTTGTAATGGATCTTGTGTTTAGGAGATGGAGGAATCATTTGAGTGACTTATGGAATCTTTAACATAATCGGAGCAGATCAATCGGATATCAATCGTCATGAAGAAGTTAATGATGCTGTTGAGAAGCACTGGCATTGGGAATTGACAACTTTTGTTAACAATATTGTGAAAGCTTATCAAAACTTATTAATATTAAGATGTGGGTGCATCATAAATAATGCCAAGCTCATGGAAGAAGTGGAGACTGCCAAATTAACAAGATTTACCTAATTGCATAAATTATTAAGACATCACTATTTCCTGGCGCATATGAAATATTTTCAAGTATACTAAACATGTGCTTCCTGCCATGTGGTGAAAGCTAATTGGGAAAATACCAGAGTCGATTTCTCAATGTAAAGTCAATGGTGGATTAGATTTTCCTACTTTTGGATTTCAGCAATGAGAGAGCATGAAATGTCAGAGGAAAGCAATATAAGAAATGGGTTGAGACTGGGAGATAGGGGCTCGCATGTCTGCTTATGTCTGGACAGATACTTTAGAAGATGTAAAGATGAAATGTATAATCTCCATAGTAGATATGACAGTGTAATCAAGCATAATTATAAGAGTAAATAAGCATATTGTGCTGGGAAAATTTGAAGGGGTCTGCCATGTAGTTCATATGTAAGAGAATGAGATCTCCAGAAGAATAATGAGTATGAGCAGATCCAAAGGAATATTGCAGCTTGTACTAATAGGCAGCATTATGGAGAATACCTGAACAGTCTTAAATGTCAGAAATTGGAGAATTGTTACTCTACAAGACTGGGATAAGTTATTATAAGAAGCTGGAAAATATCAAGAAGATCAATTTTCGAAATTATAAAAATAAATCTCTGAATATATGGATGTAGTCCAAAAGTAATTACTTAAAGCCCTTAAATAATATTCGTTTATTCTTACAATTTCCAATATCCCAAAACTAGCCAAACTCACCCTAAAGTGCTCCATGAACCCAACTAGCTCATTGGCATTCTTCTCTTGCAGACATGCCACAATATCTCTGGTGTTGTTGAAGGTGCAAGATGCTAAGCTTGTCAAGTTGTTTGCTCTGCTTCTAGCTAGACCTGGAGGAAGCACTGTCCAGGTATTGTAACTTGATCCACTTTCTGCAATAGCTCCATGGAATAACCCTAGAGACATATTCGGTTTAATATTATACTGATTTTACTTTTTAAGTGTTGTCTGAAAATGTGGCACGAAAAGTATTTCAAATGGAAAAAATTCTATACTATTTTTAAATGTTCATGCTTTTAACTGTATGCTATAATTTATTTTGTTTTTAAATGAAAACTTGATTAATACTGAATGTTTGATGTTTTCAATTTTAATTTGATTTTTAAGTAACTTCAAAATAAAAAGCAGCATTATATATTTTATTATTGACACTAATAATATATAATACCCCTGCTTAATGGAGATATAATGTGATGTACGACACTTGCTCCTCCAGCACTTTCTCCTACCAAAGTCACTCTTTTTGGGTCACCTCCAAATTTGGCAATATTTTTCTGTACCCACTGTAATGCCATCACTTGGTCCTTCATACCTTGGTTTCCTGGTTGTTCATTATCTTCAAAGCTTAAGAATCCTAAAATATATAAACTGAAGTCAAAGCTGGATTTAACCTCAAAAGAGTTAACAAACTCTTATAAAAAATTTTTAATTCACTATTTTTAAAGTGTTGCTAATATCTTAGACCCAATCCATTGTATCATTCATATAATTGACCTTCCAAACCATCATTATCAATGTTTTCACTACTGACCCCAATAATACATGTGTATTATCCGTGAATAATGGCCCAACTATTGCTTCTCAAACCTTTCAGTCTCATATTGAGAAGTGTAGTTTACTGTCGAGAGGGGAGAATGTAAGTCAATCATAATAAATCCCATCAAATCTCCTTTACCCTTAGTCACAAACTTATGTCTGCCTGTCCCACTGTACCCTTTAGCAATATTCTACTTACCTCAGTTAAACAGGTCTGGTTACCTAGGAATCTAACTTGAAAAACATCTTACTTTTAATCCTTACTCTAGATGAATCAATAAGAATGTACATTCTCTACAGTATTTACTTTGATGAATGCTCAAAACTGTCCACCAACTACAAAAGCTAATTTAAATTATCATCATTAGGCTGATATGGACTTTCACAAATGGATGTGTATTTACCAAATCATCAAATTCTCCCACATCCAATCCTTGCAGTCCAAAAAAAGATCCTACATGCCCCTTACATTGTCACCTAAAGTCATCCATACAGACCTGAATATCCCATTAGTATATCACCTTAACTCAAAATAGATATACCTCTTTTAAATCTAAACTACCAGCCCTAAATAAACATTAAAGTACAACAACAACATGCTACACCAAGCCAAAACTAAATCATACGTGTCCACAGTTACTTGTATTTTTTTTATTATATAGTCGTAAATATCATTTACATAAAAAAAACTATTTTGCAATTATATTTATGTTTACGACTCACTGTTAAAAAAAAGTAATTATATTTATAATTCAATAAAACAATATACTATGCTATAAATCATATTTAGGTTTCTCATACAGTCCATTAGCCATTTTCCTTATTTTTTTCATTTATTTATTTATCTATATAATTAAATATATACCAAACGGAAAATAAATGACCATGTTTTTAAACAATAAATCATCTAAATAATAATAATAGTCTCATACCTACCTATTATGCCAAGCCTATAGTTGATGTCTACTATTACCACCTCTTCCTCCATAAAATAACTCGGACCTGTTTTTGATTTGTCGCCAGCAATGAAACCCCCACCATGGATGTGGACCAAAACTGGGGCTCTGCCATTTATCTACCAAATACCATAAAATATGAATTATTGCACTTTTACTATTTCCTTACTAATATAATATAACTTTTTCACTTCTTGGGTATTTTTGAGAACATTTTTATTATAACATCTTAGATAAATTTACTATCAATTTATTTTTTATTACTTTATATACATATAAACTTTTCTAATATACAATACTGACATCGTGTGTGAAGACCGAGAGATACAGACAATCTTCTGATCCAATGGGCTTTGGATTCAACTGGAACATATTGTACTGGATGCAAAAAGGTCCATCTTCTGTGGCCTTCCTGATGCCAGTCCAAGGTTGCGGCTCCTCTGGAGGCTAGAAAAATCATTTCATCAAAATAAACATAAACAAAAAAAAAATAAAGCACAAATTGTATTGTACCTTGTTGTGCACTAATAATAATATAACAGTAAACTTTTAAGATGTAATCCTTGAAAAACATTTGAAATTTACATCCAGATAGCAATATTAAATCTAATCGTATATTTCAGAATGGTTTTATGAAAAAATCTAGTTTCACTCATGAGAGAGTTATCATTTATACAAAAAAAGAGAAAATAAATAAATAAATAATCATTATTTACTATTGAACTACATGATAAATATTTAACAAAATGATAAGAACATTATAAGTTCAAGATACTTGTTAGTAGCTATGAACTATTCCTGTTAACAATCCTGTATCCAATGGTTAGAATATTATCAAATAAAGCATCAAAATTGACCTAATTGTTTGAAATAAGGAAGTAGTGTTCATTTATAATATTTTTAAGGTTCATCTTTTTAAGGGTTGAATGTTTCCGGAGTACTTGGAATGCATAGCATACCACATATTTATAAACCATCATAAATAAAATCCTTATCATTTATTTATTGCTCAATGAAACTAAAAAAATAAAATGGCCTGTAAATTAGAAACGATAAGGAAACCTATTCTTAGAAAGGTTTTAGTTGTTTTCATTTTAATTTGTTAACAAATTCAATGGACTATCCAGTTGCCAGTTCGGTTTCATATTTTCATCCATGTCCAGCAACATGCAGCTGTTTTCAAAATTCCTTTTAAACTAGGTTCGGCCCTTGTTCTATGTCTTCAACTAAAATGTTTCATAACTAACCTATAGTTTAATCTCAAATATTACCTGATTATATATATATATATATATTATATATATATATATATATATATATATATTTATATATATATATATATAATCAGTCTAACAATTAGATTCAAAATAGAATTAAAATAAAAATTAACAGCTCCAATTTGAATGTTTGTTTGTAAACATAACTTCCATTTTGGATGCAAGGGATAACCCAGGTAAAAGCCCAGGTAGCAGAAAGATACCTGGGGATAGTCAGTTTTCAGGGGAGTTGGGGTGATGAGCTGAGGGAGGTATGAGCAGCTGTCTGAATATGAAGAAACATTGTTAGCCTGCCTGCATATTGTTTGTATTATGTTTGTAAGTTATTATTATAATTAAAAAGTTAAATAATAAAAATGTGCCTGATTGTCAAGAACCCATACCATACCCTGAGAGATAAATTGAGTTTTAATTAAGTGAATATTATGTGAAATGATCTTTTTTATAAAATAATATGTTTTTAAAAATAAGAATATTATAATATATATATCCAATATCCAGGACTCCCAAACTCTTTCGACATTTAAATCCCATCTAATCAGCCATTTCCTGTCAATTCAATTCCCAAATAATTCAAAGGTGCTAATTTCAGGGAAAATTGACAAATAAAGCAGACAGATACCTTTATATATTTATTCAATTATCATTTCCATGGTTACATCCAACAGCGAATATTATTTGAAACGATTATCTTTTCAACATATGTAACATTAAATTATATATTATTTTACAAACATTCTGAAGAATTGTAATTTCCTTATTTTTTTTTCTTTCATAAACTGTATATATATATTTTTTAATTTTGTATATTTTTTCTCTATTATGTTTTATTATTGTTCTTATGTGTAGCATACATTGTTTTTATCTTGTTTGTACATATTTATTATTATTTATCTTTTGAGTTATTATAACATAATTTTGTATATATAGATATTGATTTTTGATGCTAAATGTTTTGTTATTGTGGTATTGTTTTTAATATGATGTAAATATATTTTTTTGTTTTTTTTAATTTTAGGTGTATATGTATAGATTATGTATCTGAAAAAAAATGGAAAATGGTAAAGAAGGAAAAAAACAAAACAGGGAAAATGAATAAAGAAAAAAAAATTAAAAGAGCAGAAAAGGAAAAAATATATATATTATTGTATTTATAGTTTAGGGTTTGAAATTATAAATGTTGAGAATATTCCTATGGGAAAGAATTGGTATCCTGTGTTATAGCAACCCAATAATGTTGGGCAGCACCATTTTGTTTTGTTTTGTTTATAAATAAAGTGTATTTCTCTCATTTTATTAGTTTAGTTCTATTGTTTTCAATTATTTTGCTCTAAGAATCCAGTGTTAAGCCCACTTATTACTTCCTGTTTTAATATTCTGAAGGCACTTGTACCAGAATAAATAAAGAATTGTTATTATTATATATTTTATTATATATTATTTATTATTATATATGTTCTTATTATTTACTCGTATATTAAGAAAATATCAGTGGCATTAAATTTATGCCTAACTTACCTTGAACCTAAGTTTTCCAAGCGGAGGCCTGGCGAAGGGAATACCCTGGTAGGAGAAGTACTCCCGACCGGATCTTGATCTGGAGATGAGACCAATAACCTTTCCGGCTGTCGTCTCCACGACAGGGGCATCATCGGCGAAAGCGGTTTGTAGGAATAGCAAGAGTACACCAATCTGTGGTGTATACATGGTCCTGTAATGATGTCGATAAAAAATAATTGAGAATTTAATTAAATTTAATTATTTAATTGATATGATAACTATTATCTTATCAGTTATCAAATTTTCAATTCTTCGAAGTGAAATTGATGCCAGATATTAATCTAGATATTGAATAACGACAACGTCAAAATATCTTATCGATTTGTTTTTATCTAAAAGTTTCTAGTGCAAATGTCACCCGAATTAAAAATAATGTCATAACAGAAATTTGTATACATTTTATTTAAGGAGATGAAATCCTTTGAAATGCCCATCTCTAAGAAGGCACTTCATTTTTGTATTTTCATCAATTTATTTATTTTTTGTTAATCTACTGCAGCTACACAACAATTTATATTGAGAATTAATTTATATGTATAGCAATAAATAATTCAAAGAGCTTAAGAAAGACAAACCAACAATACTTTCATTTTATATTCAAGGAAAATGGCTAATCACCACTGCTAATTTCAAAGCGGTATATCTCCGGTATTTCGTAACCTATTTCAAAGATTTTTGTTGGTTTTGCGGGGAAATTTGATTCACTATCGATTAGTACAAACGAGAAATACGGTATTCATAGGTACGTACGAATGGCAGTCTTGTTTTACTCGTTCGGATTCTACTTATCATTTACACGAACGGTTGAACGTTCATTGGTCGATTACAAATATTTATTGTTGAAAATAAAAGTTATAAAGCATTTATACTATACTTCTTTACAATTTCTTTTGAAACGACCAAATAGATTTTTATTTAAATGTTAATCGTGGTATCCTGATTCCGAAAATTTTCTTATTTTTCTCTATCTTCAATAATTACCAAGTTAAAAACCCTTTTATAGAGAGTTTTATGTATGTAACATATCAATTTTCTTTATCTTCAAAAATAACTGATTTATTGGATTAAGATCTTTTTAGTCGGTCGACATTTTAAAACTAATCGGCTGATATCAACGTTGAAGTGTTATCACAGTAGTTTCGGAGAAAAGCCTTACGGCAGACGAACGAATTTTTTTTCATAATTTGGATTCTTCGAATTCTGTTACGTGGGTTATACGTTACGTAAGATCTCAAATTTTAGAGGAGGGTCTAATTTTACTTTGTCTTTTTTTTTTTTTTTTTTTTTTTTCTCGGTCCATTGAAAAGTTTCATTCTTAAGAATAATATACCAAAAGATTCTGTATTATAATCCTGTAGCGTTGGGCTAAAGAGTTTTAAATCATTTTTGAAAGGAAGTTTAAGTTTAAGTTGAATTTTGATCTTTAAGATAGATCTTACATTTTTGGTTCATTATTTTCAATAATGAATCTTTATAATCGACCAAAAAAAAAAAAAAATATATATATATATATATATATATATATATATATATATATATATACAAACTCCCCCCTCCCTCAAAATTTGAGAGCTTAAGTTTCAAGATGCGTAAATTGGGAATAATGAATAGAAAAAAAAAATCCTTTTGTCTGGAATTTCTCTGAAGCTACTGGACCAATGTTTTTGAAGTTCGTCACAAAAATAATACTCCATGCAACGATGATCCTAACACCTAGACGTTGATTTCAGATGGTTATTTTTAAAATGGCGCCCGATTAAAAGTTTTTTTAATATCAGTTATTTTTTAAGATAGAAAAAAAATTCATCTGTGTTTTTAAATAAAAAAACCGCGAATAATTAAATAGAAGAGAAAAAAAGAAACGAAAAAAAATGAAATTTTACAGATAAATATGCTAATAACTCATAAATTTATGACGGTAGAGAAAAGTATGTAGAGAGTTTTAGAATCAGTAAAGCGCGAAGAAAAAAAAAAATTGAAATCTAGCTTTTATAAACGCTTGTAGCTACGTTATTTCCGAAGTTGGAAAAAAAATTCATTGAAAATAAAATTTCACCACCATTCGATAGAGAATTAAATATTTGACAAAATTAAAAAAGATTGATTGAAATTGGTTAACAGCTAGCCGAGATATTGCGATTTGAAATCAGCGGTAGTGATATGATATTATCCTTTGAATTATTGCTTTTCATATTACTTAATTGTCTATCAACAGCTATATAAATAGTTATACCCTAATATTATTATTTGGAAATAATTATACATTGTGTAATAATTTGCAGCGTTTTTATAATATATATGTAGGATAATTAAATAGTGAAGGATTCTGATGGCGGTAAAAAAAGATGGGAAAATATTTAATAACTATTTATTAACCAGCGTTTCGACCAACGTTGTGAGTCTTCATTAGGATCTCTCCGTTGAAGTAAGGAAGTTGAATGGCCTGAATTTAGTCAGTCATTCATCTTCCTTACTTCAACGGGGAAGCCCTGACTAAGACCTGCTGCGTGGGTCCAAGTATTGGTGAATAAAAACTCTTACATTATTTTTAATATTTTTTTTTACCACGATCATCATCACAATCATCCCATCCTTCATATTTATCACACGGTCAACTATTTCATATTGGGAATGTCATATCCTTTTTTTGGGGGTAGGGAGTTAGCAGCTTGGTCTAGTATACAGAGTACTAGACTACTGTTCTCCGTGTCCTATGTTCGAATCCCGGCTGTACCAGAATGTTATTTAGTCTGTTATTTCGGCCGGGGGGCGATCCTAAGGTAGGAGACCTTTCTTAGGCAGACCCAGCCTCTATAAAGTGGGTACCGAAAATGGGGAAAACCTGGCGGTAGAGTGTGATCTCCGCTTAGTCACCTAATTTCACAACCGTTGGGCTAGAAACAGAACGAATCTCTCTATATGTACTCAGCCCAAGAACCATTCATGGGTTATAGAAGGACATATTTTTCATATCCTTTTTTGAAGGTACAAATTTATACTTTATCATGGAGAACAACTTTTACAACATTTACAAAGACAATACATAACTATATTTTGATTAATTTTAAATAATTATTTATAGATAAAATTGTATTTTATAATGTCATTCATGGCAATTTATAGGAATACCTCCCAAAATTACTGATTATAGTTCGCTATAATTAATACTTCGCACGGGTGAAATAAGAGTGAGGTGTTATTTATGTTTGAAAAAACTTTGTATGACAGATTTACAGTCTATCGCTTTGGGAGATCTAGTTTATCGTAACGAAAAGTGCAATTAGCAAGAAACTGTGTTTATTTTATAAAGTCTATTATATTTAATCATCGGCAGAAATGAAAAACATAAATCAAAATTTTTAAATGTATTTATTTATTATTTTAAAGTGTATCACAGATAACAGAAAAATTAATTTATGTATTCAAAATAATCTATGTATGTATTCAAAAACTATATAAATAACAAAGCTTCCTTTATAGTTAGGTTTATAACTATTTCATATTTTTAGTGAACTTTTTTGATTACATTTTAAAAGTGAAATTAAGCTTCCATGGGAATCCCATTTTGGTTTAAAGTGAAACATTTGTTTTCATGAAATAGTATTAAATTTGAAATAATTAATAAGAATGTCACTTTATAGATTTATAACAGCTTACCATTGATCGTCAACAACTTAGTTACAATTCATTACTTAATATTGTTTCTGAAATCTTGCCTACTAAATTGTTAAAGAATTAATGTAATTGAATTTCAATAGAAACATGTGTTTTATTAAATAATCTATAATATTATTATCTACGACAATCAGTTTGTTTTATCGGCTTTTCATCAATATCCGTTAACTTTTACAATGGTATGTATAAGATAATATTTTTTCTAAAATTTTTAGCATTCCAACGGTATATTATACATTTATATGACTGTTCTTATGTTAAAAAAAAAATAAAAAAAAATACAATAAACAAATATTTTTGCAGTTTTCTCGTTTAGTTGGAAATCTAATTCAATCAATTTATATATTTACCTGATTTTTAGCAATACTAATAAGACGATATGGTTAATTTTTTCGAATCTATAAAATTAAAGGTACTTAGGGTAAGATAATTTAAAATATCGGCATTTAAGCCCTGTCAGACTATTTGAATCACAATGAAACCTAAATCATATTTGAGAAAACCGTGAATAGGTTCAAAATGCATGGTATAAAATGGCTCTTCTGGTAGGCTGATTTTTATGAAAAAGTTGCTGTAACATCTCGGCCGTATAATTGTCTTAAATATGAAATTTGAGTTTCATACGGCTTTTAGTTTTTGCGCTTGAATTACCACAAACACACACACACACACACGCACACGCACACGCACACACACACACACACACACACATACATACGCACACGCAGACCTTTTTGCAGGACTTGGTCATTTGAACTCAGGGGACCCTACAACGTGTATTCTCTTACTATATGTTTCATACATAGGTAAATAAAAGTAAAAACGGATTATTTTTTATAAATTATCGTGATAAATAGATTATAAATTAATCATAAATATTCTATTTCAAATTTATACTTGTATTTTGCTGTCCTAGTAAAGATTACAGCACTAGTTACGATTCCATCAGTAACTGAAATTAAGTAGTAATTACAGTCATCGTTCAATTAGCAATTACTGTTCCGGTCCTAGTTACAGTCATTGTATATGATTAATATATTCTACAGCTGCTATATTTAGTCACGGAAACACTAATAAACCAACCAAGGTAAATATTTTTAATTTCTTATCTCAGACAATTTACTTGGTTTATGATGTAATTTACTATACATTTTCTTATATAGGTTTTCTTCTGTAATTATCTTCAAACCGTATACTGATGTACACGTACATGTGTATGTACACTGGACGTGTGAAAACTACTGTATCTATGGTCAAGAGTTCTCAGATAAAAAATTATGGAAACCCGAAAGTCAACCTATTATCCCTACATTAATAACCCTCGTATTTATTATTTTAGTAATTTTTACATTAATTTTTTATTTAGTTTGCTGTTGAACTTCTGATTAATCTCATTCCATCAAAAATCCTTTTCCATATTTTTAAAAATGTACTGTTGCCGTTTTCGATGAACATTCGCCCTCCTAAATTCTAAATAGCTTAACGTAAAAATCGATTAATGTGTATTTATAATTTAGATGAGGTAACAACACGAAGTCAAATCATGTTTAATTCTTACTTATTAATTACTTGGAAAATAATTATTACAATAAATATTCAGATCTTGAACGACAGACTTTTCTCTGTTATTTTATGGAGGATCCTTGTTTTGTTTTTTTCTATTCCCATCCCTCGGAAAATTTCTCAGGGTTAGAAAAAAATAGGAAAACATCTTAAATTTGAAACGTAATAAATTTCGCCTTTGGTGCTTGAGGTAAATTAAATATAATTCGCTAAAAATTTCGATTATGTCTTAGTCACTAGATATCCTATTTTTGTAAGATTATCAATATGAATCTCTCAACACCCGGAATCAAACTTTTATAAATCTCCTCACTGTATCTTTAATAAAGGATAATGAGATTTAATCAAATCGTTAAAGACGAAATTTTGGCGACTTAACTAATATTTTTTCTTATAAATTCGTTGCTATAGAATTTTGGTTTGTTATTTTCAATAGTAAACCTTTGTAATCGAAAAAAAAAATTGAGGGCTTATGTTTCAAGATACGTAGAAAATCCGAATAACGAATAAAAAATCTTTTTTCCAGACGTCCGCCGAAACTACTGGACCAATTTTTTGAAATTCACCACAAAAATACGAGGCAATGCAACGATGATCTTAACACCTAAACTTTGATATCAGCTGGTTATTTTTAAAATGGCTAAAATTCAATAACTCAGTTTTTTTGAAAGTAGAGAAAAATGTATTAGTGTTTTTTTAAACAAAAAACACGAATAATAATTTTTAAAAATATATTGAAATTTATTCATAAATACGCCCATAACTTAGTTATTTTTAAAGATAGAGAAAAAAATGTAGAGAGTTTTGAATCAGAAAAGCGCGAAAAAACAAAATATAAAAAAAATAAAATAATTCAAATCTCACCTATATACATACGCTTGTGGCACCGTTATTTCCGAAGGTAGAACAAAAATCTGGTGCGGGCCACACACGACTTTCACTTACCTCCATTTTTAAAATCAATGAAAGAATTTTCAAAAACAGTTAGAGATAAAAATACGTGAAACTATTAAGGAATTAATTAAATTTAATTTATATAGAAACATGTGTTTTATTAGAAAATCTATTATATTATTATCTGAAATAATCAGTTATTTTTATGTTCATTTCATCACACTCTATTAACTTTTAAAAGCTTGTGTATGAAATGATATTTTTTTCTAAAATCTTTAGTTTTCCAACGGTATATCATATATGTATATTACTGCTCTTATGTTCAAAAACGAAAAATTGCATTAAAAAAATATTTTTTTCTGTTTTCTCCTTTAGTTTAGTATCGAATTTATTCAATTTATATATTTACCTGTTTTTCATCAGCGTTAACAAGATAATATACTTATTTTTATTGAATCTACAAAATTAAAGGTACTTTAGGGGAAGAAAATATAAAATATCGGCATTTAAGCCCTGTCAGACCATTTTAATCAGAATGAAACCTACATGATATTAAAGCCCATTAAATTTTACAACGATATAGCGAGTTTAATCAAAATCGTCGGAACCGTTTTCGAGAAAATCGAAAAAAGGTGCAAAATGCATGGTATAAAGTGCCTCTTCTGGTAAGCTCATTTTGATGAAAAAAGTTTTGTCACGTTTTGGGCGTATAGTTGTCTTAAATATGAAATTTCAGTTTCATAGGACTAACCGTTTCCGCCCGGGAGTTACCACACACACACACACACACACACACTCACACACACACACACAGACCTTTTTGCGGGACTTGGTTATTTGGACTCAGGGGACCCTATAACGTGTATTTCCGTTGAAAACTGGAATTCGAAAATTTTCACGATTGCAAAACTTCCCCTTACTATATATAGTAAGTGAAAGTAAAAATGGTTTGGTTTTTTTTTTTTTTGCCGAAAAAACGTGAATAATTGTTTAAAAGAGAAAACAAAAGAAAAAAAAATTAAAATTTCACCGATAAAATAGGCCTATAACTGGGCTATTTTTGAAGACGGAAAAAAATATGTTTTAACAGTTTTAGAATCGATAAAGCACGATAAACAGGGAATAAAAAACGTTGATCAATATATTCAAACCACAAATTATAATAATATAATTCCAGCAAAAATCGGTTATTATTGAAGATAGAGAAAAGCCGAAAATATTAGCAGCTATAAACAGTTGCATCCTAATATAATAATTATTTTGAAATAATAAACCATTGTGTGATAATTTTCACCGTTTTATTATTACATTTACTAACTTATATATACATAATTAATATGAAATTCTCTCCTTTCATTATTGCTACACAGAAAAAATATTTAGCTGGATGTCTTACCTCCTGCGGTGTCGACGGTATAATTGTCTGGAGTCCGTGGCGGGACACTTCTGTGGTTCACTGTGCTATCATCTCCCACTACTTTAGCCTACGTACAAGTTACTGTACGCAGTCTCAACTTCTCTGTCTTTTTTTATGAATGTTCATTTTGAAATAATTGTCTTCTTTTGGTTGAGAACAAATTTATTATGAATAAAACATTACAATTTTGAGACTGTTTACTCCATAGTTAGAAATCTTATGGGCAATAATTACTAAGTAAAATAAATATTACAAGTCATATGTTTATCGTTGGATTGCGAGCAAGAAAAACACCGTAATCCTTATTTTTTAGAAAGATTCTGTATGTTTTTAAAAAGTTCTTATTTCAAAATTATAATGCAACTAGATGTTATTAAGTTCAGTAGCATCGAAGTGACCACCAGTTAAACAATATATATCTATATATATTCTTTAATAGCTATTAAGAATGTGTATTTGCAGATAATACATTTTTACTTTCACTTATTCATTTATGAAATATACAGTAAGTAAAAGTATTGCCAGCGTGATATTTTTTAATTTCAGTTTTCACCGGAAATAAACGTCTTAGGGTCTTCTGTATCCAAATGACTAAGTCCCGTAAAAGGTGTGGGTGTAGTAGCCTAGCCTAAATAAGATAATTTATATTAAAATAAAATTTCATATTTTTGGAGCATATATGCTTGAGATGTTTGTTGGAAAAAATTGGCGAACCAGAAGAGCCACTTTAGGCCATGCATATTGAACCTTTTTTTACGATTTTCTCAAAAAAAGCTTAGACTCGCTTTATCAATGTAAGGTTTAATAGGCTTTAATATCTCTTAGGTTTCATTCAGATTAAAACAGTCTGACAGAGCTTAAATTCCAATATTTCATATTTTCTTCCTTCAAAGTAACCTTAATTTTGTATAATCAAAAAACTGAACCATTTCATCCAGTTAGGATTGACAAAAAACATCTAAATATGCAAGATAAACGAAATTGATGAAAAACTTAAGGTGAAAAGAGAAAAAATATTATTTAGGTAAACTTTTTATTATATACTCTCGGAAAGCTTGAGATTTTAGAAAAATTGCTATCTTATATGATAAGTTGTATAAACTGATGGATGGTGATGAAAAGCAGATAAACTTAAGCGATTGTAGTTTATAATAATTTCTATTGTTATATTATTTAATATCAACATATGATTTCATAGAAACTCGATGTAATACTTTAAGCTTCTTTTCAACTCAAGCATTATTTTAAGTGTCTAAAATTGGTTTAAGCAACGGAAGTAGATGAAAGTCGTGTTTGCATATATATTTATTGTATAGTTTAACAATTGTAAATTTATTCAAAAGATAGAATAAAAGACGTTATTTAAAATTAATTAATTTATTGAAACATAATATTAATATTAAAGCCGGATGAATAAAACTAGGTATTGATATGCACAATAATTTGATTAAATCCATATAAATACTATTGTGATGTTGTTAAATTTGAATAATTGTTATTATCTATAACAATATGAATTTATAATTACTGAATTATATATTATAATATAACTGAATATTATCTGAACATAAAAATATACTTAAATGAAAAGGTTAAAAAAAAAAATATTCGATCAGGAGGTATCTTATAATATAAATTTAAAAAAGCTTTAAGCAAGTAGTTTTATTTATTTATATATATATATATTATATATATATATATAATATATATATATATATATTGTAATGTATTGAGGATACTGAGGGGAGTTCATTATTAAATAATTTTAATATTAAACAATTAATGATAACGAACCTATGTCGGCAAAACATCAAAAGGTGTTTACCTAGCCCCTTAGATTTCCCATCGGTATGGGCCCCCAGCGGTACCAGAAACCTCTGGTAGTTCCCCCCCAGCGGCGGACAACAAGAATATTAAGATGGGTGGAAAGATAAGAATATTAGCACAAAGGCTATACCGCCAACCGGGGCACTTCCCACATCGGCCCACCCGAGGTGACGAGAATGAGAGAGAAGAACCGAAGAGTTAGTCAAGTTTTATTCTCATGAAGAGTGAGTCGGGTCCCACCTACAAGTGGAGGTGGCCGTCGGGGTTCTGAGAGCAGCTGGAGGATGAAGCAGAGAATGGACGTCTTAATATGATTTCACCTTCGCCAGCCGACAGTGTTTTAAAGGTATCTCGTTATTTGTAATATTGTATGGCAAAGGTAGTAGTGAAAATATCCCTCAGTATTCTCAGTCAGTGTTCTAGACAATGTGTTAATATAATGGATATGTGTAAATTAATAATTATAGTAATGTATTAATTGAATCTTGTTTACTTTAATCTTACCCTGCATGCCACCTATTGGATTGGTAAACACGTTACCTTTGGAAAGGGGATCCAATGGTATTATTAAATATAGTTTATATATTGACTAAATATAGTTAGTAAGCTAGTTTTTGAAGCTACCGCTGCCTTAGAAAAGCAGCCGGTTAAAAACATAGCAATATATATATAATATATATATATATATATATATATATATATATATATATATATATATATATATATATATATATATTTATTCTAATTTTCAACTTTATTATTGAACACATCTAGTAAACATGAGATGATATGGGATTTTATTAACAAAGAAATTGGCAATACAAATTATTTAAAATTATATATATATATATATATATATTATATTCTAATTTTTCTAATTCAACTTTATTATTGAACACATCTAGTAAACATGAGATGATATGGGATTTTATTAACAAAGAAATTGGCAATACAAATTATTTAAAATTATATATATATATATATATATATATATATATATATATATATTATTATATATATTTATATATTTTTATTCTAATTTTCAACTTTATTATTGAACACATCTAGTAAACAAGAGATGATATGGGATTTTATTAACAAAGAAATTGGCAATACAAATTATTTAAAATTATATATATATATATATATATATATATTTATATATTTTTATTCTAATTTTCAACTTTATTATTGAACACATCTAGTAAACAAGAGATGATATGGGATTTTATTAACAAAGAAATTGGCAATACAAATTATTTAAAATTATATATATATATATATATATATATATATATATATATATATATATATTTATATATTTTTATTCTAATTTTCAACTTTATTATTGAACACATCTAGTAAACATGAGATGATATGGGATTTTATTAACAAAGAAATTGGCATTACAAATTATTTAAAATTATATATATATATGTAAAATACAAATTAACAAAAGTACATCGTATACAAATCACAGTTTCAATATAATATACAATATTACATTTATAAAAATTTAGTTACGAAAATATGTGGATTTAATTAGTTCACCGTTGAGAATTACTAAAACAATTTAATCCGGGTGGCGGTCGGTGAATGAAACAATTGAGTAGTTTCAAAAGTTTATTTTTTGCCAACGTTTCGACCCTCATTGTGGGTCATCATCAGGGCTAAAAAGATACATTTAAAATAAGATAAAATATACTATTTTAAAAACTATTGAGCTAGGAGAATGTCAATATTATAACATAATAATGAGAGGGCTATACAGAGCAGATAATGACTAAAATCTTTAGTCATTATCTGCTCTGTATAGCCCTGTCGTTATTATACCTTTGTCATTGTAATTTAATTAATTGATTTCTTTACACATCTAGTTCCTTTTATGTTATATTGTAATATTGACATTCTCTAGAGCAATAGTTTTTAAAATAGTATATTTAATCTTATTTTAAATGTATCTTTTTAGCCCTGATGATGACCCACAATGGAGGTCGAAACGTTGGCAAAAAATAAACTTTTGAAATTACTCAATTGTTTCATTCACCGCCACCCGGACTAATTCCTTTTAGTACGAAAATATGGTTTATTAATCTATAATTATGTAAACTTTTATTTATTTAAATGTGGTCTTTGCTACGCTTACAAACTCTATTCATAATTATCTTTGTAACTGAGACTTTTCCAAAATTTGTTTCGTTCCTCAAGCAATTTGTCTTTTAATATAAAGCCACTGTTGCTTATGTGCATATAATTATGTCTTCCTTCGGACCACTTTTTCCAATCACATTGATTTGTGGGTGAAATAGCTTTTCTGAAAATAAAATTATAAGTATTTTCTTCAATACAGTAAATAATAATATATTTATAACATGTATTTATTGGGTTGTAAATAAGTTGTAGAGTTTTTTAAAGGTGGTTTCAGTAAAAGATTCAGATTCTTCTAAATATTTTCAATTAATTATAAATATTTTTATAATTTTGTTCTGAACAGCGCAAACCACTTAGGGATAGTGCTTTCTCCTAAGGTATCATTGTCACAGGCACAGCAAGTTTTGTTAACCACACCATCTGTGCAGCTGATTTTCTTCTTCGGAAATAAAAGATCATTAAATGAACATTAATTGAGCAAGCAAAATACCACTTAAAGATAAGGAATCTCGGTTGAAACTGATGCATAAAATCACCTTAACTAATCCTTTTTTAGAATATTTAAACATTATTAACCAAGTAAACATGATTTTATAAACACGGAGAGAATTAAATTGAAATATTGAAAAACGCTAAGAATTTATTTTACATTTAATATTTCTGAATAATGAAGAGTATTTAGAGACGTGGTCGGAAGGGTCCACGGGAGCGGCGTGGTCTAGTGGATAGAGCGCTAGTCTGCTGTGCTGCGGGTCCTGGGTTCGAATCCCGGCTGTGGCGGAATATTATTTATTCTGTTATTCAGTCGGGGGGCGACCCTAGGGTATGGAGACCCTCCTGGGGCAGACCCAGCCTCAACAAAGTGGGTACCCTAATTAAGCGGGGAAAAATGGCGGCTGAGCACGATTAAGGCCTAATCACCTCATTGTACTGTCGTTGACCTTGAAACAGTACGAATCTCTATTTGTACTGAGCCCAAGACCCTTCATGGGTTGTAGTGGTACAGGTTTATTTAGAGAAGTAAGTTTACGTTTTTTTTTTAAATACCTCCTTTATTTTAACTAAAATACATAATTTTTTTTCCAGTGCAAGTAGAAGTCTCAATCCTACCAAGGCAAACCCGTGTGTGGGAAAAAGTTTAACTGAGACGATTCAATAGAAGCACAATATTACCGTACATTAAGAAACAGGGAATGACTGAAGAAATAAACTAAAATCAGTAAAGAATAAACATATGTATTTATTTTATATCGTATATGTATGTATATATACATATTTTTTTTTTTATTTATTGAAATTTACAACTGTATTAGTAAATACATCAAGTAAATTGGCTCATAATATAGATAATATACATGAAGAGAATATGCCCATTGGCAACAATCCACCTAGGTAATCTACACTACTCGAGGCCATCTTCTTTTCAGACGCCTCGGAGGATTTTCAGGAATGGTAGAGGAAGCAAGGATTGAAACTAGTGGATTAATGTGGGAGTGGAGATTGTCATGGAAGGAATGATACCTCGTACGGGCCAAATCAGCAACATATGGAACATTAAAGTCTTTATGGATGAGTTTGTTGGTGACAAAGTAAAGAGCATTGAGGATTTTTCGAAGGATTTTGTATTGTAGGGATTGAATTAAGCTCTACTCCGTAAGTCCAGATTGGTCTTATAATAGTCATGTAGATGAGCCTTTTGTAGTTCAGAGGAAGATTTGATCGTTTGTCTAGTAAGTGTTGAAGTAGCCTAAAGCGGCGAGCAGTTTCTTGTCGTTTTAGTCGTGTATGTGGATTCCAAGTTAGGCGTTTGTCAAGAAGAAGCCCTAGGTATCGGATCTGTTCAACAGGAACTAGTTGAGTGTTATTAAAGGACGCTGTAGGACAGGATGTCGTAGGTTTACGACGAAGAGTAAAGGTAATTTGATGGAATTTATTGGATTTGATTTTGATTCTTTAATTCTGACACCATACTTCAAGGTCTCTGATGTGGGATTGAAGAGTTTGAGAGGCAATAGTAGGATCATTATTGACTGATAACACACAAGTTTCATCAGCATAGGTAGAAAGGAAGATGTTAGGATGGGTTGGGATATCAGCTGTATAAACTGTGTAAAGAAGGGGTCCTAGGATACTGCCTTGAGGAACTCCAGCAGACTGAGTAAATAGGGATGAATAGGAACTATTGTGGTTTATTTTGAAGGATGTTACAGAGAGGTAGGACTGGATGATGAGGTAGTATGTAGGAGGGAGGAATTTGCGGAGTTTGTAAAACAGCCCTGGGTGCCAGACTATATACATATATACACGATATTTATACTTTAATTGAGGGACATAAATAAAGACTTATAACCATTAAAATAATTTTAATAGTTTAACACTGTTGTAAATAACTAGAAACCTCTACTAACAAGGAGAGGATTCCATTGGTCCATGGATTTATGAATGAGGATGACATTTTTTTTTTTAGGTAAAACTAGACATTAAACCACGAAGCTCTGCAAAATATTAGGTGCCAACGCTCTTCAGGAGTCGCATGAATAAATCGGAAAGTATCTATTTTATTTCTGTGGCGGTCGTGAATAAGTGGTTAAGTCAAAATCTTTCATTTTGACAGGGGAGCGATTTAATGTTTTACGAAATAGAGTAATTAACATATATGAACATACAGCTTTATTTCCACCTGAAATTTCTTCCACCAAGAACCAATTTAACACGACGTGGAGACGGTCTGAAGGAGCGATACGTGGAGTTAACTCATTTTTGATATAAGTCGAGATATCTAGTTTTTCACGACCGCCACAGATCTGGTTCTGGTGAAGATAGAAAATAACTTTTGTGTCAAATTTACCTTTTTTTTCAAAGTGTAATAATAAAAATTAAAAAAATGCTCCAATAAAGTATTTAAGTTTTATGCTTGGCAATAACCCTAAAAATATAAATTATCTCGTCAAAACAGTACTTTTAATAAGATTTCTTAAAAACTGTGCCCAGATTGATACCTTTTTATTAGTAAGGAACAAAGTTTTTAAGAAACCTTATTAAACGTACTGATTTGGTGAGATTATTTATATTTTTAGGGTTATTACCACACCTAAAACTTAAATATTTTAATGGCTTATTTTTTAAATGATTTCGCTTTTAAAAAGAGTAATTTTTGATACCAAAGTGATTTTTCTACCTTCACTATTAACACGTTCACGCCGGGGCGAATATCTACGTTTTTCCCGTGAGGCGGGACTGTAGCAAGTTCCAACGTGTTTAATGTGATAAATTTATGACATACACATATGACTTGAAGTAGTAATTATGGAAATACTTAATAAAGATTCTTATTTATTATTAAAAATAATTCCAATATTATTATTTATTATTTAAAATAATTCTTATATTATTATTGGGTTGTGTCACATGAAATACATAAAGGATTTTGCAGGTCTCTGTTGTTTTCTTCCGAATGTTTACCTATTTAAAGTAAACAGTTACTAATCCTCTACCTTTGTATTATAAACATTAGCTTCCCAATCAATTACCCACTTTTTAGTATACCTCCAAATATGAACATGGAAACACGCCATTTTTAGTAATATTTTTGTACGAGTTTAAACTCGGCCATTCAGCAGCTGAGGTCGCTAGAAATATTTGCAAGGCGTTTGGGGAAGGGAGTGTTAATGAACGGACCATTCGCCGTTGGTTTGCTAAGTTTTCAGCTGGGGATACCTACTTGGAAAACTTGCCCCGAGGAAGACCCTGTCCGTAATAGACAACGATGTCCTCAAACATACAGTAGAAGGAAACCCCTACCAAACAGTTAAAGGACTCTCAGCACAACTAAATACAAGTGCATCTACCGTTTCCAGACATTTAAAGTGTATTGGGAAAGTAAAAAAGCTCAATACATGGGTACCTCATGATCTCACTGAGTGGCAGCAAGACCCCTCATGTTTCAAAACATATCGTGCAAAAATTGAAAGAACTGGGCTACGAAGTTCTTCCACACCCATCATATTCTCCCAACTTGTCTCCAACAGATTACCACCTCTTCAGGAATTTAGACAACTTCGTCAAAGAAAAACTTTTTGAAAATGATGATCAAGTGAAAAGTGCGTTTTCATATTTTGTTTCACTTCAAAACTCAGAGTTTTTCAGTTCGGGGATAAAAAAGTTGGTGTCACGTTGGGAAAAATGTGTAGAAAAAGAAGGTAAAATCTTCGAATAAAATTATTTTGTTTTCATATCGTATTTTTAATAAAAATCCTTTACCTTGAAAACGGACATTTCATGTGACACAACCCGATATTTATTATAAAAATAATTCTTATATTATTATTAAAAATAATTCTTATATTATTATTTATTTTTAAAAATAATTTTTATATTATATTCTTATTTATGGGGATAAAAGTATGAAATGAAATCACGCACAGCTAAATAAAATTCTTTAAGAAGAGTAATCCAATAAAATTAACCAATTAGAACTCCCTTAAGGGATTCTATGTTGAAAGTTATAAAATATTTAATAAATAAAACATTATGCTTGTTAATTCCTACAACATTTAATGTTTAGAAAAAATTAAAATAAACTTATTTTCTAAAAACAAGTGACTCACCTGTGATGCACGTCGCCCCACGTCATAGTTAGCGTGACCCAGCGGTGGGTCACCCCGCCCACGGTACAGACAACTATGACCCACCGGTGGGTCACCACGGCGTGAACGTGTTAAATAAAATGTGTTTTTATCGTGAAAACTTTCCGATTTTTTACGTGAGTTCTTGGGAAAGTTGGCCCCTAATGTTTTACAGAGTATAATGTTTTAATGTATAGTTTTGCCTAAAAAAAATTCATCAAAATCGGTGAGACACATTTGGGACCCTCACCTTGTAGATGTTATAATTAATTCTAAAGCATAGTAAAAAAGCTGATTTACCCAAATTTGGTGAAATCTCCCCATATTTTAACCATTTTCTTCGAAAATTCTTCTTGTTTTTCTGTGAGACTATACGACAGGTATCCGCAATTCCAAATATAAAACATTTCGTCACCATGAGCAGCACCTGAAAAGAAAATTATCATCACAAATACCTTTCATTTCGCATTATCTAGAGCTGGAAATAAATTACATTACATTGTACAGAGAATTAGTACTGACTGCAAAACCAATCTTTTAATATAATGAGTTTTCGAAAATTTATTGATTTAGTTTTCTTGAAATGTTAATCCACTGAACGCCTTTATTAGTTTCTCAGAACCTAGTTCTTTTATAAATTTCAATGATGGATAATACTAAATGAATTTATGAAAAAAAGAAAATCCTAAATTGTTTTAATTATTTTCTTAGTAGTAATTTAACTACCTGACACTTTTCATCTGTTAAATAATACCGATTCTGGCTTCCTAGCATTTATAGAAGTTAATATATAAACGTTTAGAAAACAACCCAGGGTCTTAAAAACATATTTTAGGCAAGAAAAAAAACAAAAAAACTTCAAGATGACACCACAAAGTTTAGTAAATGTTTTATAAAGTATAATCAACATTGTTATAGAATAATATTGAAGTAAAAAAAAAATTGTTTTTTATAATAATTATTTTTACTTTTAATTACCTGTATATGGAATATATAGTTTGTTTGTTTATTTATTTAACGTCACTTTATGCTACTATGGCTAATCGGACGATGCTACAGTGAGAGTCCTAAATTTTGCCTATCCAGGTTTTATTAGGATAGGGATCTTCAACGAGTACCAGAAATCGCACAGGCTCGGGACCACCTTTTAACGTCCCCTCCGAAGGACGGCGTAACTAAGGATTTTTTACTCCCATTAAAAAATCCTAGGACCACCTGCGGGTTCGAACCCGTGACCTTTAGCATGGAAGGCTGTTACGCTAGCCACCCAGCTACAAGTGATCCCTAGAATATATAGTAAGGAAATGTATTGCGATCGTGAACATTTTCGAATTCCAGTTTTCAACGAAAATATGAGTCCAAATGAGCAAGTGCCGAAAAAAGGTCTGTGTTTCTGTGTGTCAGGGTCCGTGTGTGTGTGTGTTTGTGTGTGGTAAGTCCAGCGCAAAAACTAAAAGTTCTATGAAACTGAAATTTCATATTTAAGACAACTATACGCCCGATATGTTACAGCAATTTTTTCACCAAAATCAGCTGAGCAGAAGAGCTAATTTATACCATACATTTTGCACCTATTTACGTTTTTCTCAATAACGGCTCTAACGATTTTGATTAAATTCGCTATATCAATGTAAAATTGGATGGGCTTTAATATCGTGTAGGTTTCATTCTGATTTAAATAGTCTGACAGCGCTTAAATGCTAATATTTTAAATTTTCTTACTCTAAAGTACCTTTCAGTTTGTAGATTCTATAAAAATAACCATATTATCTTGTTGCCATTGATGAAAGATAGATAAATATATAAGTTAAACAAATTCGATGTCCAACTAAAGGAGGAAACCGAAAAAATATTTTTTTAATTTAATTGTTTGTGTTTGAACATAAGAACAGTAATATACATGTATAATATACCGTTGGAAAGCTAAAATATTTAGAAAAGATATTATCTTATACACAAGCTTGTAAAGGTTGATTAAGAGGATAATATATGCCGATATTTTCTTCCTCTAAACTACCTTTAATTTTGTACATTCTAAAATATTAACCATACCATCTTAATGACATTGAGGAAGGACGGCTAAATATATAATTTGGACTAATTTAATGACCGACCAAAGGATAAAAGAGCAAAACTATTTTTTTACGTAATTTTTGTTTATTTTTTATAAGACGTATAATATACCATTGGAAAGATGGAGATTTTAGAAAAAATATTATGCGATACACAAAGTTGTAAAAGATAATATAAAGTGACAAATGGGGTATAAAATTTATTAGTGATTAACAATTAAATATAGTTATAATATTTAATTTAAATCATATGTTTCCAACCAAAATGAATACACGTTTCATTAAGATCTACTTTAAATATTTTTCTATTCTATATTTAATAGTTTTTAAATTGATTTTAACAGTCGAGGTAAGTGAAAGTCGTGTGTTGCTCGCACCAGATTTTTTTATTTTATCTTCAAATAATTATTTGCACCTGTTCATAACACAAGGACAATAAAAAAATACGCGAAAGCAATGCGAAACGGTAACATGTAATGAATGTGGAAGGATTAGTAACCAGCAGACATGATCAACCTTCAATTATTTCAGGATATCTCTCATCCAGCACTTTTTTAATCTCCTTCTCAGAATTAAGTGCATGTTGGTTGTTGTAATATCACTTATAGTCTGTTTATATGTCCGCGTGAGTTATTATGGAAGCGATGACAAGGAGTCCTTATGTAGTTTTCATTATGTAGTAAGTGTATATCAGTATGTAGGAGTTTGCTAGTAATGTACCAACGTGCATTTGTTGGTATAATAAAATTGGAGCTTTTGTAAGTGAATCTTTTTTACTATCCCATATATGTGTGAGTAATATGTGCATATGGGTTTGAGTAAGTATATGTATATTGTTTCATTTTTAAAGGTTTGGAAAAAGTGAATGAACTTCATTCATTTGTTCATTTATATAAATTAATTTCGGACGTTTCTACAGTGGGAGACCGAAAGTTTGCCTATCCAGGTTTATTTAGGATAGGAATCTTTAACAAGTAAGTACCTGCCATCGCATAGGCTGAGGATCACCATTTATGTGTATTTTTCGAAAGACGGAAGAACCAAGGATTTTTTACTTCCATCATCTGCCAGGTTCGAACGCACGATATTGGGCATTGGAGGCTGTTACAGTAGCTATTAGTTATTGCAGTAGCTATTACACCACAGGTGTCTCCGAATATAGTCGTTTGATGAGGGTCTTTGGTTTCATTTAATCATTACGGGTTCCACGTCTTTCTTCTGGCGAAGTTTAGTACAAGTTAAAGTACGATGTTCATAAGGGAAATTCGGTAGTTTTGTATGTATATTGTAGGGCAGGAATATCTTCGAAGGCTAAATTTTATGTTTTTCGATTTGTAAAAGATTAAGTTGAATTTTTAATAACTTGTACCTGTTAATATGGTTGGTGCTAGTGGTATAAAGATTTTAATTTAATTCAGATTTAATCAATCATATTTTTTTATGTACTGTTGGTCAAACGTTTAAGACCACCTACTATGGTTTACATCAATAAATAACTTTACATCAACAAACATATAGGTATCTTATTATTATTTGTACTTATAAACAAATTTGCTAATCAGGTGTCAGAAACGTTTATAACTGCCTTAAATGACAAGAAATAATTTGATTAAATATAAAACCTGTACCACTTTCCCCAATTTGGGGATCCAATTTAAAGAGTCTGGGTTTGCCCCAGGAGGTCTTCATACCCTAGGGTCGCCCCCCTCCTGAATTAACAGAATAAATAATATTCTGTCTTAGCCGAGACTCGAAACAAGGACCTGGAGAACAGTATTCTAGGGCTCTATCCACTAGACCACGCCGCTTCATATTAAATCTAATTATTACTGAGAATCCTAATCATAAGTAATTTTAAAAATACAAACGCTTACCAAATGCTAGAGTACTATTAGATGGTCCTAAACTCGGTCCTCCTAAATAGTCGAAGTAATAGAAGTAGACGTTCCCTGGGTGTTTGTCCGCAGCTTCCATTACACCCGCCGTCAGCCACGAATCTGAGTACATCTGCAAATCAATAGTTCGTTATTATAATTATCTTTCAATAATGCAAGCTATTCAATTGTCTATCGTACATTTGTAACGTTCTCCCAATCAGAATCGGTGATGGCTCCGTCGCCGAAATAGAATTTCTTGATCCTCTTTGTCAGTTGCTTGGGGTCGGAAGCACTGTATAAGTAATCCAAAGACAAAGGAGCTATATTCTCGAAATTTTCGTTGTACCGTTTGAAATCCATTTTTAGTTTCAGGAAATCTAAAATAAGATATTGAACATTTATAGAAAGTATCATTAAGGGACTCAAAAGTCCTACAACAATCAACCCACGTTTAGTCCTTACGAATCCTTCTGCAGAGTTGAGCCCGATGAGGAGCGGCACCGGAGCATGTGTCCACTTGCTGATTGGTCCAGTGAGGAAGGCTTCCGGTCCAGCTGGCTCCAGGGTTGGCTGGAACACTATGTACGGGTCTACTTGCCACTCCTGTAAAGAAGGGATAGCCTAATTACTAGGAAAAACGTTGCTGGTAAGTAAAATAATTATATAAGGTTAATGGTAATATCGTAGTAGCCTATGTTACATTTTTTTTATTTTATTTTTTATTTATTTAAAGAAATTTACAACTGTATTAAATAAATACAACAAGTAAATAGGCTTTATATATGCTTAGTACACATGGTAGTCCTGAGAAGAAACTACTCATTGGTAGCACTCCAATGTCTTATGTTAGAAGGTCTCTTGGCCATCTTCTTTTAAGGCGCCTCGGTGGGTTGTCGGGAATAGATATGGAGGAGAGGTCACGGATAAGTGGGTTTGAGTGGGCAGGGAGTTTGGAATGAAAAGAGGTATATCTGTAACGGGCCAAGTCTTCAACTAATGGAATATTTAGGTCTTTATGGATGATTTTATTAGTAACAAAGTAAGGAGCATTGAGGATTTTACGAAGGATTTTGGACTGCAAGGATTGGATGCGAGAGGTATTCGATGGTTTAGTAGACCCCCATAGCTCAATGCCATAGGTCCAAATAGGCCTAATAATTGTGATATAAATGAGTTTTTTGTAGTAACTAGGAAGTTTTGAGCGTTTGTCAAGTAAGTGTTGTAGTAATCTGTATCTACGAGCAGTTTCCTGTCGTTTCAGTCTAGTATGAGGATTCCATGTTAGGAGTTTGTCGAGGTGGAGTCCTAAGTACCGAATCTGTTCAACAGGAGTAAGTAGGATATTGTTAAAGGATACGGTGGGGCAGGAAGTCATAGGCTTACGACGTAGAGTGAAGGTGATTTGATGGGATTTATTAGGATTTATTTTGATTCTCCAATTTTGACACCATTCTTCAATGGCTGATAATGTTACATTTAGAACAGTAGGAAAAATCAGAAAACAAAAACCTACACAATAAAAAAGAAGAATTTAAGTAAAAACAAAACAATTAAAGTAAAAAATAAAACAATTAAAGTAAAAACAAAATAAATTATAGTAAAAAAACAAAACGAAGTGAAAACAAAGCAATGCAAAATAACAATATTTTGGTTATATGCTAATATATCGAACAAATATTTTTTCTTTTTTACATTACTTATGCCTTTTGTACATTTATGTATGTGACATTTTAGTGTGTTCTTGTCGTAATCACCTATTTTTTGATCGATTGGGTCGTCACTAGTAGAAGTAAGAGATACAAAATATTTTGCCTGCGAGTAGGTATAGGTTTTAATCGACGGGAGTTTTAAATACGTCACATGGTTGTGATTCGCGTGTAACGAGCATAATTATTTACGATTCGGATGCATGTATTGTCCTAATTGTAAGTAATGCACGCCATAGGAATGAGAGGTTTTGACTAATATATTTTTTAATAGGCTTATAATGTTTCCGATTTGCAATAGAACTCTTTTATGCGACCCAGATGTTATAATTAGTCTAAATTTCCAAAAAAATTTTTGATTTTTTTCCTCCGTTTCCAGTACAAAGTAGTTAATATGTTAGTCGATTATGCCGTTCTATGAGAGACCGTAGTTCAGCTAATTTTTTTCTTTATCTATTTTTTTTTCAAATTAATGATTGTCTTTATTTGGTGGATTAAAGATACAAATTACAGGTCTTCAGAAAACATTAAAAATTATTAAAAATTGTTTACCTGTAAAATACTGCTTTCCATATTAAGCTCTCTTACTAGCCATTTACCATTACCAGAGAACGAGTTTAAGCAGAGAAATATTTTAAATCTCTGATATTACAACCAAAACAGAGATACTCACGATATAATGTACAAGCTGCTTGATGATATCCGAAGGGTCCTTCGCAGCTAGACATTCAACCGCTCCCTCAGTGTCTTCCTGAGGACAAGAAAACAGGCTGGCCAACCTCTTTGCCCTGGACTTGGCAAGACCCGGAGGCCGTACAGCCCACACGTTGTAGCTGCTCCCGCTCTGAGCTATAGCTCCGCTGAATAATCCTATGCAATACACTTAATCAGAGGTTTAAGTAAACACCCATTTAGAAGACTTTAATATTTAATTTTTATTCTGGTAATTTCAATCTCTATCTTCTGCACGCATAATTGACTTGGAAAATGCTTAAACATTAACCTTTTTTTTTGCAGTCATAAATAAATCAGAATAATAAAAAATTTTTATGTCACAAACAAAACCTTATACTATGATTTGAAAATACTATTTGTACTTGACTTAATACTATATTTCCAACTCTCAATCTTACACTAATAGCTTAGCCCCCTTCCCAATCCCTTGGCACAAACCTATCAAGCTCCAACCATCCCATCCTCGTAGGTTGAAGCGGAAGTGGCCAAGAAATCATTTATAACCATGCAAAAGGAGCTATATAACTCAACTCTCAATAGCTCTAATTAATATAATCCATGATAGGAATACTCTAATGAGATTGTATCCCTTACCCCTACTGAGCGGAGACACGATGTGGTGAAAAACACTGGCAGCTCCTGCGCTCTCACCAACGAGAGTCACTCTTTTGGGGTCACCACCGAACCTGGCGATGTTCTTCTGAACCCACTTCAGTGCCATCAATTGGTCCTTCAACCCTTGGTTACCTGGCATCACTTTATCTTCAAAGCTGAGAAAACCTGTGAAATTAAAAATAAAAATATGATATATCAACAATCCACGCCTCCTCAAATTTCTAAAAACCAAAAATCCCCGTCTACCCACCGGACCACCTTTTTGGCATTAGTCGCCTATTATTTGCCACCGTAGTCATATGTGACCCACGTCATAAATCAAAGCTATACATCTACATCTATATTTTTAATATAATTGATTATATTAATCAAATTACCTGCAAAAAAATTAACTTCATAGTACTGCACAAATTGCTTAGCTAAATAGCGTCTTTCACTTTTTGCTCCATGATAATCATCATCATAAATCATCCTCGTTTAACTCCTCAAGTTAATGTAGTCTGAGTGCCTTTCTGTAGAGACTGGGCCAAACTCTTCTATCTTCAGTCAGTTCCTTTTTCCTCGTTCATTTTAGTCCTCCCCTCGTGAAGCTTTCCTTTACTCCATCTTCCCACGTGTATCGGGGCCTTTCTCTACATCATCGTCTCTTTTTATCAACCTTAGTATTGCATGTCACCTTGGATAGCCTATGGTTTTCTAATCTTGAGACATGTCCAAACCATCTTAGACATTGTTCTTATATAACTTTTTCATCAGGTCCAACGCCGAGAGTTGGGTCGCGTATTGCGGACTCGGTCTCTTCTGGTTTTTCCTTCGATCTTTCTGAGGAAACTCATTTCTGATGCTTTTATTTTTCTTCTTCGCTTGAAGGTTATTGACTGTAACTCCGGGGAGTAAGTCAATATGGGCAGAATGGTTGATTTGTATATCTTCAATTTGGTGTCCTTAGTGACTTATCTGTTATCCCGGAAGTTTATTTATCTATTTATCTCATTGCCACTGGGTCCACCTACATCCAGATATTTGAAGCACTTAAGATGTTCGGTGGCCTTATCCATCATAATTAAAATTGGGAAATAACGAAGTATTGAATATTACTTTGCAGTATTTTGTGTTTTTCGCCAATAAAATCATAAGGGATAGTGTTTTACATGCTTTGAGCTCAACAAGAGTAGGTGTAATAGTTTCCAAAATGAAGCAACTTTTAAAATAATTGAAAATTAAGTTTTGAGAAAAATATCGCCAAAATAGTGAACCGATGAGAAAAATTGTTATAATCGAACTTCCTACACTAGATCTACTTACTTTGGATTCAAGCACAGAACAACTTTTTATTTATTTTTAATAACATTGTTTGCTGTAAGTCTGCAATAATTCCAGATTCGGATTTAAAACTGATAGACGATAAAATTAAAACTATACTTCGTTATAACTAGATTTATTCGTTCTAATTGCATTACATGTGGTGTCCTTTAGCTAAGCTAACCTTAGTATATTCTCTTGACCATGACGAATAATTATAACTTTTATTCGAGCTAAAGACATGTTTTTACCCACCTGCGTATCTGCTCCGCTTTAGCTAATATTTAAAGCTCAGTATAATATACCTTTAGTGTTATACATACTGATAAAATTATCCCGCTTAATTTTATCAACATTTTTGACAGATATAAACTACTTTCCACAGAGAAGAATTTTATTGATTAATTTGAATATTATAAAAACTTACTATACTAACCTAATGGTCCCAACCGGTAGTTGATATCCACAATGACAATATCTTGGTCCATCAAGAATTCAGGGCCAGTGATAGTCTTGTCACCCTTATTCCAACCTCCTCCATGGATATGGAACATGACGGGTAGATTTCCTGTAATCTACAAACAACTAATTCTAACTAGCTTAAAAAGTGCATATTTAAACAGATAAAGTTGTTTGTAGTAAAAGATAATTAAATTCAAAAGCTTTTATGAAATGTATTATTGTTATTGAACGTTATTAAGATGTTGGTTGGACCCGATATAAAGATGAACGTACAAAAGGAGGATTTGTCTGTTTTGTTATCCATAGCTGAAACCTAAATATTCAAATAGGTCTGATGACGGTAATATAAATGATTTTTTGTCATAAATTGGATGTTTGGAGCATATTCCAAATAAGTGATATAATAATCAGCATCTATGAGCATTTTCTATTCTTGTATGAGCTATCAGAGTTATAAGCTTAGCAAGATGGAGTCCAAGGTATCAGATCTGATCAAAATGATTGGTAACATTAAAGGTTGTAGTAGGGCAGGGAGTTATGGGTTTAGGATGAAGAATAAAAGAGATGTAATGGTATTTATAAGGAATTATTTTAATGCTCCAGTTTTGTCACTATTCTTCAACAGTTTTGAATACTTGATTTAATACTAAAAAACGGATTCTTAAAAATGTAGGTACCATTCTAAATGTTTGTAATCTTTAATTGTTATGGCCAAATTGTTATTTGCCATCTGATTAAACTTTATTTCCTACCCGCAAAAAAACTATTTGCAATAAACAAATATGGTATCTTCCGAACTATTCATTCATAGCATCTCTAGGCCACCTCCTCAAAATCATCAGGTAGGTTGAATGGATTGGTGGTAGATTTAAGTGTTTGGGCCGATGGGTTCATGTATCTGAAACTGTAATTTCAAGTCCTTGTGAAGTAATTTGTTTGTCACACAGAATGGTGCATCCTCGAATTTTCATATTATTTTTGATTGGGAAGACTCAATTCTTTGCTTGTTGGAGGTTTTGGCAGAGCCCCAAAGCTGTATCCTTTATGTCCATTAGGGTTTGGTAAATACTGAGTAAATAGTAATTTTGGTGTTCAAGGATAATTTGATCGTTTTTCAAGTAGCCTGGATAATAGTCCAAATTGTTTATTCAGCTGTTTTGTCTTAAGTCTAATGTGGGTCTTCCATGTCAGTCTTTTGTCTAATTAAAGTCCCAGATATCAACTTCTATGTTACAAAATTTAAAAAAAAATGTTATTCTAATCAATTTCTACGATATATTGGCAATTGTTGTTTGAATCTATTGCTTACATTTGGGGTGAAAACATTGAGGAGTAGACAGTCCTCTTTCCCTGTCGTCTTTGGCTGAGGTAGTAAGGTGGTGAACTGTGCACAGAGTGGCCCATCCTCTGTACCATCTCTCACTCCAGGCCATGGTAGAGCTTCTTCTGGAGGCTGTTAACGGAAATCATTAAGCATTAACTCAACTTTAATCAGTAAATAAGAGTAGAAACTTCCTCTTCCAAATTAACCCCTACAAAAAATTAGAATTATAATGATTATTTTAAGTACTACAACATATACTAAATACCTACCTATTATTACAAAAATCCTTGAGTTACTTTAATATAATGAGGCTGTTTGGCTTAATCTAAGGTGGCAATTATGTTAAACCTTTTCCCGTTCTCCATCTAAGACAGAATTTTCTTTCTCATCGCCTTAAGAAGCAAAACTCTCCACTCCAAAATATGCCCATGGGTCCGTCACTGGGATAGATGAGTAAATAGCAAATAGTTTGATTAAACTTGAACTTTTGAATGAGCTACTCAATTATTGCCAACAACTAATGAAGAAATGCTAATAGATTTAAACTTAAGACAATCTCATATAATAATCTAGCTACCATAAGATAGACAGCTAATAAAGAATAAATCTACAAATGCATTACTTACTTTGAACCTTAGTGGCCCAATCGGCGGCTTTGCAAATGGAATCCCTTTGAAAGAAAGGTACTGACGACCGGACCTAGAACTAGAGGTGTATCCACGGATGATACCACCTGTTGTTTCCACCAGAAGAGAATCTTTAGAGAAGACAGATTTGGTGAGCAGCAGTAATACAATAGTTTCCAGCAGCATAGCGCTCATTCATTCCTATAACTTATATATTTTTAAACAATAACTACTAAGCTATTTAATATATATTGAGGACACTGAGGGGAATAAGTTCATTATTGAATAATTTTAATATTAATCAAATAAATGTTAATTAGCCTTTGTCGGCAAAAGTTCAAAAGGCGTTAACCTACCCCCTTGAATTTCCCATGAGCAGCCTGCGATACCCCAGGAACTTCGTAAGCCCCAGGGACACTTCCCATATCAGCCCCGCCTTCCTTTGTCCGATAGCAGATCGGTAATTTCCAAAAAAGAGTATGTTTGGAAAAAGAGGGTATGATGTAATGAGGGAGAGATTTTAGAATCATAGGTCAGTCAACTCGCATCTACAGGGAGAGGAGAGTCGTATAGAAGACACAGAAGAGGAAGACTTTCTGATAGAGGTCTGATGGCAATTATTGGGGAACGAACCATGAAGGCTAAGACAAATTCAACCTTCGCCAACCAACTAAGTGTTATTAAGGTATTTCTATGTTTGTAATATTATATGTCCAAGGTAGTAGTAAAAATGTCCCTCAGTATTCTCATTCATAGATCTAGGCATTGTGTAAATAGATTGAATATGTGTAACCTAATTTTAAATAATAATGTCATTCATTGAAATCTGGTTAATTTAATATTTCTCTACATGCCACCCACTGGGATCGGTAACCATGATACCTTTGGAAAAGAACTCCAATGGTTCCAAAAAGTATAGTATATAAATACATTAAATATATTAATTAATACTGTTTTGAAGGTAACGATGTCTTAGAAAAGCAGCAGGTCAAAAACATAGCAATATAAACAACAAAAAAAATGAGTGTTTTATTAATATATTTCTCTGTAAAATCTTTACAGATCTTATGCTCTTGAAAACTTTTTAAATTTTATATTATCCTGTTCAAATAACAATTAAATATAATACTTTATGATATGGTATTATAAATAGTATAATAATAATAATAAGTATGCCTATGAGAAGAATCTTTACATTATTACAATCTTACTATAATACAAATTACAGAAATAATATAATCATAAGAAAGTAAGAAGTAGAGACTACTGACCTTCTCCGTAAACAGCTAATGTCCAACTAAAGCTAATGATATCTCCACACCCACCACTATCCAGTAGTTAGGTAATATCTTCTTGTAACAACTGTCTCTGACAATTCATATTTTTATTTATTATGATTTTTTTTATTCAAATAATAATTTTTTTTATCAGCATCTTTTACTTTAAAACAATCAATAGTTTTTATAATACTTGTGTTTCACAAAATCAAAACTATGTAGTCATATTTAAAAATCATTTATTAGTTGTTTTATAAATACCATTCCATTTAGCCTCGAAACAGTAAAAATCCTTAGATATATTGAACCCTTACTATACCCTTCAAGGGCTGTACAGGTGAAAGGTTTTCTCTTTCTAATTAGTTATTTTAAACATCAATAATGTTTGTATCTCTGAATGAATTTTTAAATTCATTAAAAAAGAGAGGATAGTAACACAAGTCACAATTTATGTGAAGATGATTAGGTATGTTAAAAAAAAAAAGTATTTGGGGCTGCAATTTGTATACAAATCTCAAGTATTGGTGTTAGGGGTACCTATGTATTTGCTAATTTTTAAGTATATGAGCCAGTTATTTCTATGTAAAAATGCTAAATAATTGAATAATCATTTAGCCTAACAAATGAAAGGCTGGTTTTCAGATTTGAAGAGTTCATTCTCTTAAAGTCAATGTATTTCCTTTTTCTTTAGAAATTAATTAAAGTTTAACCCTTTATCAAATTTCAACATACTTTTCCTTTAAAATAACAAACTTTTTTTTTTCTGTCTTAATTTATATCAAGACATTTTTTGAATGATTTTATTTTTATTATTTTTCTTTATTTTTTTATTTTTTATTTTTTTTTTTAGCTAACACTATTTAGATGAAGAGGGTCCTACAATGGAGAAATAAAGTGAAAAAATAAAATAAAAAATCCTTTATCATTTATTTCTTAAAAAAATAAACATTTATTTTTATATTATACATTTAAATCTTAAAAATATGTTTGGTATCAGTTCCAAGGATATTTATCCCGGTAGTTAAGATTGCTCCAGAATCTATATCTGTCTTCAAGAAGACCGATTTCAGGTTTGAATCCTGAATTTGTTATATGCATGTAATGATGTTCCTCAGTATTCCACTTTTTCCAGTGACAGGTATTTTTTGGTGGTATAGCTTTCCTAAAATTAAAAAAATAAATTAAATAAACATGGGACTCTAACACAGACTAATAAAAACAGATAAATTAAAACATATTTTTTTAAAATAAAAAATATGGTTTCATTAGCTCTTTAAAAACTTGATATTTATCAAATCGCCATGATGAATTCAGGATATTACAATCATCAATATCGGCTCTCTATCAATAGTTTTTAATATTTTGTTTTATATTAACATGAGCAGGCTAATACTTCTCAATTAAAGTAGACAATGATTACTGCATCGCTGTTTGAACCATCTTACATGTAATTACAGGCTAAAACTAATAATGATTACCCCAACTTAGCAAAATCTGTCCATATCTTTACGAGCTTTTTTGATAATTCTAAATCTTCTCCTTTCAAGTCTGATCCAAAGTTCTTGTTGTGCCATAAATAAATAATCTCATCTGTGTGAGAAGCTCCTAAATTAAAAGAATAAAAAAAAAGTATTAAAATTAGTTCTGTTTCAAAATAATTATTTAAATGAGTTATTTCATGCATGCTATTTTATCAAAGTAATATGTTTCTTCATATTTTAATTTTCATTGTTTTATTTTTTTACATAATGAAAATTAATAAAAAATATAATTATTATTATATTTGAATTATTCCTCACCAATTGCAAACTTAGTTCTATTACCGCCCGAAGAAAAGAAAGAATACTCTCCACGATAATCAAAGTAGTAGAAGTAGACATCAGCTGTGTGTTTGTTGGCAGCATCAAATATCCCAGATGTGTACCAACTATCAGTATAAGCCTACGGCAAATACATCACAAAATTGTTTTTATAATAATTGGCTGCTGAGTGATATTTTAATTTATTGCATAATACAACTTCAATTCATATAACTTAGCATACATTGGTTAAATTGGTCCAGGTGGCTTCTGAAATCTCTTTATTTCCAAAATAATACTGCCTGATTTTTTTTGTAACTTCATCAGGATTTGAAGCAGAACGATAGTATAAAAGAGAGATCGGGGCTAATCTTTCAAAGTTGTTATTTAACCACTTAAAGTCAAAGTTGTTAGAAACGAAATCTAAAAAAAAAATTAATTATAATAAAATAAAAAAGTCATTATATAATGGGTTATAAAATACGTTCTTAGCGTTTCTTACTGATGATTTCAATAAAAAACTTCAGATTCTTTTAAATAGTTTTAATTAATTATATTGTGCAATTTTCTGTTCAATTTTGTCTGCTTGCAAATGCTTGAATTTGGTCTCACAACAGTTGAAGGACGACCCAAGCGCTTTGTGTCTACCAAGTTTAAATTTTTGGTTCTGAACGGAGCAAACAACTTATAGGCAGTGCTTTCTCTCACTATGGAAATTTTGCTAACACTCAGTTTAGCGGATTTTCATTTTTAACAAAATGAAATGAAAGACTAGTGAGCCCCATTACTAGACGTTGACTCCCATTCGCTCCCATATACCGACAATTTTTGTATTCTCTCTCCCCTCTTATAATGCATGTAATGTAGAAAAATATATCCCATATTCCTTCCTCTATTTCCGATTTTCCAATCCCCAACTCTCATAGGGCTTAGAAAAAAAAATAAATAAAAATAAATAAATAAATAAAATAAAATGAATTAGCCTATTAGCCTTCGCTGACGACCTCATCCTGCTAGCTGCCAATGATCGAGACCTCCAACATAACATAAATGTCCTACAAGAGGAATTATCTAAAATAAATATGAAGATTAATCCGGGGAAGACTAAATGCATGAGAATTGGAAAGAAACCCCGAAGGATAATGAGGATATTAAGAGCTGGAGGACAGAGATTAGATCAAGTCGAAAATTTCAAATATCTGGGAGCTTATCTCAATGAGAATGGCTACATAGACGAAGAAGTGGCCCAGAGAATTGTAGCGGCAGGGAGGATGTTTTGTACGGTAAGGCGAGGTTTTCTGGGGAGAAGAGAGGTATCAAAACAGAACAAATTATCCGTATATAAATCGACATTTCTTCCTATCCTATCGTACTCCTCAGAATCTTGGACTCTTACCTCAAAACATAGGAGCCAAATCCAGGCCATGGAAATGAGGTATCTCCGAAAAATAGAGAGAAAGACACGGAGAGATTAGATACGGAACGCCACTATACGGGCTAACCTTGAAGTCAAACCGGCGGAGACCATTCTAGAGGAACACAAACTGAGGTGGTTTGGACATCTTCTTAGGATGGATCCGGAGAGAAGTGCCAGGAAGACGTATGAGACCCGCACAGAGGGAAAAAGGCCCAGAGGAAGACCCCGCATCTCCTGAGAGGACGGTGTAAAGGAAGCATGCAGGAGGCGTGGGATAGACTGGAGTTGGCACAGGAAAGAGACATATGGTCCAGACTCTACAGGCAGGATCCTCACACCGAACAGCGGTAGAAGAGGAAACGATTATGATGATGATGATGATGATGAATAAAATGAAATAAAGAATCCTTAAATGACGAGAATGAATTATTTTCTCTTCTATTTTGAGCTAGCAAAATAACACTTAAAAATAAGGAATCTTGGTTGAAACTGATGCCTAAAATCACCTTAACTAATATTTTTCTAGAATATATAAACATTTCTCACCAAGTAAACATGATTTTATAAACAGAGAGGATGAAATTGAAATATTGAAAAACGCTACAAACTTATTTTATAACTCAGCAGTTACTGTGTTATTAAATTCATCGTGCAGTAGAATGAATGATTATATCCAAATTAGTAGTGTTGGTTTATTATTTTCAATAATCAACCTTTGTAATCGACCAAAAAAAAAAAATTATCCCTGCTCAAAATTTGAGGGTTTACATTTCAAGATGTGTAGAATCCGAATAACGAATAAACAAAAATCCGTTTGTCCTCTGTCCGCCGTCAGAGACGTTGATATTAGCTGGTTAGTTTTAAAATGGCGGCCGATTAAAAGGATTTTATTCAATAACACAGTTATTTTTGAAGATAGAAAAAAAATTTACTATTGTTTTTTAACCAACAAAACGCGAATGATTATATAAAAAAGAAAGAAAAAAAATTGATATTTTTCAGATAAATATGCTCATATCTCAATTATTTTTGATGATAGAGAAAAGTATGTATATTGTTTAAGAATCAGTAAAGAGCGATAAACAAAAAAAAAAAAAGGGAAAAAAGAAAAAAATTTAAATCTCGCTTATATATACGCTTGTTACTACGTTATTTTCGAAGATAGAAAAAAAAAATCATTATTGTTTTTTAAACAAAAAAACGCGAATAATTATATAAAAGATAAAAAAGAAAAGAAAAAAAAATTGAAATATCACTTATTAATACGCTTGTAACTACGTTGTTTTCGAAGATAGAAAAAAAATTCATTATTGTTTTTTAATAATTATATAAAAGAGAAAAAAAGAAAAGAAAAAAATCGATATTTTTCGCATAAATACGCTTATTACTCAGTTATTTTTGAAGATAGAGAAAATTGTGTATAGAGTTTTAGAATCAGTAAAGTGCGATAAACAAAAAAAAAATTATTACTTGTCAATAATACATTGAAAATGAATAGAAACTTTATTAGCATAAAAACAATTATTTTGAACTAATTTATTAAAACTGAGCTGTCACATATATGCTACACATATACTTATGATAAAAAACTAAATAAACAATCTATTAGAATTTACTGACTAGAACACCAAGACTTTACTGTGAACAGTGTAACGTACCCATCACTATAAAACACTTACTGACAGACTGCAGGCAACTGATAAGTGTCGACCTTCCATATCATTTGAATACTCTATTAAATGACAACAGTACACACATCCCACATTTATTTGATCATTTAAAAATAAATAAATTATATAAATCCATCTAATGCCCCGAAGTATACTGATTTTTATTTTATCATGAATAATTTATGCTTAATATTTTGATTTTTTCTTCCAGTTGTATTTTTATTGCAATTAAATTATGTTTATCACTCAATTAATTAATCTTCTCCATATTCCTACCTACCTTTCATACCTACCTTCTCAATCTATATAACTATGAACTGTTATTGGTAATATATTTGAAATAGCAATATTTTACATCGGCAAACATCACCTATGTTGTGGATTGCCTGTATCAATAAAATAAATAAATAAATCTATTAGAATAGAAGAGGCTTACTCACATTGAGTCCTGAGAAGTCCTTCTGCTGAAGTCATCCCCATAAGAAGGGGCACAGGGTTGTGCTGCCAACTGTTGATTGGTCTTGTTAAAAATGCACCAGGTCCGATTGGCTCCAAAACGGGGAAAAAAAGAGCTGAGGGTCTATCTGCCAAATCTGATGTACAAAATAGTTAACTATTATTTATAATAAATAAACCTATATTTATGAGAATTGCTGAAATAAGCATAGAATCGTTTAAAGATTCCAAGATTGGCTTAAAGCTTAGATTTCAATTCATAATGAAAAATTTCCCTTTGCACATTACATACCCTGAATCGTTCTATTTTTTGAACCAGTTCCTTAGCATCCTTCTTTACCATACAAGCAACAGCTTCCTCTGAATTTTCCGTTGGACAAGAGACAAAATTAGCTAATTCCTGAGCTCTCTCTTTAGCCATGCCTGGAGGCATAATTCCTCTCAAGTTATAACTGGAACCACTTTCTGCTATTGCAGCATGGAACAATCCTAATACAAAAACAAAAAATATTAACAACGTTCAACTCCAGGTATTTTGTGTGCTTAAATTATTAACACAGTAAACCAACAAACGGCTATTGAAGAATGATAAGAAAAAATGATTAAACATCCATAGATTTTTAAAAAATGTTTAATCTGATTTAGAATATTATGTCATTTAACCAAACATTTACCATAGTCGTCTTATAAATTATATTTTGTTAAAAATTCTTTACTAAAAAACAAACAATTATGTATATAGCTAATGACCCATAATGGGTAGATGCTTTGTATAAATAAATATATATATTTTTAATAAGTTTTTGTGTTCTCTGTAAAATTTCCTAAAATGGATATAGCATCTCTTGGAAACAATTGTCTAAATGGGACCCAGTCCTTGAATACAAATTGTTTTCTATTCTATTCTATTCTGACTGTATAGTCATTATACATACCCTTACTAAGCGGAGATACTGTGTGGTGATAAACACTTGCTGCTCCCGCACTCTCACCCATTAGAGTCACTCTGTTGGGATCTCCACCAAACTTGGCAATGTTATGTTTTACCCAATGAAGTGCCATCAGTTGGTCTTTCAATCCTTGGTTACCTGGCATTACTTTATCTTCAAAGCTAAGGAAGCCTGTGAGATATTTAAACAGATTTTTTTTAAAAATAAATTTTCATATCTATTTGGATCAGGATGAATAACAGACTTTACTTATAGTATGTTAATAACCCATAAAACTTTTACTCTTCATATAAAAATAAAATCCCTTAATCTAATTAAAAATACAAGTAAAGTTTTAGAACAAAAATAATAACGTTTTTGATACAAATGCCTTAAACATTACAATAAAGGAATGTTCGAAACTCCAAAAGAATTATAAAATGGATGCTAAATTTAAACATTTTTTAATCCATTAAGATAAATGATGATTTCATTTTAAATATTAAAGTTTGCTTTTCCAATTTAGGTTAATAACAATTAGTTTATCTTCTTAGTCTATTCTATAAAGAAAAAAAAATGTTATCAGATTTTAAATTTTAATCTAAAGTTATTTTATTGAACTTTTTTAATGGATATATGTAGAACTGATGACAAAAAATATTTAACTTAACTATATGAAAAATAGATTTCTATCTTGTTTCTTTATAATATTTTTAGTATTAGTTTCAAATATGTATACTTTATGTTAAGAACCATTACCCATTATTCCAACTCTATAGTTGATGTCTACAACCACAACATCTTCATCCATCAGATACCTGGGATCTGTTTTCTGAGGACCGTTTCCGCTGGAAAATCCACCGCCATGTAGATGGAACAATACAGGTGCTTTCCCTTTAATCTAGAAGCAAATCAAAATACACACGATTAGAAACGTAATATTTTGAAACTAAAAACATAAAAGTTAACTAATAGAAATGTTATGATAATGCTAAAATATTATATATTTTAACAATAATACAATATTATTACATAATAATGCTCATCATTCTACTAATATACTTCTTGAAAATTCAGTAAATAGTTATTTATTTAGTAGTATTACAATTTGTCTCATAAGCGACAATGGCAATAGTGATGGAATAGCTCAATCACATAATATTTACAAAAAACAAAGCAGAAGAAACAATATTAAAAAAAAAAAAAAAAAAAAAAAAAAAATTAAAATAGATAAATTGATATGAAACTTATTTTAAACAGATAATAAACATGATAATATTTTTGTAATAAAGTATGATTGAACTATTTAAAAAAAGTATTAGTAATTTTTGCAGATTTTGAAAATTAATATTGAACTATTCAAAATCAATGAAATAATGTTGCGATAATTTTTATTGTGTATTTTTGCTAACTTGCCGAGGAATGTAACATTACCCGAATTTGTAAAGTATAATTTGATTATTGAGGTAACCTTTATAATTTAATTATAAACGTAACATTAAGTATAATTTAATTATAAACATAACTAAATACTTACATCATGAGTATGTACAGCAAGGTAAAGACAATCTTCAACACCATTGACCGATGGATTCCTCTGGTATACATTGGATTGTATACACCATGGTCCTAGATCTGTTGCATTCCTTATACCCTCCCAAGCCTCAGGTTCTTGAGGTGGCTGAAAAATCAGTATATTTATTTCTTGTATTACTAAACCAAACATTACCTTATTCTGTATTTTAGGACATTAAAAATGTTAGACCGGTAATTATGTATAGCCATATTTACAGACGAAAAAGCTGTAAACATCTCAGTATGAATTGAGCCAGAGGTTTAGGCTGAAATTTGAAAATTTAAGAAGGTATAATGCCAAGAAAATATGAGATATAAAAATAATATTGTGGATTGTTAATTGAAATATTTTTTAAGCCATTAATTCAAATTACATCCACACTTACAGGCCTATCTATAGGTGTCATCACCCAGAATCTGAAAATTAAATACAATTTTCAGTCTCTCTAAGCAAGCCAGATTGCGAGTTTCCGATATTGAATGTTATTTAACAATTTCAATTTTACAACGGGAACATTACTTAAGGCGGATGAAGTTTGTAGGTGGCATGATCGACTCATAATAAATGGTTTGAAGCATTTGATGCTAGAATTGCTTGTTTCTTGAGACACTTAAAAAGAGAAACATCAATATATCTATTGATGCCGGAAGGGATGGTTCATCACTGAAGAATATGTTAGAAATGACAAACCTTCAACACTTGAACAATATTTTTTATTTTTGTATGAATGTTTTTTACTCCACAACTGTAAATATAACCACTTAGATTTAAAACAGCCCTGTAGTGGTATTTAATGTTGTTTATTACATTGTGCTATACTCTTCTAAGCATATTTTTCTTATAAATATCTATCATTTGAAATTATATTATTCAATTTTTTCCTTATATGTTTATTTCTTTAATATTCAGCTGTCAAAATTAACCCTACTAATACTAACTGGACCAGACTTCATGGCTATGTTGTATATTAAGTCTATAAATAATTTTGTTTAAATAATTGAAATATTTTATAATAATTATTGATCAAAATGTAAACTATTAGGTTGGAAAATAAATCATTTCTGTTTTTCATGGTGGAATAAAATTCAGTATATTATAGGTATAAAATTGATTTTAATCTACAATATATTGACCATTATTTAATATGACCTTTTCCCATCTTTCCACCAACTGCATAATGCCATGTTCATTCAATATCAAGAGCTTATGGTTAAAAAACTGATCCAAGTAGTTTTTGTTGTCCTCTTTATTTTGGAATTTCTTTCTATTCCTGGATTTCTGCAGAGACCAAAATATCATTGATCTGCAGCACACTTAAGTATTTTAAAATAATACAACAAAATATGTCAATAATGAATGATATTTTCTTCCATATTCACAATGCAATAGCAAACACAATACTAAGCTATTTTAACAAGAATTAAAAGATATAGTAGTTGGATTAATTCATCAGATAAGAAGTGTATCATAGTGACATAAATATAGACTGAAAAAACAAAAGGACTTATTTGCCAACCCAATATTATTATTTATTTAAAACTGTCAATATTTATTCAATAATTGAAATAATTAATTGTAATTTAAATACAATCTTACCTGAAACCTGAGGAGCCCAACAGGTGGCTTAGCAAAGGGTATACTTGCGAAGGAAAGGAACGGCCTCCCAGATCTGGAGGTAGCTCTGAACCCACGAAGCTTACCCTGTGCAATCTCTACTACCAGAGGATCATGGGCAAACACCTCTGCCAAAAGGAGTATTAGAAGAAACATCAAGATCTTCATGGTGCACCGAGTGAAACAGGTGCAGTTTTAACACCTAGTGAAACAGAGCCTTATATTGCTCTTGTGATAAAATGAAAATATGAAAAAAATAAGTCTGAAAAAATATTTAAGAGATACTTAAGGTTTAATATCATACACAGTGGCTGATCTCAATTATTCCTCAAACCTTTGGAAATATGATATATAATGGTCAGCACAATATCTGTACTGTGTTTAAAATATGGGGAAATGAGTCCGATATTATATTATATTGTATAATACCTTCTAAATACATATAGAATGCAAACAGAGGGAGAAAACTCCAGAAAATTTTCAACATAATCCATTTATTCAGTTGATAATACTACCTGTAAATTTCCATTTTAATGTTTTTTTTTCAAAAGCATTCCAAGATCAAATAGCTGTTGATTATATGGTGTACCATGTAATATAAAGTGCATTCAAATTTTTTTTGTAATTTATAAATGAATTTTAATACATTTTCTATAGCTTGGGAGGGATCACTTGTAGCTGGGTGGTTAGCGTAATAGCCTCCTATGCTGGTTTAAAGATCACGGGTTTAAACCCGCAGGTGGTCCTAGGATTTTTTAATGGGAGTAAAAAAATCCTTAGTTACGCCGTCCTTCGGACGGGACGTTAAAAGGTGGTCCCGTGCCTGTGCGATGTCAGGTACTCATTAAAGATCCTGCTACGGTCAAGACAATGACGGGTGGACCACGCCTGGAGGGGCCTAGATGAGGCTAGAGACTTCTGGACCTGGACAGTCCTCGAAGTGCCTGGAAAGGCCCACCGCCTTACCTGCGCCCGGGGTCTAGAAGATTCGGCGGTGGTACAAATAGCGGTCCCCTGAGCCTGGGTCGGTCAGTCTTGATCTTGCTCAAGTCAATGTATCAGTGAACAGTGACAGTGAACAACTCGTGACAGTGTGACAGTGTAGTGAAACTGTGTGTCAATATTGTGATAATCGGTCGGTGGGAAATTAGAAGACTGTAGTTTGTGTATAATTTATAGTTGTAAGTCTTATAATAAGTCTAGCAGATTGTAAGTAGTTTATTCGTTAGGAATACCTCATTTTATATGTATACTGTTTAGTAGTTAAGCTAGTAATTCCATTATTATTGTTAATATAGTGGTTAGTACTCCCTTTGTATTTGTGTTTTCTGTATTTAATAAACATTTGTAATTTGTAAACTGGAGTAGTTCATTTCTCACACCCCGTAGCCCGTAACAATCCCTATCCTAATAAAACCTGGATAGGTAAAATTTAGGACTCCCACTGTAGTATTGACGGATTAGCCATAGTAGCATAAAGTGACATTAAATAAATAAAAAATGAACAATAAACAATATAGCTTGCGACCTCTGGCCTCTGGATCTACAACTTACTGAATTGCATATATTATATATAATAATATTTAATGGATATATAACGTACAATTTTTTTAAGATTTATATATATACTACTACAATTATTAATTTATCATGTAAGATAAAATTATGTGAAACAAACGCTTAAACAAATGATGGCAAATGGAAGCAATCCCATTCTAAGAAAATATTGGAACTTATATCCAAGTGGTAGATAGATACAAAAAATAGGTTTCAAGCCATTTACTCAAGGAATGCACTTCAAAACAGGTTTTACATTAACCATTTTATGTAACTTCTTAAAAAATAAAGCGATTGAGTTATTGAATAAAACTATAATTAAACTCTGTGATATTTAGCAGTCAACATATTAATGATTACCTTAAAGTCTTTAAGAGATTTAGGTACAGTATTCAATGACACATTGAGAACATTGCGATGAAGTAAGACAATGACAGGTACTCCTTAAAGATTCCTATCCTAATAAAACCTGGATATGCAAAATTTAGCCACAGTAGCATAAAGTGACGTTAAATAAATTAACCAACAAAATTTAAAAAAACAAACAAACTGTTTATATTGTTGTTTACAGGCAATTAACTAATATGATACACAATAAATAATTCAATGGAAAACTGTTTATCACCACTGCTAATTTCAAAACGCGTTATCTCTGCTATTTCTGAACCGATTTAAAAGATTTTTTTTTGTTTTGTTGGAAATTAAATTCTCTATCGAATATAACTAACAACATAATTTGTTATTTATTAATTTGGTGGACAGACAGATTTTTTTTTATACGTCATTCGAGTCCCACTTATCTTGGAACTTTTAAGCCTTGAAAATTTGAGGGAGCGTAATTTGTTTTTGGTGACAAAGGATCATTATAGAAAATAATAAACCAAAAGCAGTTATACTAGACTTCCTTACTATTTCCTTTTCTTTTTTTCTATTTTCATTTAAATAATTCAAATAAAAATTTCTGATTCTTACACTTTTTCTCTATCAGAAATTATGACCGAGTTATCGGTGAATCACATCTCTTATAAGTTGTGGCTTGACCAAATACGTCAAGTTTTTATAAGGCATATATATAGGAGAAACATCTAAAAAATTAAAAACAAGAATATCCCAACATATATCCAATTGTAAAAATATAAAAAACACAAACACAACAGCATTATCCTCCCATAGTTTAATAAAACAACACAAATTTAACTTTGAAAACACAGTAATTTTAGACACATCTCAAAATAATAGAAATAGAAAACTACTAGAAGGAATCCACATTACCAAAAATAATAGCAGGACAATAAATTATAAAACAGATACAAAAAACCTAGGAACACATTACACAGATATCATAAATAAGATAAAAATTTTAAATAAATAAAACAATAGCCCAAGGACCATAATTAGGATAAATAATTAATAGAGGTAAAAATAAAAATAAATAAAAAGCACAAGGATTACACCGGAATACTGGAAAGGTACAAAGTTTAAAATAGAAAAATAATGGAAACAGAGAGCCAATATAGACAAGTAGCAGTGTGCTATGAGATGGAATGAAGGGTGAAAAATGATGTAGCAATTGTATAATGAAAAAGGAATTAGGTAATTAATGTTAGTTAGTTTTAAAATAATTATGACAAATTGCTGAAGTTAATTTTTCAAAGACAAACATTTAAATAATGTAATTTTATTCACTAATGAAAGTATAAAAAAATTGTTTCAGTCTTGAAAATGGGAAAACAGCCCCGAAACGTCGACTAGTATGAAAAAATGATAAAAGGCTTGTGAAATAAAGTGATAGGGTAAGGAATGGAAGGCAGAGTGTGCTTTTTTAAATGTTTATGTCAAGTTTTTCTTTTTCATCGTGGTGTCTTGGTTTCGAAAATGTGTTCGATTTTTCATATATCTTCAGTAACTGCCAAGTTTTGGGGGAATTAAATCTCTTCTAATCTGTGAATTAGCTCTAATATATGGAGCATTAATTTTTTTAATTTAATTTTATCACGCTTTACTGATTCTTAAACTATATACATATTTTTCTCTATCTTCAAAAATATCTAATTTATGGACATATACCACATATAAGTAAAATTTCAATTTTTTTCTTTTATTTTTTTTTAGTTTTATAATTCATCAGGGTGTACTCATTTTAAAACACTATAGAATTTTTCTTTATCTTAGAAAATAACTGAGGTATATGCCTTTTTTGGGTGGGGTAAAATTTCAATTTCTTTATAACTTTTTTTTATTCTTTTCTTTTTTATCAATAACCACGGTTTCTTGATTAGAAAACTCTCATAAAATTTTTCTATATCTTCAAAACTAAATGAGCTATTAAATTAAATCATATTTAATCGGCCGCCATTTTAAAACTGATCGCATGATATCAACGTTTTTGTGTTAGTCCCATCGTTGGGTGCCCTGATATTCTTGTGCCAAACTTCGGAAAAGTTGGTCCAGTATTTTCGGAAAAAAGCCACGGACGGCATGCAGCAGATAGACAGAATTTTTGTACATGTCATTCAAGCTCTACGTATCTTGAAAAAAAAAAGTTCTTTTTCTTCCATTGGAACATCACGTGTCAGTGAATAGAGGAAGAAGGGAGTTCATTAGGTATGATAATAGTTTGAGATCGAGAGGACTTAAAGGAAACAAACCATTTTATGACGCTGTTCGATATTGAAGTATTATGAGTGAATAAGAAGATAAAATGACAAGCGGTAGTGGGGAGCTTCGGAAGAGGGTGGGGGTTGATAAAGTACAATCTTAATCACCTCTATTTATATTAGGATATGTTATATATCCTCTATATAGAATATGAGTTCCTACACTGAATGTTTATAAGCACTTGAAGGCTTTCCCTTGGTTATAAAACGTAGCTATAGAAGTAATTACTACTTACTGGAGCATATAGCAGTAAATGATGGTAGACAGAAAGAAGATGAACTTAGAGAGAGGAGAAAGCGATGTGGACACCTAGAAGGTTAGAGCCAGACTACGATGACTATTTCGCTGCTGTTATTTATATAAAGGTGAAAAACTGAAGGAGTGGGGAGAAAATTTATTTTAATGAAATTATGCTTCTGTACTCATGACAAAAAAGAAGAATATGTACAGGATGTGTCATAAATGCCATATATACTATATGTGCCATATGTCATAATGACATACATATATGTCATATATTGTGGCAGCAGATACAAGATTTAAAGAGGAACAAAAAGTTTATATGACCCATACTCCGATTGATTCTTCACGGTTAGAGAGGAAAATCAAATTTTGAGTTTTTGTGCTCTTATCCATGGTTTTCATTGAGCAGGAAAAACCTCAAAATTAGATTTTCCTCTCTAACAGTTGACAATCGGACTATCAATTTTTTCTGAGGTCCAGAAAATGTAAAACCTTACGATAAAAGAGTAATAGCTCCTTTAAATCTCTGAATATTCTTAGAAATATTAAAATGCGTTGTTTTGCGACACTTACGTTCTTATTTAGAGGGTTTGGCTCCATTCGGTACCACTTGTTTTTCTCTGCGTGCACAACAAGTATATATATTTGAGTGAATCATGGATAGAAACAAACAACTTTGATTTCTCTCACTAACCGTTTAGAATTGGACTATGAGTCTTATGAACTTTTTTTTCTCGACATTTATGAGATACACTGCATATGCATAAATCACTATAAAGATTTTCTTAATCAAAATTGTATATATTTCTTACTATGTTCATTATCTAGTTTAATTTTTAATATTATTATTTAAGGCTGCTTTTTGATCTATTATTTGTAATTTCTATTGTTTCTTTTTTTTTTTTTTCTTTTTTTTTTATACTCTAAGACCTTAAAGTTTATTTTTTGACTAATATGACCTGAATAATTAAACATTGTTTTAACTGCTACATTGTTCAACTGTTCTTTCACAGTATCTTGCTTAAAATATCAGTTTTTATTAAATTTATACCATGAATATAGAAATACAATTGAGGAAGTGACCGCTGCATGAATTTCCAAACCTTTAAATTTTTTTCAGGGGTTTCCCCCAGCTGCCTTGACGTATCTTTTCCTTAAACCTCGACGTTAGCTATGGAATAACCAATTATCTCTAATTATCAGCAGTAATAAAAATGAATAAACATAAATCCCAAAACATAAATCGATAAATTAAAAAAGGGAATATTTTCCCAATTTGAAAACAAATTTTTGAACTCGAATATAATTGATATTAATAGTTGATCGTTAAGAGACACAGGAAGTAAATTAGTCCGGGTGGCGGACAGTAAAAGAGAAACAAATAAATTTGTTTTAACTATTTATTGTCTGTATACGTTTAGAGCCCCATTGTGGGTCTTCATCAGGGCTAAAAAGATGCAAAGCGAATATACGGATTGTATTTTCTACACTCATTGTATTATAAGGAATACATACATTGTATTACTTTTGTATCTTTTTGGCCCTGACCCAGAATAAGCATTGAAACGTTTACAGACAATAAATAGATACAAATATTTAAATGTTTCTTTTTTATTGACCGCCACCCGGACTAATTTCTTCCTGGTACTCGAAAAATTGTAGATTTTTGGAAAGCGTGATATTAAAAAAAAAATCATTATCCGACACATAAAGTTATAGAAGGCAACAAAGAGTTACAAAACTCAATTATTTTTATTTGGAATGATTTATATTGCTAAATTAATTCTCTGCCAAATTAAATAATTTGGGGAAAAGGGCTCATGTCATCATTTTTATGAAAATGAGATTTCTATATTTTCAAATAAATAATTGTTTAAGTTTGTATTTTATTATAAAGAATAACCCCTTAAGCGATAATACAAATAAAATATAATATAATAGGAAATAATTTTTATTCTGGGACAGGGTCCCTTAAGAATAACAGGTCTGTACAGTTGAAATATACAACATGTCTGGCCAACAGACAGAAAAAATAAACATAATTAACTACTATTTACAATATATATATATATATATATATATAAGTTACGATAGACTGAACTCGTAGGACTAAAAAAAGGGGGGTTTAGGGCAAGTAATCACAACGACATCTAGAACTGAACTGTCTTTATTATCTTTGTACACTTCTATTTATAGTAGACTTATGTTTACATATTAGAATTATCTTACACTAGTAGAATTATCTTAAGACTAGAAGGCTTATTAACAACTATATACATCTAACTCCCTCCCTCCAGTTCCTTCGTAAGGAGGAACTAACTAAAACAAAAATACTTCAGTACATGATAAGTTACATAGTTTCTTAGAATTAATAGAAAAATAAAATAATTTCACACAATACACCAAGGTTGACCTGAAAAGAGAACATACTTCGAAACGAAATTAACGAAGTAACTTAAAAAAAAAATGATCTTACAAGGGATACATAGAAGAAATAAAAAACAAAACAAAACAGGTAAACTGGAAAGGAAAGAACGACGATGGTTAATGTGGTGATGTCTCCCCCTGAGCGCCGCTGTCCGGCTCGAGTTGGTCCATGATATGGGGCACCCGAAGTTCCTCGAGGTGTACCGTGCGTGAACGAAAGGGGTGGTTCACGTCCTTAATGGTAAACAGATTGTTCTCCCGTATGGTGGTAATTTTGTAGGGACCCTCGTATCGCGCGGCCGTCTTATTTCTTGCGGTCCTCAACCGCCTGTACACGATAGTGCCCAATGCCAAAGGACCCCTCCGATATACTACCGGACGATTATTGGCTTTATCCACACGCGTCAGCTTGTCTCGGATTAATTTTTCGCGGACTGTCGCCCACGTCTTCCTCCGTTCCGTCCTCGCCGCACACAGTATCGCTTTCAATTCTCCCTGATTAATGGTGAGGAGATCACCTCGATCGCGTCGCCTCTGTCCAAATACGATTTCTACCGGGGACAAACCCGTTGCTGAATGGATGGTGTTATTATATGCGATCACCGCTCGAGGCATGGCGTCATACGGTTCGATATTACGGCCCAGCTTGAGTAAGCGGAGGTGTTCCCCTAACGTATTGTGGAGTCGCTCGGCAGCCCCTCTACCCTTAATGTGGTGAGGTGCATTCCAATGCCATGTGATCCCCAGCACTTTGCTTTCCTCGCGAATTAGGGCGTTATCAAACTCTTTCCCGCAATCGGATATGATTTTGTCGGGCACGCCATAGGTCGCGCACCATTGCAAGATTGCTTCCCATACCGCCGATGGTGTTTTCCTCTCGATAGGATAGGCCATCGCGAGTTTACTGAACGGGTCAATTGTCGTTAGCCACGATTGTCCCTCATTGGAGTAAATATCGACTTGGACGGACGTCAGTGGTTCCATATCGGTAGGTGTGGCGGTCTGAGCCGCGACCGGAGGTTGGCGGTCGTATTTGGCTCGTTGACAGATTTCGCATCGCGCTATGCAATCGCGCACTGTACGATCGATAGCTTTCCAGTAGTAGAGCCGTTTTAGAGCTCGCGTGGTTTCCTCTATTCCGCGATGATTCGTTTTGCCGATGTGATGATCGTGAACGAGCCGCTGTTGGACAACGGTGTCAGTAACCGTCTCGACCTCGCGGAGACACCGGACAAGCGAATACCCCACTCCTACCCGCTCCTGTCTCCATAACCTTTTTAGTTTATCGGCGATTACCCTATTCCCAACGTAGACGTAGCAAGTTCGGCTGGGGTTACTAAATTCGTTAAATATACGTTCTAACTCGTTTTCATCGATGGTGACGGGTGTACGGACCGATATAATGGAAAGGCCCTCATATGCGCTCGCTCGCGTCTCCGTTCCAGCGGCTTGTTTCGATTTTATAATAACCTGCAGCTTTTTATCGTTGATAATCTGGTCGACTTCGGGTAACTCTGCAGGTCTGTCGACCGGAACATCGTTGTCGTCCGAGTCGCGCTGGATCAATGGAATCTCGGGCCCGTTCTCCGCCCAGTCACGCAAGTATTGTAACGCAAACGGCTCTGCGTTATTATCCTCTTCGCCTATCGCATTGACTAACAGGTCTCGAGACAACCAATCAGCGACTGCGTTCTCGACTCCCTTCTTATGCACCGTGTGGAAATTATAGGCTGCTAACCGTTCCTTCCATCGTGCCACTCGCGCCGAGGATTCCTTGAGCGTACCAAGAGATAGTAGGGGTTTGTGGTCGGTGCATAGCTCGAACCTTCTCCCATAGACGTAGGGCCGGAAATATTCGACCGCCCATACTACCGCCAACAATTCGCGTTCTATCGCGCTATACCTTTTTTCTGCGTCGTTTAATTTCCTGCCGGCATACGCTATTGGTTTCTCTCCCTCCTCGAAATTTTGCGACAAAACGGAACCGATAGCGACCTCACTGGCATCTGTCGTGATTCGAAAGGTGCGCTGAAAATCGGGGAATGCCAGTAGCGGTCTCGTTGTTAGTATGTCCCGGCATTTTTCAATACTCCGTAGTTGTTCGGGTCCGAGGTAAAAGCGCTTCCCCTTCCTTAGCATATCGGTCAGCGGGTGCGTTAATTCGGCTATACCGGGTATAAATCTACGATAATAGTTAACCATCCCTAAAAATCGTCTAAGACCGCGTGTGTTCTTCGGTAATGGTGCTTCTAGAATGGCTCTTACTCGATCGTGGTCTGGCTGGACCCCATCATGCGAAACCACGTGACCCAAAAACCGAATCTCGCGTAATCCGAACTTTGATTTTTCTCGAGATAGTTTAAGGCCGAATTCTCGTATCCGATCAAAAACGCGTTTCAAATGGGTGATATGTTCTTCTTCGGTCCTGCTAAAAACTATTAAGTCGTCCATATAAACCTGCGAAAAATCCTCGTCTAATCCCCGCTGGAGCTCGTCCATAAGTCTCTGGAAAGTTAGAGGCGCACCCTTCAGCCCGAATGGCATTCTAACGAATTCGAAATGGCCCCGTTCCCACGAAAACGCGGTCTTGCCGATATCTTCCTCGGCCATCTTAACTTGGTGATAGCCGCTTTTGAGATCGAGAGTGCTAAAGAACGTTGCCCCCGATAGCCGATCTAGTATATCTTCGACGCGAGGTAGAGGGTACCGTTCGTCCTTCGTCGCTTCGTTGAGTTTCCGGTAGTCAACCACCACCCGATATTGTTTCGAGCCGCCGTCCCGCTCGCCTTGTCTCTTCTCTACTACCCACAACGGACTATTGAACGGGGAATTGCTATGTCTAACAATACCTTGCTTCAGGAGTCCGCCCAATTGTTCACGAATGATATCCCGCATGGCTTGAGGGTAACGCCGATCCTTCACGTAAACCGGTGTTTCCGATTTGAGGTGTATCCGATGGACAGCCCTCCCCGTTGTTGGTAAAACTTCATTTTCCCGGTAAAATAAATCGATGTTGTCCTCGACTAGCTGTGTTATGGTCCCTCTGCCGCATTGTACTGTCCCGATAGCGATACCCTCATTATCTGCTGCCGTTATGGCCCGAAAGTTCTGCCGACCTATCACGTACTCCCAGGTATTGTGGCTAACTTCCAATTTCAGTCCTACCCGTTGTAGCACATCGCACCCTATAATGAGCTCGTAACCCGGCATAAGCTCCTCGATGACGTGGATCCTCATACGTATATTTCGCCCGTTAGCTCCTTGAGATTTAGCAGAGTCTCCCCTAAAGTTCGGCATTTTCCGCTAACCGTTGTGATCGCGCAGTCGCATTGTCTACGCAGCTCCCAGATACCCAATCTTCTAGCTCCCTGCCTACTGATCAACGAATTTGTGCTCCCCGAATCTATCAAGAATTTGACCCCTGATTCCCCCAGTCTCGCCACGGGCAACCGATACCATTTTCCTTTCCGCGCACTGTTGTTGCTGATCAACACGCCCCTCTGGTTGCCCCACCCATTATCGCGTCCTCAATCTGAATGCGGACGCCGCGCCGCCACTTCCGCCCCGGATGGGCCTCCCCTCCAGGGAACCCCTCTACTCACCTCATTTCGCCTCGTAGCCGAACTGCTGCGCTCAGACGAGACACTCTCCTCTCCTGATGACTCTTCGCTGGCATATCGGCCGCTGCTCCTCCTCCCTCCGGCTCTTCTGCTGCTCCAGTCCTGAAGATTAACCTCCATCGGTTCCGGCTGCTGCTCTCTCCTACTCGAACGGGGATTGCGCCTCGGACACTCTCTCGCTACGTGGCCTCGTCTTCCGCACTCGTAGCATCGCGTGAGATTACATTGAGCTGCCACGTGGCCCGTTTTGTTACATTCGTAACACCGCTTTTCGCCGCGCCGTCTCCTGTCATCTGTGCCTCTCATCTGCCTTCTGTCGGTTGGCCCTCTTCTGTCGGGTCCTCTGCCACTCGTATTACGCCTGGGTGGGCTCCGTAGCCTTCTCCTGGGTGACCTCACCTCCGTCCATTCTGCCTCCGGTCTCTCGAATCGTGCCTCGTTGCGTTCCCGAGCGTCGATAAGATCGTGGGCACATTCGACAAAATCCCTGTCCCTAGGGAGGGAACCAGGCCTGTCAGTATAGTGGTTCAGTTGGACCTTCAATATGCCCCTTACGAATTCCATCTTCGGGGCCCCCTCCGCTGGTCCGAAGGTCTCCACCATCTTTTCTCCCAGTCTATTGTATAGCACCAGGAGTTTTTCGGCGAATTCGCCCTCAGATTGGTCTTGGGTCCTCCGCTCCTTCAGAAGGTAAAATACATCCTCTTCAGGGGTCCATCTACCCCCACCGTACAGCTTCTTCAGCCTTATTTTCAACGTATCCCAGGTTTGGGACAAGTCGCCCTGGATCGTATTTAGCACCCTCCTAGAAATTCGGCCTACTAGCGAAGCTTCCAAAAGTTTTGCGTCTGGTTCTGATAACACGCCGCTTTCTTGGCGTGCTAGTATCAAACTCTTGATCTGGTCCCCGCCTTTAATAAAATGTTCTAGATCACCTATAACTCCGCCGAAGGGTTCTAGCTGGCTAATTACTTCGTGAATGAACGCGGAGTTTTGAGTTCGTATTTTAGCAAGTTCCAGCTGCGTCGTCTCATTCGCCTTGGTGAGTTGGGCCTCCAGTTTTGATCGCTCGACCGATGCCTGCGCCAGCCTGTATTCCAGCTGCTTCTTCTCTTCATCAATTTGCGGGTCGACCATCTTCTGAACGTATCGCGGGAATAGTGCTAATTTCTAAAATCGTCCTGTATAAGTTACGCGAATTTAGAAGTTATCAAGTGATTCCCGGGTTTCGGCACCAGTTACGATAGACTGAACTCGTAGGACTAAAAAAAGGGGGGTTTAGGGCAAGTAATCACAACGACATCTAGAACTGAACTGTCTTTATTATCTTTGTACACTTCTATTTATAGTAGACTTATGTTTACATATTAGAATTATCTTACACTAGTAGAATTATCTTAAGACTAGAAGGCTTATTAACAACTATATACATCTAACTTATATATATATATATATATATATATATTTGCAACAAAATAAATGAATGAAATAAAAATAATCTTCAGAAGCTAATTATATTGTACAAAATGAATTGATAACAGCATTTAAATATAAGAGAACAAGAAAAAAATAAAATAATTAGTAACATTATTCTGGTACTTAGTCTTCAAAGAAAAACAATAGCTATGAAATAATAAAGGAACTGTATCTGGCCAAGAGTTAATGGAAGACAAAACGATTAAATATAAATAAAAATAATATAATAAATGAATTCTTAATTTTATAATTGATTAATTTAAGAAATTAATTCTTCTATTGACAATATAACAATTTTTTTTAAAAATAGTGTAACGATTGAACCAAAGGAATATTTTAGATAAAAATTTGCGATATCATAAATAAATACTTGTGAAAAATAAAAATATTGAATGAATATTGAACTAAAATTATTTCATTGTCAGGCAGCGTCATTTTGAGGTGTTAGAAGGTGCTGGAAGAGAAGGTATTTGAATGTGGAGAGGGAGGGAGCATGACGGATGTTTAATGGGAATGTTTAGGAATATGTAGAGATGATTTAAAATTTTTGAAAACCTTCCTGTAGTCCTTACATTCCAAGATAAAATACTTTTTACCAAACATAAATGATTTATCGCAAAATTTCTTCACGGAAACGATTTTCATTAAACTTGCCACATCGATGTAAAATTAAATGAGCTTTAATAGCATGTAGGTTTCATTTTGATTGAATAATCAGATAGGACCAAAATGCCAATTTTTTTAAATTTTCTCCTTCAGAAGTACCTTCAATTTTGTAGATTGGAAACAAAAACATATAATCTTGTTAGTATTTTGATGGTTTTTGAATAATAATAAAATAAATACAGTTCGAAATAAAAAGTTATTTTAATTAAATGAAAAAAACTACTTAAAAACACAATTAAAATGATGAAAAATAAAAAATAAGCTTCTTCTTTATAATAAATTAAATTTAAAAAAATGTTTTTTTAAGTCCACACACACAATATTTTTAACGATCTTACCACAAAACAACACAGTACACACGATGCACACAATGCAGGTAATTGGTTGGTTACCTCAGTGTTGCAGGTAAAAAATTAATATTAATAATTAAATTACTTTCCACCTGGCAACACTGAGGGACCTAAAAAAACCCTCGTGTAACCTCCGTGTTGTGATTGACAGTGCAACCGTTACATCATTGATAAAAGACGCATAAATATATAAGTTGAACGAATTCGATATCCAACTAAAGCATAAAACAACAAACATATTTTTTTTATGCAATTCACGTGTTTTAAACAAAATAATGCTAATATAGATGTATAATATACCGTTTTTATAGATTTTAGAAAAAAATGTTATCTTATACATACAATTTTAAAATTTAATAGATATTGATGAAAAGTTGATAGAAGTAACTGATTGCAGTAGATAATAATCTAATCGATTATTTCAGAAAACACTCGTTTCTATCTTAACTTAATGCAAATATTTCCTTGATTTTTTTTCATATATAAAAATTCTTAAATTGATAACAATGGAGGTAAGTGAAAGTCGTGTGTTGCGCTCACCAGATTTTCTAAGTAGTAAGGTAAGTGTAAGTTCTGTTATACGTACATCAGATTTTTAATTTATTTTATTTTCAATCTTATCCAATTAAAGAAGTTAACAAGAAGAATTTAAATATATAAAAAATGCAGTGATCCTGGTACTCACTTTCAAAAGTCCTGTTTGTTGGCTTCACCCCTACAGCTTCTTCATCAGTGGTACAAACCATCCGCAGTAATCCACCGTCTTTTCCTCATACGTTTTCCTCCACCTTATCTTATCCCATTCGTAGGACTGCATTATTCTAAGAACGGTAATATCAGCGATTAAATCTTAATGACAGAACCGTTTTCTCATCGAAAAAAGTGGGACATTCATAATGAAGGAAATGAGTAAGGGTTAATATGAAATTAAACTAACAAATAAATAAATACATTAAATAAACAAATCCTTCTTTATTCTGTCCTTGGAGGGGATGAAAATGGTGTTCCCGGGCTTGTGCTGTCGTCAGATACTCGTAATAAAATCTGAATAGGCAAAATTTAGGACTCCTGCTGTAGCATCGTCCGATTAGCCACAGTAGCATATCAGTGACGTTAAATGAATAAAAAAAGAAACATTAAATAAATTAAAATAATAATAAGTTATACTTAAAAAATAAGATTTTTAAGTATTACTCAGAGAAGAAGTTGTCATCTCCCTAGAGCCTGATTATTTTTTCTTAATTTCTATTTTCCCAACTATGGAAATACAGAGTTTCAGTAAAGCTATTTCACATGACATGTCCGCGACACGGTGTTGCTGAACAAAAAACAATATATATATATATATATATATATATAATATATATAAAATAATATCATTTAGGGGGTCTGAAGGGGTCAAAAAACTTTTTTGTTGGGAATCACTGGTTTATACGTTCAAACATTCAGATTAACTGAAAAAATATATTAAAAATGGTACTTTTAATTGTCAATTCTTTTATAAACACTTAAATATAATTGAAGTCCAGTGGGAAGGAAGGAAATCAGAGAGCAAGAAATGACCAAATGGACTGACAGCCGCTCAATCTCCACCACCTGTCTTTACAACCGGTCCCAATAATTATTCTGTGTTTCCCTCTTGCGTCTCTGAAGCTCTTGGAAACGAATCATTCCGAGTAGGGTTAGTGTATTTTATTTATTTTATATTTTATTTTATAATATAGCTCGCAGATATCGTTTGTTACAACATTTACTTGAAAAACGTTCAAAACTTCCCACCTACTACAAAAAACTAATTTATATTACCATACTTAGGCCTATTTGGACATATGGAATTGAACTATGGGGATCCACCAAGCCATCAAATTCCTCTCGCATCCAATCCGTGCAATCCAAAATCCTCCGAAAGATCCTACTACCTCTGGGTAGATTCTTCTTATGCCTATCGTGCCCATATCTCAATGTTCACATTTACTTAATGTATTTTTTTTTTGTTAAAACAGTTGTAAATATCTGTATAATAAATAAAAAAAAAAAAAAAAAAGAATCAGAACAATATAAATAGTCATATTAAGGACAACATTTTTGTTAAGCCAACAACATTGGGATTAGAACTACAACTTAGAGGCTCAAACCCAGACTTCTGTAAATCTTGCTATTAAGCTTTCAATTTGTCCATAAACTTCAATTTTTTAATAAAAATAATTACTATTGATTACTAATTTATGTTTTCTGGAACATACATCATTTACGGTCATATATATTCATTAACTTATTTATTGTCTTACATGAAGTTTAAGAAGAAGTCTTCATTTCTTGTTTCATTTCATTGTCCAGTGTTTCCATTTGATTTCAAGAATTTGTTTTGATTTAAATTAATCTTTATTATTAATTCTTCAATAAAATTATAGACATACAATACTTAGGGGTGTGTTTTCATGAGACTATACCACCACTTAGTCAATTTTTAGAAATTGTAATGACCATATAAACTCATGTATGGCTCACAAAGCTGTTCTGGAAATAAAGAAATAATAAAAAAGAATAATAAATTGTTAAAACAATAACAACCAAAGGAATTATCCTGGAGCAATCAACTCCATATTATCAAAAATCGATTAAATAAAAAGTTTGAAAAAAACATCCTTTCTGAGACTGAATTGAAAACCTGACAACAATAATATATTCACAAACAGATGAGAGCTAACATCCTAAAACTATAAGTGTAATAAGAAAACGGAGTTCTATTGGAGTTTTTAAACAAATAATGATGTATTTACTTGGGAACCCTTAGATTTATTTATTAAAAATTGTATTGGTTTTTTGTATCGTCCGAAAAAAATAAAAAATTACTCCTTCTCAAAATTTGATGGCATACTTTTTAAGATACGTAGAACCATGATAACGAGTTTTAGATTTCCGCGTCTTTTCTTCGAAACTACTGGACCAATTCCTTTGAGATTGGCACTAAAATACTGGTGTATCCAACGATACCCCAAAGCACAAGAACAAAACGAAAAAAGAATCATTGATATCGGTTTAGAAATAGAAGAAATACAGCGTTTTGAAATTAGCAGTGGTTACAGACCATTTTCCAGATTCCCATTTATAAGCTAAAAAAAAAATCACGTATTTAGAAATAATGAACCATTGTGTAATAATTTTCAGCGTTTTTTTAATTGTTAAACCGCCATTCTGACCTTTACATTCCTACCCATAGAACAAAAATTGTTGATCATTCCTTTCTTGTCCGCTCTACTAATCTCTGGAATTCCCTACCTACTCATATCCGTCATGCTTCTTCTCTATGATCATTCAATCCCAACTGTTCCAATACTTTCTGTATTCCTTAACAGTTGCTCAACAACACTGATGTTTTATATCAAATATCAGATTTTGAATATAAAAAAGAAATATTATTTGTTGCTCATACCTAACTTAGTTAATTAATTAATTTGTAGATTTAGTTTTGTTCAACAAATGTATTTATTATCTGAAAAAGTTTTTTTGTTTTTATTCTTTTGTTTTGTTGTATAGGTATATTTCTTTTTTTATTTTCTTACCTCTTACAACATTGTAATTAAGAATTAATCTTGATCATTTGATCTCTAGACCAGATACTTTGTATACTTTTAATTATACATATTTTTTGTTCTTAAGAGACCCTGTCCCAGAGTAACAATTTTTCGATTCTATTCAATTCTAAAGCTGGAACCTTTTGAGCTGGGGCTCGATCCTTGAAGCTCGAGGTCCAAAGGTTTGAGCCTTCGGGGCTGCTGTTTCAGACTTGAAGCCTCAATTCTCGATCCTTTTTTTTATAACAATAGTTGAAACCGTTATTTTGTTTTTAATGCAAATTGAGCAGAGTAAATAAAAAAAAAAAACTCACAAAGATTTTATCATTGTTTTATTATTTTTTTTTTTAATGCAGAATAACATTATAATAAATCTCTTTTCAGTTTATGGGGTAGTTGTCCCTGTAGTTAAGGTTGCTCCAGAATCTGAACCTATCTTCATGAAGACCAATTTGAGGTTTAAAGCCAGAATTAGTGATTTCCATGTAACTGTGTCTCTTAGAGACCCATTTATCCCATTTTCCACTCTTCGGAGGTGGTATTGCTTTCCTAAAAACATAATATAAATAATATTAAACAATAAAACTCCTTACATTCATTTTAGTTTGTTTTTTTTAAACATAATATAATTTGTTTTGTTTTTAATATCCATACCCGTGTTTAGCGAAGTCGGTCCATATCTTAACTAGCTTCTTTGACATTTCCACATCTTGGCCTTTCAGATCCGAAGCAAACTCCTTGTTGTACCATATGTAAAGTATCTCATCAGTGTGACCAGCACCTGTATAAAACGATTTATTTACTTTCACATCTAGTGTCAAGTAGAAAGTATATTTTATATACAGAATAAATACCGTTAATTTACAATTTAAAAACTTAGACTATTTTTCATCTTAATAACTTATTCCTCGTGAATCAGTTGAAACATATTATATATATATATATATATATATATATATATATATATATATATATATATATATATATTTAAATTTAAATTTAAAACTTTCCATTCTAAATGTTTAAAAATTCCAAGTCACTTACAACATCACTTCTGTAGGTAAAGATGAACCCAGAAGATCCACTATTAATATATGGTATATAAATATGCATATATAGAAAAAATAAAAAGCATTGTGGCGCGACAGGCCGTGTAAACTCCTGCGAGTTTACACTCACGTTTCACGATCCAATTTTCAGTGTAGGATCATCACTCCCTACGACTAATTTTGTGAGTGGCCACCCTTTGGCTGACGGGTCTCACATACCCGAAGGAGAGGCTGTGAGTGAATCCCCGTTTTTTTACATCCTTATAAAAGCCCCGCCGGGACTGGGATTCGAACTCAGAACCTGTAGCATGAGAGACTAGCCAATCAGCCACGGGCTCGACTTCCTACTTTACTATTAAATAAATAAATATTCCAGTAAAATACAGCTTGACAGCTCGGTATTTGGCAAAGGAAAATATCATTTTCATGTTTTTTCCTAGAAAAATATTTCTGAGTGCTTTTACTGAATCAAAATTGTAAAAATGAATATATAATTTTTAACTATGAATATCAAGAATATACGTACAAAGTCGATACTAAAAGAATATCAGAAGTCTTTCATTTACTCTTTAATATTCTAAATCGACGTATAAGTCTGTTTTATTCAAAAAGCAAGGAAGTAAGACTTCCAGTTGAAAAATAATAATCTTTTTTTAATACTATAACAAGAACATTTCAACCAGGAGGGTTAAACGTAGTATTGAAAAGTTGAACGGTCTTTATAACTTTAAACAAAATCAGAAATAATTAATTAAATTTTATAAAAATTAAAAATTCTTACCAAAAGCATACTTCGTTGTGTTTTCGTTTGATGGGAAGAAAGAGTATTCTCCACGATAGTCGAAATAGTAGAAATAAACATCGCCTGTGTGTCTGTTCGCACCCTCGAAAATACCATTTGTGAACCAACTGTCAGTGTAAGTCTGCAAGAAGATATATTCATACATACACATGAATTTTGGTAAATTTTCAAATAATATATATTATATATTTATCATGCTATATTATTATTGTATTCATCATTACTAAATAAACCGTGAGTAATTTTAAAACTGGGAATATATATTTCACATTTTGAAAAAACAGCGATCTCAAGACAGTACAAATATTTGAAGCCAACAAACATGAAGAAAAGAGAGTTCCGGACCATATTTTAAAATGAAATGAAATAGAATATAATTTAAATTTGGGAAATTTTAAATTAGAATATTTATAAACGCTGTTTAAGAACAGTTGATTGTGAAAATACTTGAACTAGTGTGTTAATATGTAATCAAATAATTAAAAATGATTAAAAAGTGGTCTGACATGGGCTGGCTTGGAGGCCCAAGTGCTATTGGGATAGTTAATCGTAATAAAACAGCAATCAAAAGAGAACTGAAGAGATTTCTAATATGAGAACATAAAACAAATCTCCAATTAATGGATATAAGTTATATGCGTATATATATATAATATATATATATATATATATATATATATATATATATATATATAATATATTTGAACGGTATGTATAACTTTAAACACAATGAGAAATAATTAAATAAATTTTATAAAACTTAAAAATTCTTACCAAAAGCACACTTCGTTGTGTTTTCGCAAAACAGAAATATGTTGCTATATAACTCAACCTTCGTAGATGACCACTTCATCATTGCACAGAACAAGAAGATGTTGCATGCATGTTAAGAAAATTAGATAAGAATACTAGCTATGGTGGTTAGTTGTTAATGCAGAGAAAACTTAACATACAATATTGAATAACGAAGATACAGAACTGAATCTAGGAGAGATTCTAAAAACAGTTAAACATTTTGGTCCTATAATTGAAATAAATGGTGCATGTGATGAGGAAATAAGAAGTAAAATTTCAGATGTTATAACCTCACACAAGACTAAAACGACAAGAAACTGCTCGAAGATATCGATTACTACAACAATTATCAGACAAAAGTTCAAAACTTCCAGTACATTTCAAAAGAATCATTTACATCAATATTATCAGACCTATTTGGAAATATGGAATCGAGCTTTGGGGCTCTACTAAACCATCTAATTCTTCCCTCATCCAATCCTTACAATCCAAAATCCTGAATGCCCCTTGTTTTGTCACAAATCAACTCCTGCAAAATGACCTAAGCATCCCATTTGTTGTAGACATAGCCCGTGATAGTTACACCTCTTTTCATTCTAAACTCCCTGCCCACACAAACCGACTTGTCCGTAATTTATCTTCCTTAGATATCCCTCATAACCCTCCGAGGCGATTGGAAAAGAAGTGGCCTCTGTAGATTTTTCTCAAGACATTTCCATGAAATTTTTCTTCATACTGCATATTTACTCATCGTGTTCTTTAATACAGTTGTAAATTACAAAAAATAAATTTAAAAAAAAAATATGTCATAAAAACCACATCAATGCTCAACTCGCAACTGTGGAAATAGAAAATTATCCCCAATACAAAAATATATATACAATAGTATATTACTGAATTTATTATATTTGGTCAGAAACTTGGACTTTGAAAAGCAACCTTAGGATAAAACTCTAAGCCACAGAAGTGGACTACTTTTCCGTGTGCGGCGGGAATATCCAGGATGACAAAGTATGAAAACGGCCGTCAGGGAAAATATAGAGGCTGAAAGAACCATTCTAGAAGATATTGAAAAAACGCCTAAAGTGGTATGGAAATCTGAAAAGAATGGCCGGAAGGGAGGCTATCCAAAGAAGTCTACCTGTGGCAAGTTAGTGAATAAGAAGACGAGGAAGACCAAGGAAGACCTGGGATGTCGAAATGGAGGATTCCATGATAGGCCAAGATTCAGGAGAAGTATGTACTTAGGATAGGACATTATGGAAAGAAGCCCTCTAAAGTTCCTAATTAAAAAAATATGGTTTTTACATAATTGTAAGTAAGTTGTGTGAATCGAAACAGATTTTTTACTTTTATCATATTTGAATCCTATTAATAGACTCAGAAAATAAAATTTTATATAAAAAATTTATTGATAACTTACATTAGTTACGTTGACCCAGTCATTCAGTGTGATTGGTCGATCGCCGTAATAAAACTCTCTGATCTTTTTCGTTACTTCATTAGGTTTTGAAGTAGCTGCGAAATACAGATGTGTTATAGGTGCTAATCTTTCGAAGTTATCATCGTACCACTTGAAATCCATGTTGTAGTAAAGGAAATCTAAAAAGAAAACATAATTTATTAGATTTATTTATATTTTAATTTATTGAATGAGAAACTGTTTTGATATTAAATATTGTAGCCTGATTGAAACAGAAACGATATTAAAATAGTAGAACGGTAAAAGCTCTGGAAATGTATACGGTATCAAGAGTCAATTGTCAATATTGAGGTCATTGTGTACGTTATTATTCGTAATTTACATAATATATACGACCTGCTGAGAGTGGTGTAGCGTTTAAGGGAGAGGCAAATGAAGTATCCACTCTAAACGCACTAAACTAGAGGCAACAAAATCGTATCACAAAGTTTTGAATATGAAAGGAATCAGAAATCAGACTTCGAAAATTGCTAACGAATATTGATAAAATATATTAATCAGCTTGCAAAAATATCATTTAAATGTTATAATCTAAAACTCTACGTTTCATAACTAACTGTTTATTTTACTGATCACTTCACAATGATCTCAATACCAATCGTGACAGAAGTAATATAGAAATATTAAAAAACATTCCATGACATCCAAATCTACTGTTATAAACATTAAAAACAAAACAAGGTGACTGAAATACCTTGATTAGAATCTTCCAAGACAGGACTGACTTCATTCTCACGCATTCAAAAAAATCCTAAACAGGAGGTTCACCGATGATCTACCAAAATAAATTTCCAAAGGCATAAGTACCATTCTTTTAAATATATAATGGATATTAATAGTTGACCGTTGAGAGTTACTGGAAACAATATAGTCCGTGTGGCGGGCAGTAAATGAAATAATTAAAGTATATAATATTAATAATAAATAATTAATAATTATAGTTTTAACTATCCATTGTCTGCCAACGTTTCGACACCCGTTGTGAGTCATCATCAGGACTAAAAAGATACAAATGGAATATACTAGTTGTATATTCCTATACTCGTGGGATTAGAAAGGTCCGGACACACTTAGCGGAGTGGAAAGGAAAAACGAATTTTCCGATCGAATTTAGATGACGAAAGAAGAACTTATTTCAACAGTTAAAAACTTTAAGCAGCTGTATGATCCTGGATCCTAGAGCTGTATGTTAAAATCTATTTATAAACAGCTGCTACTCATTGTAATTTATTAAAACAAATGGAATAAAAAAGTGATAACACGCTTCGTCGTTCGAAAAAATCGCAACAATCAATAAACGTTTCCTCCTTGAATTGGAGGCGGTTGCCCTCAGGAAGATGGGTGGGGATAGGCAATTTCCTTTCCTCTCCGCTGAGTGTGGCCCCCTCGAAAAATCGTATTTCCTTCCCTCACTTTTCCACTCAGCTAAGTGTGGTCGGGCCTTAAGGAATACACACATTGTCCTTTTTTTGTATCTTTTTAGTGCTGATGATGACCCACAATGGGTTTCTAAACGTTCTCAGACAATGAATAGTTAAAACTATCTAATTTTTTCTTCTGTACTGACCGCCATCGGGACTGATTTCTTCTTTTAAATATATAGTATTGTGAAAGAAAAAAAAATGAAGTTCTTGTTAAAATTTTTGATATTATATAGTTAAGGCGAAAAAGATTTGGGTAAAAAAGTATCGACACAAACAGACGTAAAATTTTACTAACGGTAGATCCTCTTAAAAATTGCTTCTATTGAAAACAAATTAACCATATTGGAAGAGAAAGTAGTTTTTAACCATATTTATTATAATTTCGAATTAATACATTTTCTTAAATTGACATGGCTTTTTAGAAGAGTCGAAGCAATTATTTTTGTTTATTAGTGTGTAAGAATTTTGAAAAAAGGGATTTCTATGCTATTTTATCATAATATATGCCATCATGACATACAAGGTAGTAACGGCCTAGCTTATTTGGCATTTTTCCCAGAATGTAGAATCTAATGCTACGCCACTGCGTACCGTAAATTGCATCTTATACACATCGCATTTGCATTTTCGACATTTCAGATCTATAAACCAGATATTTAAATGCTGAATAATGAATAAATACGGTTTGGAATGATTTATACAAATGGTTTAGATAATGAGTGATGATATTGTACTCACAGCCAGTCCTGAGAAGCCCTTCTCCAGAGGTTGTGCCCATGAGGAGCGGCACAGGATTGTGCTGCCACCTGCTGATTGGCCCCGTTATAAATGCTCCAGGTCCAGCAGGCTCCAGCACGGGAAGGAAGAGGATCAACGGGTCTATTTGCCATACCTAGTCAACAAAAATTTAGTTTTATTCTGCAGTAATTATAATTAAAGTTACAAAACAAATCGTGAATTACTTACCCTGTAGTCTTCCATGTGCCCGACCAGTTCCTTGGCATCCTTCTTCATCATACAAGCCACAGCTTCCTTCGAGTTCCCCTTTGGACAAGAGACAAGGCCAGCTAATTTCTGGGCGTATTGTTTCGCCACTCCAGGAGGTGTTACACACCACAAGTTATAACTGGAACCACTTTCAGCGATTCCACCATGGAATAATCCTGTACATTCAATAATCAGTTACACTAATAATCGATTCCATAAAAGGAGTACACGAATATTTTTATGATACATACCCCTGCTGAGTGGGGACACGGTGTGATGGTAAACACTTCCAGCACCAGCACTCTCACCAACAAGCGTCACCCTGTTTGGATCTCCACCGAACTTAGCGATGTTCTTTTTAACCCAGCGAAGTGCCATCACTTGGTCCTTCATTCCTTGGTTGCCGGGCATCACCTCATCTTCAAAGCTCAGGAAACCTATGAAATTTAAAATAATAATCCTAAACCACTGTATGCTTAAAAAAAAAAAAATATATATATATATATATATAACGATTTTTGATACATATCATATATAGAAAAGTGATTCTCAACAAGTCCAGAGGGTCCGTGAAATATCATCGAAAAATTATTATAGATCACCTTATGAAAATTATGGCTCGTAACAAGAATCACTCTTGCATTGCACAGGCACTATTACTGTCTTTTGAGATTTGGTAGTGTTACTTGACATTATATATACATACATACACGATTTTTTAGAATTAAGGAGATCCATAGAAAGGAGTCGACAAAACCATTTTTGCTACATACTATATTTCTTCTTCATGTCATTCCTGCGTAAAATACTTTAAGAAATTCTTCTTGATATTTAAAAGATATAAAAAAGATAGTATAAACAACATAGTCGTGTTATATGTTGGTACAGCTCTGTAAACTGGAGAGGGACTGGGATGACAGTTTGATGTCGCCCCAAGTATATTTAAACCTTTCTATTTTGTACAAATTGATTAATACATTTTGACATAGCGTGCATAAGCTTTATATTGCTTAAACCGACGAATAACAGGTTAAATACATTTAATATTTATACATTGAATTTTTTTTTCAGATTGACTATGTTGTATACAAGAGCTAATTACGGATTTTTAAGTGTATTTCACATTACTTTTAACTATTAGATTTCGATATATTTAAAAATATCGAATTATGAAGTAGGAACTATTAATCACTTTGTCTCTTTTCTATAAAATCAATTTATTTTTTACTATTCTCTATTCCTCCTAATTGCATGTCTAAGCTTTGAATTTATTATTAGAAAGAAACCTTTTGATCCAAATTGCAGGTCTTCGTCAGAGCTCTTCTTTGCTACTAACGCGGAAACAACTTCTCATTGCAAGGACCACTCACCTTACGATCTCTCAAAATTACTTTCATAACATCGACTATTCAATATTCTATATAATAATTATTTCAATTACCCATTATCCCAACCCTGTAGTTGATGTCGACAATGACCACATCTTCGTCCATCAGGTACCTGGGGTCTGTTTTGTGTGGACCATTTCCACTGATGAAGCCACCGCCGTGGAGATGGAATAAAACGGGAGCTTTCCCACACGTCTAAAAAATAAAAGGTAAATTACTCTTAATATCAACTTCTTTTACCATCACCAATTTAGTTTGTTTGCTTATGTTTATAGACGTAAGGCATTCAGGCCATCCTATAATTTCACTTGAATTACATTAAAAATGAACATAATAATAAGCCAAGGTACAAATATAAGGTAATTATAACCCTAAATAAATTAAGCCATCATAAATTGTATTTAACTCTGATTTAAAAATACCATCTATCTTCTCAAACAGACGTTCAACAATTCTGATATTTCAATTCAAATACCAGATATAGAATAAAAGAACATTTATTAATAATAGTTTTGTGAGACATATCATCTACCACACCTTATATATTTATTTTACTCCTTTTTTTTTATCATTTTTTTTTTCTTCTCACACCGTTTATATATATATATATATATATATATATATATATATATATATATATATATATATATATTATATATAAGAATTAATTTTGTTCCTTTGGTCTTTTGGCCAAACACATTGTATATCTTAATTTTACAGATTTATTTCTTTTAAGAGACCCTGTCTATTAAGAAAATAAAAATTACTTTCTATTCTATTCTAATATATTTTTTCTTTTAAAAGATAGATTTAATTATTATTTATCTGTCGACTTAATTAGACGGTATTATAAACATTATGTATCTTAGTTTATTATTGTAAGAAATTTTCAAACAATTATCTACACAGAGGGAATTATAAGTGACGATTCCTCGCATTGTAGATTTGTTACTGATCTAAAAGGATATTTGGTACTATATTATCATATGTTATTAAATATTTGGCATCCGAAAAAGTAATAAAAAAGCGGTAAATGAAAAATATTCTTTTACATTAAATAACATAACAAAATAATTTAGTTTCCCCATGGCTACCTGCTCCGTAATTTAAAAGCCCCTTTCTATTCGAGGTGTAGGGCTAAAATTAAGATTAATTATATATTTTTTAACTATAACAAGTATCAATAAATTAGACAGAAGTTAAAGATAGGGCAAACTGCGACAACGAAGTAAATTCCCTAATGTACCACCAGTTCCAGTTCTACAACTGAGTAGGAATAACCAATGAATGAGCATCGTTAGTAGAGGCACTTTAAAGCAAATATTTAATTACAGAATTTATCATGTATAACAATCACGTAAGTATATACGACTCTCGTCAATATTGTCTACGAAGAATGTTAGAATAATATTTTTGTGAAGTCGTTGCATAATACATTTTTACGATCTTAGGAAAATATGTCTTTTTTTTTTTTTTTTTTTTGCTTCTGTAGTTGATTATCAAATTCTTAGATCATTCATATTTTTACTACTTGTTTTAATATATTCAATACTGAATTTTTTTGATGTAAAAAAAATCATCCCACCCCCTAAAAAAATGTTCGTATTGAAGAGGCACTTGCAATATCTGCTTTATGGATTATTATTTGATTAAAACAAACTTATTAAAATACTTTGATTCCATAAAACAGTCAATCTAAATACTCTAAAGCAAGGCTTCCTGTAGCATAGTGATTAGCAAAACAGCCTTCTATGAACAAGGTCACGGTTCAAACCCTAAGATTTTTAAATGGGAGCATAAAATCCTCAGCTCTGCCGTTCTACGGCAGTTATAATTTGCAGCGTTTTTTTATTAGTATTAGCCTAGTCAAATTTTTCAAAGAAAACAAATTAAAAGTACTTTACGAAAAGTCATTTTATAGACGAATCTATATAAATACCGAAGTATTTAGGTATTTGTTTAAGAAGTTGAAGACAAATATTATTTCGTTAACATTGATTTAATGTAATAAGTTTAATAAAAATCCTGTTAAATATGTAAAGAGAAGCAGATTATCACTTACATCGTGTGTATGCACAGCCAGGTATAGGCAATCTTCAACTCCAAAGACTGCCGGAGGTACATCGTACATGTTGTACTGTATACACCATGGTCCCAAGTCTGTAGCGTTCCTCACACCTTGCCAGGGCTCCGGTTCTTGAGGCGGCTACAAAAAAATAAATAAATAATAATAAGAAGAAATGTATAAGAAATAGATTTATAAATGCACAAACATAAATATAGTTGATGTAAACTTAAGGCGGATCTCTCACCTGGAACCTGAGTGGTCCAACAGGGGGCTTAGCGAAAGGTATGTTTGCGAAGGAAAGAAATGGCCTCCCAGACCTGGAGGTAGCTCTGAACCCACGAAGCTTACCCTGAGCTGTGTGCACGACGAGAGGATCATGGGCGAACACAGCCGTCGCCCAAAGGAGGACCTGAAGAAATGGAAGTTTGTCCATGGTCCACCTAGCGAAGTGAAAGAAAGTGATTAAGCAGGAGTCATATCACATGGTACAAAATCAAGAACAAAAACTTTTATCACGAAATTAATATTTCCCTTGGTTACCGAATCAATTATAAATTTATTTGATACCGATAAGATAACAAAAGATCGAATGAAGGACGAGTTTTAATTTTTTATTTATATTTATCATATTGTAATAAAGAGCCGAGGTCAGAAATAGCAGCTCATGTATCAGATTTTTTTTTTCTATTCATCATTTAATTTTAATTGAGTGTATTTATTAGTTAGTTAGCGATCGTGAAAATTTTCGAATTCCAGTTTTCAACAGAAATACACGTTTTAGGGTCTTCTGAGTCCAAATGACCTAGTCTCACAAAACGGTCTGTGTGTGGTAACGCCCGCGCGTAAACGAAAAGTCCTATGAAACTGAAATTTTATTTTTAAAACAACTATATGCCCGAGATGCAACAAAAACTTTTTCATGAAAACAGATAGCCAGAAAAGCCACTTTATATCATGCATTTTATACCTTTTTACGATTTTCTTAAAAACGGCTCTAAAGATTTTGATTAAACTCGCTACGTCGATATAAAATTGAACGGGCTTTAATATCATGTAGGTTTCATTCTGATTGAAAAAGTCTGATAGGGCTTAATGCCGATATTTCTAAAATATGTCTTCTATAGAAATATTAATTTTGTAGACTCCAAAAAATTAACCATATCGTCTGATTGGCATTGCTAAAAAACAGGTAAATATATAAGTTGAACGAATTCGATATCCAACTGTATGAGAAAACTGCAAAAATATTTTTTAATGCAATTTTTTGTTTTTGAACTTGAGAACAGTAATATACATGTATAATAATATGCTACAGATTTTAGAAAAAATATGCTATACATACAATTGCAAACGTTAACGGAGTGATGAAAAGGCGATAAAACAAACTTGTCGCAGATAATAACATATTAGATTATTTAATAAAACACATGTTTCTATTAAATCCAATTTAAATAATTCTTTAACAATTTATTTTCGTTTATATATTTGTTTAAAAATTCTTGAATTGATATACATAATGGAGGTAGTTACGCCGTCCTTCGGAGGGGACGTTAAAAGGTGGTCCCGAGCCTGTGCGATGTCAGGTACTCGTTAAAGATCCCTATCCTAATAAAACCTGGATAGGCAAAATTTAGGACTCCCACTGTAGCATCGTCCGATTAGCCATAGTAGCATAAAGTGACGTTAAATAAATAAATAAACAAACATAATGGAGGTAAGTGAAGGTCGTGTGTTGCGCGCACCAGATTTTTTATATAATATTTCTCGGTTATAAACTTGAATTCATGAAAGCAGATAGGCGAGCACATGAGCTAAACTTGAAAGTGGTTTGTTTTTTATTTTGTTCATATTATTTCATCGATCATTTCAATATTAAAGTTTATTATATTAAAAATCGCTATTAAACGAGCACATTCAAATCGATGTACACCAGTATAGAAAAATAAATAAATTTAATTTAAAATAGAATATAAAATTAATAAATCCCAAATAGGGATACTTTGTTACTGATACCAATCAAAAAAATTTTTTTTTAATTTAATAAAAGAAGATAGATAAGGAATTATGGAAACGCTGTCTTATTGCGGAAAAGTTCTATATTGATTCTAGATAAAGATAATTATAATTTTATGGTGTTTACAAGTCCTGTTTGATAAAAAAATTAATAGGTGGAGAGCTATTAAATTACTTCAACGAAATTATAAAAGTTGTTTTATGATTATAGCTTCCTTTCATTAAACTTTTCCATTTACTTTCTTGAAAGAAAACAATTAAGATTTTTTTTTTAAATTAAAATTATCTTAGTCAACAGTTTAGTCCTCTAAAAAGTATTCGATTATTGATATGTCGCAGGTGAAACGCAAGAAGATACCTTCTTTGATCTAAAACTCACCTGCAGTAGACCAGCGTCCTTCCAGACTGGCTAGTCTAGGCACCCCCGAGACAAGCTATATATACCCGAGTGAGGAAGTGGGGAATCCCTGCGACGTTTTCCTTATTATCTCTTAACTGGGTTTCATGAAACGTTCCGAGAACTGTGTCTACTGCCTTTGTTTACCTATTTTTCGATATCGAGGGGTTTTCCAAAACCAGTTCGACGAAGAAATCGGATAAACCATGTTAAAAAAATCTCAAAAAACAGGTCGGTCGACCTCAGCTGACGTCAAGGGTTTTGAAAAAATGTTAGTATCCCATCTATTTTACCAGCGATTGGCCCCAAAAAAATAAATAAGCATTTCAAATAAATTACTCATAAATATACTGTTAATATATTATTGACAATACATATAGGAATTAATAAGATTCCTCCGAGGCGGCTGAAAAAACCTGCTAATAAAATAAGCATTACAGTGTTACCTAAAAGAATCATTGGGTACCTTCTTCAGAAGACTATATTTCATGCCTATATTTGTGATTTTTGCCCTTTTACTTGTGTAGATTGTAAATACAGTTGTAAAAAACAAATGAAATATATATATATACAGTTTGATCAGTTCTTGACTGTTGATAATTTAAGTTTCTACTGTTCTTAGGTTTCAGTCAACAAATAAATAATTTTATTTTTGCAACGTTTCGAGAATTTATTGTTCTCATAATCATGCCTTAACTGTAGAAGAACAAAAAACAGAACAGAACTTTAATATTTTTATACAATAATTTATATATGATGTTATTGTTAGACATACTCGTATAGAAAAGAATACATTGAACAATGAATAGACATATAGTAGGTATATATATTTATATATATATATATACATATATATATATATATATATATATATATATTATATATATATATATATATATACTTACGGAAAAGAATGTCCAGGCATTTCAAAACGGCATTCTAAGAAGAATCGCAAAAGGGACGATATTCCAAAGAGTAAAAACAAAGAAATTACATGAAGAGATGAAAATACCAACAATTAAAAAATTTATGAGTGAGAGGAATTTAAACTTTTTCGAATCAACGAAATTTGTAAATAACCCTATATTTAATCAACTGAAACCCTCAGGAATACCTCAGCGATGGCAGAAACTCAACAAATAAATAAATTAGTTTAAGTTTTAGTTGTAAGGCCGAAACAAACTGGAAGGTAAGCCCCATCATTCATAATGTTATTACTCTCCAGAAGGTACGTTAAAGAGTTGCAACTCCTTAAAATGCAGGATTGCAGAAAAAGGAGAACTTACCAGCATTGCAAGAGCTTTTAGAAGATAAAAAAAGGGGTTATGGGAAAAAAAAATAGATATTTCAATTAGAATTTAAATTAAAGATATTATTAGAAATTTACTTACAAATTTGTTTTCCACTGTTAAGGCATGATTATGAGAACAATAAATTCTCTAAATGTTCCAAAAATAAAATTGTTTATTTATTGACTGAAACCAAAGAACAGTAGAAAATCATATACGAGTATATATATTATTGAATTTTTGACACATTTTATTAAAAATTAACTAGACCATAAGCAAGCCTTTTTGTTCCAAAGGGCCTTAATCCCAGAATAAAAATTTTTTTTTTCATTTTATTATTCATAAAATATTCTACTTTATGTTTGTGTATATTTATGTAGATGTATATTGTGGTTTTTTTTGTGATCAAGGTATTTGATTATTGTGATAAGGTATTGTATTTTTTTCTCTCAATAATATCTTTTAAAACCGAATTTCGTATATAAACGAATGAAATTTCCTTTTCAAAAGATATTAGTTATGATATATTAGTTAAGATAGTAGTATGTTTTTATGCTTTCCAGGCCGATCCTCAATTATGTAACAAGCATGATAAATTTTTAATTCTAAATATTTGTAATTACATTGCGAATTGAATATCGCATTTATTTACGTATATTATAAACTTTGTTAATGTTTTCTTACATATTTTTAATGTTATTATTATTATTTTTAATTTACCTCATAGACCAAGACATTGCTATTGCGTCTATTGTTTTATGTAAAAAAAATGGTCCTAGTTTTATTCATCTCATCAGATGTAATTAACAATAGCCGATATTCTACCTCCCAACTCGTTCAAAATAATGATCGTCCCCTTTACACAGGTTCTGAAAAAATATTACATTAGTTTAAATGTAGAACAGTGTATAAGCAATAAATAATAAATAAAACAATATATATTATTATACTACTAACATTGCGGTAGAAATTATTTTATTATTATTATCATATATTGAAATTTATAACTGTGTTCAATAATCATCTAGTAAAAAGGCCAATAGACAAATGACATGGAACAAACCTGTAGTATACCTAAAAGTAATATACTGTAGTTAGGAATGTATATATTTATATTATTGTATATATATATTAATTGTTTGGTATAATAAATTGGAGATAAGATATAAATTAAAAAATGTATAGTTAAATTACCTAACGGTAGTGCTTAAATTGGAATTATAATTCAAACTTACTCGCGCAATCTTCTTTCCGGTAACCTCGAAGGAATTTTTAAGAATTGAAGAGGAACCAAAGATCGAAATAAATGAGTTAAAGTGCTAAACATTAAAGAATTTGATGGTTTAGCAGAATCCCACAGGTCAACTCTGTAAGACCATATAGGCCTTATGAAGGTCATGTAAATGAGCCACTTGCAGTTAAGTGGATGGTCGAGCATATGTCTACTGAGTGTTGATGTAGCCGAGAAACTATTAACAATGACTCGCCTAAGTTTATCAGTTTATCTAGACTATTTATTACCTTTTACGACTTCACATCTTTGATATTATTTTCTCTATTTTTCTAACGATTAGTTATACACCTATGTTACTAATCTTATTTATAGATTTTTTTTTTCTAACTTGGGAAAACTTGTTTAATAATCAAATTCAATGTTGCTGTTATGCTTTTGGTTTATTATTTTCAATATCATCGACCACAAAAATTTGTTTCAAAATACGGAGAATCCGAATAATGAATAAAACAAAATCCGTTTTGCCGCTGTTCCGCTTTTTTCCGGAACTACTGGAACGATTTTTTTGTAACCCGGCATAAAAATACTAGTGCATCCAACGATGATCCTAACACCTAGACATTGATATCCGCCAATTAGTTTCAAAATGGCAGCCGATTAAATATGGTTTAATTCAATAACTCAGTTATTTTTGAAGATAAAGAAAAATTTTTCTACAACGAGAGTTCGAAGGTAGTGTGGAGTATGTCTGTTTCAGTTTTCTGTAGTGCCTTACAATGAGTATGTCTTACAATACGTCTCTCCTGAAACTGTTTTGAGTCTCTTCGCCGTGGCAGGTTTCGTACAAGCCATTGCGTCAGTGCTGATCTGATCACGGTTTTGTAGATCATCAATATGAGGCGAAGTGACAAGTTTGGAGATGTCGGTATGTCTTGGCCCTCGCCATCTTTAACTTTTTATTACAGTCAGTGCCTGTCGAGGGTTATACCGAGGTATAATGATTATTATCGCAAACCGGCGAGTAGTATATTATACTATAACATACTGTTCGCCGGATTGCTAACAATGCCCGCAACCTTATAGATTTTTGGGAGTGGGCGCTTGTTTTTCTGGAAGGAGAATAATACGGTCCGTCTTTTTGAGATTGACCGTAATATTTAGTCCTTCCAGTTTCTTAGTGATTTCCAAACAGGCCCCTTCGCTGTTGTAGAGCTGTCTCTGCACTTAGTAAACTGATATAGATAGCTATGTCGTCAGCATAAGCCGCAACAGTCCCTTGTTTATATCTTGCTCCAACAGTTTCAGCCATGTGAATTGAGAACATTAATGGGGATAGCACAGACCCTTAGGGAACTCCGGAGGTGAGTGCGATATCTTCGGATAGCACTTCGCCATTTTGTACCCTGATGTACCGCTACTCGAGAAAGGACCGCTGGAAAGTATAGAGCTGTTCGGAAAATTCGTTATCTTGTAGTGTCTTGCATAGAAGACTATGTGGAACTGAGTCGAACACTTTCGTACAGTCTATAGAGATCATTGCGGTCGCATTGTTTCTCACAGCAGCTTGGCACACTTCCGCCTGCAACTTCGACAGATGGTGGTCCGGACAGAGGCCGGGCCTGGAAACCGGTATATTCAGGTGGAATAAGGGCTATTTCGGACAAGTAGGTTTTGAGGTAGTTGAAGATGATTTTCTCAAATACCTTACCCAGATGTGGAAGTAGGCTAATTAGACTGTATTCGGCTGGCTAAGATCCAATCTTGGCTGGTTGTAGTAAAGGACAGAGGAAAGCACTTTTCCAGCTTTCAGGGAAGTATCACTACCTGAGGCAACAGTTGGAGAGGTTAGTTCAGTGGACTAACCACTTCCTTGGTAACATATTTAGCTATATTGTTTGTCTACCGTTGTGGCCCGGTTATTTGTTTCGCTTTGTCCGTCGAAGAATGGCCTTTATCTGTTTTAGAGATACAGACATATAGTTGTTAATTATCTCTTCTCTGGAGATATAGTCCGTCGTTTTATGTTGTAATCGTAGTGATCTGCAAATTTCGCTGCATGTTCTTCTGATGTGAGTAGTTTGTCTCTGCCATGAAGTTTAGTAGTGCTTCTTTTTCTAATGCTAGTCTTCAAAAGCTTCTAGAATTTCTTGAATTCACCGTGAGTCGCTCTTAGTTTGGCGTGCCATTGTGCAGTCCGCTATTGTTTTATTAAGTTTCTGATCTGTGTAGTCAGTGAACTTAGTACAATTTTCGCGTCATAGGCCCTAGTCCTATACCGTTTTTTCTTCCACTTATTACGTAAAGCAATAACTTCTGGTGCTTGATTTTATTAGCTAAAACTTTTTGTGGTCACCATGCGTGGCCCGTAGCTTCTCATGCCACTGTGCAGTCCGACATTGTCTCACGAGTCTTCGGATCTGAGTAGTTAGAGAATTTACCACCGTCTTCATCCCATGATGTCATGATCCTGGTCCTGTTTATTTTTCCAATTTTGCGCAAGGCGATAAGTTTCAGAATATGAACTTGCCTAGGGCGCAGAGCTGGTGGAAGTGGTCTGAACTTCGGAATAGCATTGGCGGTGCTTTTGATGATCTCATTGAAGGAAATAAGATATTCATCTATTCCCTTATTTGTCCTTAGGGAAGGGTCTATTGGCCGTTTATGAAAGATCTGTGCTTTTTAGGTCCCCAAATAAGTTTCTGAGTACTTATTTTTCAATGGTCCTGGGGCTGATGCCTCGCCGTCTACAAGGTAAGGCACAGGCCTATTTCATAATCCAGCACTACGCAGTTGTGAAAGCGATGTGGCTGCCTCGTGGGCAGGAGATCAACTGTGGAGTTGGGCGTTCAGTCAGTCTTATTTCTGGGGGTATTGGAGGGTGGGTGCACCACGGTAAAAGAAATTTTAAAGATTATTTTCCCTGCTTCATTGCTAGAGTTGTTATTCCATACGGTGTACCGTGCGTTGAGGTCTCCATAACCCAATGCTTAAGTTTTTGGCACACTCTGGGAGAATTCTTTTGAAGTACGGGGTCTCCTGCACAATCCAATGATAATGGTAGGCTTATTCAGGAGAACTTCCGCTGTTTTGTGATGTATCCTAGGATCCCTGATAGCTAGTAGTGGAGGGAGTTCCCTCTTTCTGGTTCCATAGCGAATGGCTATTAAGACCTTGGTCCATTAGTCGATCTCCTGTCAGTTCGTAGCCTGGCAGGCGTATGCGCTGGGGATTTACTCTGAGTCGGAGAGGATTACTACAGTGGACTGGGTCTGTTATTAAGACATAAATCTCTGTAAGTCCGCCCGTATTAAATTTTAGCGTAGTCAGTTGTCCATTAATTGAAGTAGACTTACTGGTTGGTTAGAGTTCTTTGTCAGTTTTTTATAGCCTTAATGATATATTCCGCCCAGGGTGAAGGTATATCATTTCGGCCCCTGTGTCATAGCTTGAATTTTTCTACTTTTAATATTCGATGTAAAAACATTTCACTGTGAAGAAGAAACAACTAAAAGACCGATTTTGCAATATGTAGTTTAGAAAATAATTATAAAGCTTGATTATGTTACTGAAGAAAAAAGAAAAAATTCTATGAAGAAAGGTGGTAGAAATCTCAAGCACCAAATATAGACTACGGGTTGGATTATTGAGAGAGCCCTGACAGTAGAAAAACATATTTTAAAAGAATAATGAAGATAATGTCGAATAATATTCAACATAGAATAGAATAGAAAGTATTTTTTATTCTGGGACTGGGTCCCTGAAGAATGACAGGTTTATACAGCTGAAATATACATGTCTGCGCAACAGACCAAAGGAATATAATTAACTAGTAATTAAAATCATGGATAAATTCCGTTATGTATTGAGAATACGGAGGGGTGTAGATTCATCATTTGATAATTATTAGATTAATTAAATGAATATTAATAAGCCTTTGTCGGTAAAAGATCAAAAGGCGTTTACCTAAATCCATGGGGTCCCCCAGCAATACCTCGGGAAACTTCCTAGAACCCAGGGGCACTTCCCATATCAGCCCCATCTTCCTTTGTCTGATAGCAGATTGGCAATTTCCAAAAAAAAAAAAACTTTTGGAGAGAAGAGGGTGAGGTGATGAGGGTGCGATTTTAGAATCAGAGGGGTGTCAGTCTTATTCCAGCCACGTGAGTCCAGCAAGAGGAGAATCGGGTTCGATCCACAAGAAGAGGAGAGTTCCGTCGGGGGTCAGCTGGAGGATAAGACCTAGAAGGGGCGCCTGAGACTAATTTCACATTCACCAGCCAGCTAGGTTTTTGTTAAGCATTTCTTTATTGTAATATTGTATGGCAAGGTTAACGTTAATGTCCCTCAGTATTTTCAGGCATTATCTAAATAAATTGTATATGTTTAAGTTAATTTAAATAATACTGTCATTTATTAAAACGTCTAATTTAATCTCACCCTGCAAGCCACCAACTGGGATTGGTAAACACGATACCTTTGGAAAGGAAATCCAATAGTTTCATTAAATATTAGTCTATATCAAATAAGCTAGTTTTTTAAGGTACCTCTGCCTTAAAAAAGCAGCCGGTCAAAAACATAGCAACATAAACAAAAAAAAAAAGAATAAATAAAAACGATTTTCAGGAAATAATTGTGTCTGTCAATATTAAAAATAAATAAATTTATAACAAAGTTTAAATGTAAAATAAGAAGAATAAATAAACAGTAACTTTATTCTAGTACTTAGTCTTCTGAGAGTAACGTTAGGTTTGGCATAATTAAGGATCAATATCTGGTCAAGAAAAATAGACCAATGCGACATAAATAAATATTTAAAATATACTGTAACGATTGAACAAAAAGAAGTTATCTAGATAGTAAAGTTGAAATATCATAAATAAATACGTGTGAAAAGAAAAAAAAATATTGATTACAATCCAACTAACACTATTTAATTGTCAGGCAGCGTCATTTTGTATATACAATATATATATATATATATATATATATATATATATATATATATATTTTTTTTTTTTTTTAACAGCATTACGATAGGTTCTATTCAAGAAATAGTAGTGTCAATACTACAAGATTTTGTTCTTTAGTTCAAACGTTGACAAATAATGAGAGATGCGACTAATGAATCATAATATAGGAATAACCAATATCAAAAGATCAGCTTGTTTCCAGTTATGAGTAATGTTATTTGATTTTTAAACAAGCACGTATAGATTTGTTTGAATCAATATTTATTAATTTATTTTCAATTATATTAGATTCAATTAATTTATTTCCATTTAGATTTCCATTCTTAAAGACAGAGAACTAGGACTCAATAAAATATATTTATTTCAATAATTATTTTTTACAAATATACTGATCACTTTCACGTCTCTTTTTACATGTTTACATAGCTTCTAGAGATAAAAATACAATTTACTGAGACAGTTCAGCGATAATACGAATTGTTGTGCATCAGACGTTTGTTATATTGAAGTCATTATGATAACAAGAATGTGGAATCTACTTTAATCAGTTGCTAATTGGGGTTAATTATAATTTAAGTCATAAATAGCATTTTGGGATAAGACACAAGAATATGTAACTGTGACATAGTGCTCTTAACGAATTTGCAAAAGTTAGCTCACAAATTTTCTGATTTGGTCCAATATATATTTTTTTAATGTGTTACAGGAAGTCTGGTACTGAAATACCATGATAGATATTAGATATAAACATTGAATTTTTTCTTTAACCCCAAACAATTAAATCCACAAGAAAAATTTTCCTTTTATGTATTTTGTTTTCAACTTATCCCATTTCCACGTCCTTCGATTCCATAGAAAGAGAGAAGTATTTAGCATTTTAACTTTAGTCATTAGAAGAACAACAAACATTACATCACATCGCATGGCTATTGTATTATTAAAGATTCGTTAACTCAATTTTGAGTCGCTCATGTTACACAAGTCATTATCATCCATTCTTCCAAATTACCTATTCACTATATTTTGTGTTCAAGCATCAATCAGTTATTGGCAAGTAGTGATCTCTGGGATAACTGATAATCAAGAATACTTGCGACATAGTGCTTTTAACGAAAGTACAAACATTAGCATATAGATTTTAAATGAGAACATTTGGTTTACATTTTTTTTTACACATACAATTTGATTGATACAAGTCATGTTTTGAAGCATCTATTTGGAGAAATTCTATAATATTCTGTAAGTTTTATTGCCATTTATTATATACATTATTTTTTTTTAATCTATTCCAACGGCAAATTCCGAAAAAAATATTATTTTGTTAAGTATTTTTTTGTTTTCTTTCCTTAAACAATAATTACTTATAGCTTATGTAAATGTAGTCAATTTGTTAGAATGGCAATTATATGCGTATCTATAGAGACGGATTATAGGTTATTTCTTTCCATTTGAGTGTTCCTATATGGAATGAACTCGTTTAATTGAAATAATGTATAAAATAAAAAAATCATAGATCCTGTGACATAAATGTGTAATGTTTTCACTCTCACTAGTAAAGGGTATCCCCCATCCAGGAAAAAGATTAGAAGTATTAGAAAAAAAGTATTTAATCTATTTTTATTTTGATCTAATAAGTGTAAGAACTAAAAACATAACGAATATTGAGCCTAAGGCATGATCAAAAAGGACCATGTAGTGGAAGCTTCATTCGGTAGCGGATGCATCAAGCGTCACTCACAGATAGCGCTAGCGGCGACTACTTGGGTTACCGCCGAATATAAGAAGAAGCTATATTCAATAATATTGTATATTTTAACTAATTAATACCATTTTAAATATTTTTATCTATGTTACTGATTTATGAGTATAAATAATCCTTTCGAGGTAATTTGACCTAGAGCCAAGACGCAAGTCTGGTAGAGAAGCTCTCATCATCAAATATTGACATGGTGGACTAATATCCACAACAGTCGGCTCAGTTCTTTATATCACCTACCTGCTTCTACTAGGTGGTTTCTCCCTAGGTCAGAGAGTCTCTGCCTTTGTAACATTATGGGGTCTATCGTTATTTCATTCTTCATATCACCCTCATAGGATAATCTGCATGGCTTCTACCCATGCACATCTACGAGGAGTTCTATCCGCTGCTACCACACGGGGCATTTCCTTCCTAAATAGTCCTCCAGCTAATTGGTTGGTGCGGATTCATCCCTACTTGGCAGAGTGCCTAATGCCAGGAGCTGCGGTAAGTGCTTTTATCACGGCGAGTACCTACCTTCATCTTATCACTCCTAAACTGAATAGGCATTGTCGAAGCCTTCTGAAGACCTGTCACTTTCATAGTAACCGTTCTCGACAATCTGTATGTAAAAAAAAATATTAGCTTCAACAAAATATTTTACTAACAGTTTAAATTTATTACCAGCCTTTTGGCACATTATAAATTGGATGAGTACATCTTTACCAACAATCCAAAGCTAGTTATCTCTCTCTTACACTTATTTTTAAAAATTAAAGATGAAACAAAAATTAAAAACAGGAATATTTACAGAGCAGCTAAGCAAATGTTTACATTGTTTATATTCATATTTTGAGTTAAATTAATAATACCACTTTAACGAACAAATAATTATTCACATCATTTTTATATTCCTACAAGATAGTGTTTCGGTCGCACTTAATATTCTGATTACGCTTTTGGTGATTTTTTCTACTGCATTTTAATAGGATTTTGATGACCCGGACTGGAAGGGAGTATTCGTTAAATAGGTTTTTAGTTTCTAGTGTCACGTTAATTAAAACTTTTATATTTTTTTTATTTTATTTTATTTTCCCTATTTTCTTATCTTTTATCCGCCAGCCAAACCATCGTATCAACTTTTAATATTCTTACTAATACTTTTATATTTAAAAAAAAATGATATAATAACTTATTCATAAGTTACAACAAGGAGATATAAAATTGGTAATTATTATTTATGTTTTATTTTAATTGGATAATTAACTATGAGTAGATGTTAGTCTCAAGTTTGGGCCATTCAGTAGGCTGAAATTTGAAATATCATTGTTTTCTTCCATCATTAAAACCTCTCTGGTGTAGCGAGATATGGCAGGGAATCGGTAAATTTTATAAGATGGTCCTAAGTTAAAAAAATTGCAAATGATTTGGTCTTTCTTTTTGATGTTTACACAAAGAATAAGTACAAAAACAATACAATATTAACCTTTTCTTTTTTATATGTTTTTTTTGGACCATATGAGGTATCAATCTTCCATGACAAACTTCACTCCCACTTTCCAAGTTTCAATCCTTGCTTCATCTTCCGTTCCTGACAATTCTCCGAGGCGTCTGAAAAGAAGATTGCCTTGAGACCTTCTAGTTTAGAATTACCAAGTGGAGTGCTGCCAATGGGCATATTCTCTTCATGTCTTTCCATGTATATTATATATATATATATATATATATATATATATATATATATATATATATATAATAAGCTTTTACTTGATGTATTTAATAATACAGTTGTAAATTTCAATAAATAAATTAATGAAAATATATATATATGATTTACATTTAGACCATTGATTCACTCATTCTTGATGATTCATCGACACCTTGTGGTTAGGAAATATCACTTCCAAACAATTGACTCAGAGCAATATCATTATGTTGTTTAACAGCTTCATGTCCTTCAGTTATTATACAGTTTAGAGCCAATACATAAAGGTAAAATGGCTTATTTAGCTGTGATTAACTTATTCTAAGATAGTTAACAGGAACCATACCTCTTCCGTGTTTATGAATAGAAAAAGCATTCAAGCAAATGCCAAAACAGGTTGAAATAATATATGAGCTAATTCCTTTTCCTCCTATTGTAAATAATATGACTTTTGACACTGTGTCAACCTAACATTGCAGTTAAAGGTTATATAATGTTGAAACAAGATTGTTATGGAATGATACTTATTTCAGTTCGTTCAACTCCTGTCATTTTTGTTACATTGTTTATACTTCACTTAATGTTAGACAATAATGTTATGTTTGTGGATTCTTATTTAAAACAGTAGGATTTACAAGAAACAACTTTTTTTGTCTATTGGCTTATACTCTAAAAAATATTCTATACTTTTATCGGCTTAAGAAGAAAATGTAACAATTGTAATGTATTATATATTAAATTCCTCCGTGTGGAATTTGATAAGGAATGATATTAGGTATTAGTTCAGCAACTTCAACGCTTGCAAACAAACGTTTAAATTTTCCTCGTCTGGCACCCAGGACTGCTGTATAAACTCCGTAAATTCCTTCCTCCAACATACTTTCTAATCATTCAGTCCTACCTCTCCGACAGATCCTTCAAAATAAACCACAACCGTTCCTATTTATCTCTTTTTACCCAGTCTGCTGGTGTTCCTTAGGGCAGAATTCTGGGACCTATCCTTTACACAGTTTATACAGCTGATATCCCAACCCATCCGAACACATTCCTTTCTACCTATGCCGACGACACTTGCGTGATATCAGTTCATAACGATCCTAGTATTGCCTATCAAACCCTCCAATCCCACATCAGAGACCTTGAGGTATGGTGTCAGAATTGGAGAATTCAAATCAATTCCAATAAATCCCATCAAATCACCTTTACCCTTCGTCGAAAACCTATGACATCCTGCCCTACAGTTTCCTTTAAAGATATTCCGCTTGTCCCGGTTGAACAGATCCGCTATTTAGGACTACTGTTTGACAAACGTCTTACATGGAGTCCGCATACAAGACTAAAAAGACAAGAAACTCCTCGACGTTTTCGGCTACTCCAACACCTACTAGACAGACGCTCTAACCTTTCACTTAACTACAAAAGACTCATTTACATGACAATCGTAAGGCCTATCTGGACCTACGGAGTTGAGCTATAGGGCTCTACTAAACCATCCAATTTTTGCCGTATCCAATCCTTACAATCCAAAATCCTTCGATAAATCCTCAACGCTTCTTACTTTGTCACGAATAAAATCATTCATAAAGACATAAATGTTCCGTATGTTTCTGAATTAGCCCGTACCAGATATCATTCCTTCCATGACACACTCCATTCCCACTCTAATCCACTAGTTTCAATCCTTGCTTCCTCTACAATTCCTGATAATCCACCGAGGCGTCTGAAGAGAAGATGGCCTCGAGACCTTCTTGTTTGGATTGATTACTAGAGTGCTGCCAATGGGCATTTTCTCTTCACGTTTTTCATGTACATATATATTAACAGCATATTTACTTGATGTATTGTGGTATACGAGTACAGTTGTAAAGTTCAATAAAATATAATTAAAAAAAAATTTTTCCTCTTAAATACAAACAGCTCATTTCCATGTCTATCATAAGACTTACGGGGTTGAGCTTCGAGTCTTTACTTGACCATCGAACCCATACAATGCGAAGCCCTCCGTAAAATCCTCAAATTTCCCTATTTTTTACGAATTAATTCATCTATTACGATCTTAATGTTCCTTATGTTGCTCATTTGGCCCGAACCAGATTCTATGCCTTTCATGACAAACTCCATTTCAAACCTTCTAATATCTATTCTTGCTTCCATATAAATTCCTGATAATCATCTGATGCGTCTGATAAGAAGATGGCCTCGGGACCGTCTGAACATTTAGAATATTTGTTTGATAGGCTGCAATTGAGCAGTTTTTATCTAGATACATACCAAGCCATTATTTAATATATTATCACATTTAATGGATATGTTTATTTTAATACAGTTTTAAATTTCAATAAATATATTTTTTCGATTCATAGCCCTGTTATTGAAATTTATGAATCACCAAATTAACTAATACCATAATTAATCCTAATCTAGTGAAATCATATTACCCATTTACACTGATATTTATAAATTGGTCAAACCTTAATCCAATTGAGGACAAAGATTTAAGGCGTCTTACTTAGATCATTTATTATTTTTAATTGTTATGTAATTATGTAACCTTGTTATTTTTTTTTGTGACACTTTTTAATAATTTGCGTGATTGTTTTAATTTTTGTTGAAAATTACCATCTTGTTTTTAAAAACATACGTCACAGTAATGTTTTTTTATTAGAATTGAGAGATGTTATTGTTTTAACTTGTAGTATGCTGAAGAAGGGTGAGATACCCGAAACGTCGGTTATTTGACGATACTGTAAAATAAAAAGTTGTTTTGAAAAAAATATAAGAAAATCAGCCATAATATTTTAACCTCAAATATTGCGAGGTCATATTCAGGGACTCCCACAGGTGTTAGACCCCAACTGATATGTAATTATATTATTTAATTTTTGTATACATCTCGTGACCTAGCCTGTAATATTCAGTATGAAGCATAAAATCTTCGATAAGTAAGAGTCAATCCATTCGAAATCGTCCAGATCTTTTCACTCGATATATTTGATTTTTATATATATATTTTTTTTTTTTTTAACCAATTATTCTCCATTCTTTCCTAAATATAAAACTGTAAATAATATAATTTTCTGGCCAATACTTTTAGTCTTGCAGCCGTTTCAAGTCAGCTTCACGGTTAAAAACATGTATTGGGAAAATCTTTCTAATTCTTATTATAAATTTTGTGGAGATCACGTCAAAACTAGAACTAAAAATGAGATAGGTAAATTTTTTGTCACTGCAATTCGTTACCTAAATAGTTTCATATTTTTTCACTCAGTCCCTTTTGAGATATTTCCGTGAAAAACGATTTTATCACGAAAAACGATTTTTTTCCAATTTTTAAAATTCATATACAAAAAATGACTATGTTCTCAAGATCGAAATTTTTACGGAAAGCAGGACAATGATTAAGCTATATGAGAAAAAATAATCAAAGATGAGTCTCTTTCCATGTATATACTTTTATCTCACTAAAAGTCTCGTTTTTTATTCATTTTCGAGCAGTTTTTTAAACCACTTTCTTCACTATTTAGGTAATAAGTTGTAAAGACAAAAAATATAAAGCATATTTTTAATGTTTGTTTTGGGTTGATATCTACAAAATTACAAGTATTGGAAAAAAATTTCCCAACACATCTTTTTAACCGCGAAGCTGATTTAAAACACTAAAAGTGTTGGCCAGAAATATATTTTTTTAAGGTTTTTATATTCAGTAAAGAATAGAGAATAACTGGTAAAAAAAATCATGAAAATCAAAAATGTTGAGCGGAAAAATTAATGAAAATTTGACGATTTCGAATAGATTGACCTGTAATTAATTAATTTATTTATTTATTTATTTTATTACAGATAACAGGTTGATAAATATTGGTCATAATGTTTTCCCTTCTATCAAGATTCAGAGAACATCGCAAAATAAGTATTGAATTCTAAACCTATTCTATGCGGAAAGGTTGATTCTCAGAAGAGTTCCAACTTAATCAAAAACCAGTCCTTGAACCAAATGCTGGTTAACCCTCGCTCCCTCTCTTCTCCTCAGCTAGATAAATCTTATATAATAGATTTTTTTTTTTTATACTTTAAGTTGTCTTTCTAAGTATGTTATTAGTTAAGCATTGGAAATATATAATTGAAGACGAGTTATTCGAACTATTTTTGTTTCTGAGAATAAAATCTCATAAGCGTTTTAAACAGAAGTTACAATTTTTATTCTTTTAGAAAATGGGTAGCTACTAAACAAATTAGAAAAACAAGAATAAATGTATCACAGTTTTGATGTTGACAAGTAGATTAAGTGTACGGTTTAATTGTGTCACCAATTTAAATTATAACCTATCGGTTATTCTACATAGGAATAAATTAACACGGAATTAGAATCTGTAGAAAAAAGCTTTATTCATATAGAGCTGGTGTATCGACTTGTTTTTTGTTTTTTCCCGGGGATATTTTAACGTAGATTATATTTGGGGAAAATTACCAATGTCGAAGTAACTGCTTTCTGGTAAAAATGTTTTTTTACTTCCAAACCATTAAATCAATTTATCTACACCTTTTCACTCCCAAACTATCACAAATTTTTATTCAGCACGCCAGTAACATTTATATTAAGAATATGTAATTTAGATTTCAAATAATTATTTGGTTTCTAAGTCTTCCAAAAACAGTTTATTTCAATAAACTTTAAAGGAGTCTACGTTTCGGGGGCTTTCCCCACCAGGACTCACTGAAATACATCAACATATTATCAGCTAACATCAAAAGATAACTATTTTATATACTAATTAAAACTAAATTGTTGATGTATTTTAGTGAGTCCTGATGATGGGGAAAACCCCCGAAATAGAAACCAACTAATTATTTGGTATAATATTGCAATCTTCCTTTTAACCTATTTTTATTAGTAATTAGTTTTTTATTTTGATATATTACAATTTTTTTCAATATGAATAATAGTAATTGGAAATATATGATCACAAAAACAAAAATAGTCCTAAAAAAAAAATAAATAAAAACAAAGTTTACAAAAACAATAATAATATTTAAAAAAATAACATCTTAACCCGGGCGGTGCTTGTCCGCCCATTTGTGGCAGGAAAAGCCGAAATCGAGGGATCCCTGCGCCTCTCTCAGCCACGTCACTGGTTATGGCCATTGGAAGCTAAGTGAGGGCACTGTAGCCATAAACATACTTCACTTGAGAGGAGAATCTGGCTAGTGTCCGAAATCCAGTATAAGTATTTACAAAACGTTTCGCGGTCGCGGCCTTTTTATTTACTAGCCTTCGGGGAGTGTTGTATGGATGGATAGGGATTGTGCTAGAGGATTAGGATGATAAGTAATGTTTTGATAGAATTTGGATGGTATCAGGTCTAGAATAAATGTAATATCAAGGTTGCGGTGTAAGGTATTGTTGATAACATAATAAGGAGCATTAACTATTGTTTGGAGGATTTGGATTGGATGCGTTTGATGAAAGAAAATTTAGCTGTCCATCACAGTTCAAGTCCGTAGATCCATATAGGTTTCAGTATTGTCTTGAGGATCAGTAATTTGTTGTCAACTGTAAGGTGGGATTTTCTGTAAAGCAGTCTGTAGTCTTAAGTCGGATCGGTGGTAAGTTCATTTATTTTTAAGTCTGGTGTGTAGGCTACACACCAATATTTACAAATGAATTAAAACCAGTAAAATATGTTTCATTATAAAGTTTTCTGTCTTCAACTACACGAATTTCACGTTCTTCGACTCAATATGAAGAGAGAGAGTATTGTTTCTTTCCAATGTATTGTAATGTTTTTTTTTTAGTTAAATTTTGTAGATGAATACGTCACACAGAAGCGAAAATAACGTAAGAGAGATGTACAAAGGTATAAGCAAATCGCGTAAAAGATTTGAACCCCTGTTAAATGCGGTTAAAGATGCAAATAACAATATAATTGCGGATCCAACTGAAATATTAAATAAATTTAAACAACACTTTGACGACATTCTCAATACGGAAAATAATAATCTAATAATCAGAGCGCTGAACCATGGATAGACGCACCGAGTAAAGAGGAAGTCGAAATGGCGATAGGAAAATTAAAACGTTATAAAGCTGCAGGAAATGATAATATAACGAGTGAATTAATTAAGGCGTGTGGAGAACCGGGCGTTTCCAAATTACATGTTTTAGTTAAAAAGATCTGGGAAAATGAAAAAATGCCCGAAGAATGGAAAGATGAATACGTCAGTTAATAAAAACATTAAAACAGTAGGATCGATTGTAGGAACGTTAAAAAATACACCACATTGCGTCGCTATTGTATCATCAAAGAGCAATAAACTCCACTTTGAGTGACTCATGTCACACAAGTCATATCATCTATGCTTCCAAATTAGCTATTCAATATTTTTTTGTGTTCAGGCATCAATCAGTTGTTGACAAAGAGCCTTTCTTCATTATAATAAATTCTATACAATTTCAAAGAAACGTAGTAAACTTTTCATACCTTCTAAATCCTCTTCGTTATGGCAAGGCATGGATCGTAGACTAGAATTTGCAAGAATTAAAAAAATATCTTATAAACGTGTGTTGAGTTGTTAGATTGTATAGGGGCACAGGACAAAAGGAAAATCACAGTATGAATAAACGAGTGAAGTAGAAGAAAGAAAGCTAAAATGTTACGGTCTTGTATTTGCATTATGGACACCATCACCGAACAAACAATATTTACTTAGTGGATGTAATTAGTTGACCGTTGAGAATTACTGGAAGGAATTAGTCCGGGTGGCGGTCATTAAATGAAACAACTAAATAGTTTCAACTATTTTATTGTTTGCCAACGTTTCGACCCCCTTTGTGGGTCATCATCAGGGCTAAAAAGATAAAGTGTTATACAGAAAAAATAAAAATGTTCACTAAACAAAATTTACACAGGTATCAATAATTTACATGAAATATGAAATATAAAAATATGAAGTAGAGTGGAGATACGTACGCATGGTGGGAGAATGAATACTAGGTACTGTTTGGTAGAGGGGGGTAGGTAGGATTGAAAATACGTAGGAAAAGGTAGAATGGAAAATACGTACTGATTTATGGACAGGGTCTGACAACAATGACTAAAATTCTTAATACTACCATACAAAGAATCAATGAAATTTAACTTATGATTATAATAATGATACAGGATAAAAAAATTCTAATTTAATTCTTGAAATATCACCTATATAATAGTAAGAACAGTGATGGAAGATGTATATGGAGAAAAACTGACTGTACCTCCCAACTTAATTATCCCTAATTCTGTTTAAGGTATCCAAAGATAACAGGGTGGAAAAAATAATAATTCTGTATAATATAGTATAATTTTCTGTATAACACTTTCATTATTGTACTATGGTCATTGTATTTTAATTAAGTTTTTTTTTTTTACATATACAGTTCTTCTGTTATTTTTTAATACCGCCGTTCTATAGCTAAATAGGTTATATAATATTGTATGTAATGTCATTGAAATTATATTTTTTTGTATCTTTTTAGCCCTGATGATGACCCACAAAGGGGGTCGAAACGTTGGCAAACAATAAAATAGTTGAAACTATTTAGTTGTTTCATTTAATGACCGCCACCCGGACTAATTCCTTCCAATATTTACTTAGCTTCGGAATAACAATAATTGATTTTTTTTATACAACAGCACACTGTAAATAGAGGATGAAAATTTGAAATTTCGGTAATAAGCCCTGTATTTCGTTCATAATGAAATCTACATAGTATGTACAGTTTACATTGTGATAGGAAATTTAACCAAAATGCGTGGTAGAAAATGGTTCTTCTGTTTCGCCGATTTTGTTGAAAAAGTAGTTGTAAAATATCAGACTTATATGCTTCTGAAAAATCAAATTTCAGTTTTATACAAATTTTTGTATTTAAGCTAGACTAATTACATACACACACAGACCATTTTGCAAGAATTGGTCATTTGGACCCTAAGTCGTGTATTTCTGATGAAAACTCAAATTCGAAAATTTTCACAATTGCAATACTTTCATAGGTAAGTGAAAGTAATATCGATAAGAACATATTAATATATATGTATCAGACTTATAATCTCATAGGCTGGTAAATCTATGTCTTTGTTTTATATCTATACCAGGGTTTAAATGCCATATTTTTAAAACACTTATTCCCTTAAAGTACCTTTAATTTTGTGAATTATAAATAATTAACCATGGATTAACCATATATGAACCATATTAACAATATGGTTAGTAGCAGAAACGGTGGCGATCTTGGTGATATTGATGTATCAGGGCATACTTTTGAACACGTAGAGAAATTCAGGTATTTAGGTTCAATGATAACAAGAAAAAATGAAATCCAGGAAGAAATAAAGTCCCGGTTAAAGGTGGGAAATGCGTGTTATTATTCATTTGCTAAGTTACTTAGTTCGCGGCTTCTACCTAAAAACTTAAAGCTTAGAATTTATAAAACTATTATTCTTCCGACGGTTCTTTACGGATGTGAAACGTGGCCGCTTACTTTGAAGGATGAACAAAGGCTTAAGGTTTTCGAAAATAAGGTACTGCGTTAAATATTTGGTCCGAAGAGAGATGAGGCCACTGGGGAGAGGCTGATCTCGGGGCTTGGGCTTGAACGGTGAACATTGGACGAGTCTGTGTAGGCGGAATTTGGTTGTATTGGCATCGAACCTTCGGGTTCGCTAAGCCTATTATTATTATAAATAATTAACCATTTCAACTTCGTTAGCATTGAACCGAAATGGGTAAATATGTAATGTTAAAGAATCTGATAACCAACTGTAGGAGTGATGAGCGAAAATATTTTTAGGTCGATTTATATATATATATATATTTTTTTATTTTTTTTTTTTTTTTTTCGCATAGTAGAACAGTGATATAGATGTGTAACGTATCGTTGGAAAGCTAGATATTTTAGAAAGCACGAAGTTGTAGAAGGTTATGGATAGTGACAAAAAGTCCATGAACGTAATTGATTGTTAAATATAAACATCTATTGTTATTTTATTCAATGTGAAATAAACCTTGCCAAGGAAACGACGTATTTATTTTGTTTTATTATTTTTTACAATAAACTTTTGTAACCGACCAAGAGAAAAAGCAGTAAACTATCATTTCTCTTCCTCTTCCTCCTCATAATTTGAGGTATTACTTTCAAGAAACCTGAAATTCTTGTTGGTCCTAGTCGACAGAGAATTAAAGTTCCTCCAAAACAAAGATACAAGATATACCGTTTTGGTCTTAGCAATGGTGATTGGCCATTTTCCTTTTAATATAAATTGACAGTTCTACTGATTCGTCTTTGTTAAGCTCTTTAATTAATTTATTAATTATATTAAGTTAATTGTCTAAAGTGTTATATAAATTGTTAAACCCTAATATAATTATTTAGAAATAATGAACCATTGTGTAATAAATTTCTGCGGCTAAGAGGGAGGCGCTGGGATCCCTCGGATTCTGCTTGTCCTCCACAAGTGGGGGAGGAAGGCGAACTCCCTCCGGGGTTCCCCAGCATATTGTAAATATTGTATATAAGTATGAGTGTGTTTATGTTTTGTTTATTTATTTATTTGTTAACTTAGACTCTGTTTAATTTATAAATTTTGTTATTATATACCTTTATTTATTTTAGTTTCATTTTATGTAATTTGACTTTCGTTTTGTTTATATTGTATGAATGTAATCCTGTAGCAATATTATTACTGTCCATTGTGACAAATTGTAATATTTCCGAATAAATAAATATTATTATAAAAAAAAAAAAAAAAATCTATCTTTAGTGTTAAGTAAGGTAAGTGAATGTCGTGTGTAATTTTTTTATTTTTATTATTACCATATTTATTTTATTTTGGGAAATAAATTACAATACTCTAAGGTTGGGCTCGAATCGGTGACTTACGATATTGAGATTTCTAAGAATAAAACGTTTTTACTTCATCAGCTACAAAGTAGTCAATTAAATGTATATATTATCTTATTAAAATATTTTTTATAAATTTATAATTGGAAAAGGCACTTAAATTTTTGAACTAGTTTCTCGATTTTCTTATGATTTTCAAGATGAATCATGTAAAACTTCACCTAAAACTCTATCAATAGCCAGTCAACGATGAGCATGAGAAGTCTTGTTTTTTAATTGTTAAATACCCTGAAACAACGAAAAATGGAAATTCCTATTATTTCAGACTTCGAGGTTTCATAATATGGGAACATAAAAAATACAATTTATCATTAAAAAAAAACAGTAAATTTTTAATCTTTGTTTGAACAATATGTACATTTTACACAATAAATTAAAATAAACAGATAATAACATTAATATTTCTTTAAGTGATTATAAATGGTTATTCCTATAAATACATTTAATGAAGCAAAGGTAGAACTATTATAAATATTACATATTAAAATTAAATGTTGTTTTTTTTTTTTTTTAAATAACATCAAGAGATAACATAGAGAAATGGTGTTATATAACAAAATACATTCAAATGTACTTAATTAAATTTATCTCTGTAGTTGAGAGTTTTCCAGAAGTTGTATCGATCAGTAGCGAAGCATTCCTTCTGCTCCCACCCAGAATTGCTGATGTGCAAATAATTTTTTTTGTTTGGTCTCCATTTATTCCATGAAAAATTGCTTCCTCTTGGAGTCGGGTTCCTATAATAACATACAGTAAATCAATAAATGTTTATCATAAATATATTTTACCGATTTATGTGTAGCGTGAACTCACCCGTATTTGGCGAAATCTGTCCATATTTTAACCAATTTTCGAGAGAGTTTCAGGTCTTCTCCTGTAAACGTTCGGTTTGTCCAAGGGCGCTGCCATAAGAATTCGGATTCTTCAATATGCGGAGCGGCTGAATTTAAAACAATAAATTAATATAATACACGTTACAACCATCTCCTAACACATCCAAAATATGTAAGTTATATAAAAAAAGAAAAAAAAAAAAAAAAAAGAAGAAGGTAAATATTCTAATTAATAATCACCGAAATATAATGTTCTGTTGACTCCTTCATCAAAAGTATATTGGCCGACGTAGTCGAAATAGTAAAAATAAACGGGTCCAGTATGAAGGTTAGCGCCATCTATTGCTCCAATTGTGAACCAGCTATCAGTGTACATCTAGAAAAAATAAAACATAAATTTTTAACCCGCCTCCCAAATATATACATATGATGTAGTCATATATGACGTCAGGAAATTAACTAGCATACCCAAATATAGTTTGGAAAAGTCATGATTATATCCAAAATTATCTGACTGATTTTTAGACACTTTACTGTTTACAATACTTCTCATTACAATTCTCATATTACACGTTTTTTTTTTTTTTTGTTTTTTTTTTTTTTAATAGACTGCAAGGGATGTTTCAAAGAAAAAATAGCGAAGTTAAACTAAGTTCATCAACTTCATTTTTAAATAACTAATATCGTCCTGACATCCTTGATATTTTCATTACTTCCCAAATCTCCTCCACCCAATCTACAATCAAATCCTTAGATGACCTCTCCTCTGATCATAGCCCGGTTCTGCTTCAACTGCATTCCAATCCTATTCATAAGCCTCCTTTACCTTCCCTGATTAAAGGACAAGTCAACTGGGACAATTTTCGATATGACTTAGAGAACAATCTGGACTTGAAAATTTTGTTAAAAACTAAACAAGACATAGACTCTGCCATTGAAGAACTTAACAAATCAATAGAAACTGCCATACAGACCAACACATTACAATATACAAACAGGAAGGCACAAGAAACCAACCTGCCATATTATATTCGACTATTACTAACTGAAAAACGCCGAGCAAGAGCGAAGTGGCATCGAACACGATACCCTTCGGATAAAACCATTTACAATAAACTGACGAACAAACTCAAGACAGAAATAAGAAAACTCAAAATTCAAAACTTCACAGAAAACTTAAGTACAACAGACAAATCATTATGGATAACAACTGCAAAACTACTGAAATACAAAACCTTTAATCATCCACTCCTCACCGACTCAAAATCCTGGACAAGATCCGATGATGAAAAATCTCAGCTGTTCGGAGAACACCTTTCCAAAACGTTTCTCCCACACCCCGACATCCTTAATACAATCCATATCGACCGTGTTGAAGCAGAACTCACTGTTCCTCTCCAAATGACCCTTCCTCCTAAGGCCTTTCATCCATCAGAAGTCATCAACATAATTCAAAATTTACCTTCCAAAAAAGCTCCTGGCCATGATCTCATTACATCCCACATCCTAAAACAGCTCCCCAGAAAAGCCATATTATTCCTCACCTATATATATAATGCTACTCTCCGTTCTACCTATTTTCCAGACCACTGGAAACTGTCCATTATCAAAATGATACCTAAACCAAAAAAGCCTCTTGAATATCCATCCTCTTACCGTCCTATCTCCCTCTTGCCCATTCTGGGCAAAATTCTCGAAAAACTTCTCCTCAAACGTTTATACCCAATCCTCGAATCCAACCACGTGATTCCTGACCACCAGTTTGGATTTCGGACATCCCATTCCACTATACAACAGTGTCACCGTGTGGTGGATGTCATATCTTCCACATTGGAGCGCGGAAAGTATTGCACTGGAGCCTTTCTCGACGTGGAACAGGCTTTTGATCGAGTTTGGCATCCGGGTCTGCTATACAAGCTCCGTCAATTCCTCTCTCCAGCGTACTTCCTATTAATTCGTTCCTATCTCTCTGATAGAACTTTCAAAGTTAACCATAACCTTTGTTACTCATCCATATTCACTCAATCAGCCGGTGTACCGCAAGGTAGTATCCTGGGTCCGATCCTTTACACGGTGTATACAGCTGATATTCCCTCCCATCCTAGCACTATCCTTACTTCCTACGCCGATGACACATGTGTGTTATCTGTGAATAATGATCCTGTTACTGCATCACAAATCCTACAGCACCATCTATCAGCCATTGAAGAATGGTGTCAAAACTGGAGAATCAAAATAAATCCTAATAAATCCCATCAAATCACCTTCACTCTACGTCGTAAGCCTATGACTTCCTGCCCCACCGTATCCTTTAACAATATCCTACTTACTCCTGTTGAACAGATTCGGTACTTAGGACTCCACCTCGACAAACGCCTAACATGGAATCCTCATACTAGACTGAAACGACAGGAAACTGCTCGTAGATACAGATTACTACAACACTTACTTGACAAACGTTCAAAACTTCCTACTTACTACAAAAAACTCATTTATATCACAATTATCAGGCCTATTTGGACCTATGGCATTGAGCTATGGGGGTCTACTAAACCATCGAATTCCTCTCGCATCCAATCCTTGCAGTCCAAAATCCTTCGTAAAATCCTCAATGCTCCTTACTTTGTTACTAATAAAATCATCCATAAAGACCTAAATATCCCATTAGTTGAAGACTTGGCCCGTTACAGATATACCTCTTTTTATTCCAAACTCCCTGCCCACTCAAACCCGCTTATCCGTGACCTCTCCTCCATATCTATTCCCGACAACCCACCGAGGCGCCTTAAAAGAAGATGGCCAAGAGACCTTCTAACATAAGACATTGGAGTGCTACCAATGGGTAGTTTCTTCTCAGGACTATCATGTGTACTAATCATATATAAAGCCTATTTACTTGTTGTATTTATTTAATACAGTTGTAAATTTCTTTAAATAAATAAATAAAAAAAAAAATATAAAAAAAATAACTAATATAACAAGAATCTATTTGTTTTCAACATAATTTCCGTAAAAATCCCTCACGCAACTTATCTTCAGTCCTCAATGTCTTGAATAGTAAGATTCCTTAATAAAGACCCCTCAGCACTAATCAGCCGAAGTGTTATTTTCTTAAATAAGACTGCAAAAAACTGTCCAATGAAGGTTATTTTTTTCTGTACTGCCAAAGTGAAATAAAAAGACGGAGTTACTTGGTTTTGTAGTTCAAAATAATCGGATATAAACCACGGTTCAGAAAAACAATAAGATGGAGGTAATAGGGTAATCGTTTTTTCTGATTACTTCCTCATGATTTTTCCATTTTACACATAGCGAAAAATACAAATGAAAAGAAAGAAGTAGAAAAAACGAAGAATATAAACAACGCGAGATGAAAATCTTAAAACAAATTTCTCGGCTCTTTCACATAATTAACAATGCTTTAGTAGCATCGGGCCATCATAGTATCAAAAGGTCTTTTTTACTTTACCCACACTAGTTACTTATTTACTTAATCATACTTGTGTAGACCAAAGTTTAAAATAATGTATTTAACAAGCTTCAAATTTAAATAAAAATGATAGTTCAATTAACAATACGTTGAAAGATTGATTTAAGGGCGAAATATACTTTTAAGGATTTTAAAACGCAATTAAATATATTTAACGAGGAAAACTAACTGGACTAAGAAATGGACTGAGTGGATCCCATTATATAAGAAAAGTAACCGAGAAAGGCAAAGAAGAAGGTGGGTGGATAAAATGAAGAAGGTAGAAGGAGTGCTGTATATGTGTAATGTAAAGCCAAGGAAAGGAAATATTGGAAGATGAAGATGAGCTAACTCTTTAACTTTGACGGTAGTCATCGTCAAATACTTTAATCTCCTCAGGTTTATGTACATGTATAATATATAAAGAAAGAAGAAAAAAATATATTGTAAATTTGTATATTTATATATAAGACTATTATTATTATTATATCCTAGTGATCCTATTACGTCATTTTATAGCCCTTCGTCCAGGTATTAATAAACGAAATACTATTCCTCACCAATAACATACAATGGTTTAATCTGGTACTTTTAAAACAACTGATTTCCTCTCTGCAACTTCTTAAAATGTATCTAAATACTGGTGCTCTATTTTTATGAAAAGACGGTCCTCTTCTACATTTCCGTGTTTTTATGCCCATACATCCGTATAAGATATCTCTGAAATGCCTTAAATTCTATTTCTTCTGATTTGAGAACACGACTAAGTTGTATCAGATGCATTATTAACAAATACAAGTATAACGTTTCTTAAAACCTAGGAGGTACTAGATAGATAATCGCCTTCATACATGAATTTAAAGAACCTGTTAATATAATACGATATAAAGTTGTCCTAAAAAGTAACTAGTTAAGAAAAGTAAAAAAGATCCATTTCGAGTATGCGACTGACCCGTATTTAGCATAGAAATGCTATATCAGTCTTGGCAGTTTTGGCACACTTGACATATTAGCACAAATTGTACAAGTACTATCTTAGAATTCAACGTAAGTTTCTGCAATTAATGACTATTAATTATAAAACTATTTGTCTTAATCCAAATACCTGAGTGAGGTTAACCCAGTATTCAGGTTTAATCTGGCCGTCAGGAAAGTAGTACCTCCTGACCTTCCTCGTGACTTCGGCAGGGTTTGAAGCAGAGGCGCTGTACCACAGGGAGACTGGAGCGAGTCTGTCGAAGTTGTCATTCAACCATTCGAAATCTGTGTTGTTTTTCACAATATCTAAAAAAGAATTAAAAAAAGTACGTCTATCAGTAATACGGGTAAAAAACAGTTATTTGTCAAAATAAAATATTAATCATTTGTCCTTACAGTCTGTCCTCAATAACCCTTCTCCTGAGGTCTGACCGATGATCATGGGCACTGGTTGGTGCTGCCACTTGCTAACTGGACCTGTCAAGAAGGCTCCATAGCCTTCTGGTTCCAGGACTGCCCAGTTCATCTCCATGTCCACCTGCCAACGCTGTGGAATTCGACATGTAATTGTTGAAATTTTTTTATTAAGATAATTTTATCCTGTGTTTAAGTGTCACTAAATTAAATGTTAAACACTTCAATTGTATTTCTACTTAATTAATTGCTTTGATGACTGTGCCCCGAAATAACTTCTCCTCAATATATTCAGTTTTGTTGAAACATGTGTTTCAGATTGTTACTTACAACAATCACCCAAGTTTATGCTCTATTCGCCACCTACCAAGAGTTTCTATAATCTTTATCTCCCCAACGGTTTATTATACATCTATATTATTCTAATTCATTTAATATGTATGTTAAGCCATTGTTTACCAATGCTAATAAGATGATATGTTCAATTTTGTCTAACTTACTAAAATTAAAGTACTCTAGAGGAAGAAAATTTAAAATATCCGTATTTAAGTCATGTCGGAATATTTCAATAAGAAGAAAAAATACTTGGTATTAAAGCCGATATAATTTTAAATCGATATAGCGAGTTTAATCATAATTTTTTGAGACTCTTTTTTTTGAGAAATTTCTAAAAAGTTTCCAAATTCACGGTATGAAATACCTCCTCCGTTCAGCCCATTTTGGTGAATAAGTCAGTGTAACATACATAGTAGCTTACACACTCGAAATTAAAAATCTTTACCATCGGAATACTTTCTCTTACTTGATATTTCGTATATAAGCAATGGCAAGTAAAAATGCCTAAAATTATATATTCTGACGAAAAATGGCCAGCCCCCTTAAGATAACTCCATGTTTTCGTAAGTTGTTTATAGTCAACATACCTTTCCAAAAATTTAAATATCTGTAAACTGATTTCAGCAAAAACCGAAGCAGATATAAAGTGTTTTAGAAGAGTGGCTGCCAGAAAAAAAAGAGATATCTCATAAGAAACGATTTAGGGGTCAAACCCTTAAAATAGATATTGCGGCAGAGAAAACCAAAATGGATCGGCCATGTATGTCAAATGAGAGAAAACTCGCACACCACGAAAGTCTCTCGAAGCCAGGAAACGGGCAGGAGGTCTAAAAGCCATGGATTTTATAGATGTATAGAATGCCTTGATTGGGAGAAATAAAAAGAAAAGAAGCTAGATACCATGAAAGGGTCAAGACACCTCCACGTTGAAAGACACAACGATCTAATCAATATTGTTGAGGAGTATGTTAAATTAAAACTATCCAAAACTAAAGACCTTAATCATAGTAAAAAAGTACAAAACGTAATATGTTTTTACTAAGTTAGTATTTAAATATTGCTCTTCTCCACAATAAATTTGTCTGCACCTGTAACATACCTATTCTCTATGAACAATATACAATATTTATACATTCTGTATTGATACAACTAGAAATAGATAGAGAACGGCCGAAACAGTACCCGCATTACATAATGGTCATGATGGTTTAGCGGGTCCCAAGGACGGACACTGTCCGATGTACCAAAGCTATTTATTTTCTCTGGTAAATTAAAATATTTAGTGGCAGACCAATACGTAAATAGCTATTCTAGTTTGAATAATTTCATCAATACAGTTTAGCATGCATAGTTTATTAATACCAATGACATCAGTAACAAAGCAATTATTGACCATGATGTACAGACTAACATGACCAGTCTTTTTTTTCTGTTATTATTTCTTTATTTCCAGATAGCCTAAGTAATCCATACATGGGATGACTAATTTGAAACTCACGATTAAGTCGACGATTCTCTCCACAATATCAGATCCTTTTTTAGACCTCAAACAAGATACCGCAGCGGAAGTTTTCCCGACTGGGCATCCGAGGTTCTTCGCGAGTTGTTGAGCCATTGACCTAGCAAATCCAGGAGGAGACAAGGCCCATGGCATGTAACTCGTTCCACTTTCAGCTATCCCTTTGTGAAAAAGTCCTATAATTAAAAAGAAATCAATAAGCTAATAGAATAGAATAGAATAGAAGAATAATTTTTTTTTTAATATGATATTTTATGAGAGCCATCGATCTAACTTAATGAATTTCAATTACCCCTGCTCAACGGGGACACTGTATGATGGTAGACACTTCCACCCCCAGCGCTGTCCCCGACCAGTGTCACCTTGTTGGGGTCTCCCCCGAACTTGGCGATGTTTTTCTTCACCCAACGAAGTGCCATCACCTGGTCTTTCAGCCCTTGATTACCTGGCATTTCCTTGTCTTCGAAGGATAGGAAACCTGAGAGAGAAAAATGGTCGAATCAGTACATGAATATAATAATAATAATAGTAGGCGAGCCCGAAGGCTCCTTGACGAACCACCAAACGTTGCCTACACAGATTCGTCCAATAATCATCATCCAATCACAAGCCCAAGCCCTAAAAATCAAACTTATCACAATCCTCACATCGCCTACTCGGCTTACATTTAGGCCTTAAGTCGGTTAAGCGCATACTTTTTTTTTTTTTTTCTCGTATTTCTTTACTGAGTCCAACTTTAGCCGCCAATTTGATTGGCCACGATAATATCAAATCAATTATACTGACATATACAAGAACCCCAATTCCACGAGAAACTATCAATCGTCTCTTTTTGGACCAAAAATTTTACGTAAACCTTATTTACGGAAACCTTGAGGCGTTGTTCATCCTTCAAAGTAAGCGACCACCGTTTCCTCATCTGTATAGAACCGCCAGGAGAAAAATATTTTTATAAAATCTAGCTATTAAGTTTCTTTATAGAAACGGTTAACTAATTTCAGATAATAATTAAGCGCATTTCCCACCAATAACCGCGACTTTATTTCCTCCTAGATTTCGTTTTTCTCATAGATCGTTTCTACTTTCTAATCTCATATTTTGTCTTTATTTCAAGCCCGATTTTCATAAACGAACTTGTGATTAGTTGTATAGATTTCGCGTCTGCGCCTAAGCAATACCGAATCATGGGCGTATCCTAGAACCGGAATTTTAAGTCATGAATATGTGGAATGGAAAAGATTTTACAACATAGGGTAATTAATATAATGGGGGGGGGAAAATACAACCTTATATTCATATGGCTGACTGCATGCAAATTTAAATTTAATAACATTATAAAAATACTCTAAATAATCAAATTGATAATTGTTAAATGGATTGTTTTATCTAATATTTCACGAATTATTGCAACAAAGAACCATGAAGCACCGACTTATAGTGATAATTCTTCTAAAAACTTGATGTAGTAGCATTTCAATTGTATTTATCACCAAGATATTTTTTTATTTAAGTTTTTTCCTATTTAACGAAATACAAATCCTAACATTAATAACTACGGAAATAAAATACACGTACTCCTCCAGGTTTCCACAGACTTTATCATGGTTATCTTCATTGCCTTTTTTTTTTTAATTTTTTCACCAACGTTTCACTAGATATGCTGCCAGTTTCAAAAAATTGGAAACTTGGTCAAAATCAGAAAACGATTAATACGCAGTTTTCATTAAGCTGTGCGTGCACGTTTTTTTTTTTTTTTTTTTTTTTTTTTTTTTCCCAAAAATGTACTTTGATTATCCCATCTTGAGAAACGTCTTATTTGGAATACTTACACTATACGGAAACGACAAGAACAGTTCGCAGATACCGGTTACTACAACATTCACTTGACAAACGGTCAAAACTTCCCACCTACTAGAAAAACTAATTCATATTACAATCATTAGACTTATTTGGAAAAACATAATTGAACTATGGAACCAATCAAATTCCTCCCGCATCCAACCCTCGCAACCCAAAAGATTTTAAGTGCTCCTTACTTTGTCATCAAACAGATAATCCATAAAGACCTGGATATCCATTAATTGCTGAATTAGCGAAATAGATATACCTCCAATTCCAAACTACCTGCCCACTCAAACTCACTTGTCCGGAACCTCTTAACCCCATCTAGTTGAGATGATCATGTGAGGCGTCTGGAGATACGACGGCCTCGTGACTTACTAATAAATAAACACTGAAGAGCTACCGCTGGGTAGTTTCTTCACAAGCCTTTATCAAGCCCATAAACTATTGTTCACATTTACATGACGTATTATTATTATTTTTATAGTACAGTTGTAAAAAATATCATTAAAATTAATTTCTAAAAAAAATATTCGTTCCCCTTACCTAGATAGGCTAGCCTGTAGTTGACATCGACGATAACCACATCCTCATCCATGAGAAAGTTGGGAAGGTACCATCGCTGGCCATTGCCCATGTGGAAGCCTCCGGCGTGGATATGGAACATCACTGCCGCTCTACCTCTGGTCTGTTGCAAAGCTCAATTACCATACAATACCATCAAATACTATTACACAACATATAATTATACTTTTGGAAACTATTATTGAAAATAAATCTCACAAGAAAACCGAACAATTAGACGAAATAGTTATGAATTTAATTATAACAAATATTAAATGAAAGAAAAGGACTTCTGTATCGTCCTGATAATGGAATAAATACACCGAAACTTCGAGATGAGAAAAAATGCAATGTTACTTGGTTTAATAAAGTTATTACAAAGGATAAATTCTTCACAAATTTACTTCTTCTTCCCCTAACTCCTCTGTGCCGTTAAGCGTGGAGTTGCAGACTCTGTCCATTGAGCCCCCTGGTTCTGTCCCTGGCAAGTCTTCTCATCTGGTTGCTGATGGTACGTCCTCTTGCTGCTTCAAGTTTCCAATGTAGTCAGTATACATACATCTGCGTCTGCCACGATGGCGTCCTTTCGGTCTGGTTTCCAAGTATCACCTGGCTTTTCGGGTGTCGTCCATTCTACAGACATGCCCATACCATTTAAGTTGCCTTTCTTCCGGGAAGTAACAGACTGATCTGACACAGAAACCCTCAGGTACTCTTTCATTCCTGATGTAATCCCTCCTTGTATTTCCCACTATTCTTATGAGGAATCTCATTTCAGCCAATGTCATCTTACTCACTTGCTTGCTGAGGGTTATCCAGCTTTCCGCTCCGTACAGGAGCACCGGGAGAAACACAGATTTGAATGACCTAATTTTGGCCTCTCTACTAACTTCCAGCTTGCCTATGATTGTTTTTGAGATCTGGTAGTATAGTCCATTGGCCTTCGTCACTCAATTTAGGACCTCCTGGTCTATTTTACCATCACTACTTATAATGGTCCCAAGGTACGTATAATTATTCGTTGATTCTAGGAGTTCTCCATTACATAAAATCACAGGCTCCACATTTTCTCTTCGAACACTCATTACTTCCTTTTAGTTGGGTTTATATGCAGCCCTCTTAACTTCAGTTCCTCTTCCCAATCCATCAATTTACAAGAATATTAATATGAACAGGAAGGAATAAAAATTTACATGAACTATAAAATATAAGAAGAAGTGAATATAAACATAAAGAAAAAATTTGTACTTATAAACACAAGAAAATAGCCTTTTAGGGCCATCTTAAAAAAATTAATTCAAACAGACATACTAACAAAATCTTTGTGAAAATCAGTAATACAAAAATTAAATTTGGAAGGTTTTCTGAAGTCAAAAAATAAATGGGAAATGATATATTAAGGTTAAAATCGAATTCAATAGAAGGATAAAACTAGCTACACCACTTTATTAAAATTGCATGGTTTATATATGTTGATATGCTGACTCGGTCCATTGACTTTATATTTTATAAGGATTTTTTAACGTAAATCTAATCACAGATTATAAGTAGTATAACGAATTAATAATTAACATTTACATATTCTTAAAATTAATTTATTCAATTTTGTAATTTAAGAAAAGTTTTAAAGAACTAGAAAGACAGCCTTTTTATTCTAAATGAGAAAATTACAGATAGTACCACATGATATTGAGACAAAATAGAATAAGGTATAAATTAAAAGCTGTTATCTTCCCCGGAGGAAAAAAGAAAGAAAGGTAGATAATTCGGTTGGTGAAATAGAGATGAAAAAGAAGAAAAGAAACCATTAACATTAAATCAGTGAACTGGTGTGGTCCTGAGAAGGCATATAAAATAAAAGCACTGGACAAAGGTGTGAGAAAGAAGAAAAACAATAACATTACACAATCCACCGAGTTATGATTCCTCAAGTAATTGCAATAAAATGACTTTAACTTACGCTATGTGTATACACTGAGAGATAAAGGCAATCTTCACTTCCGAAGGCCTCTGGTTTTTCTTCAAAAGTACCGTACTGTAGGCAGTATGGACCTGGCTCCGTGGCGTTCCTTACACCGTTCCACTTCTCGACTTCTTCTGGAGGCTGTAGTCAACATTTAAATCCACGTTATTTTAAATTATGAATCATGGAAAAGCATGTCTAAAGAACAAATATAACCCTATTTACCTGGAACCTAAGGTTGCCGACTGGAGGTTTAGCGTAAGGTACTCCAGAAAAGGCTAGAAATTTACGGCCTGCCCTGGAATTCATTTGGTAGCCACGTACTTTACCTGCAGAAGTTTCCACCACCAAGGGATCCTGATAGGCGAGGGATCCTGCCAGAAAGAGCAGAAGACTGGCTGTCTGCAGAGCCCACATTGTAAATTCCAACTGACAAAAATAAGATAAAATTCAAAGGTATGATCTATTTTATAGTTTTATCATTAAAATGCATCATATAATTATAATAATAATAAATCTTTATTCTGGACTAGTCCCTTTAGAATAACATAACAAGAAAATTAAAATAAAAACTTTAAGGTCTTAGAGTATACAAAAACAATACAAAGAAACAATATAAATTACAAACAATGGATTAAAAAGCAGCCTCAAATAATAATATTGAAAACTAAACTAGATAATAAACATAATAAGAAATATGAACATATATACAACTTTCATTAAAAAATCATAACTGTGTTTTTTTTTTGTTTTTTTAAAAATATACTAATATTATAATAAGTGCAAAACACAAGATAACATAAAATATAATAGCTATATTAACGTTTCTATCTGTTTTGTTATTAATTTTAATTGAAATTAGAAAACTAATTAGGATTCTTCGGGAATTGGAGAGAGAGAAGATGATTGAACAGGCGAGATTTGAATGTAGGAAGATTATTGGAGTCACGGATGTAAGAAGGAATAGAGTTCCATAAGGTTAAAGATCGAATTATACTGTATATACTGCATTTAGTTAAGCTACGTTACCTTACAATTATACTGCTACTCGATAAATGGCAGGGAAAGAATATGCAAGTTCTAAATTTGTATAGGACTATGAGCAGACTTAATATATGACTATTATTAGTCACGTTTAAAACACCATTGTCCAACAACTCTAACTTAGGAAAGTAGAAAAATCAACCATGCAATAGCTGGCACTTTAAAAACGAAAAATTAGCCTAATAGCAGTAGAAACCAACTAAAGCTGTAACTATCCAATAGCCCCCCACCACATATTATTGAGAAGTACAAATCCAGAATTGCTTCACTAATTCCGTAAATTACTCCCTCCTACATACTTCCTCAACGTCTAGTCCTATCTGTTTAACAGATCTTTCAAAATAAATCACAATAGTTTCAATCCATCCCGAAATTCCCAGTGTGCTAGTATTCTCCAAGGCAACATCTTGGGATCCATTCTCTACCGTCTATACAGCTGATATTCCAACCCGTCCTAAAACCTTCCTTTTTACGAGTGCTCATGACACATATGTGTTATCATTGAATAATGATCCAACTATTCCTCTCAAACTCTTCAATCCTACATCACAAATCTTGAAATATAGTGTCAGAATAGGCGAATAAAAATAAATTTCAACAAATCCCATCAAATAACCTTCTACCTTCGTCGTAAAACCTATAAAATCCTGTCTGTACAGTATCTTTTAATAACATTCCACTTTCGGCTAATTAGGGCTTCTGCTTACCAAAGGTCTAACATGGACATGTAACTGCTCGCCGATTTCGGTAACTTCAACACTCACTAGAAAGACGGTTTAACCTTCCATTTAACCAAAAAGGCTCATTTACATTGCCATAATAATGCCTATCTGATCATACTGAGTTCAGCTTTGGGGCTCTAATAAACCATCGAATTCTTCCCGTATCCAATCGTTAACGTAAAATCCTTCCTAAAATACTAAATTCTTCTCACGTTGCCACAAATTAACTAACAAGTAATGACCTTGATGTTCCAAATGTTTCTGATTTGACCCTAATCAGGTACCAAGGCAAATTCCATTCCTTCACTTTTCAAGCCTTGCTTTCTCTTTTATTCCCTATCATCCACCGAGGCTTTTGAAAATATGATGATCGCGAGACCTTGTGATTTAGAACATTTTTTGGAGTACTACTAATATGTAGTTTCTTTTCATGTGTACCATACCTTAGTTTTATGTTCTATTCACATATACTAGGTTCATATACTATAAAGTTGTAAAATTCAATACATATATATATTTAAAATTGACACCGGAGAGGATCATGAATATACACCACACTGTAATTAAGAATATATAATCACCGAAATTTAAGTTTTATAGGTTATATAGGATTTAGGTTCCAATGGGGAAACCATGAAAAAAAAAAAAAAAAAAAAAAAAAAAAATATATATATATATATATATATATATATATATATAATCTTTTTGAAAAAATATAAATTTTCATCACCAAGACACCCGTTACTATTTCTAAATTCATTTTATTACTTTTACTTACTATGTATAGTAAGGGGAAGTATTGCGATCGTGAAAATTTTCGAATTCCAGTTTTCAACGGAAATACACATTTTAGGGTCCCCTGAGTCCAAATAGCCAAGTCCCGCAAAAAGGTCTGTGTGTGTGTGTGTGGTAACTTCCGGGCGGAAACGGTAAGTCCTCTGAAACTGAAATTTCATATTTAAGACAAATATGCACCCGAGACGTTACAAAACCTTTTCCATTAACATGAGCTTACCAGAAGACCCACTTTATATCATGCATTTTGCCCCATTTTTCGATTTTACCGAAAACGGTTCCGATGATTTTGATTAACCTCGCTATATCGATATAGAATTTAATGGGCTTTAATATCATTTAGTTTTCATTCTGATTAAAATGGTCTTACAGGGCTTAAATGCCGATATTTTACATTTTTTTTTCCCAGTAAAGTACCTTTAATTTTGTAGATTTTGTAAAAATAAATATATTATCTTGTTACCACCGATGAAAAACACATAAATATATAAGTTGAACGAATTCAATATCTGACTAAAGGAGAAAACTGAAAAAATATTTTTTAATGCATTTTTTTATTTTGAACTTAGCAACAGTAATATACACGTATAATATACCGTTGATAAGCTAAGGCTTTTAGAACAAATATTATCTAATGAACAAACTTGTAAGAGTTAATAAAGAGTGATGAAAAGCCGATAAATCTGATTACTTTAGATAATGATATAATAGATTTTTTAATACAACACATGTTTCTATATAAATTCCATTGAATTATTTCTTTAATGGTTTCACGTATTTTAATCTCTAACTGTATTAGAAAATCCTTTCATTGATTTTAAAAATGGAGGTAAGTGAAAGTCATGTGTTGCCCGCACCAGATTTTATTCTATATATTTTTATTATCTACCAAATTGTTAATTATACCCTTGAAAACTGCTCGATATGGTTGAGGAAAACTGGTGTGTTTATATATTGATGTAACCATTATTTTTTTCATACGATATCAATACGATTAAACTATCTCCTTGACCTTGACATGATATAAATAAGTTTAAAAAAAAAAACGTGTCTTGTAAATACTAATAATCACATTCTTCTGAAAATTCATTATTAATCAATTATATTATCAAAATGTCACCCTTGGTGACTAGGACGTTTGGAGGAGAATAGGTTGTATCGGTGTAATAAGATGATAATGTACTGGTTTCTAACTTATGATCTATTATTTAATAATAAACAAGATTAGTCTTATTTAGTATGAGCTAATGCAATTTAATCTATTTATCTTAAGTGATAAAATATTTTACTAAGCCATTTCTTTCCTTAAACCCTTACCGTCCATGTTTTCATCAACCTTGTTATTCCAAGAAACAGCTTTCCTGATGATAAATAAATCGTTTCTGGTTTTCCCAAAAATATTTTCGATGCCATTAGATTAGAGATTAGGTATTAATAGATATTAATTGGTTGATACTGATAGATTATTCTTCAAGAAACTCTAAACACGTCTAGCAGAACTTGTTCTCTTCGATTCGCAAAATTCCAAAAGAGCATCTTGTATACACGGTAGATCAATGAAAGGTTGTTGTTTTTAGATCCATTAATATACATAAAATTTCATATTTTTTTTTTTTTTTTCTTCGCCTTTGAAGGCTATACGGGGTTTCTCGGGCCAGGGGTGTGGGCGGGGGATGATTTCTGACATAAACCCCCTCCCCAGCAACGAGACTCGAACTTTAAGCGTTTAAAGCAACAAGCTATAACCCTCTTAGCCATCCCGTCCCTTCCCCTTCCTCTCCTCCCCTCCCCCTCCCGATTATTTATATATTGAATTAATTAAAACATATATTAATTATTAATATATAATATACCGATTGTAAATTAATACTTAAGGGAGCGGCGTGGCCTGCTGGATAGAGCATATTAGGCTACTGTTCGAATCCCAGCTGAGGCTTTCTTCTGTTATTTCAGTCGTGGAGCGATCTTGGGTTTGGAGACTCTCCTGTGACACACCTAGCCTCTATAAAGTGGGTATCCAAACTTAGGGAAAAGCCTGGTGGTTGAGCGTGATCAAGGTCTAATCACCTCATTGTACGGCTGTTGCCTATCAAACAGTACATATCTCTACATGCACTGAACCCGAGACCTTCATGGATTGTAGAGATAAATGTTTTTATAGACATAAATACTATATTTAATATTACTCATAAATATAAGAAAAAAAAAACAAAAGCCATAAAGGGGATATAATCAAATAAGACAACGGAAGTACACCTTCGTGTAGTTCCTCAAGAACTAAAGTTTTAATCTGAATTCAACAGTTAATACTACATGATTAATATAATATGAAATATCTTTCGTAATATCATTATATTATTTGATACTTCCACTCGTTAGTCAGATTGCCATCTTTGAAATCAGTATGACCTCTGACTGAGGAAAATTACGGGATTCGATTTCATCCACTGTTTTAATTAGATTTTGTTTGTTTGTATGGATTGATCCAGATGGTGTGATGTGCTCTAGACGATGATGTGCGTCAACGAAGTAATCAGACTTCTGCTTTCATGTAAAAATATAATTAAATCCAACATTGATAGCTTTATACATTTGGTGCCTGATTGCATATATTTCTCTGTTTATTGATGTGTTTTATTAAATGTGGTATTTGTAAACATGTAGAGAATGTTCAACGAAATTTCTAAAGTGCTAACTTCAAGCTAAGCATGTGATGTGTTGACTTCTTGATACCAATGAATAATATAAAATTATTCCTGATTTTTCTTTGCATTTTTCCTTATTATAACGCCTCATAGTACATCTTGTATAACTGACTGCATCGAATAAAATCTCGTTTAATACTTTGACAGCTCCATTTAATCTTATAGGATTTATCATAGTTACAATAGATTATAACATATCTTCAAAGAGTCTAACTATTCTAGGAATAATATTATCATTTTAAGAAATTAAAAATAAGAGATTGTTTTTGAAATTTTCAAATATAATAAAACAAACAAGTATTTAATAATTCAGAGTGATCTGAAGATAACTCACTCACCTTTATAGCCGGGCAGACCTTGCAAACTGATAGTACCAGTGTGCCCTGAGTGTATAAGTAGTCCTGTTGCTGAGAGGGGATTCCCCTGGCCAAACGTTCTCAGAAGTCAATGTCTTCCTATTCCGTTCAAAATATTGGTTTAAGATCTATAGATAAGGGGATGACTATTCTTCGTTACGTACTAAAAAACTTCATAATTGTTTTAATAAAAACTCTGGTGCGCACAACACACAATTTTCACTAACCTTTCAACTTTGTCTACCTTTTGTTAATCGAGTTCTAAATAAACTTGAACTTAAAGAAAGAATTACAATTTTTCAATGGAAATCTTTATTTTAGATTGAATTATTATCTACTGCAATCAGTTACGTTCATGCCCATTTCTTCACTCTTCATTACCTTCTGAAAAATTGTATGTTAAATAATTTTTTTTTTCATACCCTCTGGTTTTATTTTTACACAAAATACAATACAAATATGATATGTACACATGTCCCAGATATTTGTTCTTCTATTACCCGAAGGTAACTAAAGTATTTTCCTTTCCGACGGCATATTAGACTAACGTGACCAGACGCTTTTGGCGGGAAAGTCCCGATTTTTCACAATTTGTCACGCGTCCCGCGACGTTTTTTAAATGTTCCACCTTTTAGAATTAAGTTAAATTTTATATTTATGGAAATCATTGTTTTGCGTTCTAAGCATCCTACGACAACTAACATATTGCTTGTATGTTACATTACACTTTTGCTACCCAGTTACATTGTATTTGTCTCTCAGATGATACACCTTCGTGTTTGTGTTGCGTGCTAGCAAGCTAATTAAACAAATAAATATTACAAATCTGCTACTTACCATAGAAACTTAAGGCAATTAATTTATTTATATATTTCATAAGGGGAGCCCGTGGCTGAGTGGCTAGCGCGCTAGTCTCTCATGCTAAAGTTGTAAATTCGAATCCCAGATTTTATAAGGATGTAATTTAATAAGGATTCACTCACAGCCACTCCCTCGGGTATCTGAGACCCGTCAGCCAAATGGTGGCCACTCACAAAATTAGGCGTAGGGAGTGATGACCCTACCCTACAAATTGCATCGATAAACGCGAATGTAATCTCCTATGATATTACACCGCGAGGTCCAGGACGTGCACGGCCTGTCGCGCACTGAAAAAAAAAATTCATAAATACATAAATTTTCTTAAACTCAGCTTGAAATATTCGTAATCTTCATATATTACATTAATGGCAAAAATTATATCACCGATCATAACCTTAAAAGAAATTTTACGATTAAAATTTTGCAAATATTATAAGTCAATTAAACTAATTTCGTTATAACAACAATAAAATATGTTCATGTGAATTATGTTTAGGGCAAATTAATTCGGCAAAATTCCGCCGATGTAAAACGAATATTTTTACTGTAGGTGTTTATAACTTTTTAGTAATTTTTTTAAATTCTCATAGATATATGATATTGTAGTTTACTAAAGAACAGTTAGATAATTACGAATTAATTTAAAATTTGAATTTATCTTTCTTTGAATTTTTTCTATAGTAAATCAAGTGTGGACATCAGAAAAATCAAAATTAAGTGTTGAAACTTTGAAAGCCATTTTATGTGTCAAATATAATTTGACAAATTCTTGTGAAGATTTTTACAATATTTTAAAAAATGACAACAATCTACTGAAACAAACTCACTCAAATAAAAAATATGTCAAGGAACAAAATATTATACATTTTTATTTATAAATTGTACTTATATTAAAAATAAAAAATTATTACGATATTATTTTTATTCTACGTGAAAATTTTTGTTGATACCCCTCCCCCACCTAAAAACCCAAAGTCCATCCTACGTTCTTGACCTACTCATCCCTTGTTCTTCAGTACATTCGTTTAACACAAGATCCCAACCCACTAACCTCCATTTGCCCTCTCATCGAACATCATTCTTTAAAAAATCTTTTAGTTTGCGTGCCACCTCTCTTTGGAATTCCATACCTACCTCTATACGCAAAGCTTCTTCCTTAACCTCATTTAAAAACAAATTATTCCATCATCTCCTCAGTAATCAGTCTTCCGAATAATTGTATAAAAAATTAAGAATAATAGTCATATTTCAAGTTAACAAAAACTTTTTTTTCTACGATTTTACGATATTACTGTGAGGTTCAATCATAGTATCTCTGTATGCACATGTTTTCAGTATTATATAGTCATACATGAATGTTCTATTGTCATTGTATTTACTCCACTATAAATAATGCAAGTAGTAGTCATATGTCGTTCAAGAAACAGTATTTACTATGTTTATATATAATATAAGTATAACCTTAAGTTTGTTTTTGTAATGTTTTTATTTTTAAGCCAGACTTAATACTCACTCTTGTACTTTTTTTGTTATTCTTAGGGAACAGAAGTCCCAGAATAAAATTTATTTTTCTTCTTCTTCTCCCCCCATCCTGCTTCAGAGTTGTCCCGCTTTGCTCATCTAAAAATCTGGTCACCTTATATTAGACATCTAAGAGTAAGAACTCGCGGTAAAACATAAATGATCCGAAAAAATATTTCTTCTGTTTTCTACTTTGAACGATCGTCAATTTTTTTTATGTTTTATTTTTACCTACATTCAATCAATGTTAAAAATGTGCTATAGTTAATTATTTCGAGAACACAAAACTAAACATATTTTAAAAAAATATTAAACTTTGACATTTAAGCTGTGTTACTCAATTTTAATTAGAAGAAAAATTAAATAAAATTATAAGCATGTATAAAAATTTATAATAAAAGAAAAATATGTATTATATTAAATTAGTGATTTTAATCAAAATCGGTAGAGCCTTTTATGAAAAAATCGTAAAAGCTAGCAAAAACCAAGGTTGCCATCCTTCTGGCCTGTCAATTATGATGAAAAACGTTCTGTAACATTCCAGACATATAAATGTCTTAAATACGAAATTTTAGTTCCGTAAAACTTTACGTTTTCCATGTAAACATACCATACCAAACCAAACAAAGAACTTTAGCTTGTCTTTATCATTTGGACCCAGGGAAGCTCAAAAATTCATATTAATTTTTTTTTTTTTTTTTTTATTTCAACATATTTATTAATATTTACAACTGTACTTATTATATATATATATATACCATGTAAATGTGATGGGCATAATAAACTGACATGAAATACATGTAGAGACGCAACCCATTGGCAGCACTCTAAAAATATTCTAAATTAGAAATCTCGGGGCCATCTACTCAATTTAAAAAAAAATAAATAAATTTACATATACGCATGTCTCCTATCGGATATCCTGAATTGGTGGAGGATGATACCCAGGGAGTCGAGCATAATATTTTCTCCCAGCCTTGTTACGTCCCTAATTAAAGATATTTTTCTCGTGAGATCTTTCTACTTCTTTTTGGATCCTTATTATTTTTAACAGTCAATATGCAGATAACAGATCAAACTAAATAAAATTAATTGTAGTGTAAAGGTTTAGAATGGACAACATTTAGGGAGTGAGGTCTCCCAATAAAAAAAACAACGAAAATATTTTCAGGTCTGATAGGCAGGTAGCTCTATTAAAGTTTTTTTTTCTCTCTCTCTTCATGTGTCTTTATTAACACCTGTCAGAAGCTATCTGTTGATCAGAAAAAATGCTGTATAAAAAGTGAGATCAGACATGGTAAGCATGGGGAAGGAAAGTTCCCAGCAGCACCCCTTCCTAGGCTTTAATTTAGCAGAGGAGGTCTCTCACCCAGCTTTTTTTTAGCCTTCTTCTGACTGGCATTCCAGCTATTAACATATTGTTAATCAGACTATTGTCGTGACGAGAATAGAGTGTTCGCATATGTTGGTCAACTGTTGGTCGTTGTAAGTCCGTATGTGGGATTTTATTATTTACTTACCAAGGAGCTGTCGTTATGAGTCTTATAATCCATTAAGGTAGTAGATTTGAATTTTTAATTTTATATTATAGAATATTCTCTGATGAATAAATTTTTTTTTTCATTTCGAAAACCCATTTTCTTCTACCATACGTAACATGGAAATCGACAATTATTCGTGAACCTACTTTGTAGGAAAGCAAGGACTGTACAGGTATTGTTTATGGTAGGTAAATGAAACAAGACTTATAAATGTTTATATATTTAAAAATTAATTGATCAAATCATCTTAAAAAGTTAAAAATTACACGATAATCAACACTATGATTATATATCTTAAAAATCTATTCCACGTGGTTACTTCAAGAGATCCCTGAAGTTAATGCTCTTCCAAAACTTGTACCTGTCTTTGGCGAATCCTTCTTTTTTATTGAAACCAGATTTACTCATCTCTAGATAATTGTGCTTCTTTGGATTCCACTTGGTCCAGGTTATGTCACTTCCTCTTGGAGCAGGATTCCTGTTAAATCAAAATAGGTTTATATAGAACAGACAAATGAACTTTCATTTAGGCTTAGCTGGTATTTAAAAGAAATTAATTAAATAAAAACTTTCAATTATATTTTTTTATTTACCCGAACTTTGCGAAATCTGTCCAAATCTTGACAAGCCTTCTTGAAAACTTCTTGTCTTCCCCCTTCAATGTCCATTTGACATTGGGGTTTTCCCAGATAAAGTTTATTTCTTCTGTGTGTGGTGCACCTTTAAATAGCGAGTCAATAATATACTATAATAATCCTTGTAAGTCAATTATTTAATAAATATTATTAATAATAATAATCGTTGATAAAGATATTAAAGAAATGACTTGAAATGGTTAATTCTTAGTATTCTATAAAATATTTATCTAAACTGATACCTACGAATCCATCTCGACAAACGTCTTACTTGAAATCTTCTCACAAGACTAGAACGACATGAAGCTGCTCGACGTTTTCGGCTACTTTAACACTTACTGGACAAATCTATCATAAGGCCAGTCTGGACGTAAGGAATTGAATTTTGGGGCTCTAGTTTTTTTTTCTTTTTTTCTCGGGTTCTGCAACTTGCGTCACATTCCAAAACGTAGTATCTCTGAATGCCATTGCTCCCTACCTCTGTAGTCCTCCTCCGCCAAGCCTCTGGCCTCCATGTTCTCCCTCACACTCTCTATCCACGTTTTGTGGGTCTTCCTCGTTTTCGCTTTTTCTGGGGGTAGTACTTCATCATTTTATATGGCCAGCACATCTCATCCATCCTCATGACACGGCCGTACCACATTAGTCTTCTTTGATATTTCATTCAAGATGTTCAGCTCAGCCCCTACTTTTTTTTCTAGTTTCCACAATTGGGATTTTAGCACTGTCTATGTTTCTGCCTCATGTAAAGTTGTCCCTAAGAGGAAGGAATTGGAAATCTTTCTTTCTTTTTTTTTTTTTTTTTTTGTAAGAAGCGACACCTGTTATGGTACTCTAGTTAGCCATCTAATACTTCTCATATCCAACCTCAAAATCATCAATACACGTTATTTCTTAACGAACAAACTCATCACAATGTTCTTAATGTTCCTTATGTTTCTGATTTGGCACGAACCAGGTACCATTTCTTCTATGACTAACTCCATTCTCACTCTAACCCACTAGTTTCAATCCTCACTTCTCTTTCTATTGCTAATAACCCTCAGAGGCGTTTAAAACGTTAGTAGCTAGACCTTCTGGTTTAGAATATCTACTGCAGCGCTTTTTATGGAAAGTTTCTTTACATCTTTGTTTCGTACTTTTTAACTTATTTATTCAATATATTATGTTATACAGTAGTAAATTTCTATTAATAATATATAAAAAATGAATAAAGTTCGAAACTTACCAAAATATAAAGTTCGATTGTATTCAGGACCATATGTGTACTCCCCTATGTAGTCAAAATAATAGAAATAAACATCAGCAGGATGGTAGTTGGCCCCATCTATAATACCAACTGTAAACCAGGAGTCAGTGTACAACTGCAAGAAATAGTAATAATTAATCACTTTTGTTTTAAACCATATTAAATAGTGGTATTTCATTTTAAAGATAATTTATATGGTATTTAGGGCATATCAAGAAATAATAAATACTTATTTAATAAATTACTCTATTAAAAAAATCTTAAGCAATTTATTTGCATTTTTTTTTTTTTTTTACCTGTGTCAAGTTATACCAGCTGTCCAAACTAGGTGTAATCTGTCCGTTTCGGAAGTAATACTCTCGAACCTTCTTGGTTATTTCTGAAGGCTTAGAAGCTGTATATCTGTACATAAGGGACAGAGGTGCTAGTCTCTCAAAGTTATCATTTAGCCAATCCATATCCGTTTTGTAGTAGGCGAAATCTGAAAATGGATAGAATAATATAGGAATAGAACCACAACTTAGGAAAAAGTTTTTTTTTTTTTTTTCTCAACATTTTACTAGCGAAAATGGGTGATTTCCGATAGTCATAATGGTTGCATGCACAAAGATAATAAAATCAAGCAAGTCGTATTGTTAAGAAAAAATATATATCTTGGAAAGTTTTGGTTCGCTGTCCGTTTGTTCGAACTTACATTATATTAAATCAGATTAAAAATAATTTCAGACACTAAGGATAGTGTTTTCAGCGAACAAGAGAAAAATTAATATGTAATCCATAGTCATTAAATTATTTTATTATCATTACATAGTATATTTGTGCTTGGCTTGACTCCATACTATCTTGATGGTGGCTCAAATGTTTCAGTTGAAGTGTGTACAAAATAAAAAATGTTTTAACAGACTGACCTTTAATTATTTCTACCTATTATCATCTCAACAGCAGATCATACACACACAATATCACAAGTTATGATTTTCATCTGACTAAATTTACTTTGTTCAAATTATTTAAATACAACGTGTGTGTAAAGGTTTTGTAATATTTTTTTTCATTAACAGTTTTATATGTATTTGCCAATAATTTCAGCCTAGCATATAGCTCATCTAAATAATTAAATAAACTTTTCTAAAGTTCTCCTTGAACGTCTCGTAAATTTCTTTCCTGTTACACAGTAGCGTATTCGATATATCAATTATATTCACTGTAAACTAAAATCGTAAAACATTTAATCTGATCGAAATACACTACACAAAGGGGCGTGCTTACAAAAACACAGCTCCGACCATAGTTTTGACGTTTGAATTTTAAGGTAAATTTACGACATCAAGATGCGGTTTCTGCAGAGTCGAAAAAAAAAAAAATTGTTTCATGTATAAACATTTGCAAAATATACTTTCGAAACATTTACCGCTAACGAGTTAGGGGTACTCTAACCCCGCATAGCCTACGTTTTAGCCCAACAATGTCTCGTCTTATCCTATGATTTCTTACCATAAAAACAAGCAAAAATGAAACCAAAATCACTGATACATAGATAATTTATATTTTATTTTATCCATACTTAATTTGCATTATATTATCTTAAACTTTTAATATTAGTCAATTTATACATACATCCCGTCCTGAGAAGACCTTCTCCTGAGGTTGTTCCCAACATGAGAGGAACTGGGTTGTGCTTCCATTTGCTGATCGGTCCTGTCAAAAATGCGCCAGGGCCTTGAGGTTCTAGAACAGGCCAAAATAGGGTAGAGTCGATCTGCCATTCCTGAAAAAAAAAAAATGCATAATAAATATCTAATACGGTGCTAAATATTTTATTATTTAAATTAAGTGGGTAAAAGTAAAAGATCCTGAATGAAAAAAAAAACTTTGGTCGGAATAAAATAACTGATTCAAATGGTAATCTACACCATCAAATAATTTCGTGAGAAACTAAGCTGTAAAAAACAGCAAGCTGATGCTCAGTGCTGAGGTAGAAGAGGAGAAAGGTTGTTGCTAGAAAAAAATATCAGAAAGAGTTGACTTACGACGGAATTGTACTGAGAAAATAATGATTATACAATTATCGAGCTGGGGGATACTGAACTAAGCACTGGCTAGGACTTTCGCGCTGAGAAGCACAAAGGAGGAATACAAAGAAGATGTTGAAGAAGCACGCCAAAGACACCCTCACCGATTAACCCATGCCTTAACAATAATTTTTAAATTTGTTTTATTTTTAACTTCTACATTATGTATTATAATTAAATCTTTGTCTTCTTGCCTTACTCTTCCAAGGTTCGAGCGTTTTCTCCTATACTTTTCAACTCTTTTATAATGACTTTCCTGAATCAATCGACCACTGCTCCTACTGCTTATACGTACATGACGTTCAGATTTATTTAACCCTGTGTCCTTCAGGAAGAAAGAAGTAAGGGTCTAAGCTACAAATACCCAAGCAATTATTATTGGTTCCAATCCCCTTCTTACATCTTTACCCTTTCGTCCCATCTTGTTCCTAAATGAACAACCCATCACTTTCAGCTCCTCCGTAAAAAACTTAGGTATCTCAATAGACCAAACTTTATCTTGAAAACAACACATAACCCAAATTTCCCGATGATCAATAACCACCCTCAACTTACTCTATCGTTCTCGTCATCTTCTTCTACAGTTCACATTTAAGATGCTTGTTTGCTCACGGACTTTCCCCCACTTTGACAATGGCTTTGTGGTGTAAGATGGTCTCTCAATGGCGCTATCAAAAACGAGCGAAGCATATCATGAACGTTTTTTTTCGTAAGATTTGTCTTTGGCACCTCGAGGCGGTTTCATGTTTCCCATCTTCTCTACCCAACAGCTATACCGAACTATCAACTCCTAGCACCCTTCCTATATTTACGATCTTCTGGAATTCAAACCATCAATCCATTCACAAGAAACTAGATCCCGACTTCCCGACCTTCATATCTCTTCCCACAGAACCAAAACATGTACGTTCCTTTCTAGGCCGTACAACTAGCTTTTAGAATTATCTTCCTTCGAACATCCGCCGTGACACCTCTGTTTCCAAATTCTAATACCTTCTTTTTCAGTACTTTCACGCTTTCCGAAATGATGTAGCCTATCATTAAGTTAATTAATCATAAATTTTGAGTCTTGGCCATTTGTATCCATTAAATGTGTCAAATTTAATTTTATTCTTATGGAACTCAGTTCCAGAATAATGGTTTTTTTCCTATTAAAATTACTTCACAGGTATATTTTTGTAGGATGACACAGTAAATAACTTACTAAGAACTTTGTGATTGCAGAAGCTATCTCTGAGCCATTTTTGGCTTTGAGGCAGTTGACTGCAGCAGCGGTAGTGTCAGCAGGACAACCGAGGTGCTTGGCCAACTTCTGGCAATTCTCCTTTTCAAGGCCTGGTGGAGCCACGGCCCAGGGGTTGTAGCTAGTACCACTTTCTGCAATAGCCCGATGGAAAAGCCCTGAGAGGAACAGGAAACGATAATAAATATAATTAATGACTAAGGAATCGTGTTTTTATAATACAGTTTCAAGTTCAAATCGATAGATTGAAAACCTTTGCTCATAGGAGATACGATATGATGGAAGACACTTCCTGCTCCGGCACTCTCGCCGACTAGAGTCACTCTGTTCGGGTCACCACCGAACTTTGCGATATTATTTTTAACCCATTTCATCGCCATAACTTGGTCCTTAAGTCCCTGATTACCTGGCATCACTTTGTCTTCGAAGCTTAGAAAACCTTTAAGAAAATATATTGACAATAAAATGAGAATAAATGATCACGTACAATCTATTAACCATTTTTAATAAAAAAAAAAATTCAATTTACTAAATTTTTTGAACCTTACATGAGTACGCTAAAGTAATTCTTCAGCAGGGTAATCCAACAGTTTACTCGTTTGGCAACCTAAGTTATTTAATATTATTCTTACCTAAGAACGCAAGCCTATAATTCACATCCACAATAACAACATCTTTGTCCATCATATAAGTTGGCAAAGTCTTGTGCTCTGCATCACCGCTGTTCCAACCTCCTCCATGGAAATGGATCATAACAGCATTTCTGCTCGTATTCTGCAAAAGTAGTTAGTCTAGTTAGCAATAATTTTTAAAATATAAATTTACTTTATTTTACTTAAAATTATTAATAACTAATTTGGTAATATTTTTTATTAAAGACATCATAGAATGGCTTGAATACATTTTTTTACCCGGTGTGTGTATACGGAAAGATAGAGACAGTCTTCAGTCCCAATAACCGTTGGTGTAATATCAAAAGTGTTTGATTGAAGACACCATGGACCAGGGACAGTGGCATTTCTGATTCCTTTCCAATCTTCCATTTCTTCCGGAGGCTAAAAGAAATAATAATTCATGGTTTTGTAATTCTGTACAGTGTAACATATTCAAGAAACATTTAGGAACGTCTATCCACCTCGAACCTCCGAGACCCAACCGGAGGCTTGGCGTATGGAACGCCTGAGAAAGCCAGGAATTTACGTCCAGCCCTAGAATTCATCCAGCGTCCTTGCAGTTTACCATTGGACGTTTTTACAATCGTCGGATCATCTTCAGCTAAGGAGGACGCTACGAAGAGGACAGCTACTGCTGTCTTGAGTAGTATCATTTCTAGTTCTGGAACGAAATTTAAATATTCAAAACATAACTTTTTACAATATAAATATTTAAAGCATTTCCTTTATTATCTTGAGCATATACCAGGGTGTATTTAAAGACTATATAACATAACTATTAACAAATATCATAAGCTAGAATAAATATCGTTTACATCTGAATGTTGATCTGTAATTAAGGTACCCGTAGGATTTAGTGTAGAAGTAGAATGTTGAAAATCGTAAAGGGCAAGCAAGTGGGTTGAAAATGTAAGTCAATTCTCCAAATACTGTCCATATGCATTACAAAAATTAAGTGCGTGATCGGAAGTAAAAACATTTTCTAACATATCCTTTTTTATATTGTTTTTTTTTTTTTTTGTCATATATTTTTACCTTCACTTACTATAAATTGTAAGGGGAAGTATTGCGATCGTGAAAATTTTCGAATTCCAGTTTTCAACGGAAATACACGTTTTAGGGTCCCCTGAGTCCAAATAACCAAGTCCCGCAAAAAGGTCTGTGTGTGTGTGTGTGTGTGTGTGTTGTTGTGTGTGGTGTGTCTGTGTCTGTGTGTGTGTGTGTGTGTGTGGTAACTCCCGGGCGGAAACGGTAAGTCCTATGAAACTGAAATTTCATATTTAAGACAACTATACGCCCGAGACGTGACAAAACTTTTTTCATCAAAATGAACTCACCAGAAGAGGCATTTTATACCATGCATTTTGCACCTTTTTTCGATTTTCTCAAAAACGGTTCCGACGATTTTGATTAAACTCGCTATATCGATGTAAAATTTAATGGGCTTTAATATCATGTAGGTTTTATTTGGATGAAAATGGTCTGACAGGGCTTAAATGCCGATATTTTAAATTTTCTTCCCTTAAAGTACCTTTAATTTTGTAGATTCAATAATAATAATTAGATTATCTTGTTAACGCTGATGAAAAACAGGTAAATATATAAATTGAATAAATTCGATACTCAACTAAAGGATAAAACAGAAACAATATTTTTTTAATGCAATTTTTCGTTTTTGAACATAAGAGCAGTAATATTCATGTATTACCGTTGGAAAGCTAAAGATTTTAGAAAAAATATCATCTCACACACAAGCTTTTAAAAGTTAATAGAGAGTGATGAAATGAACATAAAAATAACTGATTATTTTAGATAATAATATAATAGATTTTTTAATAAAGCACATGTTTTTATATAAATTCAATTTGATTAATTCCTTAATAATTTCACGTATTTTTATCTCTAACTGAATTTGAAAATTCTTTCATTGATTTTAAAAATGGAGGTAAGTGAAAGTCGTGTGTTGCCCGCACCAGATTTTTATAATTTTTATTTGTTTCAACAAGGCATCGGCCTTCCTTCTCCCTTCCTATGCCCATTGTAACAGGTTATTACATAATATCTAATATTATAAATAGAAAAAGGCCTAAAAAACTAAATGCCGGTAAAAACCTTTGGTGATTAGGCCTAGATAACGCTCAGCCATTAGGTTTCCCCTCAATTTTAGGGTACTCACTTTATAGAGGCTAGGTGTATCCTGAAATTTCGTATTTCAAAAGTACATACATATGCCTGAGACGCTACAACTTTTTATCAAAATTAGTCTGCCGAAAGCGCCACTTTCACCATACATTTTGCATCTTTTTACGATTTTTTCTAAAGCAACTCCAACGATTTTGATTAAACTTGACATAAAAATGTAAAATTTAAAGGGCTTTAATATCATGAAGGTTTTTTTTTTTTTTTTTTTGGTCTTCTAATACTGTACTTATTTACTTATCTATTTATTGAATTCTACTTATAAAACTAATCCCTATTAACACTAAGTGGACCAGACTCCATGGCTTTCATTCTGACTGAAATACTCTGACAGGGCTTACATGTTTTGTTTTTTTATATCCTGTAAAGTACTTTTAATTTTGTATATTCCAAAAAAATAACAATATTACGTTATTAGCACTCCGGTAAATATAAAATCTAAATGAATTTGATTGGTAAAAAAATGATAAATTAAAACCAAAAAATCCAATCAAAGTTCTCTTAAACAAATAGCATATATTATGTGACATAGTTTTCATGTCTTGATCCACCTTATGCAAACAATCGTTTGTTAGAGAATGACAATTATGAATCAATATTTATAACTGAAACAGCTCGTATATGCCGACTACTACAACACTTACTAGATAAATGTTCTAAATTTAGAATTAACTATTAAAATCTTACCATTGCATGACCTTTCCGGTTATAATGAGTTGAGATTTGAGGCTAGAAGAATCCTTGATGCACCGTATCATGACACCGATAAAACTAGGATCTCAATATTTCCTGTTAATGATTTACTCAGAAATAAATATATCTAAACTACCCACCAGTTTGGAACCTTTAAACTATTCTAGATAATTCTCGGAGGCGTCAGAAAAGAGATGTCTGAGGTATCTCACAACACAAGTTTTCAAAGTATTATCCTGAGATTTTTTTTTTAATTCATATTTATTGGTATTTACAACTATATTAAGAAATACATCTAGTTAAAGTGTTAGAAATGTAATAAAATGACATGAAATCCGTGTAGAGGCACTACCCATTGGCAGTACTCCAAAAGGAATTCGAAATCAGAAGATCCCGCGACCATCTTCTTCTCAGAGGCCACGGAGGATTATCAGGGATCGAAGAGGATGCTAGGATAGAAACTGGTTAGAGCCGGAATGTAGTTTTTCATGGAAGAATTGATACCTGGTTATGTGAAACATCAAGGATTGTATGAATCAGCTTATTCGTGAAAAAATGGAGCATTGAGTGATTTACGAAGGATTTTGGATTGTAAGGATTGGATACGAGAGGAATTCAATGGTTTAGTAGAGCCCCATAACTCAAATTCCTATGTCTAGATTAGTCTTTAAGAATCATATAGATGAGAATTTCTTAGTAAGAAGGAAGGTTTGGGCGTTTGTCTAGTAAGTTTTGAATGACCCGAAAGCGCAGAGTCAAAACTTTTTACAATTAATATATGGAGTCTGCACTCAACTCCCGACGCTTTCATCTCCTACCTCCCGATTCTCCTACCTACTGGCCAACAGATCCTAACCGTAATCCTGACATCCTCGACTTCTTCATCCACAGCGGATTAGGCTCTCTGAATTTTTCCATAGCTCGCCTTGATGAACTATCCTCTGATTCTAGTCCATTGATCCTAAATGTATCCATAACACCTATTCCTAAACCTATCCCACCGTCATTCATTAGAGGCCCTGTCAACTGGAACCTCTTCCGCGAAATCCTCACTAATGACATTGACCTCAGAGTGATTCTCAAAACCCCAAATGACCTTGACGACGCCGTATATTCCTTTACAACCTCGATTCAACAAGCCGCCTGGACTGCCTCCGTTCCCAAGAACTCCCAAATAAATCCTTACAAAAACCATTTACCACAACACCTTCTAGACCTAATCCACACCAAACGCCGAGCCAGAACATTATGGCAACGCACCCGTCACCCAGCAGATCGCCACTCCTATAACTTTTATTGTAGACAATTAAAGCGGGAGTTGGCGATCATCCGTTCCCAATCCTACAATTCCTACCTCTCCTCTCTCTCGACTCGTGACAATTCCTTGTGGAATGTCACGAAGAGAATTCTAAAATCCCCCCTGATATCCCATCCTCTCCGGCGTAGTGATAATTCCTGGGCTGCTTCTGACAAAGATAGGGCCCAGGAATTTGCACTACACCTTTCCAAGGTATTCACTCCTCATTCTGATCTCAATCCAACCCATACCGCAATAGTTGAAGAGTTCCTTACGTCACCGATACCAATTTCCTTACCACCTAAAGCAATCAATCCCTCTGAGGTCAAATATCTTCTTCAAAAGCTTCCTCTCCGTAAATCCCATGGATACGATCTCCTTACTCCTCAAATCCTAAGACAACTTCCACCTAAAGCCATTACACTCCTTACATATATCTATAACTGTATCCTACGCACTACCTATTTCCCTCTGTTGTGGAAACACTCGACTATCATCCTTTTCCTAAAATCAGGCAAACCATCCAACTGTACGTCATCCTACAGACCTATTAGCCTTCTTCCGATCCTCTTCAAAATCTTCGAAAAACTCCTATTAAAACGAATCCTAGCCAAATTTCACAATTTTCCTTCACACCAGTTTGGATTCCGTCCTCAACATTCCACGGTTCAGCAAGGACTCCGAGTTGTAGACCACATTTCCTCCGCCCTTGAGTGCAAGGAGTATTGTTCGGGTGCCTTTCTGGACATAGCTCAAGCTTTTGACCGGGTGTGGCACCCGGGACTGCTCTTTAAGCTCAAAACCCATTTACCTCAATCCTTATACCTAATCCTCCGATCCTATTTATCCAACCGCTCCTTCCGAGTTCGCTGTGGTTCCGAATTTTCCGAACAATATACTGTTGAGGCCGGTGTTCCTCAAGGCAGCGTCTTAGGACCCGTCCTCTCCGCCCTCTTCACCGCCGATATCCCTACCGATCCCAATACCTTTCTGGCAACATTTGCTGATGACACAGCCATTTTATCATCCAATTCCGATCCTGAAGCAGCATCGCTAAATCTCCAAAAGCACCTTTCCCTTGTCGAAGACTGGTGCAATGCTTGGCGCATTAAGGTGAACGAAAGCAAATGCAATCACGTCACATTCACCCTTCGACGCAAATCCTGTCCAACGGTTAATTTCAATTCCATACCGCTTCCTTCCTCAGACACAGTCCGGTATCTCGGCTTTTTACTAGACAAAAGACTGACGTGGAACCCACATACAAGACTAAAAAGAAAAGAACTCAACCGCAGATTCGGCCAGTTATACAGACTACTAAACAGAAAATCTCATCTTACAGTTGACAACAAATTACTAATATACAAGACAGTACTGAAACCTATATGGACCTACGGACTTGAACTGTGGGGAACAGCTAAACATTCTAACATCAAACGCATCCAATCCTTCCAATCCAAAGTCCTCCGAACAATAGTTAATCCTCCTTATTACGTTACCAACTGTACCCTTCACCATGACCTTAATATTCCGTTTGTTTTAGACCTGGTACCATCCAAATTTTCCAAATTTCATCAGAACCTTAGTCATCATCCTAACCCTCTAGCGCAATCCCTATCCAGCACCACCCATCCCTACAATCCTCCTCGAAGATTGAAACGGCAGTGGCCACGAGACCTATTGTAAACATTTAAACTGGAGTTCTGACAATGGTCAGATCCTCCACTCATGTACGGTATGTTTGTGGCTACAGCGCCCTAACTCAGCCTCCACTGGCTCAGACCAGTGATGCGGCTGAGATAGAGGCGCTGGGATCTCTTGGATTCCGCTTTTTCCTCCACAAGTGGAGGGAAAAGCGCTTCCTGGGGTCCCTTTAGCAATTGTATATAGTTATGATTGTGTGTAAGATGTTTATTTATTTGCCAACTTTTTATTTATCTCAATAATAGGTTTATGTTTCGATTTGTTTTGTTTTTTATTTATTATTATTATTTTATTCTATATATATATATATATGAATTTATTTATGTTCTATTTTATGTAATTTGACCATTATTATTATTTTCTGTATATATAGTATGAATGTTGTCTCTTATCAATATTATTATTGTTCATTTTGTAACAAATTGTAATATATCTCAATAAAAAAAAAATAAAAATAAAAAATATATGGACACAATTAGTAGTTATATTTCCTTTGTTAATTCCAATAAATAAATGTACATGTCTGTAACAACCACAGATCGGTATGTGTTTAAGCGATTGTAGGTGATAATTTATTTTGATGATCTATTGTCTGTGGTGTTTCAGGCCATAAAACCAAAATAAATAAACCTAGTCATTATTTTTAGTGCGTCCTAAATTAATAAATGATCCAACCGATGCACAATTTTCTCGATGAATAATCCGGACCATCGACAGAGTGACACTATTTTTAAAGCTTTGCAAAATTATTTCTTTTTATCTTAATGCGACACATTCGCGGACGTTCCGACAATCTCTCCTAATGACTAAGACAATTAAACTCGATTCTAAATTTAGTCTCGTAAAACTTCTAATCAGTTAGATTCAATTCTTGTACATACAATACATGTACTTAAACGCTTCATATTACAAATTTTACACAAAGTTCAGAATAGATTTACACATTTTGTTTCGAAACAGATTATAACAATATTATTTAAAAAATGTCAGATGTACAAAACAACGAATCAATCCGAGAATAAACAAAAAAATGTGTATTTTTTTTTAAATTGTGGCATTAAAAAAAACTTATAAAGACGATTAACCTATTGTTACGTAATCTGACATAGTTAATTTTGAATTTTTAGTTACAAAAAAAGAATATATTTTCTTCACGCGGTACTCATTACCGCATCCCACGATTGGTGGATATGAGGGTGGTCAGTAGAAGTTCCTCTCGGCTAGTTCCGATGGACTCAATGACAAACAATGAGAGCGGCCCTCCGGGCTTGCTGGAGGTTATGAAGTAGGCTCCAACGTCCTTTAGTTCACAAAATACAACAAATAGTCATGATTCCTTTGAGGTAAAAATGTTTAGATCTGGGAGGTTATATTCCGGTTGTAGTGTACACTGATGATTTTGTAATGATGATGGGTTAATAAGACGAGGAATTTAAACAATTAAATACAAGTACGCTAATGAAAACCGGTATTGAGATAATACTTTAAATAAAAATATGAAATACATGATTAGTAATCGAAACGGTGATTCTAATATATTAGGAGATACATTTGTACTCGTGAAGAAATTTAAGTATTAAGCTTCTCTAGTAACCAGAAGAAAAAAAAATCAGAATAATATAATACTTAGCTGGCAGCTTCTGTTAAGCTTAAACGTTAGAATTTGTAAAACTATTATTATTTCGAATGTGGTCGCTACCTTTGAAGGATAAACACCTCCTCAAGGTTTTAGAGAATGGTGTACTATGTAAAATATTTGTCCTAAGAGGAATGGGGTCACTGTGTAATTTAGAAGGTTACACAACGAGGAATTGAGGAGCTAGTACACCGTCAGTATACATTCTTGGCGCTACAGCCCGATGTGGGCCTTGGCATCCTCATTAAGTTTTTGCTACGTGTTACGGTCTTGTGCCGCCGGTCTCCAATCTCCTCTGATCCTCAGAAGGGCCTTGGAGTCCTGGGTAATACTGTCCTCCCATCTGAGTCTAGGCCGTCCTCTGCCACTTTCTCTGAAAAGACTTCCCTCCTGGAGACGTTACCTCGTCAGTATAGTTGAGTTTATGGCATTGCGGTGGCACAAATGGTCATGTTAAGTTGTTAGGATCATTGCAGAATGAAATTCAAAAAATTTAACTGTCTCAGAACGAAATGGCTGGTGTCAAACGAGTGAACAGAGTCGTAGGTGGGAAGATTGTAAGTCTGAACTCAGGAACTGGGGCTTGAACATTGGACGAATCTGTGAAGGCAAGAATTGGTGATATGGAGATCAAAATTAACTAATAGCTACATATCTGCAAAACTAACATTATACGGAGTCAAAGTTTTGGGTCAGAGTTGAAATAGTTTGTTTTTGTTGTGTCATATTTCTTATACGATCTTGAGGGTCATTTTTTTCTGATTATGTCCATATTAAGTACATTATCTTCGTACGCTTTAAAAAAAAAAAAAAAAAAAAAAAAACAGCTATGAGATTCTAAGAAAATAAGCTTTACATTCCTCAAACGTGAGGCAATTTCGATGCACTTTCTTGTTGTTGTTTTTTTTTTTTTTCATTACTAAAAATACTATTTTTTTTCTGCCTCAAAGAAGGTCTGTAAATATCTTGTCGTCTTTTAAAATCTGTCTGTTCCCTCATTTCGGTATTTTACAGAGATTAAGAGCTCTTTTATGACGCCAATTTTGATTTATTTTACATTTATGATTATTTATTTACATTCTTGTCATTTATTTTAGATCTATATAATTTCTTCGTCATTTATCCATTAATTTGCCTTTGCCAAGGTTTTTTATTAGTACAATCTAGATGCCTCAGCATTTCCGTGAATACCTTCACGCGTTTCTTCTGCTTAATGACTGAGTGTAACAAATTGTAAAGAAAAGTTGATTATAAATCTTTTAGGGGAAAGTGTAAACCCCTACTGAACACTTTGAAAATTCATTCATTGTTCTCATTTCAATTTTTAGGAGAATGAATTACAAAAACGTTGATTAAGAAAAAAACAATTTTTTTGTTCATATGCTAAAGAAAGGTTGATATGCGCCTATAGTATTTAATCGTGTCCGCTATATTAATATAATATTGAACAATTATAGACTATAGATGTTTAAGTTCCTTGGCTCTGTAATTTAAATGAAAGGTTTCTGTGAAGGAAAGAATAAGTATAACGTCTGAAAGGAAAAAATTACAAACATTATTCTCAAATCAGATTTGACTTTATAATTAAAAAAACAGAATAATCAGCTTATAAAACTGATGTTCAATATGAAGCCTTAAGGGTCATAAAGTAAAATATGAAATATATCTAGTTGAATGAAAATGCTGGGTAGTAAAGAGGTAAACAGACTCGAGGCATATTGAAAAAACATGAAAACACATAGTAGGACCTGGCCTATCGGAGAAATAAACCTGGTTAAAGGGAAAAATATAAAAAAGCAGAATATAATAATAATAATAGGCTTACCGAACCCGAAGGTTCGATGCCGATACCACTAAACTCCGCCTGCAGAGACTCGTCCAATGTTCGCCGGTCAAGCTCAAGCCCCGAGATCAGCCTTAACGCAATCCTCCCATCGACGTTTCGGACGCCTACCAGTCGGATCAGCGAATACCAACTTTCTCGGAATCTGTTCCTCACCGAACCCAACAAATTTACGCGCCCATTTGAGTCTCCGCGATGCTATCAACTCAACTATATTCACCGGGTACAATCTCCGCGATTCCGCGTTGTGCAAACTCTTTGGACTAAATATTACAAAAAAGCAGAAAGATAAAAAAATCAAATTGTTAACAAAGCACAATCGTAGATGATGATAATTTTGATGATTGTTTACTACATATTATAATAACATTAAAAATACTAGACATCGCTTTTGAAAACATATAATGTAAATTCATCAATGAGCCATACCTACCGAAACTTGCAATAGCTACGACGGGCTTACGGAGGATTTTCAATAGGGAGGGGGGCTGGGGAATCCGCTCAAGAATATAAATCATATTTTCAAACACTGTGTATACATATATTGATTTGGAAGAAAATGAAGTGCGTGCTGAGAGGTAAAAATAATCTTTCACTACACATTTTATCATGATATTTTTATTTTACTTTTATTTGTTCTAAGAAGTTTTTTTGGGTATGGTGAAGGGGTCACGTATCACAGCGTCACACAAACAAAATAAACTATATGAGACTAATTTTTGATGAGAGGTGGACCTAGGTACCGAAAAAAAATACATCAAAGATATAAAATGTATTACCAGTCACTCAGCCGAAATCAAAATAAGAATCTCGGTATAATACATGCTAAAAAAATTTGGTCTTAAGTTTATTAATTTCTGACTCAACTTTACCCAGGTAGTTGCTTACTCATACAAACTATCAACAAAGATGAAGATTTACTTCAATCCAGTGGAGTGGTTATGGATGACTCTGTTTCAATTGAAACGTTTTCCTTCTTCTCCTTCCCCAGTTAAGAAACAAATTTTATCCTTATCCTTTTCTTACTAATATGCATAGCAGTGTTTTTAAATTCATTTTTTTAAAATGCCCCCTCTAAAAATTTATAATAAAATTAAAGAGAATTTCCTACAATACGTAGAACACTGTGTATAACATAGAATATGTCATAGAAAAGGTGATGTGTACGGAGAAAGGCTTAAATATGGGTGACAAGATTCCGGTTTTGGGGTATGCCGATGATTTGGTACTGCTAGGTAAAGACACGGAAACCATACAGCTAAATACAAGCGTGTTAATAAAAACCGGTAAAGAAATAGGACTCGAATTAAATACCGATAAGACGAAATATATGATTAGTAGCAGAAATGGTGGCGATCTTGGTGATATTGATATATCAGGACATACTTTTAAAAACATAGAGAAATTTAAGTATTTAGGTTCAATGATAACAAGAAAAAATTAAATCCAGGAAGAAATAAAGTCCCGGTTAAAGGTGGGAAATGCATGTTATTATTCAGTTGCTAAGTTACTTAGCTCACGGCTTCTATCTAAAAACTTAAAGGTTAGAATTTATAAAACTATTATTCTTCCGACGGTTCTTTACGGATGTGAAACGTGGCCGCTTACTTTGAAGGATGAACAAAGGCTTAAGGTTTTCGAAAATAAGGTACTGCGTTAAATATTTGGTCCGAAGAGGGATGAGGGCACTGGGGAGTTTAGAAGGTTGCACAACGCGGAATTGCGGAACTTGTATCCTGTGAATATAATTGAGTTGATAGCGTCGCGGAGACTCAAATGGGCGAGTAAAATTGCTGGGCTCGGTGAGGAACGGATTCCGAGAAAGTTGTTATTTGCTGATCCGACTGGTAGGCGTCCGAAAGGTAGGCCGAAGCGGCGATGGGAGGATTGCGTTAAAGCTGATCTCGGGGGCTTGGGCTTGACCGGCGAACATTGGACGAGTCTGTGCAGGCGAAGTTTGGTGGTATCGGCATTGAACCTTCGGGTTCGGTAAGCCTATTATTATTATTATTATTATATTATTATTATTCCTACAATACGTAAAAGATTTATTGAACGTGGTTAAATAATAGTAAAGATATATCGTTTTGAACTTAGGAATCGTGATTGGCATTTTTCTTTAAATATAAACTGATAGTGCAGCTGATTAGGAAATAATAAACCATTCCGTTGATGGTGATGGATATCAATAGTTGACCGTGCAAAAATTCAGGAGGATGTTAGTCTTGACGGCGGTAAGTGAAAGAAAAACAATTCAATAGTTTTAACTATTTGTTGCCTTACCGAAATTGCGACTATCGTTGTGAGTCATCAGTATAAACGCGCCCTAAGACAAGACTGAGTCTTGATGATGACACAAAATGTGGGTCGAAATGTTGGCAAGACAATAAATAGTTAAAACTGTTTAATTCTTTTTCTTTCACTGCCCGCCACTATGACTAATTTTCTCCTCAGTCATTCGGTTAATGATATGCAGTTTTACATTATTGTTAGAAATAAGGTAAGTAGAAGTTGTGATTTTTATTTATTTAATTTTGAAAAAGTTTCCGCTCGAACAACTTGCTTAAATTGCACCATTATGTTCAACCCTTTTGACACAGGAGATAAAAGAAGGAATTCGCTCCATTTATGTTGGATATAAAATGAAAAAAGAATAGAGATATAATTCATTAACGATAGATGCTCACAAGGAGAGGATCCCAAATATGTCTCACCGATTTTGATTAAATTTTGTTAACGGTAAAACTAGACGTTAAATAAATTAAATTGCAAAATATTAGGAGCAACGCTCCCCAGGAATCTCGTAAAAATATAGGAAAGTTTGTGCTCAAAAAACATATTTTATTTAGCATTCCTGATACTATTGGAGGTAGAAAAAAAGATTTGGTGGCACAATAACCCAATTTCAAAGCGGAATAATTAAAAAAATAAACCATTATAATCTTTAAGTTTTATGCTTGCTAATAACCAAAAAAAATTTAAAAATTTCGTCAAAACAGTATTATTTATAAAGCTTGTTAAAAACTTTCAAAAAATTAAAAAAGAATCTTAATCTGAGCACAGTTTTTAAGTTTTCTTTGGACACCATCTCAGAGTCACCCTGATGAAGTCCCACAATGTATGCCGAAACGTCGGCACACTTTTAAAATAAGTACTATTTTAATGTGTGTTTCTTTCTGAAGAATCGCAATCCCAACCATCTTCCTCATCTAATATTCTCAACGGTAATGAAACTCCACCATTATTTATATTTTTAGGGTTATAACCTATCATAAAAATTTTATATTTCAATTGCTTATTCTTTAAATTATTCCGCTTTGAAATAGGGTAATTTTGACACCATACTTATTTTTCTACCTTCACTAAAACCAGAGATATTAAATAAAGTATGTTTTTTGGGCATAAACTTTCCGATTTGTTTGATTTGACTCCTGGAGAGCATTAGCCCCTAATATTTTGCAGAGTTAAATGTCTTGTTTTACCTAAAAAAATTTCATTAAAACCTCTGAGACCCTTTCCTTGTCAGAGAAGTAAAAGGTTGCACTGAAATCTTAATCATCCATTCTTTATATAAAGATAAATAAATAATATACAATACTACTCACCTCAGCTCGCAGGTGGCACTCGTGGATGGAGAAGAGTGCCATTAGGATATTAGCTCGAAGCTAAAGCTATATAGCCCTAACCGGTTCCACTATCCCCACTTCCTTGCTTTTCCTCCTCCTGTCTTTCCAAGAATATTCTCGTCTGATTTTCCGCCTTCATTAAAATAGTCTCCGATAATCTCCGTAGGTCATTTCTTTACATGGGCGTACACAGAGGTTAGTGGAGTCATTGGAAAAAATAAAATTAAGTATAAGGAAAAAAGGTATACTAGGAGAATGTTTTTACTAACAAACACGGACGTGATTTCCAAATAGATTGCATACTTTTGGTCCTAAATAAAAATCCTGGGCAGCCCTTTTGTTTCTTTAAGTAATTTTAATATATAATATTAATCTAGATAATTTATACCGTTAGTAATTGCTTCTAAGTAACTTATATTTATAAAAACGCTGAAAATCATTACACAATGGTTTATTATTTCCAAATAACAATATTAGGGTATAACTGTTTATATAGCTGTCGATAGGCAATGAAGTAATATGAAAAGCAATAATTCAAAGGATAATGACATATCACTACCACTGATTTCAAAACGCTATATAGCTTTTTTTCAGTCAAATTCATAATTTTTTTCTGTCAAATTCATAATTTTTTCAGTCAAATTCATAATTTTTTCAATCAAATTCATAATTTGTTCAGTCAATTTAGTAATTTCTTGTACCCATTTTATACAGTCAATTTAATGAGGTTTTGCTACCAAGAACGTAACATTTTTATTAAATCTTGTTGCTTATCCATTTAACGTCACTTTAGGTTACTGTGCTTAATCCGACGGTGCAGCGGGAGTCTTAAGTTTTGTCTATCCAGGTTTACTTAAGATAGGGATCATTTACGTGTTCCACTTTTTAAATCTTTTAAGAGTCACCTGTGGTGCACAAATATAGGGCGATCTGCTGGTTTTGGACTTGCATAGAAGGCTGTTATGCTAGCCACTACTCCACAGGTGACCCTCAATGCATTCAACAAGGTTTTTGAATCTGCCGGGTTTGATCCCGTGTCCTTGGGCATATTAATCTTTAACCCCTTCCTGAATGCATCCAGGGTCACCTGTGGAGTAGTGGCTAGCATAACAGCCTCTTTTAAAGGACGAAATAACCAAGGATTTTTACTCCCTATAAGCAAATATAGGGCTATCTGCTGGTTTTGAACTTCTATAACTATGCATTCTAAAAGATGTTAAGGACTAATATGTCCACGGTCACGTGTTCAAACCCGGAAGATTCAAACACCTTGTTGAATGCATCGAGGGTCACCTGTGATGCAGTGGCTAGCATAACATCCTTCTCTCCACTAGATAACGTGTTCATACCTGGCAGATGGCCCTATATTTGCTTTTATGGAGTAAAAATCCTTCGTTATTTTGTCCTTTAAAAGAGGCTGTTCTGCTAGCCACTACTCCACAGGTGACCCTGGATGCATTCAGCAAGGTGTTAATGATTAATATGCCCAAGGTCACGGGTTCAAAAGGGGCAGATTCAAACACCTTCTTGACTGCATTGAGGATCACCTGTGGAGTAGTGGCTAGTATAACAGCATTCTATGCTTAAGGTCGCAAGTCCAGTTGTGCTCCACAGGTGACTATTAAAAGATTTAAAAAGTTGAACTCGTAAAAGATCGCTATCTTAAGTAAACCTGGATAGCCAACCTCAATTGACTGTATAAAATGAGTACAAGAAATTATGAAATTGACTGAAAAAATTATGAATTTGATTGAAAAAATTATGAATTTGACTGAAAACATTATGAATTCTAGTGAAATTATTATAAATTTGACTGAAAAAATTATGAATTTGACTGAAAAAATTATGAATTTGACTGAAAAAAGCTATATCTCTGAGTTCTTAACCAATTTCAATGATTCTTATTTCATTTTGCAGAAATTTTCAATCAAATGGCACTATAAGAAAAGATATTTATATTTATTTTGATATTTATTTATTTATTAGGAGAAACCGTGATTTTTGGTAGAATTACTATAATAATTTGTTACTTGTAATATATTTTTTTAAATTTTATTTATCATGCTTTATTGGATCTAAAAGTATATACATAAATTTCTCCATCTTCAAAAATAATTCATTTATGGGCGTATTTATGGGTAAAATTCATTTCTTTTCTCTTTTCTTTTTTCTCCATTTTATAATTATTCGCTGTTTTTTTTTGTTTTGTTTTTAAAAAAAAAAAACACTGATAATTTTTTTTCTATTTCCAAAAATAACTAAGTTATTGAATTAAATCACTCATAATCGGCCTCCATTTACGGGGAACAAACAGAGTTTCTCGTTTATTTTTTATTTATTTAATGACACTTTATGCTACTATGGCTAATGCCATAACTTACATAAGTGTGAGTCCAAAACTTTGCCTATCCAGGTTTTATTAGGATATGGATCTTAAACGAGTACCTGACATCGCAAAGGCTTGGGACCACCTTTTAACGTCCCAATAACAAAGGATTTTTTACTCCCATTAAAAAAACGTAGGGCCAATTGCTGGTTTGAAACCGTGACCTTTAGCACAGGAGGCTGTTATACTAACCACCCAGCTACAAATGGTTCCAGAGTTTCTTTTATTCGTTATTCAGGTTCTACGCATTTTGAAACGTAAGCCCTCAAATTTGTGGGGGGGGAGGGTAATTTTTTTTTCAGTGGATTACAAAGGTTCATTATTGAAAATAATGAAGGAATTAATTAAATTGAATTTTAATAGAAACAGAAATTTTATTAAATGATTTATTTGTATCTACAACTATCGGTTAGTTTCATCACTCTCCATTAACTTTTTTCGATTCCGTGTATTAGATAATATATATATTTTCTCCTTTAGTTGGACATCAAATTCGTTCAACTTATATATTTACTTGTTTTTTTTATCAATGGTAACAAGATGATATGGTTATTTTTATAGAATATACAAAATTAAAGGTACTTTAGAGGAAACGATTTTAAAATATGGGCATTTAAGCACTTTCAAACTATTTCAATCAGAATGAAAGCTACATGATACTAAAGCCCATTAAATTTTACATCCATTTAGCGAGTTTAATCAAAATAATAAGAGCCATTTTTAAGAAAATCATAAAAAGGTGCAAAATTCACAGTACAAAGTGGCTATAATGGTAAGATCATTTAAGTGAAAACGTTTTTGTAACATCTCGGGCGTATATTTGTCTTAAATATGAAATTTCAGATTCATAGGACTTTTTGTTTACGCGCGGGAGTTACCACACAGACCTTTTTGCGGGACTTGGTCATTTGGACTCAGGAGATCCTAAAACGTGTATTTCCGTTGAAAACTGGAATCGAAAAATTTCACGATCGCAATACTTTCCCTTACTGTATATATTTCATACATAGGTAAGTGAAAGTAAACAACAAATTTTCCAACTTTAGTAAACGACATAGGATATTAAAACAACATTATAAACTAATTAATCTTTTATTGTTATCAAAATACATAATTAAAGGAATCATATAAAAATTATAGCCAAGCCACTATCTTTACCACCAAACATGTATATATTTATACGCGTTTTGATTTAGTTTAAAGTTAACACACAGTGCTTATTTATATGTATTGAATTTGACTTAAGTATATCCGTTTATTTGATGTTATCCCTGTAATTAATAGTCTTCCAGAACTTATATGTCTCTTTGGCGAAACCTTCTTTTTCTTCGAAGCCAGAATTGCTTATCTCTAAATAGTTGTGCCTTTCAGGATTCCATTTAGCCCAGGATAGATCACTTCCTTTTGGAGTTGGGTTGCTGTAACAATAAGTTTATGTTTATCGCTTCAGAAAATATTACATAGCAATATCATTACATGAACTTTAAACAGGTTATATTAATATGTGTGTGAAATAACATGAAATAAATAGTACAAGAACCAAGTATCACTTACCCAAACTTTGCAAAATCTGTCCAAATCTTAACGAGCCTTCTAGAGAACTTCAAATCATCGCCTTCGTGGGTCCACTTTGCGAAGGGATTCTGCCAGATGAAGAACGATTCTTCCGTGTGTGGAGCTCCTGTCGTCACATTAACCAATTTATTTTAATTATTTATAAATTATAAAAAAATAATCATGCTCTTTATAATATTGTTATTTACAAGCCTTACGGTTTCGGTCACACATTTAGTTTGGAATAACATTAAGAAGTGATTTTTAATAAGTTTCGAACTATCACATCCTTGACCTATAACTTTATTTATTTACTTTTAGTAACTAAGTTTTCTTGAAATTGTCGTTTCAACTATATACTTGTATTCGCAAGTTGATTTCTTTTTAAGTTATTAATTTAATATTGTTACCCTCAAGAAGTATACGATATGTTGTATATAAGTAGTCTCAAAGTATTCCTTAAATTTTTTTTCGAAAGATTAAAGTTGATGATTTTTATGAAATAGGATGAACAGGAAAACGCCTTCGTAATTAAGATGAGTATTTGTATTTAATTTTATTTTTAAGGACTGGAAATCTTGCTAATATGATTTCCAAATTCACTTTTAAGCAGAGGGGCTGCACAGAACAGGAAGAATGGACCGATTTATCTAAGAATGCTGGAAGTTGTAAATATAAAGTAAATATCTATTTACTTCTTAAAGTCTGTATATAAAAAGGTGCTGCACTGTACAATAAAGAATTGCAAAGTACCCAATAATGTGTCGACACACATCATGAATGCATTCTGATGTTCTTTACTATAATATTTGAATTGTCTATACATATAAAAATGAATCGCCTTTTTCCCTTGGTGATCGGACTTAGCCGTTCGGACGATTTCGCTAATTCCTTTTTTTATTGTTTATAACAGTCAGGAAAAGGATGAAGAATAAAAGATAAAAGTTACTTTGATCTTTAGGTCTTTTTTTTTTTTTTAGTTTTCTTAGGTAATAATAGTCTCTCTGCTTATATAAATAAAAAATAATCTCCTTTTCTCTTAGGGATCGCATTACGCGTGAACAGCTAGACCGATTTCGCTAATTCGTTTTCTGTTGTGTTTATAACAGTCAGTTGAAGGGTCTGATGGGAAAAAATGAGAAAGGTACTTTGGTAGAGAGATTTTTTTTCTGTATTTTTAATATTCCAAGACAGGAGATTGTCTGTCGATTCAGCTAGTTGTTAATATTTGTAATCGTTGCTGTTATGTACATTTCGAATATACCCAGAAAATTTCATATCCCAAAACAAATTAAAAGAAAAAATTATCCATGTATAAAATCGACGAGATAATTGTCTGAAAAAAACCCAAGCGACAGTGTGACAGTGAATTTAAGATATGTAGAAATAAATTTAGTGGTTGATATTCCACTGATTCTGCTGTTAATTAATTTTTATGGGCTTTAAGTGGAATAATTTCATGAGGGAAACTCTTGCTCTTGAAAGTAGTATTATCAATTTGGTTTGTTATTTTTAATTTATTTGTTTTCCTTTCAGAGATATATCTCTTTAAGAGTTTAAAGAATATAAAAAAAAGTTTTTGTTTTTTTTATTGACAATATTTTTAAAAAAACAACTTAAAAACGGCAATGTTCACACTTAACACAAAGTATTATACAGATAAGACTACTCATGATAAAAAAATAAAATGAAATTCAAACTCTTTTTTTTATAGAGGGCTAAAAATTTCTTTCATAAACCTTCTAGTTTTTGTTTTTAACTTAAACCTGTAAAATAACCTGAGATGATAATTTTTGTCAATAACAAAGAATCTTTTATAACTCAGGAACCAGTTGAGTCTCAGTCACCAAATCTGTACTAAATTTTACTTTTACTAATCATATGGGTGTGTAAATCTTAGTAGCTTAATATCATTTCACTTTCAATTAGACTCTTTTGAGATATTGCTATTTCGTGAAAGCTGAATATCCACCATATTTGTAAATTCATATGATAAAAAGGACAATGTTCTCAATCGGTTTAAATTTTTACAGCGAGAGCGATAGAATGCAAAAGCTATGCTACAAAAATTGTCAGAGTTGGACAGATTTACCTAACATATGTTTTTAGTGGCGAAGCTGAATTAAAATGGCTGAAAAACTAAAAGTATTAGTGGAGAGTAACTGATCAAAACATTAATAAATTTCGAGCGACAAAATTAATTAAAATTGCACGATTTTAAATGGATTGGCCCCTTTTTGTTATAATATGATATAAATATTACCAAAAAACACCGTGCGGTTGCTACTCTTCTTGTATGTGTTCTCTCCGATGTAGGTAAAGTAATAGAAGTAGGCGTCACCGGTGTGGTAGTTTGCACCGTCTATGATCCCTTTAACATACCAGCAATCAGTATACATCTAGACAAAATAAATGTTTTTATTCATTATACTTGAAGTGAGAATGGTTGTCTGTGTGTATATATAGGAGAGAAGTTAGTTCCGGGTGCAGTGAAATGAACACTCAATTAAGTGGTCTGAATTTCAGGCCTTCTTCAGGGCTATAAACCCAAAGATAACAACCAGTTTTAGAATACAATATATAAAGATGATAAGAAAAATAAATTATACTGAAATTGATTTTACTTTATCATCTTTATATATTTTATTCTATAATTGATTGTTATCTTTGGTTTTATAGCCCTGAAGAAGGTCTGATATTTAGTACGAAACGTGGGCACAAATAAATTAATTTTCCACCGAAGTGATAATTCATTTGACTGTACCCCGAACTAACTTCTCACCTTTATTTATTATACATTGTATATTATTTACATTTTTTATACATTATAATGTATCGTCATCTTCCACTACTAATAAGTGTTTTATATTTCATTAGACACAAGATTTTGTCTCCATTGGGAAAGTGAGAAGCAATCATAAATTAAAAATAATTAAATAAATCTTATTAAATAACGCTCGCAGTTACCGATCACTTCAATATAATTTACAGGACAAACGTTCAAAACTTCCCACATACTACAAAAAACAACTATAAATTACTATCATTAGATATCATATGGGATTGAGCTATGGTGTTCTACTAAACCACACAATTCCTTCCACATCCAATACTTCCAATCCATTATCCTAAATGCTCCTTCCTTTTTTTACCAATTAAACTACCCAAAAAGACCTAAAGGACCCATAAGTTGTAGACTTAGCCCGAAATAGATATTCTTCCTTTAATTCCAAACTACCAGCCCACTCAAACCCACATCTCTCATCTCAGCTTGTTCCCCAAGAATAATGCGAATGCACAATTTACGATTTATCTACTGGCTACAAAAATTTCACAATTTTTTTTTTTTTTTTTGCTACAGTATACACAATTTAATGGATAGAAAATTAAACTCATGTAATGAATTGCTAAATACCAACGTTCATACACACATGAACACGTACTTGTTCATGAGCATTCCACGCAATTCTGTTGGAGGGAATGAACAGGTCAGGAAGGACTAGGATCTTGTTTTGATAGATTGAACAGATGAGAATGGGGTGAAAATATTGTAGATATAGAAGGGTTTTTTGGTTCTGAAGGATTGGTAAAGATAGGTTCCTAGGAAGTATTGCCGTTGAAAGTTCGAATAAATTGTCTTCAACTCAGCATACCAGGTGGAGACATATGAGCTCCAGGAAATCCCAAAGATGAATCTAATGAAGCAGTTCATTAGTCTCTTCAGCGTCATCTCAAGACAGTCCTCCAAACACCAAGCAGCCCAAATCGAAGTGGGGGAAGATAAGAGAAAATACTAGGAGCTGGCGAGTTTTAAGGGGTATTAAATCATGTAGCAACAGAGAAACTATTTAAGAATGGCAATGGATTTTATGAAAATTTGAGGATGTGATTATTCCAGGATAGATTCTGGTCGAGAAATACACCTATATTTCTAACAGATGAGTGGAAGATGAGACGCGAACTCATAATTATTTTATTCTATTTTTCCGGGCTATTAGTTGCTAGGCAACGCGCATTCATAGCTAAGTGCGAAAACCCATTCAGCCATCCCGCCCCTTTATCTTTTATGGTAATGCCGTATTTTAGTTTTGTCTATTAATTTTATAATTTGTATTGATCCCACCAACCTTCAGAAATAGCCGCCACCGACGTCCCCTCCCCTTCCTTACAAGAATAGCGTGTTATATTTCTAAAATATTACCTGTGTTAGATTATACTCAAAAGAGAAAGAAACCAGCACTTAAGACTTCAGCAGCGCATCAATCACAATACTATATTAATTAAGTACTATTGTTTTAAAATTAAAAATATTAGCTAATATTGTTAAAATACTACCTGTGTTAGATTATACCAACTATCTGAAGTAATTTCACCTCCAGAGAAGTAGTAATCACGGAGCTTTTTAGTGGTTTCTTTTGGATTAGAAGCAGTTTCAGAATATTTTAAGGATAGAGGTCCCACTTTGTCAAAGTTATCGCTGAACCACTTGAAGTCCATTTTATAAAACAAGAAATCTGTAATAAAAAAAATATATTAGTAGATTTTCATTCCAATTTCTAACAAATACAAAGGAGGAGCATACAGCAACCATCCATACTCACATCCAGTCCTGAGAAGACCTTCCCCTGAGGTAGTTCCCAGCATCAGAGGTACAGGGTTATGTTGCCACTTGCTCACAGGTCCTGTCAAAAAGGCGTTCGGGTCGGGAGGCTCCAAGCATGGCCAAATGATGCCAGTGTCAATTTGCCAAATCTATCAACATTTAACCAACCATATTCAGAAATGTATTCTTCACATAATGCTGATATTGAACTTGCAAGTTAATTTAATTAAATATAAGAAAGGTGTAGTACAATCGTAGTTCAAGCAAACCAGCTACTCTACACATGTGATATAAAGAAAAAAGATCTGGTGCGCGCTACACAGTGACTTTCACTTGCCTCTGTTGTTAAAATCTATTGAAAAACTTTTAAATAAAGTTGAGGATGAAAAAAAGCTTAAAAAATTACATTGAGTTTCAATAGAAATATTTGTGCATTAAATAATCTTTAATATAAGTATCGATAAACGGGGTCGCCAGTGGTTTAGTGATTCGCATACCAGCCTCCTATGCCGTGTTCAAACCTCGGAGATGACTTTAGGAGTATTATTGAGTGTAAAAAATCCTTGCTTATGCCGTTCTTCGGAGGGGACGTAAAATGGTAGGCCCGAACCATTAAAACTTTCTGTGAAAGAGTTTTACTTTTTATAAAATCTTCAGATTTCGGACGGTTAGAAGATTATTTGGTTAATTTAGTTATTCAGAGGAGAAAATTTACAATATCGACTTTTAAGCCATGTCATACCATTTCAATCTTAATGAATCGCTGCATTGTATTAAGCACATAAAATTTTATATTGACGTAACAAAAAATCAACAATTTTAGAGAAAATCATAGAAAAGTGCAAAATGCATGATATGAAGTGGCTCTTCTGGTACATCCGCTTTCGTTGAATAAGTAGCAGTAACATCTGAGGCATATTCGCTCCTAAATAAGTAGCAGTAACATCTGAGGCATATTCGCTCCTAAATAAGCAGCAGTAACATCTGAGGCATATTCGCTCCTAAATAAGTAGCAGTAACATCTGAGGCAATTCGTCTAATAAGTAGCAGTAACATCTGAGGCATATTCGCTCCTAAAAAGTAGCAGTAACATCTGAGGCATATTCGCTCCTAAAATCATGCAATTTCAATATTACAAACCTATCGTTTGTTTTAGCTAAGGCAACAAATAATATAACAGCCCTTTTGTATAGGGGACCTTTGGGCTCAGGGTAGCTGAAACATGTATTTTCGGTAAAAACTCAAATTTAAAATTTCCTCGAACACATTATTTCGCTTACTACAAAAAAAAAAAAAAACTCTGGCAAATTAATTAACAATGGTTTATTATTTCCAAATAACAATATTAGAGCATAACTGTTTATGTATGATTGATTAGCAATTAAGTAATATGAAAAGCAATAATTCAAAGATATCATATCACTTCTGCTGATTTAAAAACGTAATATCTCAGCTAGTTGTTAACCAATTTCAATGATTCTTTTCTCATTTTGTAATAATTTAATTATCTATCATCTTTTTGGTATTTTTTTATTTATTAATTAGGAGAAAGTTTTTTTATCGTTGTTGTTGTTATTTATTTAACGTCACTTTATGCTACTATGGCTAATCGACGACACAATTTTATTCGTTATTTGGATTTTTAGCATCTTGAAACGGTAAGCTCTCAAATTATGAGGGGCGTCATTTTTTTTTTTTTTTTTTTTTGTTTTGACAATTACAAAGGTTCATTATTGAAAATTATTAACCAAAAGCATTTATTCAGGACTGCGTTACTATTTTCTTTCCATTTTCATTCAATTAATATTTCCTGATTTATACACCTTACATTTTATCTTTATCATCAATAATAAGTTATGAGGGAATCACATCTCTTATAAGTTGTGGCTTGACCATATAAGATAATTTTTTAAATTTTTTTTTTATTTTGCTCTTTGTTTATGGCGTTGTCTTGATCTCAAAAATCTTTTTCGCGCTTTACTGATTCTAAAACTCTTTACATATCGTATTTATGTGTAAAATTTCAAATTTTCTTTTCTTTTCTCTTCTATATAATTATTCGCGGATTTTTTCTCTATATTCAAAAATAACGGAATTATTGAAGTAAATCGCTCTTAGGATCATCGTCGCATGGACTAGTATTTTGTGGCAAATTAAAAAAAAATTGGTCCAGTAGTCCGCGGACTGCGGACAAACGAATTTTATTTTATTCGTTATTTGTATTCTACGCATCTTGAAACGTAAGGTATCAAATTTTGAGCAGGGGTCTTTATTTTTTTTTATTTATTTTTTTTTATTATTTTATTTTTTTTTTGGCCTATTGCAAAGATTCATTATTGAAAATAATAAACCAAAATTATATCAAAACGGAAATAAGTTTTCTTTTCATCTCAGAGATGGAATTAAAATATAGTTAGACAATCCACACGTAGGAATGCTTCGAAACATTTTTTTTAGTAAAAATGTTATAGACTTTTGAGTGCAGGTTTGTTGAAAAATGATAATTTTAAAAATTATGACGTCGCTGCTGAAATGAAATAATATGTAACATGGATATGCATGGTAGGTGACATAATTATTAAAAATAATTTATTATGTGTTGTAATTAGATTGATGGAAATGTATAAATGCAATGAAAATTTAATTGATTACAAAAGCTTGAGAATGGCCCAGAGGGTGAAACGTTGCGATGACTGAAATTAAATAAATTGTTTTTAAAAAAATATATCCAAGAATTCTTTTGTAAAACAGCCTAATATTTATCGAACAAATATTCAAACAAAAGAACAATTACGACAATGATGAGAATAACATAATATGTTATTCTATGCAACTTAGGCACTTAAAAATCGTTTTTAAACTACACTGAATTGTCATATAATAATTCTAGAAAATCGTCCTTTTCTTCCGGACTGAATTGAATTATCCCAATCACCACAAAAGGCTTGTAAAAATCCAATTGAAAAAATAATTCCTAGATCAATCAAAAACGCAGAATTTATAAAATCAATGTTTTTGTACTTAAAAAGGCGAGATTAAAGTTCCAATCTATTTATTTAATTTTGAACGACTAACAGGGAATATTTAGGAAGGCCAGCGCGTTATATAAAGCCATAATAGAGGCTCCAGAAAAATATTAGCATCCGTTGTCAAACCTTCTATGTACACAAACCACGAGTCACGAATTATTTAATTTTTAAAATCCTAAATTAACACAATAACCGAATATTATGACGATTACGCTTTATCTCGAAGGCCTCAAAAGTGGATACTACATCAAAAACATTCTTCTTCATGAAAACAGGACACAACTTCAAATTTATTTCTGGTAGGACATTCCAGAGTTTTGTCTAACCTCTCCGCTGTCGCCTTTGCAAGATAGTGAAATTTTTCGAATTCCAGCTATTAACGGAAATACACCTTTTCGGGTGCCTGGGCATAAATAATAAAGCCCCTCAAACCGGCCTGTGTGTGTGAAAGCACAAAAACGAAAATCCGTAGGAAAATGAACTTTCATATTTTAGACAATCATCCACCTGAGATCAACTATTTGACCGAAAACGGCTGACCGGAAGCGCTAATTTATAGCTTCCATTTTGTAACTTTTGACTATATTCCCGATAACGGTTCTAATGATTTTGATTAAGCTCGGTATAGATTGAATAAAATTGAATGGGCTTTAATATCATGCAGGTTTCGTTCTATTTAAAACAGTCTGATAGCGGTTAAATTCGTTTCGAATTTTGTCGATAGAAAAAATTAACCAACTCAGCTCGTTGAAATTGATAAAATACGGATAAATATGTAAGTTAAACAAATTTGATAACCGAGTAATGCAAAGGGGACAAATAGGGAATAAAGTTAAGTGATAATTATACATAACAACTTTGTGTTGCTACATTATTTAATCTAAAACATGTTTCCAACGAAACCTAATATGATTCCATAAGCTCTGTTCAACTCTAACTTAATTTAATAGTTCTTAAATTGATTTTAACAACCGAGGTATTTGAAAGTTGTTGTTTCGCACACCAGATTGTTTTCCTTTATATACACGTTTATATAAAATGATGAAAGAGAGCTGTAAAAATTAAAGTTCACCTTGAAGGTCTCAAGAGCTGAGACTATATCTGAACCGTTCTTCTTCGTAAGGCAGGACACAGCTTCAGACGTTGTCCTGGTTGGACATCCCAGATTCTTGGCTAACTTCTCCGCTGTCGCCCTGGAGAGACCAGGAGGTGCAACAGCCCAAGGATTGTAGCTAGTACCACTCTGCTATTGCCCGGTGGAAGAGTCCTGTGGAATATTAAAAATGATTATTTCCTTATATATTCTTGGACAAGTCCTTTTAATGTAATACAGAGGAATATAATTGGAACTCCTAAGTACATGGAAAAAATAACGTACGTTATGCGGAAGAGAAGTTACATGGTTACATGGTACACATGAACCTAACAAAAAGAATTTTCACCTGCTTTCTAGGAAAGAAGATCACATGAAGAAAGGAGGTAGAGATCACATGGACAGACGTTCATGAGGGTGATCCTCTTAAAAAGAAACTGTAAGGACTCCAAAGTTTCCAAACGCAAAATAAGCAAGAACTGGAAAGAAGACCGGAGTTCCATATGAAAGAGGATTACGAAAGATCTGTCGAAAGCTGTGGCGATAGGGCGTAATATACAAATCAGAAGGCCGCGGAAGATTGTGCTTCGTTTACTTCAATAGAATCAGATCTGGGATATATGATGGACGGCGGGATCGGATGACTTGGTAAAGGATGGAAAATATTTCTTGCGACAGTAGGAAGGATAAATCCACTCTTATTTACTATCAATTCTTCGTTGAATTGAACTGAATTGAGACAGAACTGTCTCAAGAACTCCTGAAACATCTCAAGACGCAGTACAGCAATATTCAAAGTTGCGAAATATTAAGGAGGAAACCAGTAGCCTACGGGTATCGAAAGAAAAGAGGTGACGGGGGACGTTTAATCGTTTTATAGTAATAAAATAGGGACGAAGGATGTTTTTCCGGGAGAGTATTTGATCGAAAGAGATAAGGTAAAGTATAAAGTAAGGTTTTTTAAAGAATTGATGGAATTCTACGGAGCCTATTACAATTGCCTTAGACTTTTCAGCATTCAACTTTAGCTTGTTATCTACCGCCTACATACTAATTAGATTTAAGTAATTTTTAAGCAGCTAATAATGGATCATATGGTGGAAAGACATGTAAATTCGGAAATCGTTGGCATACGAATGATATCGGGAGTAATCAATTAGTAGGGGAAGGTCATTGATAAAGACAGCATAAAGGGTGGGGAGCAGTTATCAATAACTGTTTAATCGAAATTAAACGTAATTTGTTCAATATTACTCTTCAGGATGAGTCTCCTCAAACACAGGTATTTCTAGCTCTACTTTGTCTCAAAGCAACTAAAATATTTTAAATAAAATTAAAATATGCATTTTCAATGTAACTAGAAATACTACATCGTTTCCCACCTTTGCTCATCAAAGATACGGTATGATGGTAGACACTTCCTGCACCAGCACTCTCGCCGACTAGAGTCACTCTCTTCGGGTCACCACCGAACTTAGCGATGTTCTTTTGAACCCATTTCATCGCCATAACTTGGTCCTTAAGTCCTTGATTACCTGGCATCTCTTTGTCTTCAAAGCTCAAGAAACCTGCTCAGAAATGTTGAATCAAACGAAAGATTTTATACATCTATAGAACACAGAATTATTTACTTTTCAGGAGCAATGCCAACTTATTAAAGACACGAAAAATTATAATCACCTAGAAACCCAAGTCTATAGTTGATATTCACTATGACGACATCTTCGTCCATCATGTAATGAGGCTGTGTCCTTCTGGGTCCAGTACCGCCGAAAAATCCACCGCCATGGAAGTGTATCATCACAGCATTTTTCTTTGTTGTCTGAAAGGATAAAATTCGTCAATTATCTAAATTAAACATATATTTGATGTTTGGATTTTGTCAAGATCTCTATAAAATTTAGTACTCACGTTGTGAGTGTATACGGAGAGGTAAAGACAATTTTCTTCACCAACAGCTTTCGGTTTGAATTCATAAGTACTGTACTGAAGACAACGAGGGCCTGGTTCTGTTTCATTTCTTATGCTGCTCCAACTTTCTGATTCAACTGGAGGCTAGAAAGGAAACAGTATTTTTTTTTTTTTTTAAATGCGATAGATACCAGATAGGTAAAAGAAATTCTAGAGCACCTGGAACCTAAGATTCCCAATGGGTGGAGAGGCAAAAGGTATTTTTGAAAATGCCAAAAATGGTCGGCCTCCTCTGGAAGTCATCCAATGTCCACCCACTTTGCCTTCTGTAGTATCTACCACAACCTGTTCATTAGCGAGGGCATACACTGAAAACAGCAGAGCTAGAGTCCATGTCAGCAGCATTATGGCTGATCTAAAAAATAAATTTTATCTTTGATTTGTATTACAACCAACTATGTGGCATAGTTTGTATTGATAAGATACTGAAAGAGCCTGGAATCCAGTTTAAATATTTCCCAAACCTGAAATATGCTTTAGACCCTAGATCTTCTTTAGTATACCATTATCTATTCGTCAGCCAGTAGTTTCTTGGTTCCTTAAATAGAGCATTATAATCCTCAAAGGTCAGGGAGGGTCTAGCTACAATGCCTTAATGTCTCTTAGACATATCTCAGCAGTTCTGGGAAGTAATCTCGTATCTTATTTTTTGATTTGCATCAGCGGATACAGATAAGATTAGGATCTGGGTGATAAGATTAAAGAGGCCAAAAATCATAAAATAAATTTTAAATGTTTTCCATAAAGACCTTAATGTTCCCTTTGTTACTGATTTGGCCCGGAGCAGGTATCAATCCTTTCATGACAAACACCATTCGCATTCTAACCCACTAGTTTCAATCATTTCTTCCTCATCAATTCCGGATAATCCTCCGAGGCGCCTGAAAAGGAAATGGTCCTGGGACCTTCTAGTTTAGAATATTTTTAGAGTGCTTCCAATGGAAAGCTTCTCTACATGTATATCAAGTCATTGTATTATATAACACATCACATTTACTTGATGTATTTTGTTAATACAGTTGTAAATACCAATAAAATGATTAAAAAAAAAAAAATTTGAAAAATAACATGAATTGATTTTAATAAAACGTGTATTCATTTTCGTTGGAAAATTATGATTTAGATTAAATAATATAACTATATTAAATTGTTAATCAGTAATAAGTTTATTCCCTATTCGTCACTTTATAATACAATTTACAACTCACTGTACCAGATAATTTTTTTTTCAGATCTTTCTCTTTCCAACGTTCCAATATAATCTATCTACTCGTATATTACTGTACTTATTATAAAAAAAAAAAATTACATAAAAAAATAGTTTTGCTCTATTATCCTTTACTTAGTCATAAAATTCGTCCAACTTGCATATTTAGCCGTCCTTCATCAATGCCATCAAGACGATATGGTTAATCTTTTGGAATGTACAAAATTAAAGGTAGTTTAGACGAAAAAAATTTAAACTATCGGCAAACCTACATGATATTAAATCCCATTAAATCTTACATCAATATAGCGAGTTTAATCAAAATCGTTGAAGCAGATTGAAAATCGTAAAGAGGTGCAAAGTCCATAGTATAAAGTGGCTCTTCTGGTTAGCCGAAGAAAAAGTTGCTCTAACATCTTATTATAGCGTATAGTTGTCTTAAATATGAAATTCAAGTTTCGTACCACTGTTCGTTTTTGTGCTAGATTTACCACACACACACACGGACACGGACACAGACCTTTTTTGGGGATTTTGTCATTTGGATTCAAGGGACCCTAAAACGTGTATTTCTGTCGAAAACTGGAATTCGAAAATTTTCACGATCGCAATACTTTGCCTTACTATATATTTCATATCAAAGTGGAAGTAAAAATAAATAAATAAAATAATAATAAAGTTAAAAAATAAATAAATAAAATAATAATAAAGTTAAAAAATAAATAATAATAATACTAGGCTGATCATAGCTCACCTCGTGACTCCTAGACCGTGAACTCAAAGAGCAACTGGCCGTTGATACAGCCAGTGTGGAGACAGGAAAACCCCCACTCAATTTCCTTGGTTTATTTATCCGCAATAAGAGGTCTTTAGAGGTTATAATTATGCGGTAATCGCTTTTCATAAAGCCAGAAACAACATAATAACAACGTAGAGCACTAAATTTTGTTTGGCTCAAACCATATTTTATTGGCCATAAAGATTTTGCCTTATTTGAACTGAATTATAGGAACAAAAATATAAATATATATACACACACACTCATACACACACACACACACACACACACACACACACACACACAAATATATATATATATATATATATATATATATATATATATATATATATATATATATATATATATATATATATATTGTTTGATCAGTTCTCGACTGTTGGTGATTGATAATTTTTCTACTGTTATGTTTACTGACTGAATCTTAAGAACACTAGAAAGCATATATCAGTAAATTTGTAACAATGATCTTTTTTGTTTTTTTAATATTTTTCTTTATTCAAAATGGTGCCGATCTAAACCAACACATGCTTTTTGAGTTTATATTCAAGACATAAGGTCTTTTATCTTTGGCAAAGTAATTTTTAATGCTCAAATAATTTATGTAGTAGATCATTAACAATTGGGCTGGGTAAAATTTATTTTATAATATGAAAAGCGCCGAAAATGTTCTGAATATGTATGTTGGAACGCTCTTAAATGGAGACATTTGGGAGTTATTTCTCGCAAAGTATTATTTTCTTTTAAGCATACGCTGTATGTTGTATAAGTATATATTTCTTTTTTGAAGAAAACCTCTTTCGGCGCGACTGCTAGAAAACTAAATGCTTTGTATGACGTCAATAAAACGGAAATGCGTTACAGCGATGACGTGTTTATATAAAATCCACTTTTTAAATATTTACAACGAATGTATACTGTATGCTCATATTATTAATAAATATTTAAATATTTTAAACCTTTGAAATATCTTTGTTGTTGTATATGTTAATAAAACAAACGTTCATGAATAACCTCCTTACATTTGAAAGAATCATACGGATACAATAATATTATAGCTTTTTTCAGTCAAATTCATAATTTTTTCAGTCAAATTCATAATTTTTTCAATCGAATTCATAATTTTTTCAGTCAAATTCATAATTTTTTCAGTCAAATTCATAATTTTTTCAGTCAATTTCATAATTTCTTGTACCCATTTTATACAGTCAATTTAATGAGGTTTTGCTACCAAGAACATAACAATTTTATTAAATCTTATTGTTGTTTATCCATTTAACGTCACTTTATGTTACTGTGCTTAATCCGACGGTGCAGCGGGAGTCTTAAGTTTTGCCTATCCAGGTTTACTTAAGATAGGGATCTATTACGAGTTCCACTTTTTAAATCTTTTAAGAGTCACCTGTGGTGCACAAATTTGGGGCGATCTGCTGGTTTTGGAATTGCGACCTTAAGCATAGAAGGCTGTTATGCTAGCTAGTTAAGTAAACCTGGATAGGCAAAACTTAAGACTCCCGCTGCACCGTCGGGTTAAGCACAGTAACATAAAGTGACGTTAAATGGATAAACAACAATAAGATTTAATAAAAATGTTATGTTCTTGGTAGCAAAACCTCATTAAATTGACTGTTTAAAATGGGTACAAGAAATTATGAAATTGACTGAAAAAATTATGAATTTGATTGAAAAAATTATGAATTTGACTGAAAAAAATTATGAATTTGACTGAAAAAATTATGAATTTGACTGACAAAATTATGAATTCGATTGAACAAATTATGAATTTGACTGAAAAAATTATGAATTTGACTGAAAAAAGCTATATAAACAAATTACGCCTACCAACTCTAGTAAGGTTATGATGTATAGAGACATGTAACAACGGATTTTATTTTATTAGGTTTTATTGCTATTTTAGATATTTCAAATAAAATATATGTTGGTGTGGGTTTTGAGGAATAAAACGTTTATTACCCTTTTAGAGTTTTATTACCCTTGGGGGTTATCACCGTTCAAATGAACTATTTAAAATACATTTTAAAAGTTTAATTTAGTTACCATGGAGTCTCATTTAGTTATTTAGTTATGGAGTCACGGTAAAACATATATTTTAATGAAATAATCTGCGGTTAAAAACAATTAATAACTATGGGAGTTGTTGAAGAATATAACTTATAAGATACTGTACGGTGGCAAAACTCAATCACCATAATCTTTCTCATAACAATATTGCAAGTAACATATGGTCATAAGTTTATGGGCTTATAGCAATTTTCTATTAATTTGTACGACTGTATGAATGTTTTGGATGACGTCAAAGCAACGGAAACGCGTTACGGCGATGAAGTATAGCATCCGCTTTTTAAATATTTTTATTTTTTTTTTTTTCATAACCCTAATTTAGTTGCATATTTTGCCAGAATAGCTTTTGAATAATTTCCTTTTGCTGTATCCAGATACATTTTAAGGATATTTCTGTTAACAGATTATGTTTATAAAGTGCTGTCACTGATTGCTATTCCTCTTTGTGGTGGGGATAACTTCAATCATGACACTTCCAGTCTTAAGCTAATCCTTAAACTCAACCTTACACTATGTTGCCACCTCTGAGAAGCCAGTGGAACCTTAAGCCTACTAAAAACCGGGTTTGGAAGCACTTCTAAGGTATTATAAAAGTTGTGTCTTCTTTTCTCAAGGAATCCTGTCACTTTAGGGACATCAAACAGTGAATGAAGTCTATCGCCCTCTTCTTTTTTAAAGGTAGTTCTTCTTGCAATTTTCTTTAGAGCGCCATTTTGTAATTGCTGTAGTTTCTTTTTTGAATTTTCTGAGTAATGGATTAGTAGTGGTGCTCCGTATAATAGAGAAGGTCTGATCACAATTTTGTAAATTAGACGTTTCAATCTGAAACTTAGATTCGGAGTTTGTAAGAGGTGGTTTAATTTGTAGGTTTTTTGTTTTACTTTTGATAACTTTGTAATGATGTGATTGTTGAATTTTAAATGTCTATCAGGTTTCAAACCCAAGTAGACAATGTTTCTTGATATTTTTAAGTGTGAATTTCCAATTTGAAATTCATTCGGCAGTTTTTCTTATTTTTTTTAAAGAAAATATAATGCAGTCAGTTTTAGATGAGTTTATTTGGATGTTTAAGGTATTCAGTTGGTTCTTTATGATCTCACAAGTTCCCTCTACTTGCTTAAGCGATTTTGAAGGGTTCGTGCTATTATTATATAGGCCACATCATCGGCATACGCACAGTATGCACATTATCGGTATTTTTTTTTCATACCCTCTGGTTTTATTTACACAAAATACAAATATGATATGTACACATGTCACATTTTGTCCTTCTATTACCCGAAGGTATTCTAAGGAGGATTGCTATATGCGCTGCATGCACTATTAGCAATGCAGCCCGGCTAGCTCAGTCGGTATTTGTTTTCCAATAATGTTTTTCTTTTAAAATACCACATGATATAGTTTCTTCGAGAGCTTAATTTCCCTTTAATTTTGAAGCCAGAAAAAAAAATCCTATTTTTGTAACATCAAATTGGCCATTAAAATAATAACATGAAACAAACGAATATACTTTATTTGTTTTTAAAATTTAAAATTAATGAAATACAGATAAGAATAATAGCCATGCCACAATAAGATTAAACATATATACCTTTAATAAAACATTATTCAAGCATTGATAAACACATTGCTTACTTATATATATTATTGTTATTGATATACATATATATCAATTCATTTAATGTTATCCCTGTAATTAATACTCTTCCAGAACTTGTATCTCTCTTTGGCAAACCCATCTTTTTCTTCAAAACCAGAATTGCTCATTTCTAAATAGTTGTGCCTCCTATGATTCCACTTGGTCCAGGATAAATCACTACCTTTCGGAGTTGGGTTCCTGTTAAATTATTTATAAGTTTATCACTTCAGCAAATATAACATAGCAATTTCATAATACAAACTATAAACCTTTTTTAGTTAAAATGTATTGAATATAGAATTAATTAAATAAGATAATGGCCGAAGAACCAACAATCACTTACCCAAACTTGGCGAAATCAGTCCAAATCTTAACGAGCTTTTTAGAGAACTTCAAATCATCTCCTTCGTGGGTCCAATTTACAAAAGGATTCTGCCATATGAAGTTCATTTCTTCTGTGTGTGGAGCGCCTGGAGTCACATTAACCAAATTTTATTAATTATTAATAAATTATAAAAATGTATCATGATCTTTATAATATTGTTATTTACTAGCTGTGATAATATTTTAAAACAAATATTTCCAATTTATTCACAAAGAACATATTTCACATTTATACAAAAAAACTCTGCCAACTATTACACAACGGTAACTTATTTCCAAATGCCTATATTAGGGTATAACCGTTTAAACACCTTTTTACAGGTAATTAACTAATATGAAAAACAATAAATAATTCAAAGGAAAATGACCTGTCACCACTGCTAATTTCAAAACGCTACATCTACTATTTCTGAACCGATTTAACTGATTTATTTCTATTTATTTTTTTATATATTTTTTTTTCGACAAAAGCTTCGACAAAATCAAATTCTATAAAACATAAATACACTCTTGTCAATCTTCCATCTTACGTTGCAATCATATACATATATATATATATATATATATATATATATATATATATATATATATATATATATACCGAAATTATTGTTTCCGCGAACTCCTTCTAAATCACTGGACGGATTTTGATGCGGTATTGGTTTATTATTTTTAATAATGAACCTTTGTAATCGACCAACAAAAAAATTTTGAGGGCATACGTTTCAAGATACGTATAACAGGAATAACGAACAAAAAAATATTGGTTTGTTCGCCGTACGCCGTCCGCGATATTTCTCCGAAACTACTGGACCAATTTTTTAAATTCCCCACAATAATACTAGGGCATGTAAAAATGATCCTAATATCTAGACGTTGAGATACGCTGATTATTTTTAAAATGGCGGCCGATTAAAGTTATGTAATTCAATAACTCAATCATTTTTGAAGATACATGAAGGAATTATTACTGTTTTCAACAAAAAAAAAAAAACAAGAAAAAAAACGAATAATTATAAAAAAAGAAAAGAAAAAAATTTAAATTTTACGCATAAATAAGCCCATAACTGACTAATTTATGGAGATGGAAAAAATATGTATAGAGTTTTAGAATCTTTTTTTTTAACTTTTATTTATCTTATTTATAAATTTTGTTATTTTTTACCTTTATATATATATATATATATATATATATATATATATATATATTTTTTTTTTTTTTTTTTTTTTTTTTTTTTAATGTAATTTGACTTTGCTATTGTTTATACTGTAAATATTGTATGAACGTGATCTTACAGCACTATTATTATTGTCCATTGAGACAAATTGTAATATTTCAGAATACAATTTTTTTTTAATGTAATAATTATTTATAAGAGTAGGGTTAGAGAAAAAATAATTAAATTCTTTAAATCCTATACACCATTATAAAAAGAAACAACTGAACCTAGGTAGTCTTATTATTATTATCAATGAAATATTATTAAGAAAAGAAAAAAAAAAACCTTTCTCAACTGGGGTCAAATGTGTTTAATTGGGTAGCGTAACAGCGTTCTATGCCCAAATCGTGGGTTCAAATCCGCCATTCTCAACGATTTTTAAGAGTGTAAAAAAAATTAATACATTTCCTTCGTAGGGGACGTACAATAGTCGTTCCAAGCTTGCGCGAAGTCAGTTACTCGTTAAATATCTATACCCTAATTAAACTTAGATATGCAATATTTATGGCTTCCAGTGTACAATCGTCCGATTATAAAGTGACATTAAATAAATAACAAGAGATTTCTCAACAAAAGCTATTTTAGATAACGTATGATGAGAAATTCTTCATTTAAAAGAAAAAATAATTTTGATATATTCAACTACTTGTTTCATATGGTGAGTACATAATGAAACTAAGATGCCCCATTTCATACTTAAATGTTCATTTAAACAAAATTATCTAGATCTCTGAAAACAATTGGGCTCAATAGTATATTTGAAGTTGAGTACATGCAAAATTTTTATAAAAGTATTAATTGTACAAAATTAAATTGCTTAGTCTCTATAAATTGTTTTCAGAGGCTTTTCAAATTATTATTTTCGGATCAATCAAAGCTCATGTTTTCATTTTATTTACGTGCTGTAGTAAGCCTAGGATATCACAACTATCAGGTTATACTTACTTTAAAAATATATGTATAGAGTTTTAGAATCAGTAAATATTGTATATAAAAATAAAAAATCCATTAGTATATACAAGTAACAGATTATAATAGATGTTATTCCACCAAAAAAGGGTTATTATTCGAGATAAAGACAACGCGATGAACAAAGAGCAAAATAAAAAAAAAATAAAGAATACATCTTATATGGTCAAGCCACAACTTATAAGAGATGTGATTCCCTCATAACTTATTATTGATGATAAAGATAAAATGTAAGGTGTTGTGGAATCAGGAAATTTAATGTGAATTATATGATTGAAAATCGAAAGAAAAGAAAAGGAAATAGTAAAAGTTTTTTGGTTTATAATTTTCAATGATGAACCTTTGTAACCGACCAAAAAAAAATAAATAAAATAAAAAAATAAATAAATAAAAATGAACCCACCTCATAATTTTACATTTACATACACCCATAACTCAGTTATTTTTGAAGATAGAGTTTTAGAATCAGTAAAGCGCGATAAACAGAAAAATCGAAAATATTAACAGCTATATAAACAATTATACCCTAATATAGTTATTTGGAAATAATAAACCATTGTGTAATAATTTGTAGCGTTTTTACCATTATTTATGACCTTCTTTCCTGAAGGTTTTAAGTAAAATACATTGCAATTTAGCCTTTCTGAGGAGGGTCTTGTATATATGACTGGTAAAGAGGGACGTTATGGTAGTTTAAATTGCAACCGTGCGAAGGAGGGGCGGGTCCACTAGCATAATATCAATTTTACCAAAAAACAGTGTGCGATTGGTACTCTTCCGGAATGTGTTCTCTCCAATGTAGTCAAAATAATAGAAGTAGACGTCACCAGTGTGGTAGTTAGCACCGTCTATGATCCCAATTGCAAACCAACTGTCAGTATACATCTGAAAAAGAAAAAGTACTATTCCAACTGATGTCCTTGCTTACCTTTTAATATTGTAATTGTTTTTAATATTACGTTCCACTGAACTTCCCACATCATGAGTGGTTAAAGATTAATTAAATTTTTTTGAGATATTTTAGTAATCTAATAATAAATCCAGAACTAGTCAACACAGGAGCCGATACACTTTCTCTTTTCACGAAGTAGACATTTTCCTGTAATCTTTCTTTTCAATTCCAGATTACTCATTAATGAATCATTTTGTTACCAGCAGCTCGTAATGAATCTTGAATTCAAGGGAGGCCGGTAAATAAAAATCCATTTCTTCATTTATCAAAATGAGCGCGTTACTGTATTATTTTAATAAGGAATCTCTGGATACCTAAATACCCGCCTATTGTGGTTCTGCTGGGAAAGATGCTGTTATGACTGGATGATTATTTATAAAATCTATATTTATTTTTAATGCAATTTTTTGTTTTTGAACATAAAAACAGTAATATAATGTATGATGTACCGTTGGAAAGCTTAAGATTTTACCTAGTATAATCTCATACACAAGCTTTTAAAAGTGAATAGAGAGTGATGAAAAGAAGACAAATCTAACTGATTATTTTAGATAATAATATAATCGATTTTTCAATAAAACACATGTTTCTATATAAATTCAATTTGATTAATTCCTTAATAGTTTTACGTATTTTTATCTCTAACTGTATTTGAAAATTCTTTCATTGATTTTTAAAATGGAGGTAAGTGAAAGTCGTGTGTTGCCCGCACCAGATTTTTTTTATGATTGTCAAATGTTCTAAACTTATGAAAGGATATTTACTATAGTTCAAGAAATACCAAGAGATTTATCTACTTTTTAACAGCTAAAGATATTCTCGAGGTTACTGATTACCAGAGACTAACAAATTACAGAACGAGAAACAGAATTGTATTAAGTTGGGTTCATGAGAGAAACGGCAACAGTGGACGAACAAACGATAAGAATTATCCTATAGAAAGCGGAAGAGTGCAGTATTACCGCCCATCTATTAATCGACAACGCATAGCGAGGGTTCTGATAGGCTTAACGTGTGAATAATTTTATTGCAGGAAGATCGAAATGAATCTCAAAGTTAACTCAAGAATCAGATAAAAATTAGTTGATCGTTTGAGGGGAAACCCCATTTCCAACTCAAGTAATAAATGCATTAGACTCAAAAGAGAGAGAAACCAACTCTTAAGAGGTTCAACGGCGCATCCATCACAATATTATATTAATAAAGTACTATTGAATTAAAATTAAAAATTTAGCTTGTATTGTTAAAATACTACCTGTGTTAGATTATACCAACTATCTGAAGTAATATCACATCCAGAGAAGTAATAATGTCGAAGCTTTTTGGAGATTTCATTAGGATTAGAAGCAGTTTCAGAATATTTCAAGGATAGAGGGCCTACTTCGTCAAAGTGGTCACTGAACCACTTGAAGTCGAGCTTATAATAAATGAAATCTGTTATTAAAAAATAAAAAAAATTAAAAAATAGAAGATTTTTAAAGTAATTTCTTATTAAATAAAGGAGGAGAATACAGCAACCATCCATACTCACATCCAGTCCTGAGAAGACCTTCCCCTGAGGTAGTTCCCAGCATCAGAGGTACGGGGTTATGTTGCCACTTGCTCACAGGTCCTGTCAAAAAGGCGTTCGGACCGGGAGGCTCCAAGCATGGCCAAATGATGCCAGTGTCAATTTGCCAAATCTATCAACATTTAACAAAACTTCATCGGGAATGTATGTTCCATATACTGTTAGTTTTTAATTTACGAGTCAGAAAAAATGAAAACCTCTGTTTTTTTTGTTCAACTCAAATGTGAAATAAATAAATAAAAAAAAAAAAAAAAAAAAAAGAGAAGACAATTGCTTTTTTACTCCCGATATATATTCCAGGTGTGTTAAGTATACAGTTTTACTCCTGACACCTAAAACAGAATAAGGGTGGGTACTCCGTAAAAAAACAAACAAATATTGGGTGAATGTATTATTGACTTTAAAATTGAGGGAAATAGTTAGGTATTTCAATCGACTTAACCACTTGAAAATTGTTTTACACTGCTTCTCCTGTAGTCATATTACATGAGTAGGTTGTCCCGCCAAACACTATATTATCAAAATGTATTCTAATGTACAATTTAAGAAAAGTTTGAGAAAAATACTGATTAAAAACAAAACATTCTTCAACAAACAAGGTATATTATGTAGGATTCACAAATAAGGCGAGGTGTCAATTATTGAATAACATCTGAGTATGTAATGGACATACGGTAATGATGACCATGGTGGCTCCGAGAAATTCGATGACGAACCTTATTCAGCATTGCCTATATAATGTAGAAATGACGGCACCAAGTAGATGTATTGTTGGATTTTAATTATTTGTTCAGCGGCCTAGAACAGGCTTATTACAGTATACCAAGAAACAAGATATGGGAATCCGAGATACAGAGTGAAACAGGGCTCTCGTCTGTCTGAACCATTTTCAGCATCTAAAGGTCTTAAGCAAAGGTGCAGCATGTCCTCGATCCCGTTTAAGATTTATGTACAGAAAACAGTAAGGGGGTGGAGCGCACATTGTTTAAGAAAAGGTACAGATATGGACGGAAAAATGCTATTCTCTCTCTTCATTGCCGATGACCAAGCAGTGATCGCGTATAACAGGGATGGGCTGGAAACAGCGCTGGAGGCACTGGAAAAAGAAATCAGCCGGTGGGATCCACGAATAAACTTTGCTCATTTCTCTAACCTCATCAAAGTAAGAATTTTCAATAGCATTTTGGAGCCTTAACCTGGACACTTAACACAAGACTCAACTCCAAATTACAAGCAGCGGAAATGGATTTTCAATGGGGGTGCCCAAGGACTTCTCGGCTGGATAGTCAGGATTGAGGAGATCAGGAACAAGAGGGGAGTGACCGAAGGAGTTCCAGCTAGGATTGGAAAGAGCAGGCTGCGGTGGTCACAATGCCAACGAATGTTGGAGAGTAGATGGCCTAAGAGACCACTATTGTGGGAACAGCGATAAAAAAGAAAGAGAGTAAGAACCCGAAACCGGTGGAAGGTATGTGTGGAGGAGTTGATGGTATGCAGAGGACTTCAGGAGGGGGGCTGCTGTGATAGATCATAATGGAGTGAAGCTCTGATTTAAAAGGCAACTAAAAGTAAAGTGGTGTTTTTTTCTTAAACGTTGAAAGTATAAATAACACTATAAGCTAGATCAGTAAATATTAAATTTTACCTTAAAGGTCTCAAGAGCTGAGACAATATCTGAACCATTCTTCTTCATGAGACAGGACACAGCTTCAAACGTAGTCCTGGTGGGACATCCCAAGTTCTTGGCTAACTTCTCCGCTGTAGCCTTTGCATGACCAGGAGGTGCAACAGCCCAAGGGTCATAGCTTGTACCACTCTCTGCTATAGCCCGGTGGAACAGCCCTGTGAATGATCAACCGTTTTTTAAATTAAATTAATACTTAGTTCGTCCAAGCACCGGTATTATTTTACTTTGAATTGAGTACTCATACAATAGCAACTAAAATATTGTAATTATACAAAATATATACCAGAGAAGGTAAGGTAAGGCAGAAAAGGTATCATTATAATATTCTCTCTCCAAAAAAAACTTGTACCTCTACAACCCCTGAAGGGTTTTGGACTCAGTACATTTAGAGATTCGTAGTTTTTAGGCCAAATGCAATGAGGTGATTAGGTCTTAATCACGTTCAGCCGCCAGGTTTTTCCCTAATTATTTTGGGTACCCACTTTATAGAGGCTGGGTCTGCCCTAGGAGGGCCCCATACCTTAGGGTCGCCCTCCGACTGAATTAACAGAATAAATAATATTCTACCTCAGCCGGATTCGAACCCAGAACCCGGAAAACAATAGACTAGTGCTCTATCTACTAGACCACGCCTCTTCTATTCTGCCCCAATATAACTATAAATACATAATCATTGCCCACCTTTGCTCATTGGAGAAACGGTATGATGGTAGACACTTCCGGCACCAGCACTTTCGCCGACTATAGTCACTCTCTTCGGGTCACCTCCGAACTTGGCAATATTCTTTTGAACCCATTTCATCGCCATAACTTGGTCCTTAAGTCCTTGATTACCTGACATCTCCTTGTCTTCAAAGCTCAAGAAACCTGCACAGAAATGTTGAATCAAACGAAAGATTTCATACATTTATAGAGCACAGAACTATTTACTTTTCAGAAGCAATGCCAACTTATAAAGATACGAAAAGTTATAATCACCTAGAAACCCTAACCTATAGTTGATATCCACTATGACGACATCTTCGTCCATCATGTAATGAGGCTGTGTCCTCCTGGGTCCAGTACCGCCGAAGAATCCACCGCCATGGAAGTGTATCATCACAGCATTCTTCTTTGATGTCTGAAAGGATAAAATTCTACCGCAATTATGGTAATTGGAATGTCATTGCTATAAAAAACTTTAACTATATATATTTAGTGTCATTTTATAAAACTCACGCTGTGGGTGTATACAGAGAGGTAAAGACAGTTTTCTTCCCCAACAACTTTCGGGTTGATTTCATAGGTATTGTACTGAAGACAACGAGGGCCTGGTTCCGTCTCATTTATTATGTTGCTCCACCTTTCTATTTCAATTGGAGGCTAGGAGCGATACAATATTTTCTTTAATATTATTATTATATAATATTGTAATTTGACTTTATCATTATTTTCTGTATATATTGTATGAATGTGTATCACATTACTATTACTACTGTTCATTATGAAACAAATTGTAATAAATCTCAATAAATAAAAAAAATATATAGACTATTATCAATACAATAGATAAAAAACAGGTGGAAGAATTGCCATGACACCTTAAACCTGAGACTCCCGATGGGTGGAGAGACATACGGTATTTTTGAAAATGCCAGAAATTGTCGGCCTCCTCTGGAAGTCATCCAATGTCCACCTACTTTGCCTGCTGTAGTATCTACCACAACTTGTGCATCAGCGAGGAAATGATGGGAAAAAGGTAACAACGAAAAAAGCAGAGCTAGAATCCATGTCTGCATCATCTTTATAGCAGATCTAAAAATAATGATAAGTATTGTATTTAACAATCACACTATGATACTGAGAACGATTATAAGACAAATACTATTGGAAAGATACTGCAAGATCCAAGACCCAATGTAATTTGTAAGAAATGTATTTAAGGGCTAATATAATATACAGAATCAAAGTATCATCCCTTTTCCGTTTGTTTGTTTGTTAGGGCTTTTAGGCACAAAACCCTAAGGTCATCAGTGCCCTAATCCCTTTTCCGTTGTATGGTACTTAAACAAAGCATTCTAACTTATTCTCAAGATACAGGCTAGATCTAACCCAAATCAATTGATATATTTTAAACATACGCCATTAGTTATTGGAATTTAACTCATATCTTAGGTATTTCTTTTAAGTAAGGGAAAAAGTTTGATTGTTTTGTTCAAAAGTAGTTCTGTATAATTCAAATTTTATTTTAGTTTAGCTTGGAGTTTCCGAATCAGACAGTTGTCAGGCTATACCTTGTAAACTGCATTCGTTTGTATTTTATGAAATTTCTATTTCTCTCAAATAAATAACGTTTATTTACAAAGAAAAAAAAAATAATAATCAGCTAATCCTAACTCACCTGGTGACTCCTGGACTACTGTGAGCACCAAGAGCAACTGGCCGTTGATATAGCCGAGGTGGAATAAGGAAAATCCCCACCTACTTTTCTTGTGTCATTTCTCCGAACTAAAAGGTCTAGAGAGATTAAAATTATGCGCTCATCAATTGCTTGTCAAACAGCCAGGAACACCGTAGAAGAAAAACAAATAACGGAGAACGCCGACTGTTGTTTTGACTCAATCCAATGATTTTTAATGAGAGATTAATAATGATAATGAAATAATTTGTCATATTAGAATAGAATTGTTAGAAAAATATCGTTAATTACTTGATACGATATCTCAGGAGCAGCATTTCTTATGCTTGAGATAGGGGTGCAATGAATAATTAATTATAAGTGTAATCCTTATAAGGTAATGCTGTATTTATTTGCAATGATCTCCAAATACTTTGGGTTTCTCGTAACACAGCATACTTATCAATCCATACTGAACATATTTTGCATAAAATATTAATTTTTATTTTAATAGATTAATTTTAAAATTTACTATATTTTACAGTTTTTCTTTATTTTAGATGTTTTTATTTCACTCACAAATTATTTATTTTTTCTTTCTTCCACATAATTTAAAATTAAAACTTTTGGTGCGCACATACTAACATAAAATTAAGTACTGTAATAAACTGACAGTCTTCTTTTATCGCAATACTGATGATGGTGGATAATTCTCAGGGAGTCCAGAATGACGTCCTCGACCAACCCACTCACTATAACTTTGATATTGCGTTGTCCGAAAAATTCGTAGAGATTTTTAAAATAAAATTTACCTTTTATTTTTTATACTAAAAATGAATCAGAAAGCTAATGTTTATTTATATGCCTTTAACCCTCGTGGAATTAACTATGTTTACACACTGAATACGTCTTCATTAAGGTTCAGTAGTATAGTTTATAGCAAACCAACATGAGTGAGGATTCAGTTCATTTTCCGTATATAATGCTGTTCTTTTTCCTTTTACACAAGGGAAAAACGCAGCCCAAACTGCAAGAAAGATGGGTGCCCTGTAGTTCAGCGATTAAATTGCTGTTAACACGGTTCAGAAGTGGTTATCGCGGTTTAGATGAGGAGATTTCAATTTGGAAGACCAACCCCGGGCTGGCCGGAGTTCAACTCTTGACATTGAGGATAATATGACGGTCATCGCAAACAACAAGAGATAGCTGCGGAGTTAAGAGCCTGGAAATCGACCGTTTTTGATCATCTAAAGAAGGCCGGGTACGTCTGTCGTTACGTCTTTTGGGTTCCCCATGAGCTCAGTGAAAGGAACCTTATTAAAAGGATTTCATGTTGTGACTTGTTGCTGAAAAAAAATGTGGAGCATCCATTTTTGAAACTAGTTGTAACTGGTGACGAAAAATGGATTCTCTACATCGACACCAGCCGAAAAAAAATCTTGGGTTGCCTGGAACGACGCCACTCGCAACACCGGCTTGCATCCAAGAAAGGTGATGCTCAGTATTTGGTGGGATTGGATGGGAACCATACATGATGTCAAAACATACTTTTTATTGTTCTTCAACAATAAGGACAGTAGTTTTTGAAAAAAAGGGATAATGAACCTTCCAAGCCGTTGGGAAAGGGCAATCGCTAACGGTGGTAACTATTTTGTAGATTAAATAAATAAATTTTAAATAGCCTGCTAACCTTCGATAGAAAAATCTTGAGGAGAATATTTGGCCCTATGAGAGATGGAGATGGATGGAGGATTAGGAGGAACAGGGAACTTCAGGACCTTTTTGGAGAAATAGATATCCTGAAATTTATAAAGCTGGGAAGGCTAAGTTGGGCTGGCCATGTCACAAGGATGCAAGGGGAAGAACTGTCCAAAAGAGCTTTGGAAACCCCGCTTCACAGTACTCGACGAACCGGTAGGCCAAGGCTGCTATGGGTTGATGGAGTGGAGGCGGACGCACCGAACCTGTTGCGAGTCAGGAACTGGAGAGCGGCAGCACAGAATGGCGGCGGCTCATCGAGGAGGCCAAGACCCACCAAGGGTTGTAGAGCCACGCAGATAGATATATAGATAAATAAATTTTAAGCTGTTCCTCAATTTTAATTTTTGTCCAAATTTCTCTATGAAGTTTCCGGACAACCTAATATTAACACCCAGGTCTTACTGAAACTTTCCTGTGCTACTAGGGATCGTTCCGTGAGACTCAAACCATAGCCCACAGGTACTCACCAGGTATGTACATATTTGGAAGTAGAACAATCTTTAACTAAGCCTTTCATCCTATTATTTTAGTTTTTATTTGTCCCACCAACTTTTAGGGGTGGCCGCTACATCTCCCTTTTCATCTCTCTCAAGAAAACATTTATAATTATGATTTCGTTAAAGTTAGAATTCACAACTATGAAAAATTGCATACCGAAAAAAAGGAATATAAAAATTAAAACTTTTAGAAGTAGACATAGACATAATTACTTAACACGTTTTGGCTTAGGAATATAACCATTGTATACCGTTTTAACACCTTTGTAACATAATTGTGTATTTTCCCCAATCATAGATGAATTCTTTACACACGGATAACCCAAATTTTTCTTTTCTTTAGGATTTAGAAATGAGTTTCATTATGTTCCTAAAACTAAATTTTTTTTAACACCTTAAAATCAGAGGACGTAGTGGCCGAGATGGTCAACGTATATGAATAATATCGCACGCCGATTGGAGTCGAGAATGTAAAAGAATTACGAGTTCATATCTCGGTGCCAGGGGATTTTCAATAACTCTAAAACTAACCCTTCACCTTCACCCTCTGGTCCGAAAAACACCTGTCTCGCCTGCAAAGGCGAGGTAGGGAAGAACAAAAAAATAAATAAATGGCTCTGAAATCATTTTTTGAAACCAATAGCTACTAAAAATGTTCCTATGCGAACCTGCTTACACAACATGGATACTAAGCAGAATATTCTTAATATAATTGTCATAAATTTAGTAAATTTGCTAATAATGGTCTGATCTGTTGTGGTTAGTAACGAGTGCGTATAATGTTTCAGATTATATATAATTTTGGAGCTATTGCAGCTAATTATTTTTTTTAACCACTGAGAGAAACAATTTTTCCCAAATCCTGGATTGATGCAAATCTATACAGTAAGGAGAACCTTTATTAAAAAAAAAAGTTTGAAATAATGACAAAATACGATGTAAATTATAATTAAATAAGTTGTTTACCAATCGATTTACTCACTCCAATGCTATCACCAAACTGACAACCCAATTATTTTGAAACATTACTAGTCAAATCATATTTCCTCCTGGATAATATGCGCTGTTTTGTTTCTATTGAAATAATTTTAACCCTGTAGTATTTCCTATAGTATTTAAAAGTAATATTTATTTATTTTTTTTTTTTATGTAGATAACAGGCTAAGACTAAGACAAATAATAAAGTGAGTATTAGCTATAGATTTAGCCACTGCTTATCTAGGAAAGTGGTGAACCCGAGACTGCTTTCATTGATATATTTATTTATGTAAATATTGTATTATATTCACAGGTTCAAACCCGCAGAGGGTCCTAGGTTTTAATGGGAGTAAAAAATCCTTAGTAATGCCGTCCTTCGGAGGGGAAGTAAAAACAGGTCTCGAGCCTGTGCGATGTCAGGTACTTATTTAAGATCCCTATCCTAATTAAACCTGGATAGGCTAAATTTAGGACTCCCACTGTAGCATCATACGATTAGCCACAGTAGCATAAAGTACGTTAAAAACAAAGAAACTGTATTGTATTAAAACATTGGAGTTCCTTTTTGATATTCCTAGAAACATTGGATCAGGTGACATAAAAGGGAATAAAATAATTAAGATTAATGATATTAAGTTACACATATATTTAAATAATTATACATAGTTACATGAGATATATTTATACCTGAGATTGACCATTATTGAGAATACTGAGGGTTTCTTACCATTTGCCACATAATATCACATGAAAGGTACCTAGATTCAAGACACTTAGCTGCTGGACTGTCCCCAAGCTCGCCTCACCTCTGGTTGCTTGCTATCCGACCCCAGGCTGGAATTCAACACTCCTCTTTGTTGTAGGAACTGGAATGCCTCTCATTTCCACGTACTATTCCTTTTCCACCCCTTCTTCTCAAAATTCCTATTTTTTGAAAAATCGCCATGCCTACGAATATCTGATTGAATGCTGACATGGAAGGCGAGACCAACCGCTAAGTCCTTTTACAGAAAGGAGTGCTAGGAATCTTCTTTGAAGTTCACAGGCTAAGTGTGGGATCACATCTCCTGCGAACTTAACCAGGTAAAGGGAGAGAAATAAGTTTAAGTGCTTAAGTCTATAAGTGAGTGACTTTCATGTTTTGACGACGAAGGCTTGATATTATTATAATATCACCATCATTTTTTATTATTATCCCATAGAACAGCATAGTTTGAAAAGTCCTTTATTTTCCATGGTACCATACTTTGGAAATCTTTACCCATCTCCCTCTGTTTAGTGTCATCCCTCGCCACTTTCGAACACCAAGTATTTAGATATATAGCAGTACTAATAAATATTTATTATTTTTCCCTGGTTTTATTTTTCACTTCTACTTCGCTTACTTTTAGGCTATACATGGTTTTCTCAGGCCAAGGGTTAGTGGCGGAGAATTAAAGCTAAAGTTAAACTGGCACCGAGATGCGAACTCTAATTATTTTATCCCAACTTTGAGTATAAGGTTGCTGGGCAACACATCCCTCTCAGCCACCCCACAATATAATTAGCTTTATGTGTTCTTGTCACCTTCCACAACTTTGCATGGTAATTAATAATTGTTCAAAAATCATTAGCTTTCCAACAGTATAATACTATACTTACTATACATCTGTTACTATTGTTATTTGTAGGAAAAATATTTGTTTTCTCCTTCAGTTGGTAATAAAATTCCTTCATATTTCATATTCAACCATTTTATATCAATCCTAACAAGCTGAAATGTTTAATTCTTTCTAATGAACAAAACTAAAAGTACTTTAGGCAAAGTTTTTAAAATTGATGGAGATTTTTAAGCCCTCTCAGACTATTCTATAAATAAAATCAATATGAAATTAAAGCCCATTAGATTTTGCATCCAAATAAAGAGTTAATCAAAATCACTGAAAATTTGAGTTCGCAAAAAGGTACAAAAAATATGACATTAAGTGGCTCTTCGAGTTGGTCAATTGTCAACATCTAAAATGTGTATTTCTTGTCAATCTTGTTCACAATATTCCTCGTAACTATTTATGTCGTATATCGGTAAGTGGATGTAAAAGTAATAATAATAAAAAATAATAAACTGCACACAGATAAATTTCAGAACAAAGAGATCCACAAAATTAGAAACATTTTTTATTGTTAATTTACAAACAAAATATTTACACAAAACAGAATACATGGGAAAGTATAAACAATATTTTTAAAATGTATATTTATTAAAAAGCTCCAACATAACCAAAATATCAATCACATTTTCTCATTAAACATTTTTCGTAATGTAAAATCATGAAAAATAATAATTTTTTAAATTTTATATAATGATTGATCAAACCATTATCATAATATACGTAATATCAACTTTAAAAAAAAATTAATTAACAAATTCAAAAAAAGTACAATTATTAAAATGTATGATGAGATCAGATAATATAACAAATAATATCTAGCTTTAGATAAAATATTATCAATATTTTCTTTTTAAATCTCAACACATGAACATACAAATTTCATTCATACCAGCGTATTAAATTTATTCAGTCTTAAGAGCGAACTATAAAATAATTAACAACAATAACAGACAATAAACAAATTACAAAAACTATGATATCCAGATTAATGTTTAATTTTATTGCATTTATTTAACAGGATCCTATGAAGGGAACAGTAAGAATCGTAATAACATAATGTAATAATATTATGTTTTAATAACAGAATTAAAACAGCATAAAATAAATTCAATTAAATTTCTCAGTGCAGTCCAAATAATAGACTAGAAACCATATATATCAAATTTAGAAATAAAATTAAATCAATCATAAAATAGCATAACCTCAAATACATCACAGCAGTAAATCAATACTCTTTTTTTTTTAATATTTCATAATAAGTAAATTTAGATTATGGAGGGAATATGAGGCAGAACTAAGCACCAGACAGTGTAGTGACTTAGTATATGGCTGCCATTTTAATTCAGATGACTGGCATAACTCTAAAAACTAAAAATATCTGTTTTAAAAAAATTGTAATCACGTTTTAACCAACTACAAATCTAGGTTTAATAGTTCCAATAATGATATAAATAATAGTATTAAAATTAATAATTAATAAACACTAAATAGCATATTTTTGCACATTGATTCTAAAAACTAAATTATTAAACCAACAAAATATCCAAAACTGGTAAAGTATACAAAATCATTCTTCAAACTATTCTTCATTATACTCATAAAAAAAGATATAATTAGCCAATTTCTAAAACATATGCTAGGTTTCATACAACCATAATATATTTTTTTATTTAAAAAGGACAAAAAACTAAGAAAATCCTAGTGCTGGTTAAATGAAAAACTATGAACACCACATAAAATTACTCAAATCATAATGGGTTTTCGGCTTTGTAAAAAAATTTAGAAACTTCTTTTGCAGCACCATCTATACTTGGAAATTCATATTGAAATCCATATTCTTTAACCCTATTGGGTAGAACTTTTGACCCTCGGTCATAATTTTGGCACGCTCCTTTGAAAACATCATGTCTAACACGAATTCAGGAACTCGAAAGAATGCAGGCCTATTCATGGCAGAGGCAAAAGCAGATGTGAATTCCTGGTTAGTAATAACCTGCAAAAAAAAAAAAAAAAAAAAAATATATATATATATATATATATATATATATATATATATATAAAAGCAATGAGATTTCAATGAAATTACAAAATTTATCATTATAAAAATAAATTATATACTAAAAAATACGATAATAACTACAAAAAAAACTTGGATCACGAAGAGTATCAATAACACTATTTTAAAGCATTAGTTCATCTTAGTAAAAAAATGAAAACATTTAAATAATTTTGGAAATTTCTAAAAAATATTTTATATAAATCACTGTGTGAAAAACTGAGAAAAAGTGATATAAAAATTAAAATTTTACAATCCTAGATATTACTTGTAGAATTAATGATGATTATTTGAATCAATTTCAGTGAACTAATTAAACTCTTTCATACTTTAGGAAGTTTTAGAGGCAATTTCTAACGTTTTAATGCTGAGAAACACGAGCTCAGACATCTTCAGATCAATATAAACAAATCACTAAAGAGGTCATCATATAAAAACATTCAAATAATATTAATACGTTATCATACAAAAATAGTTACACCAATATGAAATAAATACCTGAGGTGCTACACCATTTAATACACCAGATACATTTTTGTTTTCAATAGCAAAAACGAACAAGTTACATAAATCTTTAATGTGGATCCAGGGTAAGTACTGTTTTCCATTGCCGATTGGACCACCCAAACCGAAGAAGAAAGGAATATACATTTGCTTGATCATACCTCCATGACGTCCAAGAACAACTCCTGCAATAAAAATACCAAATATCAGGGAATGAATAAATGAATCAAAAGTAATTTTTATTCTGGGACATTTTGTCTCCAAAGAATAAAGTACAAAGAACAGAGGAAGGCCAAATTGTCTGGCTTCATTTATAACACGATTATCTAGTCAACAAGTAATTGTGAAATTATATAAAAACATAATAAACAATTAGACGACATCACTGAATGAATTTAGTTGCTTATAGTTGAGTCAAGATATACTACATGTGTGTGGAAGATTGATTGTTGAGAAGATATAAATGGTGTTTGAAAGTGGTAAGAGATGACACTTTACAGAAGGAAATGGGTAGAGTCCCAGAGTCAGGGTGTCTAGCAAATCAGCTCAAAGAAATTCCCTGACTTTTCCATATTGTAAGAAGTCTTTTACCTAGCCAAATCTTGGTGAAAATCGACAAAACAAAGAAGATTACAATTAATATGGTATTCTAGATTAAAAATATATATAATGACTAATTACTTAATGATTTGCATTCAACTATATCTACCCGACACCAGCTGAAATTGTAGTTGTTTAGTTGACTAACCAATGAATTATGATGAACTTGAATACTGCTGTTAGTAATTATCAATATTTAAAAATCTGACTACAAATTTATTTACAATCAATATATCTACATAAACTTTAGCAGCTTTTCTTTAATGTTTGAATCTCTGCAGCCAAATTTTCAGCTTTCTGAAGAGCTTGGAGCAGTTTTGATATTAAATATTAAACTCGCTTTATGATATTTGCAACTTGGAACTTTTGTCTGAGTGAAGAAAAAATGATGTTATTTAGAGACCATTTTCCCTGACGAAAGAACAAATTTCCTGACTATTCTCTGACTTTTTCATATGTTTTTAAAATCCCTGACTTTTCCCGGTTTTCCCTGTTGCTAGACACCCAGAGTGTGATAGCATGAATGAAAAAGGGCTTTTCAAAGAAAGCAGTTCTGTGAGAGACTACATATAAATCAGTAGGTTGAGATCTTATGTTTAGGGTATGCACAGAAGAGTAAGAAGGTCAAGAATATTGGAAGGTTTTCTAGCTCTTAAGGATTAGGATAAAAAAATACGATGCATTTTCTGTGGGAATTAGGATAAAGCCACCCTTAACCAGAAGTGAGAAGCGTGACCATGTGGGAGGCAGAACATAAATCTTGTAAAGATATTCATCAGTCTTTTAAGCCTCCTTTTCGCTACTGAGTCCTCCATTTACAAGGCATCCATAGTCATAGTGGGGGAGTATAAGAGAAGATACTAAGAGTTGATGGGTACTTCTAGGAAAAGTCATGGAAATGTAAGAGCTACTTAAGGATGGATATGGATTTCCAGATAACTTGGGAAATAAGGTCACTCTACGTTAAGTTTTGATCAAAGGTAATCCCTCAATTATGAATAAACATGTAAAAAATACTATAAAATATATCGCATCCTGAAAAGAAAAGAGTACAGGCAAATAGAGACCCATGTGACTATTTACAAGCAAAGTCTTGTCTGTATACAGATAAAAAGAGAGATTTATAATAGGGACAAGTAATCGGGAGTTGGTTAATTGATAAATGGTTAAATTTTAATTGTGATGTACTTCTGATTACTAAAGGAACTGAATTATATTGAGGGTGTATAGTCGACTGTAGAAACTATTATAGGTGGAATATTCAGGAATCAGTCATTTTTGAAAAGTTTTTAATTTTGCCAACGTTTCGGCTCAAGCTTGTGAGCCATCATCAGGGCATTACTGAGCCATGTCCAAGCATAAACTGTTAAAAACTTTTCAAAAATGACTGATTCCTGACTATTCCACCTATAATAAAGGAACTGAATTACTTACTTGTTGTATCAGTGTAATGGACATAAATTAAAAAGTTAATTTTTACATCAAAACTAACATATTTTAAAAATAGCATGTTTTAGAAGAATTGAGGTCCTATATTAATTATAGAACATAAGAATGGTTTAAAATGAAATTTCATGATCCCTTCACGATTCATTCTAGCCAATCAAAAAACCTGAATGATACAATTCTTCACTTACCAGATCTGATGATAACCTGTCTTACACCCAATTCGTAGGCAATTGAGCAACATTTTCCCATTCCAAAGCAAGTTTACTTAAAAAGTCGAAGCTCGGTCCTACTTCTGAATTTTCGTCATACTCCTTTCCTGAGGATGGATTGTAAATACCTGTATGAAAAAATAAATATGTATATTCATATCTTTAAAGGGATGAACTGAAAATATTTCAATTTTATTAATCATTAAACATAGCTTCATCATAAAATTATCATCCATAAATCCTTATTACAGTAAAAAGTCACTAATTCACATTTTTACATTAAAAAAAAAAAAAGGACTAATTCGAACACAAACAAAGTGAATTTAAAAATGCAGTAAATGAAGCCGGTAATTTATAGTTCATCTAAAATTAAATAAATTAACTGGAGTGCTGCCAATTGTCAGTCTCTTCTCAAGTAATTTTCATGTTATTACCAGCTCATTAACATAAAATCCAAAAATGAAAGTAATTTGAAGAATAAAATATAAAAATTTATACATAACTTGTAATTCCTTAAATAAAATAAGTTGTTAGAAATCTTAATTCCTAAGGCATTCATAAATATTATTCTAATCTAAGAAAAAAATTAAGAAATACAAGGCGAAAAGTAAAAGAAACCTAAAATTTTAAACAAAACAAGTGACAACAAGCTCTGGCATGAATTACAAAACAATACAAAATCAGGTGCTTTTCTATGAGAATATTTTTAGACTAATTTCAAATACAAGAATTACTGGTGTTTAAGATGAGTAATCAATTTCAATAAACGCTTACCTCACTAAATCATCAAAAATAATATTTCTGAATTAAAAAATAAGTATACAGGAGGAAATATTACAGGAAGCAGAAACAGGCATCAATGAGATTAAATTATTAATCAGTTTATTCGGAAAAAATAATAGTCATACTATTATACCCCTTAATGAATAGTGTCAATAAACACTCATAACATTTATAGTACACTTTTTCTTGGAATGCAATGTGTCTCTTATCACTTTTTAATAAACTTAAAATCTCACTAAAACATTTTCAAATGAAACTTTATACAACAATCAATAACCTATTTCTATTTATAAACCTATCAATGTTTTCCTGCCACTAATAACTAAAGAACAAGTAAAAATAATATATCAGGAAAATTCCATACCAACACCAGAAATTGTCGCGAAAACAGAAGGGCGTTCACTGGCATTCTTGATGGCTTTAGCTAATGTCTGGGTTGTATTGACACGGCTGTTCCAAACATTTTGTTTGAATCCTGGAGTCCACCGCTGAGTAGGATCCAAAACATTTTGGCCTGCAAGGTTTACAACTGCAGTGACGCCAGAGGGTATTCCAGATGAGCAAATATCAAACTGAAATCATGCAGCTCATAAGTAATTATGAGATCATTTTAATCTAAGCCGAAGATGTCAAGAAATTGAGAAAATACCCAAGTAACTCGCCCCGCTCCCGGCATTCTTGAAATAATAGTGACATCATAGCCTTTGTTTAACAAAATTTGCTTCAATGCTGTGCCCACAAAACCGGTACCACCTCCTAAAATTGAATACAAACAATAAATATCATGATAAATAATCTAATAACTTACATGAAAATGAAATAAAACCATACCAAGGAGCACATGTGGGTTCACCATGCCGAAATTCGGGGTTTTTCAACTGTTACACGATCTTCAGTAAGGTTTAAAAATTGACATTTCAAAATAGATCAGAAACGAGTCAACGACTGGTTACAAAACAATCAGCTGTGAAAGAAACGTTTTCAAAAACAGTCAACTGAGAGCGCTGCTATCGGTTGTTGTTTGCTGTTTTACTCAACAGATAGTGACATCATTTTTTTATTTTTATATATTTATTTATTATAATCCACATCTGTCAGTCTTATCGCGACAATAAGCAGATGCATTATACAATAGTGACATCTTAGAAAGGTTTCCCAGTAATCAAAATGAGAGATCTTTTTTATGGAATAATGAAACAATGATCCATGCAAGTCCTCTTTTTTGTTAGATTTTTTTTAAATTTCTTTTCACTTTTTTTTTTTTGGAAGCGGCAAAAAAGTATTTAAAATATAATATATTTATTAAAATATTAATTGGTGACGTCATAAATAACATTTGCTGGAATTGTAACAAATACTCTGGTGATTGGAACTAGCGATTGGCCTTTTAGAAATTAAATACATATACAATAGTTTGAACAAAATAAAAGACCAAAACCCTAAGTTGTCGTCAGAACCACTTTTGATAGTTTTAACATGCAAAACGATAGTGGTCTGTTTGCCAGTGAGTCGGAGTATAGTTAAAGACTTGATAAAAAAACAAAAGGTTGTAGGAAACCGATATTACGCATTTGAGGTTGGAATTGAAACAATTTATTCACTAAAAAGTAAAACAAATTTTCTTTAACAACGATAGTTGTGTTTAATTCATTTACAGCACCCAAACTTTGGTAAGAACCAGAAAGGAGCAGAAGAAATTGAATTAAATGCGAATGATTTTTTTTTTTTTAAATTTATTTGGATAGGTATCCAAACGAAGGATATAAAAACCCGGAAAAATTTAACTTCTATCAACTAATATGAAAATATAAATTATAAAAACTATTTATAGTGTTCATATCTATGAACACTCTTGCCTTGATGATGGTTTCACAAATAGGGATTGCAATCCGGAAAAACCGGATCCGATTATAGCAATTTTTGACCTAAAATAGTGCAGTTTAATAAAAAAAAGTACTTTATATGCGTTACATTTGGTGTACATGTATGGTGGTGTCGTTCGACGCCAAATTACATCACGTCATCAGTTCAGTCCAGCATCATTCGTTCGTTTTTCACGAGACAGTACATGAGCTTTTGTTTTGTCGGTGCTTCACCTAAATGTAAGTTAACAGATATTATTATCTTGGATATACGCGAGCTATAGCATCCTATAAGTTGTCTGTAGAGGAACTCAAGTGCTGACTCATTCAAGTGTACTGAATTATATGATAAACTGCTTACAAATCTATTGAAATCTAGGAAGACTGAGCTACGTTACTGCTCACGTCTTCCTATACTTCACTTTCTCAGATAGCTCAATTAATTTATTAAGTTACTTTATAAAATCCTATATAATTATCCTTGCGTAATTAACTCAGATGGGAATTGTGATAACAATGATTTTAAATTATTTGAGAATGCTAACAATTACAAAAAACTCTTACATTAATGATGGGCATAATCATATTTTGATGAATATGTCTGATGAATGGCATAATTATCACAATAATGAGTTTGTAATATGAGTATAAATCTTTAAATTATTCTACTGACAATATTTGTTTTTTAAATAGTACGTAAGTACTAATAACTTCAGTATATATTATCAAAAATCAATTTTGATTTTGGAAAAAGGGTGGTAGAAAACAAATAGTCTTTATTTTCAGCAAATTGTAATCAATAGCCGACTGTTTTAATAGCCATTAAAATTTTACTAGTTACCTAAACTACTAAACTTTAATTTTTTTGCTCCATATCTAATCCTAACATAACTTTTATTTTATAAACTTCCTATTATGAGTAAAATTATAACCTGATTTAGTCATACCATCCGGATCCGGCCGGATCCGTAGGGATTGATGAAATTTGGGACCGGATCCGGCCGGATTGGAAATGACACCGGATTGCAATCCCTATCCACAAATTAATGGTTGGTTAACATATCGCAACTTTTTTTCTGAATCTTGACTATTCTTTTTATGATAACAATCACTTAAGTTATGGTTTTGTATATTAGGCGTTTTATTTCGAAAAGCCTTAGCTTTCCACATGGCATAGCTTCCATATTATGACATAATTACTCGTATTTTCAAAACTATACTTTAAATTATTAAAATATTTCAACTTCAAAAATATTTCTCCTTTTGTTTATCATCAGTATCTACCACACTTATACTTATATTTATTTATTACCTGGAATAACAATAAGATTGCTAATTATTTCAGTATTGTTCAGTAACACACACTCTCTCGTTTATAAATGGTGTTGCTATACAGTCCGTTGTGAACTAGAGCCTCCACATTATTATGCTCCTTTCCAGTTAATCGGTCGCTTTGGGGCGCATTAAATTCTTGAAACACTTCCACTTCATCCATCCAACTTTTCGAGATTTCTCCTTCCTGAACCTTATATAATTCCTATTGGATCGTTCTAAGACATTTCTCATTGTATTAGCGACGAAGCTATATGTTTTCTCAACGGAAATTACAATATCTACCTCTATATCAACTCTTTCAGTTAAGAGTTATTCTTTACTCTTTAGTCATCTACCTGTCCCTCAATCCGATCCAAAAAAATGTCTGAAAACCTTTTTGTCCGTGTTATCACGAGCGAAAGTTATAACCCATGTTTAATACTATATCTTACAGCAGATCTGATTATGGTATTAAAAAATCAGTGACATAGCACTTTGTGGTGTTCGAATCGTAGAGCTTTACCAAGGGCATAAAAACACTTATTTTCAGCAACAATTTTTGTCTTCTGACCTCTACTGTCACCTTAATTCTAGTGAAAGTTGCACCAAAGCAGTTGAATGATTTGTATTGTATGACATTGTTCTATATCTCCTTTGAATATCTTTTAAAACACCATCTCTGGTCGCCTCTATTTTTTTTTTTTTTTTATCATCGATAACTAGGTGCAATTCTTTAGCCATTGTTTCCAACACTTCCAGGGCTCCTGTAAATACAAATAGTGATCTTTACAAAATCACGCCTTTGGCATTAACTACATTATGTCTGTTTCAGCTGCCCCATCTGATTTATTTTTAGTGGTCAAGACTTAATTTGGAACAAATCTATAGTTTTGTTAAGATTGACGATTCTTCAACAAGTAATGGTATTCATTGCTCAGCGTTTTGACATTTTTGTAATAGAAATTTTACAAAATATTGCAACATATATTAATAAAAAAACAATACAAAAAAACCAATTTGCCTGGTAATTCCAGTGAATATGGCTGACGATTACGAAATTTTTGGATTTTATGCATCGTGAGACATCATATTTTGAAGTAAGGTATTATTATTTGTTTAATAGATTACTAGGGTTCATTATTAAAATACGTTTAAAATGAAATAACGATCAAAACCATTTTAGTCTACCTTTAAGTTAATTTATAGTAAAAAGACACCTAGTATCAAAAAATATACAACAAAAGCCATTTTTACGTACGATTACTAGGGAATCCTTTCACGTTTTTGTACTAGCAGTCTCTAATAATAATTGTTCGTTAGAATGTATTTCATGTTGTCTAGTATAAACTGATTTTTAAAAAATTGTAAAATTGGTATGAAGTGATTATTGAATGAATATTATTTACAATAGGGGTAGGGATGGTGTTTTAGGGCGATAAATGACGAGATTATTACGCCCGATTATTTACAATAGTCCCCTGGTACATGAATATTAACTGTAAGTTTTAACTCTTAATAAATAATAATTATTTATGTATAATTAATTTTTGTATCATTTTTGTTTTCTGAAAATTATATTATTAAATGTCACAAAGTACTTCATTTGACTATTGGCTGCAAAATTGTACACGTATTGTTGTAGTCACATCTTTCACATATATCGATTTATCATTTATATCTATATGTTGGTAACATACAATGTTGTGACAATTTGTTGTGGGTTATGTTTTATATGAAACTGCATTGTTGTTGAAGAAGACTTGCATTAATTTAATTTGTGTTAATGGTGCTACAGAGGGTCAGTAGTATAAAATTTTATTATGGCTGAAACAAATACCAAAAACGAAATTATGAGAATGCTTCTTTCAGCACCTAATCCTCCTCCAAAAGTTTGTTTTGTTTTGCATTATTTTATCACTTACGTTATCTTTTGTTTGTCTTTTATTTACTCCTGCTTAATGTTTGTGTAATCGGCTTTGTTTTTACTACTTACATGTTTGATAAGGAATTCCTATTTTACAAAGATTCTTCATTTTGAGTTTAATTGTTTCTTTGTAGATCATACCCAAAAGTAAAATGGATAAATTAAAAAGTAGTGATAGTGATGGCGAATGTGGAGCTAAGTTATCCAATTATCTTCATCATTTAACTGGACAGGTATTTAATATGGAATATATTTTAGCTACACTTATCTTAATATAGTTGGTTCAATTATAAAGAAAATTAAAGTGCATATTGGTTTCTTAAGTCTGTTTCAACAATAGTTTCGTATATTTTTAAACTCTCATACATATGGTTTGGAATGGAAAACTATGCTATTAATGGATTGATTGCAGTCAAACTCCAGTGGGAACTGACTTAATGTTCTATAAAGGCTGGATTATTGATCGCATTCTTTATTATGTCTTACAAAAAATATACAGTGGGTCCTAAAAGTATTGGCACCCAACAAATGAAAAAATCAAAAAGTATTTAAACATTTTTATTTCACGATTGTTTGAGAAAAATACATAACTGGAAAAGAAATGTTAAAAAATTACTTTACAAAATAATCAATATAAGGAAAATTTCTTTTACACACTCATGATAGTATAGGCACACTTTTAATTACTCTCTTGTGTGATGTTTTTAGTTAGGGATTTTTTATGAACTGGATACCACTATGGTCACCATACCGTTGGTATCTATGTTTGTCTTGAGTCTTCTTATTCTCTGTCTGTTATTGATGAAACAAGATTTTGAGTTACTTCTTATCCATTTTTATACCATTCCTCTCATAAAGTTTCTTTTAATGCACACTTTTAAGAAATTATATTTTTCTTATTTTCTGATGAAACAGATACCATTGGTGCTTTTTTGGATTTATGTCTGAAGATGGTGGTGGTGTTAAAAATTGACTGTGAACGTTGTGCAGTACCCTCTTTTGTTTTATTTGCTGTATGCTTGATGTCATTGTCGTGTTGAAAAATGAGAAGTTGTTGTGACCCCTTGTGCTCAACTATACAGTTTATAGTCCTTTGTTCCGTTTCATAAAAATTTGTTGGTTGACCCTAACGAGATTTGTATAAAACTGTACCTGTTGTTATAAACTTCTCTAAAATATTTTGAACCGTACCAAAATGATTTCTTGCCTGTATGCTATAGGTCGGTAGCTAAGTCCTTTAAAATATAATTTAATTATTCTATTCTTGAAAATCGCTCAATATTTTTTGGTTTTATCGATGTTTCTTGGGAAAAGATTGAGAAAATATTGCGTATTAATTCATATAGCATTAGTGTCAATTCTCATTTTTAATCTTTTGTAAGAAAAAGTATTAATTTGTTGTGATCTTAGTTATTAGTAAACATTTTAAACTGTGCCAATACTTTTTTGACCTTCAAAATCTACTCTGTTATGCTTATTTTATACTCAGTTTTTGAATTACAAACATTCATTATTTCCAAAATTTAATTTTCGTGAGGCGCTTTTAGATTAAATATTGTTTCTGGAAGGTATCTTAATCCTATTGTAATTTGTGCAAAAAGTGGGGTGTACTGATACTTTTTTTGACCCACTGTAAATACTCTATTGCATTTGAATACAGAAAACTATATCTTAAATCCCATATTTTAATAGCTTATTGTAAATATACACCATAAATTATTAATATGGTATTATGGTTTTCTATAATTGCTTTAGTTTGACTGATAGCCAAGAAATACGAAATTCTTTTGAACGTTAATGAACCATATGCGATGAGGTGGCTAAGTTTCTGAGGGGGGAGGGGGGGGAAATTGAATAGTTAGCTAAATACATCAGTAAATACACTAATGGTTTAGAATTGTATTTCTTCTGTGTATCTATGACTTATAGCTTCTTCCAATGTATATGTCAATGTGTTTCTAAAAATTTGTTAATTATATTAATAAGCAAAGTAATTAATAATGTCTATGAAATTTATTATGCTTAAGCATTTCTTTTGGTATGTATAACAAAAATTTTATTGACTAGAATTTTTTAACTTTTCAAATGAACATTAGCGCACCAATAGGCTAATAGTAGTAACTATTAATTTTCCTGTCATATCAAATATCTTTTGTTTATTTAGAAATTTTTGTATTCTTATGGTAATATACCATTTATTTTTTTTATTTTTAAATGAAGTTTTTTTTTTTACTTCTCTTGTTTTAGAGGTCTTTTATTTATTTATTTTTTAGTATTTAATTGTTTGTTTACTTATTTTTATGCTGTGTAGCCCGAATTCCAAAATGTGGTGGAAATGGATCATCCTTATTCTCGTCCCTGGAACTGGAGGCCAGATAATTTTTATGCAAAGCCAGCCAAGAAGTTGTTTGTTTCAAAAAATAACAGTTCTTGGTAAGTTTTATTACTGTCATGAATAATATGTTTATGGAAGTGATAGTTTGAATGAAAACGTAAATAATATCAACTTCTTTTCAATTTAGTAGGAAGCAATAACATTTTTGTAATTACCATTCAAAGAAAAATTTTCATTTATATTTCTTTATTTTTTTCAACTTAACAGCAGAGTAACGAATTATTAAATATTACTGCTATGTTGATGAGATTAAAGAAAGATAATATTGGTTTCTCTTTGTTTAATAATAAAGTAATCTATATCCTTGTAAATTGTTAATAGTCAAATAAACTCTTATATTTTTACTTCTATGTTTCCAATATTTTATTTTGTTAAACAGATAGAATACCTAGGAATCCATCTTGTTAAACATCTTATTTGGAATTATCATATTAGATTGAAGCAACTAAAAAAGCTTGCTGATACCGATTACTACAACATTTACTTGACCCACTCTCAAAACTACCCACCTACTACAAAAAATTAATTTTATATTACCATCATTAGGCCTATATGGACTTATAAGATTGAGCTTAAGGGATCCACAAAACCATCAAATTCCTCCCGCATCCAATCCTTGCTATCCATAATGCCCTGAAAGATCCTAAATGCCCATTACTTTGTCACATATAAAATAATCCTTAAAGACCTGAATATTCCTTTAGTTGCAGACTGAGCTCAAAATAGATATATATATCTTCTTTAATTCCAAACTACCAATCCACTCAAAACCACCTCTCCATCCAGTAGGTGAAAGTTGTGTGTTGCGTGCATCAGATTTTTAAATATTTTATTTATTTTTGAAAATTAGTTTTTAATGATCAGGTTTGTCTGAAAACATTGGTGAGTATGATTTAATTGAATTAACATACTTTGAATTTAGTGTTAAATTATGTAGTACTATAGATATTATTGAACTATAATTTATTTAGATGGATAACATTTTTAGGAGCTCAGATGATAACATTGATCCAGTCGGTGAAGTTGTACCGCCTACACCAGCTTATGATCAGCAGAAAGCACAGGTGCTCATGGATGAAACAAGTCGCCTCATTACTTTGTTGCGCTCCGATCCTGGGGACATTGATTGGGAGTCTAAAATAGATAAGTAAGGCTCTTTATCTAAATATATACTTTAATCCTCCCCATTGGTAATCAACTGTTTCTGATTTTTTTTATTTTAATCCACTTTTGATTTTTTTTTTTCAAATTTAAACTCCTTGTCCTTATCCTTACAATTCTACTTCTTCCATAGACACCTCTATTTGTACAAAAATAAGTTAATTATTACTTACTTTTTCCAATATGAATTTTAACAGATAATTAATGTGTTACTGAATGATTTGTCAGTGGTTCTCTATGAAAGTACAGGTTGTGTCAGAGCTCTGGGTGGAGATCCTTGTCGACCGTCTGTTAGAGGAAAGATAGCTCCTAAGGGCTCTTCCTTCTTTGGTAAATTGGTAGTGGGGTAGGGTTAATTCCGTCTGGAGTGATCTTGTTCAATTTACATGCTGAAGAAGAGACCCTGACCCAGGTAGAATTATACAGTGCAAAAATACTTTCCTTAAGTAAATCCTCCAGCAGGTTTAAACCCGACGTAGGGTCTAGAAGTTTACTTTAATCCAAAAAAAATTGAATAACTAAAATTTAATGCTGAACTCAGAAAATAGCCAGGAGTAAAAAATCCTTTGTTATTACATCCTTCGGAGGAGACAAAAAATAACAGTTTTGAGCCTGTGCGATGTCAGGTACTCTTTTAAGATCTCTTTCCTAATTATACCTGGATAGATTAGCCACAAGAGCATAAAAATGGTGTTGAATGAATAAAAATATATTAAAATTTATAACTTATACAAGATAGGTATTTATTTAAATACTCTTGAATAAATCAAGTATTGTTCTCTATTTTATAAGAAGTAACATCTTTACTTTGAGCTCATCATTTTCAAAATGTTAGAAAATTAAGAATTTTAAGGTTGTGATTGTTCAGTAGCAGTAACCTGTCAATAATCGACGAATATTTTATAAATAAATATAATTTTGGAGAAAATTCAGTTTTCAACAACTTCCTTTCTGTTGATTTTTTTCTATAATGTATACCTTAAAACTTAAGAAGGCTTAGTTGAAAAAAAATATGAAGTAAAAATAAATTTTCAACTGTTGCTCCCAGCATATTTTGTACACCTACTTTGTTGTTTGAAACAAATTAATCCTCCTTTTTTTTTTTTTCATATGTCTTTTAATAATAATATGTTTATTATTGAGATAGTTATTTGTGTTGCTTACAATCATAATAAAGCATTTTTGAGAAAATAGCTAAGTATTATTATTTTTCTATTCACCAGGATGAAACAAGGCATGGGCTTTACAATATAAGAAAAAAAATGTTTATTATTTAATTTTTTAAAAATTCTTAAGGCAGTAAAATTTTTAGTTCCTTTTGTTTGTTTTTTTACCAAATAATAAAGTCCTCGGACAAAGAACCTTTTCTTTCTTATCCATAGAAAAAATAATTAAAAGTGACATACCTTACCTCGTTATTTATCCTTCTCCTTCAATTTATTCTCTATTATTTCTGAATTTATAACTAATAGTTTATTTATTGATTTGTATATATTTTTTTTTTATAGGAGTGATTGGGGTCTTTCCCAAACTAGATTATTTGAACGTGTTATTAGAATCTTAAATTGGGAGCGTCTTAATCGTTTAACATTTGTTTCAAACTGGAATGAACCAGTTCTTCGAAGGATCTCCTTGGATAAATCTGCTCGACGTTTTAGAACTATAATGGCTTCTATATCTTGGAAACAGAAATTAGTTCATTGGCTACATAATCTCCTATTAGAAGTATTGGAAGTTAATTACTTAGTTGCATATATTGACATCTTACAGGTATGATTTTAATAATTAATGTTTTAGTTAAATATAAAGTGTTTTACTTGCTTTAAAAAAAAAAAAAAATTAATCTTACATGTCCATATTTTACATGAATTATAAATAAGTATTGTATCACAGCATAAATATCTTCACTTTTACTTCAAATGGAATTGTATCTATTATAATTTAACAGTTATCTTGAAAGCTATTATTCATTTTATTTATAATAGTTGTTTTTCTTTTACTTTTCCAGACATTAAAGAAAAAGATTCCAACTTTAATAGAGAGAATGATTTCAATACCAGCTAGTAGTAAGATTAATCCCGATGCTTTGAAGTTACTCTTGAAGAAACCATGGGATCCTGCATCTACTGGCTTGACTTGTTATAAACCTGTAATTCCTTTTAATTTTGAATACCAATATGTTTTTATTGTCATAGTTAGTATGTGATTGTCTTGCTGATAACAAATGAGATCAATTGGTATTATTATTATTATTTTTTTTAATTCAAATTTTTAAGTAAACTAGAACAGCCATGATCTTTCATTCAAATTTTCTTCAATTCTGTCCCTTTTGAATATTAAATAGTGCTCTATTTTTGAAAATAAAATTTTTTTTTTACGCTACCCTAACTGTTTCATTGACAATTAATTAATTTCTAAGATCCCTCTGGAACACAACTAGTGCGGTTTTTTAATCCTTGTTCCCTAAATAGTTGTTAACTTGGTGATTTATTAGCTCATAATCGTACTTCTTTGATTTTCATATAATGATTAAGAAAATAATGTGAATAGGAAAAAGTTTATTTTATATTCACTATAAAAGGTTTCTCAACGATTATTATTTATTTTTTAGAGGAGACTGCCTGGAAACCCTTTGATAGTAATTGTACCTCCTTATGGACAAAACGGAAGTTCTTCGGAGCAAAGCAGCAGGGTTCAGAGGTGGCTGCCATATTTGTCACAAATTGGAAACGTCATTCCAGTCACTACTAATAGTATGATATTTTTTTATATTTTAACTGTAATATTTTCTGAGAATTAGTTGATACAATAAGTGTTTTCCATCAGAAAAACTTTATGCACTTTATTAAAATTTTGTTTCTATATTAAGAGTTTAATTCACAAAAAGTAGCAACTATTGTAGAATCTCTCTTCTCTCAGTATGTTATAAAATCTTCTGTTCAATCCTAACTAGCCTACTCAGAGAATACGCTGAGGAAATTATCAGAGACTACCAACATGGAATATGGCGGAATAGTTTGAAATTGATCAAATATTTTTCTTACATCTAATATTAGAGAAACATTGAAATACCACGTTGTGGTCCCTAATTGTTTGCGAAATTACTTAGCTCGTGTCTTTTGTATATTTGTATAAGCATAAATATTAGAAACTACAAAAATATTATTCTCCCGACAGTTCTAAATGGAAGTGAAAATTGATCGCTTACTTTGAAGGATGAACAATTCCTTAAGGCGTTCGAGAATAAGGTACTATTTAATCGTTAATTACTACGTTATGTATATTTCCTTATTCTCTCTCTGAGAAATATCTTTCTTTGTTGGTTAATTACATTGATTATCTATTCTTCATAAAGAAAGTAAATATTCAAAGAACAATTTATCTATTTATGGCATTATAATAAGAAAGTATGTTATGAAGTTTGTTTTGAACTTGTATTTACTATTTGTGTTAATTTAGCAACTTTATCTATTATTATTAACTATGTGTAAACAATATTTAACTATAGAGTCTGATAAATAAGTAACTTTTGAGCTTTTATTTTGCATTCAAAAATCAAAAAAATTACTATTAAGTTAGTTCAGGCATGGTTTTTCCTCTCATATTTAGCAAGTTCGTGGAATGCTAACCCCAACTATTTTCTGGCTAAATATCATTATTCTATTCAAATGTGAGTTTCTTAAGATTTTTACATCAAATTTATGTGGCTGCAAGAAGAAATACTATTAAAAAACTTAATTTAGTTGGGAACTTACCCGAACCCGAGGCAATTAAGTTGTTTAAAACAGCCTAAAAATTGATTATTATGTTCAAACTATTGTTCAAAATTGTAGCAGTGATTTAAGACGTATTAAATGAACCAATAAAAATGCACAAAATGAACAAAACAATAAATTAATGGTGATATATTACGGGGTTAGGTGCTTCTGCCGTACAGTAGGAAATATAGTACCTTTTGGAATGAATTAACAGAAAAGTTATATCTGTTTACAGAGGATATAGTACGTTTTGGAAGGAAATGTTTTTAGTACTTTTTGGAATGAAATGAAATGTGGATTTAATACCTTTTGGAATGAAATGGAATTTTCAAATACATTTTTAAAGGATTTCTATGTTTTTTTAAATAAAATCTGATGAGGAATTTAGATAAAACTAAACCATTAGTATACAAATATGTCAAAATATCAATTTCTAAAAAAATGTCCTTTAGTACCTTTTGGAAATCAACGTCTCAATTGCTTGAGTTAATTTAATGTAAGAATAACTTAGATAAAATACTCTATTACACAGTTCATTAGAGTAGAACTAAAAATGGCTATTAAGCTTTTATCACATAATTAAAATATAACCTATCTGAAGTTATGGCATCAAGCTCTTTTTCTACTTAAGAACAATTCATTCTCATCAACATTTGTATATATTTTAGAGTATAATTAATTGATGAATATTTTCAAATTAATTTTTAGATGTTACAAGTAGTAAAATCACTGCTATCACAAGTTTGGAATACATGCTCTCAGCGACGCGGGCGAAGATATCAGAACTCAAGTCTGATTATGTTGGAAGGTCTATCATTCTATTTGGGCTTAATTCTGGATCTGCTTTGGCATGTCAGGTAATTGATATTTATGTGTTATGAAATTTCATTATTTTCTATTGTAAATTTTAGATATTCTTGTGGTATTAGCAAAAAAAATAGAGAAAAAAAAACAGAGTTGAATTAATCACTTAAACCTGTTACTAAATAGTAACTGAGCTAGGTGAAAATCAAACCACCCCTCATCATTCCGTAGCGGGCACTCTGCAATCCATGTATCTACCTCTTAATCCATCACGGTCTTAGTTTTTAGGTTAAGAATACAGATTTATTTTTTCCTATGAGGTTTAAATTTAATTTACTTTGTTTGATAATTACAATTTAATTCAAGTACCAGTATTTATTTATTTTAACAAAGATGTTTAATATAAAAAGTATTATGGGCAATTTTTACTGGTTTAAACAACAGAAATACATGTTTTATGGTCCCCTGAGTCCAAATAACCAAGTTGCATAAAAAGGTCTATGTGTGGGTGTGTTTGTGGTTAGTCTAGAACGAATAACGAAATTTCGTACAAAACTGAAATTTCAAATGTAAGCCAATACAACAGAGATATTACAGCAACTTTTTCACCAAAATCGGTAAACCAGAAGAGCTACTTTATACCATGCATTTTGCTTTGCTCCTTCTCACAGTTTTCTAAAAATGGATAACAATTTTGATTAAACTTGCTAAATCATGTAAAACTTAATTGACTTTAATACCGTACAGGATTCAATCTGATTGAAATAGTCTGCCGAATAATTAAATTTTCTTTTTCTAAAGTACCATTAATTTTGTAGATTCCATGTAATGGAAAAATATTTTAAAAATAACCATTTCAGGTTATTAGCATTGATTTAGCTAAATATTCAAGGTGAACGAATTTGATAACCAACTATAGGAGAAAAGAGCAAACATATCAAAGCTCTAGAATGTAGTACAAAAAGACGATAAGGGCATAAACTTGAGTGATTAATGTAAATACTAATTTTTATTGTTAGATTATTTAATCTGAAACACGTTTCGATTGAAACTCAATTTAATTCTTTATCGTATTTTATTTCAAGTCTTACTATTTAAAATTTCTTAAATTCATTTTAACAACAAAGTTAAGTGAAAGTTGTGTGTTGAGCACGCCAAATTTTAATCTCTATGGATTAGAAAATATTTTTTTAAAAGTTCTTAAAATGAGGAACATTTACTGATAAATTAGTCATATTGACTATTGTTATTAGCCATATTAACTATACCAATTGTTTTTAGGTCGCACTCGTAGACCAGGTAGCAGCTGTAATTTGTATGGGTTTTCCTTTGAATACAGTCGAAGACAAAAGAGGACAACCTGATGACACTCTCCTTAATTTATCAGTGCCTGCATTATTTGTCATCGGCCAACACGCAGCTACTTGCTAGTATGTGCAATAAATGATCATACTTTCTTTATAATGCAATGAACTCATGATAACCCTATAAATATATTTTAATTTTTTATTGTACAAAAATATATTAATAAAGTCATATAAAATTGGAGGTGGAATAATCAGGAGTCATTCTTTCTCTAAATATTTTTAATTTTGTCGACATTTCGGATCTGATTATTCCACCTATAATATTTTCTAAAGTCCACTATACATCCTCAATAAAATTGGAGGCTGTAATACCACTTCACCTCTTTTATTAATAGAATGCTTACAGTAATGAAAGAATCTCCCAGGAGATTACACCGCGAGGCCCAGGACCTGCACGGCCTGTCGCGCCACTGGAAAAAAAAAAATTCAAAGGACATCAAAATCAATCCTTACTTTTTATATACAAATTGTATAAATAAACACATTTACTTTTATTTGGTTTCTTTAAAGTTAGGGAGTCATATTTTCATTATTGGATTAAAAAACACTCATAATAAATTAAAACACGATCCAGTTGTAAATCATCCTTGCCTGGATCAATATATGTATGGAGGTATTCCTTTATATATTATATTATATCAATTTATATGATATAGTACATTATTAGTGCCTTAATCTAAATAAGAAATAATTTATTGTATATTTCTAGCATTGACGATATCGAAGAGGTTCGTGAAAGGTTGAATGTCGAAACAGGTCTTATCGTTGTTGGAGCAGCTGATGATCACTTGAGGATTACAAAAGCAAAACAGAAAATAGAAGGAATCACACAAGGAATGGTCGATCACTGTATTATTGTATGTATTAAGTATGAAACCTATTTTCTATTCCTTTTTTTACCATAAGCTATTTTTTAAGTTGCACATCATGTTTTAGGATGAAGTTACTGACTTCATTGGAAATGTACTCTCATCACCGCCACAACCTCCACCTCCTCCTGCTCCAGTCGATAACAGGCCCAGGCTTAGATTAGTTGAAAAGAAGCGCAAAATATCAATACAAGATGATATTTATCCACGGAAACAATGTAAGACATGTTATAGTATATAATGAATGTATGGTATTTATACTAACCATTAGTAATTTATATGATCATTCTTATTAATTTCACAATAGAATATATTTTTCATCATCTGCCATTACATCAACTAAACATTGATTTATTGCTGTCTCAAAGCTACTTGTTAAGTTTTCTCGGGTTCCTCTAACAGAAGAATCGTGCACTGATATTTTCAACCTGTGATACTTCAAATGGAACAGACATGACTCTAAACTGCTTGAGAGAGATAAGCGTAATCCCACCCAATTTAAAGTTTTTGTTTCATATAACAACACAATATGTGTGTGTTATTGGCTGTCTACCAACGGGCAATACGAGGCCTGAGTCATGGACTGTATATACCATTGCTGCTGTATATATATAGAATGTTTTTTTTTTGTATTTATTTTGTAAATAAAGTTGGAGGATAAGAAAGAAAAAAAAAAAAAAAAAGTTATTGGCTGTTGTTAAAATAACTTTTTTTTTTTTTTTTTTTTTTTTTCTTATCCGGAATCAGGCATTTTATTACAATCTTTGCAACTTTCTGCCATGTTCTAAATCAATTGTTGAATCTATCAAAATAGACAAACACTCAAGTTTTATTTTCATATTTTATTTAATGAAGCCCATAATTTTTGTTTTATTTGTAAAATCTGAATTCTCTTGTCAATGTTTACATACTTTCTTGAGGTCTGTCTCAATCTTTGTTCAGAAATCCCTTATAGAAAGATGAGTTATCTGTAGGTCCTCTTTCCTCTTGAGTCGGATGTAACCAGTTTCAAATTTCAAGACACCATTTACTCACAGCCAATGATGAAAAGCATCCTCTTCGAACTCATGTCAAAAGGATTTTTTTGGCTGTATTACTTAGTGTTATTTTCTATAACCGAATGCCAGGACAAAACTGAAAGCAAGAAGAAATCCTCATTGACATTAATTTTTTAGAAGTTTTTCATTTCTTCATTATTTGCATAACATTTTCAAATAAGAAATTTAGTTGTTTTTATTTTTTGGTTCAAAACATCATGGTCATCACTGTCATGTAGAAATTTTAACTTACTTTGTGAAAACTAATTATCACAGAAAAAATGCTGGCAAGAAGCATTTTATTATTTATTATTAAAAAATTAAATAAAAGTGTTAGCGTGAATTACATTTAAATATATTAATACCAAAAATTAGAGAATGCGGTTATTAAACTTTATTCAGATAGATGGAAAGAGGGAACAGAAAACTAAAGTTAAATAGCCATTTTCTAATAAGTTATTTTATTATTATTTCATAATTATAAAAATAAATTAATCACAATGTTTTCGATATTACCTATATCCACAAGTGTGTAAAATATAAAATAGGCACAGTATCCAAATGTATTTAATAATTGAATTATTCAGAGGACAATTAGAAAATAGTGGACAAACTGAATACTCATCAGCATAAAAATTTGGTCCCATGTTTTAATATAATAATCCTTCTATAACTAACATATTATAACTCTTAAAAGTAATTAATTATCGTGCATCAAAATAATTTTAGGATTTGTAAATTAACACGAGTCTGCCATGATTTCAGTTTAAATATGTCTTAATTCAATTTTATTTTTTAAAATTGCTTTTAACCGTTAAGGATTTCTATTCCGTGCTTAATTCAACAATTATTCTAAAAACTTAAATATAGTTATTCAGTATTGTTTTTATTCATTTTAAATTATAAAAAGTAATAAATCAGTATCATTAGTGAAGATTAAAATAAATTACAGTTAATAATATTTGTTCCAGTGATTCCATCTGCTTCAATAAGAAAAGATGGTATAACAATTAGTAAGTCATTGCATTTATATTAAATATAATGTTATGCTACTTTATATTTTTAGTAATATTGATTATATACTGTAATAATTCCGTTTTGTGTTGCCATGCTTAATTAAAATATTTTGGCAAGTTAAAAAGTGTTGATAATTTCTATTTTAGGTTTAATACTCATTTTTTAACCTTATAATTAAGTTAAGGTTTGCTTTATATATTTCTTTTAACATTGTAGCCATTAAAGACAGGTATTATTAGATATTACCTTTTTGTATATTCATATGACTCCTTCATCTTTACTCCATAAAATTGGGACATCTTTGATGGAATGAAATCTAAAAAAGCTAGAAAATATAAAATGAACTTGTTTTATTTTATACATTAAATGATTGAGCTGCCGAGAGTTGAAAAATTATCAGGAAATGGAAATATAATAAATCAAAAGTCACAGCTCAGTTATCAATGTTTATCCACTAACGTAATTTCACAACTTGTTACTCTAAAGGCAACGACTCTTTGGGATATGTCAGTTTTTTAGGAAATTTTAAACAAAATTACTGAGTATCTAAACTTTATTTGGATTTATCAAATATTTAATTGTTCTAAAATTAACTAAGCCCAAATCAAAATGCTGAAAGTGTGGATGGTATTTATTTGACCTAGGGAAAGAAATATAGCTTTAGAATATGTCATAGAAAAGGTGACGTGTACCGAGAAAGGTTTAATTAAATATGGGTGATAAGATTCCAGTTTTGGGGTATGCCGATGATTTGATGCTAAGTGGAGACACGGAAACTATAAAACTAAGTACAAGTGTGTTAATAAAAACTGGTAAAGAAATAGGACTCGAAATAAATACCGATAAGGCGAAATATATGATTAGTAGCAGAAACGGTGGCGATCTTAGTGATATTGATATATCAGGGCATACTTTTGAACACGTAGAGAAATTGAAGTATTTAGGTTCAATGATAACAAGAAAAAATAAAATCCAGGAAGAAATGAAGTACCGGTTAAAGGTGGGAAATGCGTGTTATTATTCAGTTGCTAAATTGCTTAGCTCGCGATTTCTGTCTAAAAACTCAAAGGTTAGAATTTATAAAACTATTATTGTTTCGACGGTTCTTTACGGATGTGAAATGTGGCCGCTTACTTTGAAGGATGAACTAGGGCTTAAGGTTTTCGAAAATAAGTTACTGCATAAAATGTTTGGTCCAAAGAGAGATGAGGTCCTCTGGGGAGTTTAGAAGGTTGCACAACATGGAATTGTGGAGCTTGTACTCTGTGAATATAATTGAGTTGATAGCATCGCAGAGATTCAAATGGGCGAGTAAAGTTGTTGGGCTCGATGAGGAACGAATTCCGAGAAAGTTGGTATTAGCTGATATGACTGGTAGGCGTCCGAAAGTTAGGCCGAAGCGTTGATGAGAGGATTGCATAAAGGCTGATCTCGGGAGCTTGGGCTTGAACGGTGAACATAGGACGAATCTGTGCAGGTGGAGCTTGGTTGTATTGGCATCGAACCTTCGGGTTCGGTAAGTCTATTATTATTAGAACTTTACGAGGTGAATACCGGAAGAAATATGAATTTCTATTTATTGAAAAATGCATATTCAGGCACTCTTATATTATTTGTATGTGAGTGATGTGTTTGTATATATATGTCTCTTGTTTTGGATAAAGGTAAAAAACTTGTTTAAAAAATCATAATAATGTGTAATTTTTAATGAACTAATTAAATATCTGGATGGCATTTGTATTGTATCGTCAGTTGTTAAGGTCTTAAAATAATTGACAAAGTTTTGATATGGAGCTATTTTTTTAAACTTTCTTTTTCTATAATTTTTCAGTGGTTTTTTATGAGCATAATCAATGATATTGGCATTCTTTATTTTGTGTTAGTCAAGCTAGGGTGGATAAAATCTGTAAATTATTGGATTTTTATTTGTTTGAATGTCAGGAGGATTTTAATAACTACACTATAGTGACCTGTGAGATCTAATAGAAATATTGTGATTCTGTTCTCTGTTGCATGATTAATTAATGTTTGACCTCTAAGTTATAATATTTATATTTCCTTTCTCTTCCAGATATCACTACCGTTCGTAGAGGAGGATCTAGAGGTCGCGGAAGATCAAAATATATAACTCAAGTATGTAATACTTTTAGAAACTTACTTTATAGTTATTATCAATGATGAATCTTAAAGCCTTTGATCTATAAATGCTGAAGTTAATATTATTTTTTTTTTGTTTTTTAGTTTTTAATAACCTTATTTCAATAAATATTAAAATAATTAGTCAGTTATTCTTAGATGATTGTATTGTAAATAATTTTTTTTTTTTTATATATATATAAATAATGATTATTCTTTAAATGTATTTCAATGTTTATCATTAGAACTAAATTTGTTTGTAAAAGATGATCCTTCTACTACTTCTTAACCACTCGACGGATTTTAATATGCTTTTTATTATCATTTAAGGGATTCTTTTCAGAAGGTTTAAAAGTAAAATACATTGCAATTTAGCTTTTCTTTGAGCGGGAAAAATAAATTTTCTGTAACTAAGTCATCAAAACATTATTCCTGAAATATAAGTAGTGATTTAGACGTATAATTTACTGTTGGAAAGCACAAGATTTTAGAAAAGTTAATATGCAATAAAAGAAATCGTACAAGCTAATATAAAGTTGTAAGCTCATAAAGGTATGAACATACTTTTCTTGCGACTGCTATTACAATCCCTGCGACAATTCTATAATAATCCTTTTTTAAATAAATAAATTCTTTATTATCCTGGGACATGTCCCTTTAGAATAAAATATACAGAATGTACAAAAAGTGCTTTGGAGTCTTAGAACATATTAAATACATTTAAACAAGTTAATAATTGAGACGTTGATTTCCAAACGGTACTATATCCATTCTAGGAAATTTTACAGGAAGCGCGAAAATCTCTCATTACTATATTATTAAACTAGCTAATTCGGGTATTTTTGCCTTAAAATTTAAAATTATTTTTTTACTATGATAATAACATCATATTAAAGTTATGAAATGATTTTTTTTAGAATGATTTGGAATGAAAATAAATGCGTAATTAGTACTTTTAGAAAATGACCGCATTTCTAAATCACATTTTTTAAGGACTTAAGAATTCATTAGATAACATCAAATAGAATATTTAGATAAAACTAAATTATGAGAATACAAATATGACAAAAAATCAATTTCGTAAAAAATGTCCTTTAGTACCTTTTGGAAATCAACGTCTCAATTACTTATATAAAATAGACATATACAAATAAGAAAAAAACAACAAAAAAATGAATAGAAAACAACAAAAATAAAAAAGCTTATTTACAATTTTATTGAGCATAGATATTCATTAAGTGATTAAATATGCGGGATTTGAAGGTCAAAAGAGAATTGGAGTGATGGATGGAAGGAGGAATGGAATTCCATAGGATTGTGGATCGAATTAGAAAGGATCTGTCGAAATGTGCAGTTCAGTAGGCTGTACTTTATAAATCTGAAGGCCTGGAGCGTGTACAACGAGGATGGACAAAGGATTTGAATTGTAGGAGGTCAAAAATGTATGATGGACGGCGGGATTGGATAGCTTGGTAAAGGAATGACGCAAGGAAATACTTGCGACGATTGGAGAGTAAAGCCACTTCAACTCGCCATAAAATTGGATACGGAGGTGTACCTAGGGACCCCGAAGATGAATCCGACAAAGCAATTAATTATATCCGTTCAGCAATTGTTGAAGTGGGGAAATATTTGAGAGGTAACGAGTTATAATGTAGATTTCTATGAATATTCGAATAACTTGAACAATTTGAACAGTCCATGCTCATGACGACTATTCCATCTGTACACTGGGCAGCAGTCATGTAACAGCTCATCATCTCAATAAAACTACAGCCTGCTATCTGTGTCTTATAACATTAAGAAAAATAAAACAAGCTATATTAAATTCTTCTAAAAATTGGTTATTTCAGTTGTTAACAACCGTAAATTTTAAGTATGAATTACTTTTTTAATTATCTAATTTAATTTTATTTTTATTGATTCCAGGCAAGTAATGGAGGGATAGCAATATCTCGGAGAGGTGGTTTGTCTGATAAAGGTGTCACTAGGCCTTCTATCGAAAATATAAGTGTAATAAACAGTTCAAATATTGATAGTAAGTATTAGTTAAATGCTTCCCAATCATTAAATATTAAAATGTATCTACGTTGGGTTTGAGGATTGAAATTACTTAAAGGACATAATTAAAAGTGTCACAGAGATTTTATTTATGTTCTGACCAAATTAACTTAAATTTCAGGTGTTTTAGAATGTTTGCTTATTTATTCTAAATAACAATATCAGATTAAATTTAAATTATTATATCTTTAATATTCAACTATATTGTTTCCATAAAGTGAAAAAGGAAAGATCCTAGTATCGTAATTTAGTCCTGGTTTAGATCAAAATGTTACTGATACACTAATTTGAGTAGCTTTTCATTTAACAAAGTAATATATGTTAAAATATGTATTTACTATTATAAAAAATATTGGGTTATAAAATAAGTTTGTAGCGTTTTTCAATATTACAATTTAATCCTCTCTGTGTATGAAATAACGTTACTTGGTAAATAATGTTTACATGCTCTATAAAAGGATTAGTTAAGGTGCTTTTGTGCATCAGATTCAACCGAGATTCTTTATCTTTAAGTGGTATTTTGCTTGCTCAGAATGGAACATAAAAAAATTCATTTTTGTCATTTAATGATTTTTTTTTAATTTCTGAAAGGGAGCGGCATGGTCTAGTGGGTAGAGCGCTAGTCTACTGTGCTCCAGGTCCTGGGATCGAATTCCGGCTGTGGCGGAATATTAGTATTCTGTGATCCTGGGGTATGGAGACCCTCCTGGGGCACACCCTCCCTCAATTAAGTGGGTACCCAAAAATGAGGAAAAACCTGGCAGTTGAGTGTGATCTCGGCAGAATTACCTCATTGCACGGACGTTGGCCTAGAAACAGTACAAATCTCTATATATACTGAGCCCGAAACTCTTCATAGGTTGTAGTGGTACAGGTTTTTTTTTTTTTGTGGATGTAATTAGTTGACCGTTGAGAATTACTGGAAGGAATTAGTCCAGGTTGCGGTCATTAAATGAAACAACTAAATAGTTTCAACTATTTTATTGTTTGCCAACGTTTCGACCCCCTTTGTGGGTCATCATCAGGCCGCATGGTGGGAGAATGGAAACTGGGGGAATCGCGATTTTAGTGAGGAGAAAATATGATGGTGGTCATTATTAGAAATCACTGAAGAAAGGGGTAAGTGGTTGAAGAGGATACAGTTTGAGTCTGGGAGAAAGATGTATCCAGAGAAGTAATTGAAAGATGAGAAGTAACTTGGGAAGAAGGTGTATGGGGAGTTTTAGTATAATGTTGAGTTGGGAGGTGAGTCAGAAATCCATTACTATTTAACCTAGTGTGATAGCGGTGTGATGGTCTAGAAGAATCCAAAAGAGCGGTTGACTGAGGGTTTGGTTGTTGTGGTGGTGATCGAGGAGTTGTTACCTTTTTAGAACTGGAAATGTGGTGATGAGAAGAGCTTGAGTCACCTGAAGGTGTAGAAATGATGGCTTGTTGAGATGAGAATGCCTGCTGTTGTTGAGATGTAGATAGTATGTCCTGCTTGCGATTTTGTATTCTGGCGCTGCGGCAGAGAGTTGAGGAGGATGTATCTTTTTGTTGTTCCCGTGTTCTTTTTATCATTGTGGATGTAATTAGTTGACCGTTGATAATTACTGGAAGGAATTAGTCCGGGTGGCGGTCATTAAATGAAACAACTAAATAGTTTCAACTATTTTATTGTTTGCCAACGTTTCGCCCCCTTTGTGGGTCATCAACTGTCAGTTTCCATTCTCCCACCATGCGCCCTGATGATGACCCACAAAGGGGGTCGAAACGTTGGCAAACAATAAAATAGTTGAAACTATTTAGTTGTTTCATTTAATGACCGCCACTCGGACTAATTCCTTCCAGTTTTTTTTTTTTTTTTTTTTTTTTAATTTTAATTTTCTGAAAAGGAAAATCCCCTGCACAAACGGTTAACAGAATTTGCAGCGTGTATGGCGATAATGCCTTAAGAGAATACACCGTCTGTAAGTGGTTTGCTCGGTTCAGGACTGGAAATTTTGACTTTGAAGACACCAAGTGTTTGGGTGGTCCTTCAACTGTTGATGAAAAAATTTAAAAAAATTACCTAAAAAATGGCAACATGTAATAGATCAATATCGGTCATATATAATTGATTAAAAATTTACAAGAATCTGAAGTTTTTATTGAAATAATCAGTAAAAAAACGCTTCGAACTTATTTTACAATCAGATATATGTATTTTTTTTTTAAAGTAAACAGGCCCAGTATGTGTATTATTTGAGTGGTTATTTAATTTTAGATTCATCATTAAATAATGAAGGCCAAACCTTCAAGATTCTACCCCATATAAAAGGTAACTTTTTTATACCGGTATTATTATCTCAATTTCTTTCAAACATCTGATGTTTATATTAATTTACATTATTTTTACAGTGTTAGGAGGCGAAGGATTCACTTCAATCTCCAATAGCCAGGACAATACTAGTTTTGTTGACGAGCTAACCCCAGATAGGCTTCTGGAGATGCCTATCATTATAGCTGCTGACACGCAAGATGAGGGACACGATAACCAACTTAAGGTTAGTTATATTTGAGAAACTGCATATTTAAATATTGAAGTGAAATAACATTGGAACATAACAAATCCTTTTTTTTTTTTTTTTTTTTTTTTTTTTTTTTTTTTTTTTTTTTTTTTTTTTTTTTTTTTTTTTTTTTTACTGTAATCCTATGAAAAATGTGTTTGTTTGCAACTATTATGATCATACTAACTCTTGCCCGCGACTTCGTCTATGCCATTTTCTGTTATTATGATCACTGTTAAGAAGTTTTCAAAAGAATATATTGTAAAGCGTGAATGATATTTTTAGTTTTATTTTTTTGTGGCAGGAGAACATACTGATTTTCTCTGCAATCCGATCTTGACAATGCGTAATATAGTTAGCCATGTGAAAAACAGTCTTGACGTAAATTGATTCCTACGGATTTAAACATGTATTTAAATGTTTATCCCTGTGATTTATTAATTTGTTGTTTGTTTATTTATTTAACAACGTGGCCGCTTACTTTGAAAGATAAACAACGGCTTAAGGTTTTGGAAAATAAGGTATTGCGTAAAATATTTGGTCCAAAGAGAGATGAGGCCACTGGGGAGTTTAGGAGGTTGCACAACGCGGAATTGCGGAACTTGTATCCGGTGAATATAATTGAGTTGATTGCATCGCGGAGACTGAAATGGGCGAGGAAAGTTGTTGGGCTCGATGACGAGCGGATTCCGAGAAAGTTGGTATTTGCTGATCCGACTGGTAGGCATCCGAAAGGTAGGCCGAAGCGTAGATGGGAGGATTTCGTTAAGGCTGATCTCGGGAGCTTGGGCTTGAATGGTGAACATTGGACGAGTCTGTGTAGGCTGAATTTGGTGGTATCGGCATCGAACCTTCGGGTTCGCTAAGCCTATTATTATTATTATTATTATTATTATTAATAATAATAATAATAATAGGGACGTTAATGGCCCTAGAGGCTGAAACGTCGCGATACTGGAATAAATAAAGTGTTTTAAAAAAATATCCAAGAATTTCTTTTGCAAATCGGCCTGATAATTAACGAACAAATATTAGAACAAAAGAAAAATGACGACAATGATGAGAAAAACATATTATACTGGGAGGCCACCAATTAACCCAGGATGGAACAACAAAAACGATGGACTGTGGAGAAAATTTAAACATGACATTATAGACCTTATTGATGGTAATGTAAACCTATCATGCATATATAAATTTCTTAATAATTTTTCAAAAATCCTTCGTACAAGAAATAGATTACACTATCTCAAAAAATGTAAAACTACTGCTGTAATCCCTCACCACTTGCTTAATAAAATTATTCCTTTGGAAAATCTATTCAATACTTCTTTTTTGATGAGTAACCGTAATAAAACAGTTTTTATATTCAATAAATTGGCTAAAGATTGCTTACTGCTAGAGATAAAACAATGTTATTGGGCTCTTAACAATTACAATACGACACATAACGAATTTCTCGTTTTCCTAAATAATCTGAATAACCAAATATGCTGTAGCATTAAAAATCTACTAGAAACCTATAAATCAGATTTTAATAAAATTCATGAAATAAGACTAGACTATAAAACTAACAGACCATTTAAAGTAAATAGTAATAAACCGTATCAGGATATAAGACGCAACCATAAGCTAAGCATAATATCAAACAACCTTAATACTAATGCAATAGACAATTATGCAACAAACCAGAGTACAATATTAAATGCCTATGAAAACTTATATAAAAATGATTGGACTATTAATACTACTAAAACAAATATACCTAATAATGTTTTAAACGTATTGTCACTAGGTGACAAATTTAATATTATACCAAACAAATACAATAAAGAAATTGTAAATTTTATTGCAGACATTGAAAGCATCATAAGACTAATAAATACTTCCGATAACCACAAAAATGTACTACGAAATAAAGTAAATAATGAGATCAACCAATTCTTAGATAAAAATAATAAAGAAACGAATACATCTAACCTCTTACACAATAGAATCAACAAAGATATTAGAGAAACTAGAACCTTTTTCAAAAATAACCCGGATCTACACATAATAAAATCTGATAAAACCAAAAAAACTGTTATAATTACTAAAACCGAATACACTAAAAAGATAAATGACCTATTAGATGAACGAAAAATTTACCGAGCTCTAAGGAAAGACCCCTCAAAAGAAATTGAAGACAAACTAATTACGTATGTGGAAAAACTAATAAAGTATAAATATATTGATAAAAAATATAAAGATAAGATCGTAAAAAGACATTACACAATTCCACGAATACATAGTTTAAGTAAATTGCATAAGCCAACGGAGCCTCTCAGACCGATAGTAAACAATATTAATGGAATCACGGAAAAACTGGCAAAATTCTTAAATCCAGCACTAAACAATTTAAATAACAATAATAACTACGACGTAAAAAACGCAATTGAAGTTAAAGAAAAAATATTAAACTTAGGCTAACGAATGTTTAGTGAGCTATGATGTTGAATCTCTTTTTACTAACATTCCGTTAAATGAAGTATACAAAATACTGGATAAAAACTGGAACGATATTGAACCATATACATCTATAAAAAATAAGGCAATATTTATAGAAGGGATAAAATTAGTATGTGAAAATGGATATTTCACTTTTAACAATAAATTTTATAGAATTTAAATCAACTATTAAAAAATGCATTAAATAAAATAAATACAACGCCAAAATTGCTCGTGAAATATGTTGATGATATTCTTGCCATAGTAAATAAAACTGAAATAGATAGCCTGTTAACAAATTTAAATTCAATATCTGAAAAAATAAAATTTACAAAAGAAGTAGAACTTAATAATAAAATCCGATTTTTAGATATAGAGATAAATAGAGACAAGATTGGCATTTTAAGTACATTATGTTGCAAAAAATCGATAACGTGCAACAGACTATTAAATTGGCATAGCAATCATAGTACGGGACAAAAAATTAATACAGCAAATAATATGATCAATAGAGCAAAGATACTAACTGATAACAACCACATGAAAAAGGTAAAATCAATAATATTTGACATACTAAAAACAAAATTGCTATCCCATGAAAATGGTCAAAAAATTATGGTACAAAAATAAAATGAATGAAGACAATAGTACCAATGGACAAAATAATGGCATTAAAAATTTACAGGATAATAATAAAAAAATTCAAGATGGTATAATAGATGTAAAAAATAATAATATTAAAAAAAATGAACTAAATCTGATTACGAATTATTTTAAAATAGATAACAAAATAAAACCAAAAGAAAAAGATACCAAAATAAATAAGCCAGAAAATAATAAAGAATGCAACACAATTCACAATACATATCCTAAAAAATATTATTCAGTAACGTATATAAAAAATCTAACTAATATAGTAAAAAAACATTTAAAAAATATGATATAACCGAAATTAAATTCGGAAAAAAAACTGTAAATAAAATTGAAAAACTTTATACTAAAACTAAGGACGAAATACCAATACAAAAGATGACAAATGTCATATATAAAATAGATTGTAAAAATTGTGCAAATAAATCATATTATGGACAAACGTCGCAGTGGCTCCATAAGAGAGTACAGCAACATAAACAAAACTGTAACTCGAAATGCACAAAATCAAAATTGGCTACAGGTTTGTCACAACACTGCGATAAACATAAACATAGTTTTGATTTTGATAATATCTCCGTCCTACACAAGGAAGAAAACATAAATAAACGTAGAATCATAGAATCAATTTACATAACAAAAAATTTAGAAAAATCAGTTAACCACCAAACAGACGTTGACAACCTAAACACCTTTTATGCAAGTACTATCGAGAGAGTAAATATATAAATCCTTTGGCATCCCCACCCCAAGTTCAGTCGCGCACGAGAACACCTAAAAGGCGGCTGAAAACTGTTAAGTAAGTTGGAAAAAATGTTTATTTTCTTTTTTGAATAAATAGATCCACTTTTTCAATGGATGATGAAAAATAATATGATATTTTTGAATACAGGTTTTTTTGAAAAATGACATTTTTAAAAAAATTATGACGACGCTGGTGAAAAGCGGTAAAATTAAAAGATAACTGAGATGGATATGCATGGTAGGTGACAAAATTATTAAAAATAATTTATTATATGTTGTTGTAATTGAATTGTTGGAAAAATATATAAATGCAATAAGATTTTAATTGATTTACAGAAGCTTGAAAATGGCCCTAGAGGCTGAAACGTCGTGATACTGGAATAAATAAAGTGTTTTAAAAAAATATCCAAGAATTTCTTTTAAAAAATTAATGGAATTGAATTATTTTAAAATTTACCATAAGGTAAATCATTTGGAATCATTGGGGTTCAAGGTTCCTCGTTTTTCCCCCCAGATTTTCCACTAATTCTTCACTCCTATCAGTCATGATGTTATATAGCCTAATGCCTTCCTCGATAAATGGACTATCCAACACAATAAGAGCTTTCCAATTCGAACCAGTAGTTTCTTAGATTAGCGCGTTCAAACAAACAAACTCTTCAGCTTTATAATATTAGTATAATAATAATAATAATAATAATAATAGGCTTAGCGAACCCGAAGGTTCGATGCCGATACCACCAAATTCCGCCTACACAGACTCGTCCAATGCTCACCATTCAAGCCCAAGCTCCCGAGATCAGCCTTAACGCAATCCTCCCATCTCCGCTTCGGCCTACCTTTCGGACGCCTACCAGTCGGATCAGCAAATACCACCTTTCTCGGAATCCGTTCGTCATCGAGCCCAACAACTTTACTCGCCCATTTGAGTCTCCGCGATGCAATCAGCTCAATTATATTCACAGGATGCAAGTTCCGCAATTCCGCGTTATGCAACCTTCTAAACTCCCCAGTGGCCTCATCTCTCTTTGGACCAAATATTTTACGCAATACTTTATTTTCGAAAACCTTAAGCCGCTGTTCATCCTTTAAAGTAAGCGGCCACGTTTCACATCCGTAAAGAACCGTTGGAAGAATAATAGTTTTATAAATTCTAATCTTTAAGTTTTTAGATAGAAGCCGCGATACGTACCATAATATTAGTATAGATAATATTATTTTCTGTTTAAATCAGGTTAAATAGGGCTTGTTAATCTTCTATATTTATAAAAGAAAGTCCCATTTTACGCGATTTTCTGGTCATTGCAGTATCTCAAAAATTACTATCGCTGTGAAGCTGAAATTTTTCCTGGTGGTTCGCCTTACCCTCTAGATGTGCAATAAGAATGGGTTTGGAATTCGTCCTCTTAAGTGGTTAAAAAAAAAATGTTTTTCTAAAACGTAAAACAAAATTGGTCTTCGAATAACTCAAAAACTATAAGTCTCCTGAAAAATTATAAGTACCCATTTTAACGATAATCGAATTTCTAACCACCTAGTAGCAAAATTGCGTTAATGTTACATGTTTTAGCAATGGTACTAAGAAATTTATAGCAAATATGTTTAAGTATATTGAGTAGCGTATCCATATTTCTTGTGTAGGGTCCCATCGACACATGTTTCATAGTTATTTGTTTATTAAAAATAATTTCAATAGGCTAAAAAACGGTTCATTTTAAAAATATAACAGGGCATTGTTTTTCTATAATATATAAAAGAATACGGATATTTAAGGTGTGAGATTTCTCTTATGTATTAGAAAAAATTGCTTTTATGCTCCAAACAAATTGTGATAATATACGATCATGCTTAACAGTTGACCATACTGATTAACTATGGGCATACCTACCTCTTCTGATGTGCTGCTATAAATCTGACTGTATAAAATTAAGATCTGGGAATAATTTATAAATTTATTCGGTGCACATATTTATATAATATTCGAAGGAGTATAAGATTGACCCAAATGGAAGTTATAAGTGCTATAGTTACTTTTAGCATAAACACATAACTATGTACGTGTATCAACACAAAGCCGCGAGGTACATCTAGTCTCTTATATACATAATAAAATCATTCTGATTCGAAAAACAAAAAGAAGAGTAAAATGAATCCTACCTGAAATAATTTAAATTTATCTAATGTCCTGTGAAGTCATATTTCTCTATCATACTATAATATGTTTAACCATGAATAACGTCGGCTTGGATTTTTAAATGAGTTTGAAATACTAATTCAATATTATTTTTTATGTTCATTTCTAATCTGTTTTTGGATATATAAAACTATATTTTTCTTTTATCACTTAATATTAATCTATAATTATAAAAGAAAGTACCGTTTCATTCACTTTTCTGGTATTTGCAGTATCTCAAAACTAGTCATACCTATGCAGCTGAAATTGTTTTTGGAGTTTCCCCTTACCATATATGGTGAAGAAAAAATGGTGAAAAAGATTCTAAAACGTTTTAAAAAAGATAAATTGTTTTTCGAATAACTTAATAACTATACATTTACTGAAAAATTATAAGTGCTCATTCGAAAGATAATTAGAATTCTAACCACATGAAAGCATAATCATTTTAATCTGACTGGTATTGGAGAGAAGCTTAAATTTATAACAAATATATTTCACCATATTGTTATTCGTATCCATGTTTCATGTGTATGTTCCTATGGAAACATGTTCAGTTGTTATTATATAAAAAAAATCTGGTGCATGCAAAGCACGACTTTCACTTACCTACGTTATCATAATCAATTAAAATAGTTTTTAAGAATTTTTAAATACACTTAGAGATAAAAATAAATTGTCAAAGAATTAATTACATTGAATGTCAGTAGAAACATGTCTTTTATTAAATAATATATTATATTATTATTTACAACAATCAGTTAGTTTTATCTGGAGTGGCTCTTCATCACTCTCCGTTAACTTTTACAATTTTGTGTATGAGATAATAATTTTTCTAAAATCTTTAGCTTTCCTACTGTATACTATATGTCTATATTACTGTTTTTATGTTCCAAAACACCAAAATTGCATAAAAAAATATTTATGGTCTTTTCTCTTGTAGTTGGATATCGTATTCGTTCAAATTATATACGTATCCATTTTTTATCAGTACTAAATAGGTGATATAGTTATTTTTATGGAATCTACTAAATTCGTTCAACTTGTATATTTAGCCGTTTTTTATCAATGTAATATGAAATGGTTAATTTTAATAGTAATAATTGGAAATCATCTCAATTTTTTTAATTTCATTAGCTATTAATATAATATAATCATCTCGTAGGTTCTTTCTATGATGATCATAATAGTCTTGCATGCCTAATTTAAAAAAAATTCAGTTAAAACTAACTGGTATAAGTTATCATGATTATTAAATGATTAATTTTGCATGTACATTTCTAAAGTCACTTTTATTGAATGCAAAAATGACTGTAGTATATATTAACATTTAACTTGCATCCCTTGATTGAAATTTTTATGATTTTATTTTATTTTTTATTTTGATCTTTCTATCTATTGGATTTTTTCTTTCAATTCTGGAGGAGGTTATAATTTCATTTTGTTCCTTGTTATTTTGCTTTTACAAATGGACTGATGTGTTTAGTGTTATATGACAGGGTGTTTACTAGGTAATGATGACTGGTACTGAAGGCATGCACCAACAAACTGAAATAAACCAATCAACTAATAAAAATGAAGTCAAGTGTGCTACAATCTACTTCAGGAAGCGCGGTACAACCACTTCTGGCAACACTCGAGTTTCAACTATAAATGTTGGTTTAGCTGGGAATAGACCAATTATTCAGAGAAAACCACGTTTACAAAACTTTCCAGCTACCAAATACATTTCAGAAAAATAGATCTTATGAATTAAATTTTTATATTAAGTAACAAAAAAATGTAAAAAAAGAAAAGAACTATATTTTAATGTTGTATATTACTGTATCAATATGTACATAAAATAACTATGTTTGTGATGTATGTTTTAGTAATAAATATGTTGCGTGCATTTTCTTATATATTTTTTTTAATCCATATTCTCAACTAGTGGAGACTAGTATAGCCTGTTTTAAATTTGTGTACTTCTATACACTTTTTTTTTAAATATTTGTTTTAATTTTTAAATATTGCATTTCTGTGTTAAAAAAAGTTCTACTAAGCTTAAGAATTGCACTCATAGGCTCATAATCTTAATATATCAGATAAGATTTAGAAAGTAATTTTTTTTTTTTTTTTTTTTTTTTTTTTATGGTCCATATCATAATATATAACAAATAAGTGAAAATTTCTTCAAAAAATAAAATAAAATAAAAATCTTTAATAATTTCAATACCTTAACCTATATTAAACCTATAAATATCTTGTCCACTATATCTATTTCAACTTTCTTTTTTAATGAACAGAAAGGACTGAATGAACAGCAGAAAAAATCTTATAACATGATAATATTTAATAAACCAGGTGTTCGACTTTAATTTTGGAAGATATGTAAGAGTGATAACAGAGAGGTTACACTCAGTGTTTATATTCATTGTTTAAATAATAAATTGCGTGTTTTTGTAAATAAAGAATGTCTTCTCTAAGAACCTGACCTATTACATGGGGCCCAACAAAATTTCTAAAAAATTCTAAATTATTTTTATCAATTGTAATAATTGTTAAGCATAGAAACCTTTTCCAAGATGGGACCAAAATAAATTCAGAAATCATTCGTTCTTAGTGACAATGATCTTAAAGAACTTCTTTCATCTACGGCAACAACAGCCTATGAAGCTATCAAAAGTTTCACTGAAGCTAGTCGCCCGAAAGGAAATCTCTTAGATTGCCCATTTCGCTTCGATTGAATTTCTGATGTAGACAGGTTTATATCTGGAGTCTAGTTATATTAATGACGAAAATGAGGAAGAACACAGTGCACTCGCTAATCTCTTTAATTTTGGAAGATATTAGAGAGGTTACACTCTTACATATCTTCCAAAATTAAAGTCGAACACCTGCTTTATTAAATATTATCATGTTACAATCTAAAATTGATAAACTGGTTAGTATAGAAGGTAAAGAGAGAAAAAAATAATCTACCAACAAAATATATTTTTAATCGTTTATGTACATTTAGATATTGGTAACTTGTTACATTCAAACCATTATAGCTCCCAAATATTAGGTCCTAGTAAAAGTGTTATATAACCAAAAATATACTCCACTGAATTTCTGACAGGGAAGTATTGTCAAAATTTTGATTTGATCGGCACTAACAGAGAAAGCATTTCAAAAAAATTGCCAACACAAAAAAATGTTGGCTAAACTTGACTTATCATCTTTAACAATAAAGCTCCTGAACAGTAGTTCCTAGCAAAAAATGTGATATATGGAAATAACTTGAAATTTTCAATGTGTTCAACGTCAACACAGTTTTTTTGAAACAGAGCATGTCAATAAAGCCCTTACACAATTAGTGTCTCATAACATGACTTTCCATTTGAACCAAATAAACTGCTAAACAGTAGGTCCTAGTGACAAATGTTATGTAACAATTATAATGTAAAAAATCAGGTGCGGGCAACACACGACTTTCACTTACATCAATTTGAAAAATCAATGAAAGAATTTTCAAATAGAGTTAGAGTTAAAAATACGTGAAACTATTAAAGAATTAATAAATTAAATTTCTATAGAAAATGTGTTTGATTCAAAAATCTATTATATTATTATCTAAAATAATCAGTTAGTTTTATGTTCATTTCATCACTCTCTATTAACTTTTAAAAGCTTGTGTATGAGATGATAATTTTTCTAAAATCTTTAGCTTTCCAATGGTATATCATACATGTATATTACTGCTCTTATGTTCAAAAATGAAAAATTGCATTAAAAAAATATTTTTTCTGTTTTCTCCTTTAGTTGGGTATCGAATTTATTCAATTTATATATTTACCAGTTTTTCATCAGCGTTAACAAGATAATCTAGAAATTATTATTGAATCTACAAAATTAAAGGTACTTTAGGGGAAGAAAATTTAAAATATCGGCATTTAAGCCCTGTCAGACCATTTTTATCTTAATAAAACCTACATGATATTAAAGCCCATTAAATTTTACATCGATATAGCGAGTTTAATCAAAATCGTCGTAACCGTTTTTGAGAAAATCGAAAAAAGGTGAAAAATGCATGATATAAAGTGCCTCTTCTGGTAGGCTCATTTTGATGAAAAAAGTTTTGTCACGTCTCGGGCGTATAGTTGTCTTAAATATGAAATTTCAGTTTCATAGGACTTACCGTTTCCGCCCGGGAGTTACCACACACACACACACACACACAGACCTTTTTGCGGGACTTGGTTATTTGGACTCAGGGGACCCTAAAACGTGTATTTCCGTTGAAAACTGGAATTCGAAAATTTTCACGATCGCAATACTTCCCCTTACTATATATAGTAAGTGAAAGTAAAAATATTCCCCTCTAAATTTCTGACATGAGTACTGTCGTCAAATTTTTAATCTGAGCAACACCAACTAGAGCTTGTCTAACTAAGGATGAAAAAAAAGTTATGCAATGAAAGTTACAGACCCCTAGCCAATGGACATGTCCATGTCAATATTTTGAACTGAGTGATCAGATGTTTAAGGTAAGAATCACAAAATAAAAAATATAATCCTGGTTTTAACTGTAACCCTATAAAAAAGATTAATTGGACGTTGAAGTTTATTAAAATATTAAGTCTGAAATTATAAACTGTACCACTATAACCTTTGAAGGTCCTGTATATAGTAAGGATCCCTATTATTTTCGGACCAATGGCTGAGCAAGGAGATAATTGAATTAAAAATTAATGCTCAACTGACACAGAGGCTCAGGAGGGTCGACACATAGCTAATATAACAATAAATAAAATTATCCTGCCACAGTCTAAATCAAATACTTCCAATACTGAAACTGCAGGAGTTATTAAAAAAACATTTTTGGTCTTCTCAGTTTTTCATATCTTGATTTGGTGTAAAACTGTATAGCCTATGAAGTTTTTAAAAAGTTAACAATGTGTTCCTCTCTACTCAGAAGTGTTGATGAAATACCTCTGAATTTCAATTTAAGTATTAAAGGTTCTGTCCAATCAACAAAATGACATCAACTACTTATAGATAAATTTTATCTAACTGGATTGGCTGATGTCCATAATATCAGCATTACTTAAATGAACTCATATCAATGTTTTAACCATCAGAGTCATCCTAATACAATTTTACTGAAAGAGGAATACTTGTAGTTTCTTCTTTAACCATTGACATTGCTGTTTACTAATAAGAAGGAAGGTTTAAGGAATTTGTTAGAGGTGCCTTGGAAAAATAACAATAATTTAGTGAATTTTCCCTTCATATTATTTAAATAAAAGTTTCATGTAGGATAATTAAGAGATTGATTTCCAAAAGTTACTAAAGGACATTTTTTACGAAATTGATATTTTGACATAATAATATTTTCATAATTTAGTTTTTTCTAATTCTTTTATTTGATTTTATGTAATGAACACTCAAGTTCTTTAGAAATGCAATTATTTTCTACAGGTACTAATTATACATTTAGTTTTGTTACTCATCTTACTAAAACAATTTATTCCATAACTTTAAAATAGTTTAATTAATATAGTAATAAAACAAGTCGGTTTAATAATATAATAACAATAGATTTTCGCGTTTCCTGTAAAATTCCCTACAATTTTCAATAACCCATAAACGGAGTATATGAAGAAAAGTTTTTAATATTTTTATTATTATAAGGACCTTTTTAAAATTAAGAATGACAATATTTTTTTTAAATTGTAATTAAATAGTATTCTTTAAATTTTATTAACCAATCTTATTCAATAATTAACTTAGGTAAGTATGAAAATAATAATTTTTTTTATGATCAGTGATGGTAACACTGGCAATGTCCACTGTTGATTGTAACCTGCACTCTTGTAACAGTAGTTGCCTTCTCGAAACGTGGTTAGCCGATTTGTTTTTCTTTAGGTTTGTGACTTAACTTGTTAAATATGGTGCGAAAACTTAGGTATCATGAGAAGAAATTGCTTAAGAAGGTGGACTTTATATCATGGGAAGTTGACAATAATCTACAGGAGGTCAAGGTGATGAAGAAGTACTTCATTCAAAGCAGAGATGACTACACCAAGTACAATAAGCTTTCCAGAGAAATAAGAGAACTCGCTCGTAAAATAAAGGAGATTGACAATGATGATCCTTTCAGAGCAGAATGCAGTGCACAGCTATTAGAGAAATTGTATATTATGGGTCTAATACCCAATAAGTGGGATTTGGAGAACTGTAACAAAGTCAGTGCTTCTTGCTTTTGCAGGAGACGGTTGCCAGTTATTATGAAAAGTATGAAAATGGCAGAATCTGTTAAAATGGCAACACAGTTTGTTGAACAAGGACATGTTAGGGTTGGTGTTGAGTGTGTTACAGATCCAGCCTTCCTTGTTACTCGAAATCTTGAAGATTTTGTCACATGGGTAGATTCATCTAAGATCCGAAAACATGTTCTTGAATATAATAATCTTAGAGATGATTATGATATGGGTATTTGAAGTGATTATTTTATGCTGTAAATATTTCTGTTGTATATAAATAAAATTATTTTTTTTAAATGTGTATTGGTTATTTCTTTTGTTTTGATTGTTTATGGTGTTCCTAAATAACTTTAATTGATTTTATATGTTAAGAATATTAGCTCAAGTTAATTTGAACAAACAATTAAATTCCTCCTTAAATATTATTGACTATACCAAGTAATTTTGTAACATTTTTAGTATAAGCTTACAGTTTTTCAGAAGTGAATTTATTTAAAACAACCCAATATAAATTTTGTAGCAGAATATTGTTTTTGAATAAAATATACAATACCTTTAAATTCAAGATATAATATAGTTATTTCATATTTAAAATGGATAAAAAATTGTGCTTAATGCATTATAACTGTTTTGCAATAGTATTATATTTCTAGCATGTTAAAAAAAATAGTTACTTTTGTTTTGATAACTTTAATATGATTTAGTGATCACCAATAGCACTTAAAAAAACATACTGACCAGCTCATTTACAAAATAGAATATGAAAAAGCGCAAGTAGAGTAACTCATTTTCATCAATTTTTATGACTTGTTAAAGTACTCTCAATAGTTCTTAGAATTTTTGGCTATTTTTTTATGATTTAAAAAATTGTATTTACCGATTTGTATAATGGTGCTAGTAATTTTGAAGCATTTAAAAGTAAATAATAAACTGTAATAATTTTTCTTGAGAGTTACATTTTATCAAATCTTATAGCAGTATTAACTTTGTTTTTAACCCAAAGTTAGGACTTAAAAATCCCAGTAATTCTTATAAACCATGTAGTCATCGAAATTAATATTATTGGACATGTACCAATGGCTCATGTACATGAATTCTATTTGCTGACTTTTAATGTATATAATACATAATAATATGTTTCACGACAAATTTTCTAATAAATGGGTATGTTTACAAATATCTGGTAGACTTCAATTTGTATTTGATACAATTAATACAAATGTGACGAAAACAATATCTAGCACCCTACCTACATCTACAGAACTTACTTACTTACTGCCGGGCGCTACGGTCCAACAAGAACCCGGGCCTCCTCAAGAACTTCAAGCCAGTCATTTCTGTCCTTCGCTTTAGCCCTCCATCTCCTCACTCCAAGCAACTTTAGGTCCTCCTCGACGTCATCCAACCATCTCACTCTTGGCCTTCCTCTGTGTCTTTTTCCTCCAATTTTTCCATAAAGGAGTAGTCTTGGAATCCTAGTTTTCTGGCATCCTTTCTACATGTCCGAGCCATCTTAGGCGGGCTTTTTTCACAAAGGATACCAGGTCTGGTTTCCCATACATTGTTCGGAGCTCACTATTTTTTCTTATTCGCCAAGAGTCATTTTCTTTAATTGGCCCAAATATCTTTCTTAGTATTTTTCTCTCCCAAACATTGAGTCTCCTTTCGGTTTCCTTTGTTAACACCCAGGATTCGCTGCTATAAGTAACTGTGGGTTTCAGTATTGTTTCATATATCATCACCTTGGCATTCCTTGAAAGATTTTTGAACTTTAGTATTGTTTGTAGGGCGAAAAGGCACTTGTTGCCTGCAGACAGCCTCGCATTCACTTCATCTTTCGTATTATTATCATGAGTAATAACCGAACCTAGGTACTTGAAGGTATCTGTACTTTTAAAACGGCGTTCGTCAATCTGCAGGTCGTGGTATTCCAATTGATGGTTCCTGGATGATCCCATATATCTTGTTTTTTCTTCATTAATCTGAAGGCCCTCTTCTGCCGCTTCCCTTTCAAACTCTTTGAAAGCTCCTCCGAGCGCAGCCGTGTTTCTCGCTATTATGAGCACATCATCAGCATATGCCAAGTGCTGTGTGAGGCGATTGTAAATTGTTCCATTAGGGTTGGTTCTTATTGCCCTTATAGCTTTTTCCAATGCTAGATTAAATAGAACAGGTGATAGCGGGTCTCCCTGCCTCAGTCCACTATTTACTGCAAATTCTTCTGATAGCATTCCCTGTATTTTTATCTTCATCCTGCTATCATACATGGTCATTTTTGCAAGTCTAGTGAGCTTCCTGGGAACTCCAAATTCTAGCATTACCTTCAGTATTGCCTCTCTATCGATACTGTCTATGCTTGCTTGAAATCGATGAATAGGCTGTGGTGGTCAATGTTAAACTCATATCCTCTTTCAAGAATCTGCCTCAGTGAAAAGATCTGATCTATGGTTGATCTTCCAGGCCTGAAACCACACTGATAGTCGCCCAGTATCAGTTCGGAGCACTTCATCAGCCGTCTGTTTAGTAATATTGAAAATATCTTATAGGCTGTATTTAGTAATGCTATCCCTCGATAATTACCACATGATAGCTTGTCACCTTTTTTATGTATGGGGCATATCACTGCTATTTTCCATTCTTCAGGCATTTTTTCTTCGCACCAAACATCCCATACCAGTTGGAATATATAACTTTTTAGGTTATCCCCTCCGTTTTTTAGCATCTCTGAATGTATGCCATCAATACCAGGAGCCTTGTTGTTCTTTAATTCGCCAATTATTTCTTCAACTTCTTCGCGCTCTGGTGGCTCTACTTCTTCATCTCCTTCTCCGGGTACACCCAGTTGGCATTTCAGCTGCTCAAGTCTTTCTTCTTTATCCTGGTGGTTGGGCTCTACAAGAATATTCCTGAAATATTCTGTCCATCTCTGTAGTATTTGGACAGGCTCACTAATTATGGCCCCCTCTATTGTCTTGCAGCACATGTTGCTTGGTTGATAGCCTGTTTTGATTTCCTTTATCCCCTTATAAAACTTTCTCATATTTTTTGTGCTGTGGTCATTCTGAAGGCTTTCCAACTGCATTTTTAACCACATCCTTTTTTTCTGACGGCAGATTTTCTTGCATTCTTTCTCCTTGCAGAGTACTCATTTCGACTCGATCTAGTCATTCTCTGTAGCATTCTCAGCCGTGCCTCTTTCTTCACTTTAAGGGCTTGATGGCATTCCACATTAAACCAACCACACTTACTCTCCTTATTTTTCCTTCCCAGTACTTCATCTGCAGCTTCTCCCAGGCTGTTTTTTATAGCATTCCATTTACTGTTTATATTATTGCTATTTATTTGCTCAGAAGCTCTTTCTAGTTTTTCCGTAACCTTCTGGGAGAACCTTTTACTGCATTCTTCCTCCTGTAGTTTATTTACATTATACCCCCGTAGCTTTTCAACAGTTGCTCGAGATCGCAGGGATATTTTATGTTTGAAGGATGATCTTACTAGGAAATGATCTGTGTCACAGTCTGCACCTCTATAACTACGAACATCTTCAATGCTTGATGCATGTCTTTTGTGTATCAGTAAGTGGTCTATTTGGTTCACAGTATCACCATCTGCTGATATCCAGGTTCCTTTGTGGATGTTCTTATGCTTAAAATGTGTACCCATAATCTTGAAGCCATTTCCTGTCGCAAAATCTATTAGCCTTAGGCCATTGTCATTGGAATTCTGGTGTTTGCTTTGCATCCCAATTGTCGGTCTGAAAATTTCTTCTTTGCCCACTTTTGCATTAAAATCACCCAGAATGATTTTCACATCATGCCCTGGGATTTCTTCCAGTTCACTTGTGAGGATTTCATAAAAATCATCTTTAACACCTTCTTCCTTTTCCTCGGTAGGGGCATGTACACTAATCAGGGAAACATTGGAGAACTTCCCTTTTATTCTTATCTTACACATCCTCTTGTTGATTAATTTGTAATCTATTAAAGCATGTTTCATCGATTTTCTTATCATGAAACCTGTTCCAAAAACACTATTTTCATCTCCACTGTTTATCATTGTGTACTTGCTCAGATCCTGCACCTCTACATTCTTCCATTTGCTCTCCTGAATCGCCAAGATATCGACCTTATACTTATCCAGCTCCATTTCCAAATTCCTGCTTTTCCCCGGTTGGTTCAGTCCTCTTACATTCCAAGTCGCTATTTTGAGATTAATTCCTTTTCCATGCCAAGTTCGTTTCCTTAAATCAGTCCGGCTCTTTTCTTTGAGGGTTCGTAATAATTGTTTGTTTAAAGGGTGTGGGTTATTGGCCCATACAGCCCTCTAGTCAGGTGGAGGGGCTGCCTCCTCTAAGCCTCCTGACCTGCTTCCCCATCCGGAGCGGCTACCTAGGGGAGGTGACCCTAGGGTGTGTAGTGTATGTGACCTTTGTCTGTAATGTGGGGGTGAGTGCTGTGTGCTGTATATAGTGTACTGCGTGTGGAGTGTTAATGTACTGTTCCCCCAACCTGGAGGGCCAGTGGCTGTCTGCAGTCTGACGACTGGGCGATGGGATCGCCACCTCCCTACGCCTACACCTACAGAACTTCGATGTTTAACTCTGCTAGTAAAACTGTCATAGCACATTTTAGTATTAAAGTTAGTAAATAGTGTCTGACAAATAGTTGGAGAACCTGCAGGTCACTGGTACATGAGTGATAAATTCTAAAAAGGTCACTGGTTGATAAAACTTTGCTCTTACTTGAACATTATGACTTTTTGGATACCTCATAATGCTAATCCAGTGGATAGATTTTTTTTTTTTCATATCCCAAACAGACCATGTGGACATCTTATTCTGCAGTCCTAAATGACACATGATGTTGGATGACATAATTATATAAGTATTTCTGTTATTTTTTTAAAAGCATAGGTAATAGGCTTAAGAACTATTGTTTAAACTTCGTTCTCAGGTAATATCAAACCATCCATCGTGTTAAAGCTGTTTGCGTATAACAGACTAAAATGGGTTGCATTTTTCTTAGCTGGCTCACGGACTATTAGATAGTACTTATATTCTCTGAGAAGATAGCAGTGGTAAAGCAAAAAATACACGTATGCCAACTCAAAATTACAAAGGGCTGCCATTCAAAAAGGGAATATCATGAAATATCACTCTTTTCTAACATAATTATGGTTACTATCATGGAAACGGCTAATCCTATGAGGATAATCGTTATAAAGTCAATCATCAAGTATTTAATAAGCTTTCTTTTGATTTGTTAAAGACATTTGTATGTCTAATATTCAACGATATAGAGGTATGAAAACATTTATTTATTTCTTTGCGGAAAACGAGATATCACTCTTTTTTAACATTGTGGAAACGGCTAATTCTATGAGGATAGTCGTTAATATGGAAATTATCAAATATTTAATAAGCTTCCACATTTGTATGTTTAATATTCAACGATATATAGAGGTATTACAAAACAGAATAATTTTACGGAAAACGAGATATCGCTTTTTTCTAACATTATTATGGTAACCGCTCATCTTATAAGGATAATCGTTATAACAATTAATATAGAAAATTAAATCACCTTTAATTTGAGTTGTGAAACACGTATGTATGACTGATAGTTATAGAGATATGGTTCTTCCAAAAAAAACGGAGACCGAGAAACTTCTTATTTTTGTGATTAATTTGGTTGATATTGTGGAAACGGCTGTTCCTGGCAATATAATGGTAATAAACTACTTTACGAGTCATGAAATTAGCTTTAATTTGAGTAGTAATAGAAATCCTTAGGTGTAATACTCACCGCCATAATGTCATCCCATGGTTACATGGGCCAGAATTTGTCCCTTAAAATCAAATTTGACTTGACGGCTTCCCACCTACGTTTGTGTGTCAGACTAGTGTCATTTGATTCGTATTATCGCCTAGTATTATGAGGTCAAAAGGAAAATCGTGGTCAAATGAGTCAGAATTGTAATAATAATAATTATGACTAGAAAAGAGTGATATCTCGTTTTTCGCAATTTTTTTTTTTTTTTAATACCTATATATCGTTGAATATTAGACATACAAATGTCTTTTACCACTCAAATGAAAGCTTATTAAATACTTGATGATTTACTTTATTACGATTATCTTCATAGGATGAGCCGTTTCCATGATAGTAACTATAGTTATGTTAAAAAAAAGTGATATTCCCTTTTTGAATGGCCGCCATTTTGTAATCCACCTGTTTCAAATTGACATGAGAAATTGACTTTACTCTGATAAATGCTTTGCATAAAATATACTAAAATTTTTGGTACAGTGGGTTGTATTTTTCGTTGCTGACTCACGTACAACAAGGGAGAATTTATTAGAGATTAAGTTGACGTTTTGTCAATTTTGCCGACATTTTCCTTACATTCGGAAAGTACAAATGGTAATTAAAATATAAAGATTTTAGGAGGGCCTCCTGACCTTACTGCCAATATACAGGTAAGAGAATTATAAATTATGCTTATTGTAACGCAGCACATAAATATCTATGCCAACCAAATTCGTAGAGCAGTATGTTCCATTATGCATCCTTTCCAACAGCTATTTTCCCATTTCCTTCCTAAATTATCACAGATTAGAGAGAACAAAATTCTAATATTAAAAAAAAAAAAAAAAGATTGGCTTAGAGCAGTGGTTCAGACTAGTTGTCCGCAGAATATAGGAATGAACTGCAATTCTCAAACGCAGTGTTGCTCAATGACTAGTGCATAGTTAAATATGCACGTTTTTTTTTTTTTTAATTTATGGAGTCCATGCCATTGTGATGATTGGATAAAGGGGTCCTAATTTTTTTTTTTTTTTTTTTGATACCTTTGGCTTAGACGATTTCCTTTATACTTGCATATTAGATCACTAAGTATTATACTCTTACTGATTCTTCATTTAATTGAAAATCTCCTGAAAGTATTCTCAAATAGAATATCAATTGTATATAAAGCTAGAACAGTAAGTTTTTTGTACAACAAAAGCAATGAACTAATGTCAGGCACGAAAAATCACTTGAATACGATTATCTCTCTGTTTACTACTTCTATGTCAAATAACCTTGTTACTTAACCTACTCATAACCTCGTTCCTCCTTTACACGAGGTTGTAAATGTAAACATGAACATATTAGGATTTTACAGTTCTTTTTGTTTTATTGAATTTTGTTATAAGTAATATTTAACTTTTAATTTAGTTTTACAAAATGTCCCATTCTACACAATTTTTAGCCCCTTATATCTCTGTGCCCATTAATCGAGCACAAGCATTTTCTAGGAGTTTCTGAAGATGCTCTTAGTGATTGTGTTATTGTGACTCTTTCGAGGAATATGGTCATAAGATTCAGGGTAAATATGGTACTTCTTTAGATATGTTTTATTAATAATAATCAGCTTGCCTAATGTTTTTTTGTTTTAATTTTATAGTTATCTGATCAAAAACAAGTCAGTTCTTGGGGTACAAAAAACAAATTGACAGCTCCAGTAGTCTATGATCATTTTGAAAATAGGTTTATAGGAATATTCAATGGAGATGAAGTTGCATTTTGGCAGGACAGCTTAGAACAGTTAAATAAGCTTAAAAAGTTTAAGGTATATTATTCAATTAGTTTTTAACATATTTTGTCTATTTTTCAAATTTCTTTTTTATGTTAATGTATTAATTTATTATTAAATATATATTAATAAATATCAATGTTACATTTATGCATTTATGACAATGATAGGATTAAATTTAATTTAGATAAGATAATAATCTAGTATTGAAATTGTCAGCACTACTCTGTATGAAATATGTTTTATAGGTATAGATTGTTTTGAAAGTGAAACTAAGCTATTGATTGTGTTGTATTACCATTATTTTATGTTTTTAAACTATTTATTTGTTGTTTTTTTAAATCAATGTTGTGCATTTAACAAGGACATAAAAACTATTTAATCCGCAATTCTACAGATTTAAGTGTTAATTATGATTAAAATTAAATATAGCATACGCTGTCTCTGTTTTGGCAATAATATACATATTGTTTTATATTTTTAAACTCATTCTTAATATAGTTCAATATAAAATTTGTTTGTAATTTTAGTTCACCTGGCTAATACACAGCATTGTCTCATCTAAAGATGTGCCTCCACACATAGTTTATATGAATGGAAATGTATGCCCTTTAAATGTAGACCGAGAAGCAAGAAAGGAACCCGAAGGAAAAGATTTTATTCTTACAACAGAAAATATTGAGGATGTGAAAATTGTAAACATCCATGACAGTCCTTTTATTGCAATGCATGTGATAGGAGTGAAGGTAATGAAATTACTTACTTATTAATTATTCTTAATATTTTCAATAGGTTATTTAATCAGTTCTCAGTAAGCTAAATTAAAAAAAAAAAAAGAAGAGAAATCATTTAATTAAAATGAATTTCTCCCTTCTCTGATTGTTTTATTTGGATATATGGCTGGGACAGAAAACACCTGGTACTTAGAGTTAGTCATATATTACTGTACCTATTAACAAGTTGTTATCAGCAACAAAATTTGGATGAAGTTTAATCATTGTCATATGTATATTCTTGATTTTAGGGTAGCAGTTGTTTGCACTTCATACCAATTTCAGACGAAAAAGAAAAATTTACCATCAAGCTTGACCGAAATGATGATCTCAAACTGATTGGTCATACTGTAATTGAATCTGAAAGTGAAACACGTTTAATACAACTATGTAAGTTATTGAATTACATATCATTTTCCAAACTGATTTTTGAATCATGTGAAGTTTTAAAGCCTCTTTGACTTTGATATATTTTGATATTCTAACTCATGAGAGATATTATTATTTCTTATATTAGATATTTATCTTTATTTTCCTCTATTTATCTAACTCTCTCCCTCTTCTCTCTGATGTTAAGATTGTAACTACATTTAAATATTTAAGATAGTGTTATATAATGAGAGGTATGGAATATCTTATAATCTAAATAACTGCTTAATACACATTTATTTATTGATTCAATTTGTTTAATACTTACTAAGAAATACCTATTGGCCCTATGAATTTATTTATTTTAAAAATAAAGTGATATGGAAATTTTAATTTAAACCAGCTTTTAGTATTTCATGTCAGTTTAAAAGTTATTCAAATATGGGCTATTTCTTCATGATTTTTTAGCCTTTTGTTGTTTGTATTTTAATATTTATATTACAATAGAATTTAGTTTTTATCCTTTATAATTTTTTATTTAGGGTCAAATGGGGATTTGACATCATTAGAATTGCCACTTGAAAAAGGAAGTACTGGAAGGTTTGTTGGAAAGGTACCGATTATAAATACTCAATTACAAGCCACACTTTTCCCAATAAGTGGAGAACAGGTCGCTATATATGGTGCCCAGCCAGACTCAGAAGGTAATTTATATTATTTCAAATGAATATAAAAGATCTGCTTATTTCTCTTATTATTGACGAATCAACCCTAATTTTTAAATTTTTTTAGGTGGTGTACTGGTCATGTTTTCAATCAAATATGGTGTAGTCGAGGCCACCGAAAATTTGAAAATTTACAATAGTGCTTCGAAATCTCTCGCTAGATCAAGGGAGCTGATAATCCCATCAGGACCTAACTTGCTTGTCATTCCGTACAAGCTCTACACCCCACGACTTTCTGGCCTAGTCGGCAGTCAAGCCCCAAAGCTGGAAGGAAATCTAGATGATCTTCTTGACAAAGGCATTTCAGAATCAAGGTATAAAATCATTTAAATAGTTTTTATTTATCTTATCTCTTTTTAACTGTTATAGAAACTTTTTTTTTAAATTAATAATGAACAAATAAATATTTGAAAAACAAAACAAGAACAAACATTACTTTTGATCTAAGTGTATTTATTTGAATAAAATTAATTAATAAGATTAAAGTATTAATTTTAATTTCTTTATTATATTTTAATGCTAATGGATACTTACAAAGTTTTTTTGTGTTTATTTAATTGTTCGAGTCTGGCCTTGAGACCTTGAGGTATGGTGTCAGAATTGGAGAATTAAAATCAATGCCAATAAATCCCAACAAATTACCTTTACCATTTGTCAAAAACCTATGACATCCTGCCCTACAGTGTCCTTTAATGATATTCCGCTTGTCCCGGTTGAACTAGATCCGATATTTAGGACTCCTGCTTGACAAACGACTTACATGGAACCTGCATACAAGACTGAAGAGACAAAAAACCGCACGATGATTTTGGCTACTCCAACACTTACTAGACAGACGCTCTAACCTTTCACTTAACTACAAAAGACTCGTTTACATGACCATCATAAGGCCTATCTGGACCTACGGAGTAGAGCTTTGGGGCTCTACTAAACCATCAAACTCTTCCCGTATCCAATCCTTCGCAGAATCCTTAACGCTCCTTACTTTGTAGCGAATAAAATCATCCACAATGATCTAATGTTCCCTTTGTTACTGATTTGGCCCGTACCAGGTATCACACCTTCCATGAAAAACTCCACTCCCACTCTAATCCATTAGTTTCAATCCTTGCTTCCTCTTCCATTCCTGATAATCCTCCAAGGCGTCTGAAAAGAAGATGGCCTAGAGACCTTCTTGTTTAGACACACTACCAAAGAGTGCTGCCGATGGGCAGTTTCTCTTCATGTTTATTTCATGTGTTATAACATTTCAGCACATTTACTTGATGTATTTTTTGTACAGTTGTAAAATTTTAATAAAAAATATATTAAAAAAAAAATTTAATTGTTGTGTTATTTATACTTAGGAGCACACAACATGAATTTAAAGTTTCAAAAAAGTTATGAGAAAAGTTTTTTGTACATTTATTTAAAGGCATGATCTATATAAGCCATTGTGAAATCATTTCATTAATCAACAATTTTGGGTTTGTTATGTGGAGGTTTGCGTTACGATATGCTATCTGAATATGAGCAAATAAATCTTTTATATGAGAAAAACTAATGTATACCTAGTTCTTTTCTTCATTTTTCATATGAAAAATAAATATTTTCCAAGATTAAGATAATAACTTCAATTATCTTCATTCATTCAAATCAAATTCATCAAATCTTCATTCATTATATTGTTTTAATCCATCTAGTAAGCCTCTGTCTAATGAATGTTATTGTTGTTTGTGCAGAGTATGTGAACTGCTGTTTGATAGTTACGCAGAGTCCAAAAATGCCAAAGGAATTCTACATTTATTAGAAAAGTGCCAGGATGTTCCAGACCGGTATCTAGTCCGATCTTTGGCTTTTGCCTTGAACAATAATAGCAACAAATGCAACAATATAAAGGAGGTGGTTTTATCTAGGCCTTTAGTGGGTGACGATAACAGCCTTTCTCTGGTGAGGAGGCACATCCCTCTCCAAATGGCCCTTACACTACTTGAGATATTATCAGGTAAAAATCAAAAATAACATAAAAATATATTTATTATTTAACTATTTTTAGCAGAATTAATTGGTAATAAAACTAAAAAAATTAAAGTAATAACAATAGAAAGAAATATATAAACTAATGGTGATAAAAAATAATGATAAATAAATAACATAAAAATGTGAAAGGTATATTAACAGTGGGACAGACAGAGAAACCATTGTTACTTAATCAAATTAATATGCGGCTATAGGTAGATGAGACTTATAGCCACATATTCAATTTGATTAAGTAACAATAGTTTCTATGTCCATCCTACTGTTAATATACCTTTCACTTTTATTTTATTTATTTATTATTATAATTTTTTATTTATTATTATCATTTTTTTATTTATTATTATCATTTTTTTATTTATTATTATCACTTTTTAAAATCATTTATATCAGAATTTATTTGTTTTCTCTAAATTATATGGTGTTTAAAAATAAACTAATAATAAATGAAAATGTTGAAAACCAAATTTATAAGGATATTGTAAAATGAATAAAATAAAATGTTTATTCTTTCTTCACAGATAAGATGTCAGACTGTCCATGCGATAAAATTTCTATTGAATGGGCCTGTCTTTTATTAGATTCTCATTATCAACAATATATTTTATCTAGAGATGCAGATGTTATTGAAACTATTAAAAAATTACAAGAAGTTGTATTAACCCAGGTATGGATTTTTTTGTTTTTGTGTATTAAATTTATTTGATAACATAAATTTATTGTAGAAGTTTTTATTATTTTATACTGCTATGATAGGGGGTGTATATAAAGTTGATTACAATGTTTAGTCTAATTTGATATTATTCTTTTTTTTATCCACTCAGTGAAATAGCAGCAGCCACATTTCTTCGATAAATAATATGAAAAATAACAAGTGTCTGATGTACTTGTATAATTTATTTTAACATGTTCACACCGGCTCGCACTAGTCTGTTCAATTGGGTAGTGCGTACCACTGGTGACCCGTGCTATTCTGTCTTGTTGGACTTATCGGACCTCTATGTTATCTTTTTTTTATAAGGGCAAAATAATAAAAAAAATAAGATATTTTAACTGCCTTTCGAGTTATGCTTACTGGCAGAAATCTGAGCTTAGGATGAAAAAACTGCAAGATTTACACAAATTTCAAAATAAGCACTAACTAGACTGTTAGCAAACGTTCACCTCGTATACAGGTCTGAACAGGCAATAATCGATGAAATGCTACATAAATTCAAGCGCCCCTCCACAGAGCAGACATTAAAAATCAGCGCTGGCGTGAACGTGTTAATATTGGGTTGTTTCACATGAAATGTCCGTTTTTATAGTTTCTGAAGTACATAAAGGATTTTGCAGGTCTCTGTTGTTTTCTTCCGAATGGTTACATATTTAAAGTAAACAGTTACTAATCCTCTACCTTTGTATTATAAACATTAGCTTCCCATTCAATTACCCACTTTTAGTATACCTCCAAATATGAACATGAAAACACACGATTTTCGAGTAATATTTTTGTATGAGTTTGAACTCGGCCATTCAACAGCTGAGGCCGCTAGTAATATTTGCAAGACGTTTGGGGAAGGGAGTGTTAATGAACAGACCATTCGCTGTTGGTTTGTGGAAGTTTTCAGCTGGGGATACCGACTTGGAAAACTTGCCCGAGGAAGACCTCCCGTCCGTAATAGACAACGATGTCCTCAAACATACAGTAGAAGGAAACCCCTACCAAACAGTTAAAGGACTCTCAGCACAACTAAATGCAAGTGCATCTACTGTTTCCAGACATTTAAAGTGTATTGGGAAAGTAAAAAAAGCTCGATACATGGGTACCTCATGATCTCACTGAGCGGCAGCAAGACCCCATGTTTTAAAACATACTGTACAAAAATTGAAAGAACTGGGCTACGAAGTTCTTCCACACCCACCATATTCTCCCGACTTGTCTCCAACAGATTACCACCTGTTCAGGAATTTAGACAACTTCGTCAAAGGAAAACTTTTTGAAAATGATGATCAAGTGAAAAGTGTGTTTTCAGATTTTGTTTCACTTCAAAGCTCAGAGTTTTTCAGTTCAGGGATAAAAAAGTTGGTGTCACGTTGGGAAAAATGTGTAGAAAAAGAAGGTAAATACTTCAAATAAAATTATCTTGTTTCCATATCGTATTTTTAATAAAAATCCTTTACCTTGAAAACGGACATTTCATGTGACACAACCCAATACAATTAAATTTTGTGGTTTGATTATCATGTAATAATCACTTACCTCATATATCTTTATTTTTTTTTCATGGCTGGAAAATCCATATCCTTATCTACATTGTTCATGAATGGTTTTTACATTTTTTTTAATGTTTGTTTCAGTTGGAGTGTATAGAAACATTGAAATTATTGGACTGGGAAATGGTTAACATTAAGAAAGTAAAAACAAAATTAAAAAATCCATTAGCCTCTTCTCACAATTACACAATAGAAACTATTCAATTGTATTAATTGTAAATTTTATTGCAAATTGTAAATAAGCTTTTTTAATTATATATTTTTGTTTTATTTCTGTTTTTTAATTAATTCCTTCCCTCTGTGTATATTTTGTGGTACAGATTATCTATTGTAATGTACAAAAGTGTTTTGTCATGATGTTTAAATTAATTATATTAAATTACAAATCACTAGAATTTCAAGAAAGGTCATTTATTGATTGTTTTTCCATCCTGTTAAATAATTAATAAACTCTTAGATCAATCTAAAGCAAGTATAGGATAATTTTATTATATCAGCAAGTTTGCAACTTACAATTTAGCCCTACCAAGGGTTTGACAAATACATATTAATTCCCAGATTTTAAAAGAAAATGATCTTGTTACTGTTTTTCATAAGGCATAATAATGTTTGTTCACTCATCACTTAAACATTTGGCAAAACATCTGTACATTTTTTTTTTTTTGTTCAAACTCATCTAGATCAGGGATCTAGGATTCAAACTCTTTTTCACCTCAAATTCTGAACTATCTATCAATTGAAAATAGACAGAAAATTATAAACAGGCAAAAATATTGTAGCAGAGATATAAGATCCTTAATCAGTCGACATTCACACATGTCAAGAAATTTAATCAGCATCGGCCTAAGAGGGGATGTAGGAATAAACCTGATTGAATTGCTGCAAAGGGGTACACTTTCAAAAATTAATTTCTATTCCATACAACACCAAATATATTTTATTGAAATTAATAAAATACAGATAGTATATATGAGCATATTGAGAGAAAAATCTAATTTTTTTGTTTTTTAAATTAACTTAAATTAAATTAACCTCTAATATTAATGATTATAAAAGTAAGAAAATACAAAATTCTACTGTAGAGGATTAGGCAAAGTTTGGGGGTGTTCAACAAACCTTACTATCATACATAACACATGTCTAAACATTTCCATGGTATATTCTTTTTGTTTGTTTTTCATTTGATTATATTACTATCTTACTGGTTTTTAAGTGTATGAAATCAGTAATATAACTATTATTTATACATAAACAAAATCCTATACATCTGCAACTTATGATTTACACTTATTTTGTCAGAAAAACAAATTGTCTTCAAATTGCAAGTCAAACAAACAAATTGACTAATGAAGCCCCCTTTTATTTTCCAACAAAAATAAAAATTATTGTCTCTACTGATTAATAGACTGGGTTTGTTGAGTATGTTCTGATGCCTAATACCTCAATTGAAGATAATAGGTCAAAACCATTATATTGCTCACATCTTTATGAAATAACTAGGAATATTTTCATCTAATTATTTGTTTTTAACCATTTCACCCACTTTGAAGTTCGTTAAATCAGCCAGTGATAGATGTTACATGATTTTCTGTCTGCTCAATATTTCTTTATCCTTTAAGATCTTCTCTTCATCAGAATATAGAATATAGGCATTTGGTATTGGCCTTGTCCTGGAACCTCTTGATTTTGTCCTGGGTGATGTTCTACGCAGTTTCATTCCTTAACACCTCCTCTGTAATTTTTAACTCTCATTGGTCATTCTCAGTCTTTTTAAAACAGTTCAGTTTGGTTTTCTTGTTGAAGAAAAAGTCGAAGATCCTTCATGGATCCATTCTTAGGATGTGACCATAGAAGTCAATCCTCCTTTTCATTGTGTCGGAAATTTTTTTGGTTCTCTTATTCACCATCTCATTGCTAGAGATCTTGTTATTATGAAATTTAGACTCTAGAATTTTCCTCCTTAATCTCCAACTTTTCCATTGGTCCATATGCAGTGAGGGACAATGTTTCCGCAGCATACAGGGCTTCAGGCTTGACTACTGTATTGTAGTGCATTATTTTCGGGAAAGTGCTTGTTCGTTATAGGTGTCTTTGGAGAGTTGATGGGTACTTCAATTTTGTTTTGTCTTTAACCTTCTTCTGTAGACTATCCTCTAATTATATTAGGTTGTAGGAACTATAAAATTAATTAAGTTGGGAAGTAAAGAATTATGTGGAACTTAGCAAGTTTATAAACTACTCTACTCTAAACCTAAAACCATAAAGTGCTTATTAGACCAAATCAATGATTTAAAGTTGTGAAATTTAAAATCCATTGTGGAATTTTTTTTCTCTATACGCTAACAAGATAAACTTGAAAGAAAAAAATGTTTAAACTTAGTGCATTAGGAATTATTCTTTTCATATGATAATTGCTATCTGTTTTATTATTCCGGAGGGATTTCATCCTTCATTTTCGTTAACTCTATGTTCCTGTCCATTTGTGTGTTTGGACCAGCTCTGTCACCAGTCTTGAGGCGTGCACGCAGGTCAAGGCAGCGGAGATCTGTATTCAGTGCATGATTCTTGTTATGAAGCTCCCGATCAATGACCACTAACTGCTCTTCGAGTGCATTGAATGTTGCTCTTTAAAAAAAAGTTTAAAAACAACCATACATTTATAAGACAAAAATAAGTTTGTATAAAAAGTATCATGTTTTAAAAGATAATATAACATCTTTTTCTACTTACAATACAGTGCACGATGATGATATTAATAAAAATCATATTTAATACTACAGAGCTATACTCTTCATCTTTAAGGACTCTGAAAATATACCTGTGAGGTTCTTAAAATCAACTGTAACTGTTATGGCCCCACAACTGTTTCACTTAATTGATAACTTCTGTACAAACTGGATTTATTTATTGTTTATAAACTAGTAAGTATAGTATATACAGCATCTGGTTTTTCTCATGAAAATTCATTTTAGTGTTTATAACTACTTCATTTGTTGTGCTGAATTCACAAAAATATTAAAAATTTGTAAAAGATTGAGTATAATTACATACAATTTTAAAAATTATGTTATTTCAAAATTTTTAATAAAAATAAAATCCTTAATTATGCCATCCTTCAGAGGGGAAGTAAAATGGTGGTCCTGAGCCTGTGCGATTTCAGGTACTCGTTAAAGATCCCTATCCTAATTAAACCTGGATAGGCAAAATTTAGACTCCCACTGTAGCATCATCTGATTAGCCACAGTAGCATAAAGTGGTGTTTATTTAGCATAAAGTTTATTTATTTATTAAACTAGCCACAGTTCATATATGTTCAATAGCTATTAGATTGTATGCCAAGATTTATCTGATCAGTGATAAAAAAACAACTCCTGTTCCTTTACAACCCATGAAGAGTCTTGGGTTCAGTACTTATAGAGATTCGAACTGTTTCTAGGCCAACGGCTGTGTAATGAGGTGATTAGGCCTTGATCATGCTCAGCCACCAAATTTTTTTCCCCAATTTGGGCACCCACTTTAAAGAGGCTGGTTCTGCTCCAGGAGGGTCTCCATACCCTAGGGTCCCCCCCGGCTGAATTAACAGAATAAATAATGTTCTATCATAGCCGGGATTCAAACCCAGGATCTGGAGAACAGTAGACTATCGCTCTATCCACTAGACCACGCCCCTCCCTCCAAAAAAAAAAAAAAAAAAAAAAAAAAAAAATTCTAGGACTCTAATTTTCCTTAAAAATGTAAAAGGTACATTTTAAGATAATTAATAGATATTTAAATCAAAGTATAAAGAATAACATGTTTAAAAGTCTAATGACTTACTTGACCCGATTCATCATATTCTTGAGGTTCGCTCTTGTAGCCCTTAATTGAGTTACTTCATTTTCTAGACCAAAAGCAGCCTCATCTCTGCAACACTCGGCGCCACTCTTGTACAGTCTGTTTTCAAGCCGAGACTCGGCCAATTTTAAGGCATTTGTCTTGTTAAGATGTGCCTTTTCTATAGCATCTATTTCTTTATGCAGTTTTTCCATGTCTTGAACCATCTAAAATTTCATTTTTATCAGAGTGAACAGCAAAATTATAAAGTAATACCTTGGTTAATAGATTAACCATTAAGAAAACAAAAAAAATTAAACTAAAGTCTGAATATTATTGTAAAAGGAAGATTTTGTAGTAATAACTAGGATAGAAAAATATGAGCTTTATCATGACTCTTCCAAAAACATTTTATTATTATATAACTAATAATCAAAATTTCGGGGTTCTTCCCCCATCTTCAGGATTCTCTAAAAACATCCATCACCACACAAGTCTCAACAAATATTATTTTACACACTTAATTAAAAATATATTGTTGTTTTTTAAAAATTACATTTAGGTATCAAAATTCAACAATGTGACAAAAATAAATAAAAATATAAAAATTTGTATATTATTTTATAAATTTTATCCGCTCAGATCTTTTAGAAGCAAAGGAACATAAAAAGGTATGTTATTAAATTAGTCTAGCCCTAATTCGGAAGGGGACAAAGATCTGGTCAGTGCATTGCCTTCTGTATTTAAATATAGATTTTTTTAACAATTGACAAAGATAAAACAAATGGGTTGGCACTTCGGAAAGTTTTTGATTACAGGTAAAATCTTTTTTGTAGTTTTAGTTCATTTTTATATATTGGGTTGATGCAAAATTAATGCAGGTTTTTAGTAGGTATTGTAAATACGCCATATATTTACTTTACCCATATATATTTAATCAAAATAATTTCCATCTGAATCAATGCACTTTTGCCAACGTTCAACAAGCTTTCTTATTCCACCAGAAAAAAAATCCGAATCCCTGGACTCAATGAAATCACGAAAAGAATTTTCAATGTCGTCCTGGTTTTGAAAATTTTTCTCCCTCAAAAAGTTGTCCAGATGCCTGAAAAAGTGGAAGTCTGTAGGAGAGAGGTCAGGTGAATAAGGCGGATGTTGGAGAACTTCGTAGCCCAACTCGTGCAGTCGTCGAAGCGTTGGTTGTGCAACGTGTGGTCTGGCGTTATCGTGGAGCAGGATCGGCCCCTTCCGATTCATCAATGCTGGGCAAAGACGTTGCAATTTTTGAGTTCCGAGTTCCGCCGTCATTTCTCGTGTGGTTTTGGTTGGGTCTTCTTCCACTTTTGACCTCAGCTGGTCGTTGTCCAGAGCAAGATGACGGCCCCGACCTTCCTTGTCTTCGAGGTCGAAATCTCCTCTGCGAAACTTCTGGAACCAACGCTGCACCGTGCACTCATTAATAGCCCCCTGACCCCACACTTCATTAATATTACGAGCCGTTTGCGCTGCACTGCGCCCTAATTTAAATTCGTAAAAATAAATTTGACGAACATCGCACTTTGACATTTTCGATTCAAGACCTTTGAACACACTGAACAAAACGATTATACTAAACAAATTCATGGTGAAAGAGAGGGTATTAGATAAGGTTTGTTTTGGTATAATAATGATCAATGTTAGGATTAGCTTTGTTTACACAATTGGAATTAAGATATTGCAATAGAGGAAACCTGCATTAATTTTGCATCAACCCAATAAAAACTCAACAATGTTAAGTTTTGATACCTAAATGTAATTTTTTTTTTTTAAATAACAATAAGTTTTTACTTATACGTGTAAAATAATATTTGTTAATAGTTTTGTAGTGATTTGTTTTTAATCATTTCAGAGGATTCTGAAGATGGAGGATATTACCCGAATTAAACTGAAGTTTTATATTAAAAGCCATTTAGTTTTATTAGATATTATCATCATGATTTTATTGTATACATATTTTGTTACTATTTGGGGAGTAATTATCATTTCTGATCAACACCAGTAAACCAATATTTAAATGTTATGTTATGAATAAGTTGGATTTATTTAATGATTTAAATTAATTTACAACATACATTTAATCTTTGCCAGTCTAGTTCATTCTTGATCCTCTGAGTTTCATAAATTCTTTTCCTTAAAGCAAAATTTGTAGCATCATTTTGAGCATCCAAATCCATTCTGGCTCTCTCTCGAGGTATGTACATTGATTCTCGTAATTTAAATGAACTTTTCAACTCAGTATCTGCTTTGAGATTTAGGTAAGTACAATGTTCTAACCAAGCTTCGTATGAGAGCATTCTGTGGGAAAAAGACATGTTAAAATATAATTTAATTTTTTTCTTTTTTTCAGTTTTGACAGATATCTGAAAATTTTAAAATTAAATTATCTCATTTTTTATTTAAATTATTTTGATACTTTGTAATGCTGATATATTGCATCCTAATGGACTACAAAATGTGGATGAGAACAAAACTGTAAGCTGGTTTTTTTATGTAATAAAAATATTGATCTACATAATAGCATATGGTTTATAAAAAATAGAGGTTTATTAGTTTAAAACCTTCAGGAATAACAGTACTTTCAACTTTCATGTTTTTTGCACCTATCTTCATGTAGGACTTATTAGCATAATTACAGTCGGTTAATTATGATTGAAAAAGATGTAGAAAACATTTATTGATCCACATTTATAATTCAAAAGTATTTTATGTACATTGGTCTGGATAGTCCTTTATCATGATAATATAGTTTTAAGTAAGGCTGAATCTAAAATAATCTCATGCTTTTTATTTATAATAGAAGGAAAAATATAACACAACTCATTTCTTTTTTCATTATATCAGTTAAGTTACTTTTTGTCATAATTGCCCATATTTTATATCAAAGAATTTTCCGTTGCTTGTATTTTATCAAAATATGATTTAGTTTGTTAATAAATGAATCTTTTTTTTTTTAAGATATATATTTGGCCGTTTCACAAAAGAAGTTTTTGATATATTTGCATGGTAGGTAAGCATTGAAAAAAAAACAACACGATAAATGTTGAAATTAGATGTAACAAGTGTAGAAATGCCATAAAAATGTAATTGTTACACATGCTTGAAAATGGCCCTAGTGGCCGAAACGTTGTAATGTAAGGTGTAAAAGTAAATTAAAAAAATATATCAAAAACTTCTTTTGTGAAACGGCCAAATATATACCTTACAAATATTGAACCAAAAGAAAACTCAGAACAATGATGAGTGAATAGTTTTATTGTTAAAAAATTTGGTTCTTAGAGCATTTTAAAAATTACTTTGCACCATGGGGAGGCAATGATAATTCTCATTGTTGACTGAAATTATTTTTCAGCTAAATAGTTTGAAATAATGAATTAGCATTGGCTTTAATTTAATGAAAATACTAAGGTTCGAGAGAAGAACTACATCGTGTAGTCTAAGGGCCTTCACAGTCTATAGTGCCCTCCAGAAAAAAAATAAACAAGTTTAACTGACAACATAACTCATTGACCAAAATGATGCTTAATAAAATGGACAGTATGGACTGCAGATTAACTGTTGCACAATTACGTATTGCTACAGTACTCATAAATGAGAAAAATAACTATTATTCTTAATGTCTATTATTTGTTTTTTACATTAGGCAATAAAACATAACAATGATCAAAATTAAATTTCTTCCATCCATATTTTTAAGAATCTGAATATTTTGTTCTTGTTTTTCATATCATAAGAAACATCTAAAATAGGAGTTAAAGTCTAGTGTATATAACATTAAAAATATGATCTTTAAAAAAAAAAAGTTATTTAACTTCCTTACTCAGACTTTGACCATTCAAGTAAATATTTATTACATTCAAAAATGTAAATTATGATAATCATACTCATGTGGTATTCTGAGGGCATCTGGTTTATAACTAATGTTGCCACAATTTTTATCTATTCCCAAAAGATAAGTGTCCATCTCTAAAGCCTCTATTTTATCCTCCATATCTTGCTCTAACTGAGACTTGAGCTCAACAAGCCTGTTCATCTGCTCCCAAGCGGCCATGCACCGTTGCTTCAGCATCACTTTTAGTGATTCCAGCATCGCTAGTTCCTGGAGAAAAGGATAATTTATCACAATCACAATAACTAAGCTGAATTAATTATATATTCAATAAATGAATTGTTTGCTAGTGTTTTATGGTATATTAATATCGTATCACTAATGGGATAGCCAAACCTCTCTCGATGGCAAATTTTGTGAAGTCTAGGACAAAATTGAATGAATACGGTTAATACTTCCTTTTAATTACTAACATCCGAATTTACGGAACTGATTTTATGTGGTTAATAATAAAGGTATTTTATCTCAGTAAGTAAAAAGTTATTTCTATGCTAACATGTTTAATTTCAATCTCCGCATCATCTGTGCACAAGTCAGCACCTCCCCTCTGATCCCTTTGAGTCAAGCATTCATTTGTAACGGTGAAACTAAGGCCAAGGAATTCAATTTCTGCCTCTGTAAGGTCTTTCTCTTTGGTCATCAGCGCCACTTCTCGATCAATGGCACTGATTTTGTCTCTGAATATTTCTGCCCATTTACTTATTTCGATAACTCTGAAAACAAAAAAAAGTCAACTAAATTAATCCCAAATGTATTTAAAACATATAATTGTAACATTAAGATAAAGATAAACAATGGAGCATCAATACTTAATATTATGAATTAGAATAGTATCATTACTTGAAAATATAATTGAAAGACACTTATACTAAATGTGGACACTATACGATTTAAATTGAAAAAAAAAGAGTAAAACATGAAAAAGGATAGATACTAAAAATAAGTTGAAGTAGAATTTTGTTAGCACTTCATCATGAATTAAAAATATTAGCCAGATTCACTTCATAATCCATAAATTAACATATAAATTACAAATTCTGTATGTTTAAGACCAACAGAGAGGAACATATACATAGGATGCTGATATAATTTGAATTGGTTAAAAAAACTGTTGTTATTTTCTTTAGTACATTAGTATTTATAGCATGTCTATGAATGAGTTATTTTATAAGCAGAACTTAAATTTTTCTAGTAAAACTTCCATTTTTCATCGGTTACTCCACCTAAATCGACAATAATTTTATTTAAAATAGGAAAGGTTTTTTAACAGTTATGAATCGGCATATTAGATGGTGCCATAATTTCATATAGTTTATGTATTGATTTTATAACCCAATTCTTAAAAAGTATATTCTCTACTTTAAATAAAAAAAAGATTATTGATATTATTTTTTCTAATGAACAAATTAAATAGAACAAATCAAGAGGCTAAATATAATCTAGATTTTTTTCTCAATATAAGAATATTTTTTAGTTTAATTCTACCACAACACTTTGTATTCCAATTAAGTTTTAATCTGTTGTATATAAAATAAATAAAGCTCTAGACATTTTCAAGATTCGATTCCATAGTTTATATCCATAGTTTCCATAGACTATATTTTTAAATTATGAAGAGAAATAAATTTTAAGTAACCTGTCTTGTAGCCTGTTGTTATTTAGGTATGTATCCCAACGTGTTGTGCAATCCGTGTCATTTCTCATTTCTTTTGAAGCATTCTTCAATTCCGAAGCATCTTTTCTCCTTGTGTCGCATGTTTGTCGAAGCTCCCAAACCTTACCTTTTTAAAGAAAAATCTTCTTTTACTCTCCGTAAATAATAAATTTCTTTGATTATTTATTAAAATTTAAAAAAATCCTTACCGTGCCAGTCAGGAAGAGCGACTCTTGTCAATGGTTTTTCCAAAGTTATGATAGACTTCTGCAATGTATAAAAACAAGGAATAAATATTTGAAAGATTTCATGTACTTTTTTAAAAATAATTTATTTCTCAAGTTTCTCTGTTTATGTTTTAGAAAAATATGGACAGTATATTTAACTGCTTGTCAAATAAAACAGAACTTTCACTAAGTACTCCATTTAGTACAATATAATTTAAAACATTTACTAAATGAACTAATAGAATCTACAATTATTTTTGAACATATTCGAATGTTCTGATAGCATTATAATTTGCCATCAGCAAAAAACTATCTGCAATGAGCAAATATGATCTCATCTGAAACCGGTTATTTCAGACCAAAATTCGAAATAGTGGATCTAAGTGTCTGCACCGATGGGTTCATGTTGTAAGTCAGTCTTTCACAGAGATTTTGATAATTTGCAGTTGCAGTATCTGAAACTATGAGGAAATCCAAGTTGTTGGGCTTGGGGAGAGTCATTTGCCACTTGGTACAGTACATTACATTTTTTCGTAAAGCTTTGGATTGGGATGCTTAAATCCTTTGAACGTTGGAGTTTTTGGCCGAACCCATAGCTCTATCTTATATGTCCCTAAGGATTTTATAATTACTTTCTAGATAGTAATTTTTTATTTAAGGATAATTTTGGTTTTTGTGAAGTAATTTTATTAACTAATCAAAGTAATTGTTTTTTCGTATGTCCAACATGGGTCCTCCATTCAAAACTTTTTTTTGACTCAGATTTTCATGGAAAAAAATTAATAATTTTTTTTTTTTAAATTTCCAACATATATTTTTTTTTTTTTTTTTCGTGAAAATCGTTTTGAGCTGTTAGGAGAAAACAATTTTTGCTTTACTCCTCCATAACTTCCCTTATGAGATTAAGGGGCTAAAATTTTGAAAAAGGTGATTTCTCACATGTGTGAATAAATGGTATAAATTTGTTTCTGATATACGTGGGGACAGATTTCACATGCTTATTCCTCTAAAAAGTGATTTTCATGTAAGATTTTTTGTTTGTTATGTAACATCACTTTTATGCTACAGTAACTAATCGGACATTGTTACAGAGAGTCTTTGCTCCAGGTTTGATTAGAGATCATTAATGAGTACCTGACATTGCAAAGGCTCAGGACCATCATTTTATGTCCCCTCTAAAGGAAGAAAGGATTTTTATTCCCTTTAAAAAAAACCTAAGACCATCTGCTTGGTTAGAACTCGCAAATTTCAGTATAGAAGGGTGTTATTTTTGTCATAACACCACAGGTGACCACTTTAATTTGAGGTAATGATGGTTAAGAGCAAGATCTTGTTATTAGATCTAGACTGTTAACTATTAAGTAAGAGCTGTGTTTTCTTAACAATTAAATCTTAACATTGATATATCACAAATTAGCCAAGTTGGTTTGCTCTGAGACTATATAAGGAGTTGAAGATATCAATTTAATCAAGTGCATACTCAAATACCTTAGAGTCACAGAATAAGATGTGGCAACAATGGCTGATGTTTTTAAAACATATAGTCAGTTGTTATATCGTTGTGGATATAATTAGTTGACTTTTGAGAATTACTAAAAGGAATTGGTCTGGGTGGCGGTCAGTGAATGAAACAATTGAGTAGTTTCAACCATTTATTTTCTGCCAACGTTTCGACCCCCACTCTGGGACATCAACAGGGCTAAAAACATACAAAAGAGATACATTTAAAATAAGATTAAATATACTATTTTAAAAACTATTGAGCTAGAGAATATCAATATTATAACATAAAAGGAACTAGATGTGTAAAGAAATCAATTAATTAAATTAAAATGACAAAGGTATAATAATGAGAGGGCTATACAGAGCAGGTAATGTACAAAGATATAAAAACTTACATGAAATAAGAAACATTGAAATATGGAATAGAGTGGAGATACGTAAATGTTGGGGGTCAAAACGTTGGCAGAAAATAAATGGTTGAAACTACTCAATTGTTTCATTGTATCTCCACTTTACTCCATATTTCAACGTTTCTTATTTCATGTAATTTTTTATATCTTTGTACATTATCTGCTCTGTATAGGCCTCTCATTAATAATACCTTTGTCATTGTAATTTAATTAATTGATTTCTTTACACATCTAGATCCTTTTATGTTATAATATTGACATTCTCTAGCTCAATAGTTTTTAAAATAGTATATTTAATCTTATTTTAAATGTATCTCTTTTATACGTTTTTAGTCCTGATGATGACCAACAATGGGGGTCGAAAGGTTGGCAGAAAATAAATGGTTGAAACTACTTAATTGTTTCATTCACTGACTGCCACCCGGACTAATTCTTTTTAGTAACAAATGTTATATTGCTCGTAGGTGACTTATTCATTCTTTTGACTTGTAATGGAATTCCTTAGCTATCTCCATCCGTAAAGCCTCATCATTCAAACATAAATTATTTCTTCACCTCTGGAAGCATTAATCTTCTCTATTTATAAACATTTTAAACTAATTATTTAAGAATTCATTTTGACAATGTCTGATCTGGTTTAATGCTCAACTTTATAAAAGGCTAAACAAGGTTGACTAAATTGCAGAATTTTATTATTCTAAGAGGACTAATACTCCCAGAATAAAATTTTCATTGACTCTCCTTTAAGGAAATAGATTAAAATCAGTATAAATTAAAATCGAAATTCATTAGTAAATTTCAGAATCAAGAATTCCAACTGACTAGGTTGGATTTGATAATAGTTTATATTGTACAGATTTTATCACCAGCATTTAACATAATATATAATAATTTTGAGACAATTACTTACCATATTCAATTTTAAAATCTGATGAGAAGGGTAGAGCTAAAAATAAAAATACTAAAATATTCAAATGGCTCGGCTAAAAGGGTAAACTTTGAAATCAAAACAACTAAATTAAACTTCAGCTTTTATTGCTTAATTACAATGAAAAGCCGTAATAATTTAACTAAAAGTAAGAACAGTGGTTATGGCAACAAAACATATTGCTTTACAGGTGACTATAGCAACCTAAATACATTAGGTTTCAAACAATATTGATCAAACCATATTAAAACTTTATACAATATGAAAAAAATATATATATCAGCATAACATAGGAATGGTTGAAAATTGAATATGCTTGAAAAAATAAATAACATATATTACAAAATACTGCAATGGTGCAGGTCTGAAAATGATCACTAAGTTCATTTACTAATATAAAATTAAAAACTTTTTTTTTTATTACAATTTTTAATATTGCAATAGACAATTTGAGCCTTAAAAAAGCCTTACTCATTACAACAGATACAATAACAGCCTTTTATGCAAGGTTTAGCATTTTGATGTATATAACAAGAATAGTTCGATATTGCTGAATCAATATTAAGATACAGTTCATTATTTTTAGAAGATTTAAAAGCTACTTTCTATAAACAGAATATGTCTCAATTCAGGAGAGCATAACTAAAATGTTTTATTATATATATGAATATTTAAAATGAACGATACCAGTTTGTCAAATTATAAGATTTATAGCCGTGCACTTAATCTAAAGAACCTGGAATTGACATTTCCTTTGTAGTTTAGGACCAAGAGGGCAGTGCTAGTAGAAGGGAGGAAATGTACTCAACCTAACATCTAACAGTTCTTTTAGGTTTTCTTTACCTAAATTTTAAATATGAAATTCAATAGAATAAAAATGAACGAATCACAATGCACATCAAGTTTATAGGCACTTTATGTCACTAATTAAAACATTAAAGAAATAAGATTTTGATCAACATGACACGTGAATAATTCAAATAAATATTTTATTATTTAGTTAAGAGCAACAAAGTGAATATTCACTGAGTTTCTGTTGGATAAAAACTGGTGTCACGATCATTAAAAATTACTATGGATAACATAATATTAATTATAAATTCAAAGTATTGCTCATATCATAATTTCTTTAATTCAACATAAAATAAATTAAATACAAAGTATTCGATCTTCTAGGTGGGAAACAGGAACATAATTTTCACGTATTGGACTTCAAGAAATTTAACTTTAACTTGTCCAAATTAGGATCAGAAATATTCAGTATTTGAAAAAAAAAATGAAGTTATGCAAAAACAATATAACAAACAAGAAATTGACACATAAAATAAATTTGTGATTTTCTCTTTTGAATTACTCTTGAAATTTGAGGAAAAAAAAATGTAACTTCATAACAGTATGTAAACATTGGATATTACTACAACTAGAATAAGATTTATCAAGTCAACACAATTGAATTACATGGGAGTATTTCTTTAACAAGCAATGTATAACAAAACATAATAAAAAATAACAAAAATTTCTAAATTTTTTAAAAACATTTTTAGACCTACATGTTTTTGAAAGTAATTACATTATTATAAACAAGATGTAACATATAATCGTCTACAATTGATTGTTATAAAAGAAAATTATTTACATTTACATTGAATTTCAAAATTATTCATGGTATTAAATAACTATCAATTAGGATATAAAATTATAAAAGATTTTTTAAAAATTTTTTAATCTTATAAAAAAAATTTAGAAATAGAGGTAATAATTAGGATTTTTGAGATTCTAACAAAATCACACACCATAACGAAAATATTCATTGTCGCAATAACAGAGCAAAATATTGTTGAGCAAAACAAAAAGGCGTTCAAATACAGTCATATTTACAAAAGAGAAAATTGGTAACCATAATTTACATAATATTATTAGAAAACAGAAAGAAATGAGCAGGATTTCAACTTGAGTAGTCAGTCGTATTCGGTTTGAGGAATGGGCAATTGTCAGGTGTACGGCTTGGGTTGAAATCTAAATTCAATGCTCCCTTCGGAGGGTGCTAGTTCAAATGAAAACTCCATCGCTTGGCCTTCTTCAACGGTTAAAGGTGTTCTAAACAGGTAGACCCCCTGTCGAGCAGTACGATCCCATCTGTAATTCAACCAATCATTAATACATATTGCTTTTAGTTCTAGACTGTTGATACTATAAGTTTTCTAAAGTTTTGGAGGATTAGTCAATTAATAGGCAAATACGCTTGAGCAACGTTTTGAGAATTTATTGTTCTTATATATTCATGACATAACAGTAAAAAGCAAACAGAATAATAAAAATTATATACAATAATTAATAAATTACATTAATAATACAAAAAGGTTCTGAATATACAGTGATTGAGATTGAGTATGCAGTGAATTCACAGTAAGCGAGAATAGTTAATTACAAACAATTATTAATGTTAATTAATAAGTGTAATTAACACACTTATTTTAATGTTATAAATACAAAATAAATTATTACAAATTTACTTACAATTTTCAACAAGATAGTCTTACACAGAACTTTATGTATGATCAGTCTTCAAAAGAACACTAATTAAAATACTACAAATGGTAAAGAGAATGGTAAGAATAGGAATTTTCCCGAATTATCACAAGTACTTTTTTATATTCTGTTTTTTCACTGTTAAGGCATGAATACGTGAATGATGAATTCTCGAAAGATTACTTAAACATATTTGTATATTTATAAGTACACACATACCTACTAATTGTACACTTTGTATACACTAATTTTGTATTTTTGGTTTATTATTTTCAATATTGAACCTTTATAAAAATTATCCCTCCCTCCTCAAAATTTGAGGGCTTACGATTCAAGATACATAGATTTCGAATGAAAAATAAAATAAAAAATCTGTTTGTCCACAGCTTTTCTCTGAAACTACTGGACCAATTTTTTTTAAATTCAGCACAAAAATACTAAAGCATCCTACAATGCTCTTAACACCTAAACGTTGATATCAGCCTATTAAAAATGATTCAATTCAATAACTCAGTTATTTTTTAAGATAGAGAAAAATGATATGATAGTTTTCTAATCAAGAAACCGTGAATAATTATAAAAAAGAAAAGAAAATTGTAATGTTGAAGAAAAAATTGAAATGGCACCTATATATATACTTCCATAACTCAGTTATTTCTGAAGATAGAGAAAAATGTGTATAGAGTTTTAGAATCAGTATATAGAAGTGATAAAAAAAAAATTATCTTTGTACTGAAGTCACAAATTATAAGAGATGTAATTCACCCCAAAATTTAGTTATTATTGAAGATAGAAAAAGATCAAGTCACCACGATGGTCAAACCAGAACTTATAATAGATGTAATTCCCTGATAACTCGGTTGGTTATAGTTATTATAGCTACCGAGTTGATAACTAGGTTATTAGTTACTAGCTGTTGCCTGCGACTTGGTCTGCGCCAATTTCTGTTATTAAGATTGTTAATAAGAAGTTTTTAAAAGAATATATTTTAAAGTACTTCTGCATAAATGATATTTTTAGTTTTATTTTCTTATGGCAGAAGAACATACTGATTTTTTCCGCAAACCGATATTGACAATGCGACATATAATTGGCAGAGTGAAAAGAAGTCTTGACATAAATCGATTCCTACGTGTTTAAATGTTTGCCTCTGTGTTTTATTAATTGTTATGACTAAAAATAAATTAACGGGAAATTGAATTATTTTAAAATTAAAAGGTAAATCATTTGGAACCATTGGGATGCGAGGTTAATTTTACCTGTTTTTTTTTTCCAGATTTTCCACTGATTCTTCACTCCTATTGGTCGCAGCCGTTATATAGCCTTCCTCTATAAATGGACTATCCAACCCAAAAAGAATTTTCAATTCGAACCAGTAGTTTGTTTCAGAAGACTAGCGAGTTCAAACAAACTCTTCAGCTTTATAATATTAGTATAGATTATTGTTATATTGGAAATAATAAACCATTGTGTGATAATTTTCAGCAATCGACAACAGGGTAAATGAGTAAGAATAAAGCATATTCAACTACCTAACAGTTTTTCCTGGAACAATGTACTCCTTAGGCCCAGCACCACTGAGTACGACATCTGAACCAAAATAATCTACCCAAATAGCAAGACCATGACACTCTCCAGACCTGTAAAAAAACATATAAATATATAACTTGGATTGATTAATGTGAGTTATTTTAATCCTCCCACAGAACTAAATTCCTCTTTAGACAATCAGTTATTATTATGAGTAGAGTATAGTTCAGTGATAAAATATCATACTTAAAATTGAATTAAATGAAATAGAAGAAAAATGATTTTACTGTTATTAATAGATCATGGAAAAATTTGCTGAGAATGAATAGCAGATGAAATAACAACTCCAATTGGATGATTGTTTTCTAGTTAGCCTGCAAATTGTCTGTATTATTATTGTAAGTTATAATTATAATTAAAAAAGTTAAATATAAAATATGTGCCTGATTGTCAAGAACCCATAAATATCCTGAGAGTAAAATGAATAATAATGAAGTAAATATCGTGTGAATTGATTTTTTCTTAAAAGAATATTAAAAAAAAAAAAGTACATTATAATATATATAAAAATCAATCCACTTTTCCCTTGGTGATTGTATCACGCGTGAACGGCTTGACCAAATTCGCTAAGACAGGATTATTGTCTGTTGAGTCAGCTAGTAACAATATAAAATTGTGTAAATAAAATAATAATAATAATTTCTAAAATCTTTAGCTTTCCAATGGCATGTATTAATGCCAGCCATAGTTAATACATATACATATGAAATACATTGAATTGAGAAAATAATGAATGTTTTTTTCAATTTTTGTTTTTATTGGTGGTTATTGCCTACAGCATTCCATTCCTCTTTCTGCTTAGGTCCCAACCCAACACACTTTCAATACATTCGGGTCAGCTAGTGTATTAATAAAATCAATTGTGGATCATTTGTTCTACATACCTCTTAATGTTGAAAGATCCATCTGAACACAATTTCTTATCAATATTCCCTACTTTAGGCATAAGCTCATATATCACAGCAGGACCAGACAGTGCGATGCCAGGATATTCCCAAAGCGGCTGGGTTTCGACATCACTTTCTGACTTTTCACTTGAACCCTGAAAAAAAAACTACATAAATTTACTCAATGGAAATGAATGCACACATAAACATCACAAAACTTAAACCTTTACTTTGTAAAAATGTATGAAATAGTGAAAACAAATAAAAAAATCTAGTGAGCACAACACACGACTTTCACTTACCTCTATTGTTAAAATCAATTTAAGAAATTTTAAATTAGGTTATACTTAAAAAAAGTTTAAGAATTAAAATGAGTTCCAATGGAAACATGTGTTTCAAATTATATAATCTAGAAATAATTATCTTCAATACAATAATAATCACATAAGTTTATGCTCTGCATTACCTTTTACAGCTTTATATATAACATAACATTTTTTGTAAAATCATTAGCTTTCTAACAGTTTATTATACACCTATAGTGCTATCCTTATGTTTGGAAAAAAATAAATTTATCTAAAATAAAATATGTTTGCACTTTTCTCCATTAGTTGGCTATCAAATTCGTTCAATTTAGCCAATTTTTATCAATACTAATAAGATATATTTAGTTTTTTGCACTACAAAATTAAAGGTACTTAGGGAAAAGAAAATTTAAAATATCAGCATTTGTGGCCTGTCAGACTATTTCAATAAAAATGAAACCTGACATGATATTAAGTCCGTTAAATTTTATATTGATTTACCGAATTAAATAAAAATCATTAGAGCCGTTTTTGAGAAAATCATGAAAAGGTGCAAAATGCATGATATAAAGTTGTTTTTCAGGATTTTGATGAAAAAGTTTGTACGACTTTTCATTTTAGACAAGGACAGACGCACACACGCACACACGCACACACACACACACACTAACACATATAATATTTGGCATATCCATATAATATTTGGGACTCAGAGGACTCTAAAACGTGTATTCCCGTTGAAAACTGGAATTCAAAAATTTTCAAGATCACAATACTTTCCTTTACTATATATTTCATAAATAGGGTAATGAAAGTAAAAAGTAAGGAAATAAAAAAATAAAATAAGTATAGGAAATAATTCCAGACAAGAGTAAGTAAGAAAGAGCTGAGTATCTTTGAAAAATTGTTAATAATGACGAGTGCAACATAACTAATAACGGTAACAAAACTGGGCTAATTGCCATAAATAAAACACCATGTCTATTAAATTTCGATTAAGTGGTAAAAATCCTTAGTATAGGATTTTTTTTTTAAGTTTTATTAAAAATTGTCATAAAGGATTAATTAGAATGACAGAAAATCAATTAATTCATGAAAAACATTTTTTTCAGTTGTAAAGTTAGCTTCAACAGATCTTTATCAATTTTTCTCTGTAAAAAAGGTTTCTTTTTATTTTACACAGAAGTTTAGTATTAGAAAGGATTAGTACCTCATAGAATCAGTGAATTCGATTCAGAATCAAGCAGGAGATAACAGTAAGAAAACATCATCTACTAATCACAGGATAAAATACAATAACACAACACATTTAATTACTAAATTAGTACATTACTTTTCAAAGATAAAAGATTAAATTAATAATTAAGTAAGCAAATAACAATAACATTATTTCAGATTAATAATAATGTTTGAGTTTTAATAATTTTCCTTTAATTTTACCTTAATTAAATGGTCAAAAGACGTCAGATCAAAACCTTCTACAGTTCCAAGAGGAACCTTTATTTTGTGCAAATCATTGAAGCTCATAGCAACGGTTACTATCCTAAGGCAATGAGGAAAGTACAAGTCTGCGTCCGGTGCCAAACTTTCCCAGGCAAAGGCGCATCTCATGTTGTCCCAAGGATAGATAGATTTTCGGAAATATGGTTCGCTCAAAACATAGTCAATCTACAACAAAAGAAAGGATCAAAATATAAATTTTATAGGATAATTGTTTTGTACTAAAGAAACTGATATTTTTAAGTATTAAACATATTATTTTGGTTCCAATTTTACTTTAAGGGAATTTACAACACTAACATTTAAATGGGTATAATATTATGTGATTATTCTAATATTAGAAAAAACAAATCTGCAAAATACCTTTTCAGAAATGAGACTTCTGTTGTATTCTGGAAGTACAGTGATTCGTTCTGCCAACTTATTGTGTTCTATAATTCTGTTTAATATTTTCTGAGCAGTTGGATTTTCTTCAATGCAATAAACCTGAAATGAGAAAGATATATATTAAACTAAAAAATCTGGTGCGCGCACAACACAGGGCTTTACCTCTGTTGTTAAAATAAATTTAAGAATTTCAATGCATTGAAGATAAAATATTTTTCCTAAAATCTTTAGCTTACCATCGGAATGTTATACATTTATATTACTGTCATTATGTTCAAAAACACAAAAATGGCATACAAAAAGTATGTTTGCTCTTCTCTCCTTAAGTTGGGTAATGAATTACTTCAACTTATTTATTTACCCGTTTTTTTTTTTTCTCAATTTTAACAATTTGAAGTGATTAATTTTTTGAATCTACAAAATTAAAGATACCTTAGAGAAACTATTTCAATCAGAAAGGAACCTACATGATATTGAAGCCTATTAAATTTAACATCAATATGGTGAGTTTTATCAAATTAGAGCTTTTTTTTGAGAAAACTGTAAAAAGGTGAAAAATGCATGGTACAATGTGACTCTTCTGGCAGCCAATTTTGATAAAAAAGTCGCAATACTTTCCCTTACTACTAATATTTAACAGATATTTCAAGATCTTTGTAAGAGAAATTACCTTTTTAGCCGACTGCTTTGCTATGGCCAGAGGTACTAAAGAAAAATCCCCTAAGAACAGACAGACTCCTCCCTTCGGAGGTGACATCGATCTTAAAACTTTCCACCTTTCAGCTGAATTCATTTCAGAAATTCGTGTCCTTGATGTAATTACGTGTGCACCACAAGTGCAAATAGGTGCTTGAACGTTTCCTTTATGTTCTTTCCCCTCAGAACTAAAAAAAAAAATATTACAAATATATTATAAAAGAATGAGTAAATTATTCTATATTATAAAAAAAAAAAAAAAAAAAAAAAAAAAAAAAAGATATCGAAAAAAAAAAAAAAAAAAAGCTGTGGCAAAATATTTGTAGAGAAAATTATGTTTAGGATGATTTTTTAAATGCCGTCATAACCATAAATGATACCCTGTTTCATATCGATTCAAAGGATTTTCCAATGTTACCATTAAAGAAGAAAGTTCTGAGAAAAAAGTTTTAACTAATAAAAAAGATGAATATCAGAGAACAGATAAGTAATTATAATAATAATAATAATTTTTTTTTTAATTTTTATCTTTTTATTTGTCTTTAGGGCAATACCAATACAAATAGAGCTGGCTGGCACAGCACAAATAATAAATATACATTATTAATTACAAATCGAATAAATAACAGATGAGTATAAAAGAAATTATTTCTTTTATTCATATAATTTTTAAAAAAAATCAAAATACCCATTTTGGGCAATACACACCCTATAATTAAGACTCAAACAATATATAATACATTATTTATGCTATGTATCTGACATACAGAATCAATTTAAGTTAAAATTGTCCAATATAAAGTGTAAGTTTCGATGATGGACTTACAACTAAGAAAAACCAACTAGGTATGCATGCACTTAACGAATTATGATGTTTTAAGAAAAACAAAATATCTATTTTGAACAATAGATGAGCTCAATTAATTTTTTTTTAAATAATTATCGTCCCGGCCTGGGAGTGACATATTCATTGGTCTATCTCAATCTTAGTTTTTATAATTATAAACTACTTAATAATTATTAACAAGATAGTTAAGGGGATAAACCAATTATTATGGAAAATAGAACTTACATATCTGAATAAATATTGAACCAAAAGGAAAATTCATCATGAGAGGACAAGAGCGCAAACTTTTGATCTTCCTTAACCTCGAACCTCTTTGGTAAATGATAAACGGCCTGCATCCAGTGGTCTCTCCATGGTGCTGAAGGTTCATACTGCAATAAGTTAAGTTCAAAATTGTATACGCATAGATTAAAAAATATTTCAATTGTTATTCCCAAGATTAGTTTGTAAAAAAAAAGTATCATAAGCCAACACAGATATCCATCAATTAGATGTTCAATATTTACTGAAGAATCCAAGCAGAATTAATATGTTAACAGTGTATAGATTTTCCTGTAGGTTGGTTAAATTGATAGGATAGGTTATGTAAGATGGGTAAATAGGATTAGCCTTGAATAATCGTAAATATTTTAACAATATGACATTAATAAGATATATGATGTTATTACATTTGATATAATGAACAGACGCAAGTTTATAGAAAATAATATAAAAGTGAGAATAAACGTATCATAAAATTATCACTAAGAAAACCCCTAAAATGGAGGAGATATACACCAAACATTTTGCCAATCAAGAAACCAAGCAGTTACTTTACATCATGAGCAAGAGCTGTGATTTAAGGCCGACATTTATAAATTAAAGAATTAATAATTTTCAACAATCATAAATAATACCAAACATAAATGGGCTTGCAGCTATACCTGAGCCCAGAGTATACATAAATGGCTGTTTAAAAGTACTTTAAATTATAATAAGTACTAAAAATATGAAACCTAATTGAAATCTGTGATACCAATAATCATTAGGAATCTATGACATTTCATTAGATGAGGAAGATGGTTGGGGTTGCGGTCATAAATTAAAACACACAATTAAAAATAAGCGTTATTTTAATTATGTGCCGACGTTTCGGCCTACAATGTGGGCCTTCATCAGGGCTAAAAGAAACAAGATAACAACCAATGTAATTATAGACTTAATAATGCGTTAGGTATATAATAATAATATGACAGTAATAAATTATGGGAACATAAATAATATTAAATGTGAAATGATAATAAGATGACAATTATAAAGTATGGAAATAAGGTGACAGTTATAAAGTATGGAAATAAACAAAATTAAGATGATAGTTATAAAGTATGGAAGTAAACATAATTGAGATGATAATATTGTAATGAGAATATATAAATAGAGACTAAGTAAATGAAAAAAATGATAAAGGAAAAATATGTGAACAATTAAAATTTTAAATATTAACAATTTTGAGTTGATATATGACGGTAATATATTAAAAACATAGTTAAGAGTATAGGTAATATATAAAAAATATAGTCATTACAAAAGAGAAACAGTATGAATAAAAAATAATTTAAATTTTAAAATAATGTAATATTAAGCTAATAATTATATGTCAGGATAGGTAACGGAGAAAGATATGAGTATGGAAAGGGGGAGAAAGAAATGGGCGATGAAAAAAGACCCTTATCAATAAGAAAAGTTTCTGACATATAATTATTAGCTTAATATTACATTATTTTAAAATTTAAATTATTTTTTATTCATACTGTTTCTCTTTTGTAATGACTATATTTTTTATATATTACCTATACTCTTAACTATGTTTTTAATATATTACCGTCATATATCAACTCAAAATTGTTAATATTTAAAATTTTAATTGTTCACATATTTTTCCTTTATCATTTTTTTCATTTACTTAGTCTCTATTTATATATTCTCATTACAATATTATCATCTCAATTATGTTTACTTCCATACTTTATAACTATCATCTTAATTTTGTTTATTTCCATACTTTATAACTGTCACCTTATTTCCATACTTTATAATTGTCATCTTATTATCATTTCACATTTAATATTATTTATGTTCCCATAATTTATTACTGTCATATTATTATTATATACCTAACGCATTATTAAGTCTATAATTACATTGGTTGTTATCTTGTTTCTATTAGCCCTGATGAAGGCCCACATTGTAGGCCGAAACGTCGGCACATAATTAAAATAACGCTTATTTTTAATTGTGTGTTTTAATTTATGACCGCAACCCCAACCATCTTCCTCATCTAATTTCTCTACGGTCAACAAAACTCCATCATTATGACATTTCATATGCGTACATGAGTACATACATGATACTAATATCTTCTGAATACATTAAAATACTAATAGTGGATATAATTAGTTGACCGTTGAGAATTACTAAAAGGACTTAGTCCGGGGTGGTGGTCGGTGAATGAAACAATTGAGTAGTTTCAACTGTTTATTTTTTGCCAATGTTTCGACCCCCATTGTGGATATATTGGATGTATTCATCATGTTCAGTTTTCCACTGACCGCCACCTGGACTAATTCCTTTTAGTAAAATACAAATATGTTGAAGTAATTAAAAAAAGCAGAAAATAATCATTAAAAATTGAGTAAATAAATTAAAATGAAACAAAAATTTGTGTGACAACCAGCTCAGAGCTTATGTGAAAGAATTTATTAAAACAATATAACTATAACAGTTAATTCATAAATTATTACTTTATTAATAAACTTATTAATAATAAAGAAATTAACATTTTTATTTTCCCAAGATAAATGATATTTTAATTTAGCTTTTTCAATTAGTCATAGTTGCCAGATAACTGCTTGCTCTACACAAAAACTCAAGTCGTCTATTAAGATATCACTTCATATCCTATATTTGAGTTGATTACTGCAAAGATTAATAGATTGAGCTTCCGTTGTCATTATTCAGTAACCACCACCATTTGGAAAATATAATATAATATTTTTATAAAAATTAAAATTTACCCAAGATGGTGCACAGGTAATTATGGTGTCTTCTGAATCCATCTCTAATTCCCACCACATCAAAACAACATGTGCCTGTCCATCTGCAATCGCAGTTACTTCGCTAAGGTTGTCATCATCATACGCTAGTAACATCTCACCCCCAAAATCAAAGCTAGATTTAAAAATAAATAGGTTATGAGATTTACTTCTATCATAATTTACAAAATCAAAAGAAAAAAAGGAAATTACTCACGTAAAAATGTTTAATGGTTGTGTCAACATTTTGAAGGCATCAGTCGGCAACTGACTCAGTTGGATATCATGTACACCATTTGTCCCTGGACAATTGACAATATCTTCTGGCATTAATATTTCACCACCACAAGGAAGAGGATATGATGAATTAAATTTATTGCATGAAGATAGAAAATCGCACTCGACAACAGCTGCATAGACCTTACCCTTTTCTGGAATAACAGTAGCTTTTGGCTGCACAAAAAAAATATAATAAAGTATTTAATACAAAAGTAATGATTTAATGAATCAATAATAATAGAAAATTCAATAGCCACTTTTTACAACTCATTAAAAACACAATTAAATCAATAACAGAAATATTAGAATGAAGATTACAAGTTAGTATGTGCTACAATTTAGATGAATAATAACATACATATTCTATTTATTAATTTGCCAAGTTTATAGAATTAATTCAAGACGTAGTAGGTTGATAGTAAAGTTGTTTACAGCACATCCATAATGAAATAGGAAGAACTTAAAATTGCCTATGTTAGAATTTTAATTTGTTGGATGTGTTATCCCAGTAACCGTCAGATATCCTGCTAGGAACTAGGGGCAACCTGTTGTGAAGCAGGGAAAAACTTAGGAGATTCTGTATAGATCTCATCATCTGCTAAACACTAGTCTAACTAAAACACAATTACAATTCTCTCTCTGTTTGGAAGTTTTAAGTTGCCATAAATCATTATTAAATGAACAAAATTAAAATTCAATCAATATTACATGTAACATTAAAATGTGACTACAATTACCTCAAGTAAGTATGTCTTTGCATGGTTAAATGTTTCTACAGCACCTTCACCAATCAACTCTGTATCGAACACCTCAGTGACTAAAATATTCGCTCTGAATTCCATATCTTTGTCGGGCCCAACTTCTAGTTCTGTTGATCTTTTAGCAACAACTTTTATTTTATCTGACAAATTGTTGTCTGCTATAACCTTCCTAGCTATAGCTGCTATTGGAGGAAATGCCTGATAAATTGAAAATAAAATCAATGAAAAATTTAGAAAAACAAGAGAAATCCCAACATAAACATTCATAGAAAAATAACTTACTTCACATGCCACGATACTATCAGCATTACATTTAGCTGCCATCATTGACAGCAGACCAGTTCCTGTTCCTATATCAAGAACATTAGCTTTTTGTCCCTGAGCATGTTTCTTATCGATAATACTTTTTAGAGCTTTATAATACTTTTCATTCTGCAACAAATATTAAGATAAACATTACTTACAAATATTCAACTCCAACTTCACAGTTAGGAAACTAAAAAAGAAACATAAATTACCCTATCTGTATCATGAAGCATGTCTGCATACATGGACCTAGCTATTTCTTGATGGTAATCATAATTTTCATCTTCCATCTCCCAGATAGTTTTTCCCGTTAGTGGATTCAATTTTTGAACGAATGTACTCATTTTATGTCTTAAAATAATTGAACTGTGATGTCTAAAAACTATAAACAAAGGCTTTTGGCCGGCCTAATTGAATGTTTTAACAAATTCATTCTAATAAAATAATAATTAGTGTTTGGAATGTTGACTAACCTTTTGTGTACAGCATGATTTTTCAACTTAAATTAAAATAAAATACACTAAAAACTAATTATAGGAAACTAAGCAGATATACAGCGTGATGATAACCTATCAATAAACTCCCCACCAAACTGAAAACAAAATGTCTGAATATCATTTAAATAATAAGACATTTACCTCGTAGGTAATTTTAATAATAAGTTATATAAAGTGTTATTATTTATTTAAATATTAGATTGCCAATCTTATCTTGATTGGGATAATATTGGTTGAATATCAGTTATTAAGACTTATGTAGCTTTAAAACTCATTTTAATGCGTATTTTAGCGCCATATATTCTTACAATATTTACAAAAATATATATAAATAAATCTGATAGTTTTCCATTGAAACTAAACACACAGAACATTAGGGAATAAAAGAACAAGAAAATTAAAAAGTTTCTATCCCCCCCTCCTCTCCTCACTAGTAGTTCTGTGAGTTGTTATGTCAATACTTTCAAAGGATAATATGTCTAATTGCCCAAGATTGAATGACCGACTGCAGGTTTTCACCATTAAACAAATCTTTGTACCATCGGTAAATAAGCTAACTCTGAGAACGAAGAATTCTCTTTCCCTTTGAATTTTGGCCGTCAATATCTCGATGTCAATGTCCCTCTATTGCTCAGATATTATAGGCGAGGCAGAAACCTCTTTCGAATTTCACTCCGAAGTAAGTAACTACATCGCTTTGTCTTTTTCATGTATCTCGAGTGATTAGATTTATAGAGAAGGCCTTTCCCGAAGTCCTCAGTTTTTGCAGCAGTCTTAAACCTTCTTTCTCATCATTGAACAATCATGTTGGCACAACGTTTATCAAAGAGTGGACTTGCTTAAATCCGGAATGATTTCTTCCTGTTGGAGAAAACATTTGAGACATATTTATCCACAAGGGCAGAAGCAAGGTGTTTCGACTAGCAGCTACTTGTTAATTTAACTTAGTTAACTTAAGTGTTAAGTTGCACAGGAGTATCATTAGCCTTTAGCGCCCAATCAGCTTCGTACCAGGGTGTATAAGTTGCAGAGAGCTTCATTCGTAACTCGGTATTTGCTGGAGTAAGCATGGCCAAAAGATGGTATCAAAATTATTGCATTATAGAAACACTCCCCTTCTTGTTTCTTGGAACTACAACTCTTTTAGGGTAAGGATCTTCCACAATCGGGTCCGCCAGTCATCTCTGTTGGCTGCTGCTACACTCAAGTCGTAACTACCCAAGGAGGATATCGCATCGGATGACACCCCATCCATCCATCTCAACTGTTGTCTATCGACTCTTCTGGTGCCATGCTCATTTTCATCAAGGATTCTTCGTGGTATCTGGTCTGGTGTCATCCTTGAAACATGACCAGCACCCCGAAGCCGACTAAAATTGATGATTCTCACAATGTCAGGGTTCTTGAATACGTCTCCTAGTTCTGAGTTGCTTCAGATACTTTATACAACATTAAAATTTATGGGGCCAAATATTCTCCATAATATGCGTCGCTCAAACCGAAGGAGATAAAATCAAATCAAATCCCCTATCCCAAAAATGCTCTTGGATCCTCTGTTTAGTAAAATTTATAATGTTTAAGTATATCTATATACTAACTTTAATATTCATTAATTATATTTTAAGCATTAGCATCATTTTATCTCTTCAGTATTCATTTTGATCTTTCTAAGCTCACTGCTTACATAAATTTTAATACTTCTTGTCAACTATTACCCTACTGATCTTCATTTTTTCTATAATACTTTGCAAATCAGTAAATACAAAAATAATATATTTTAATAGGAAGTAGGATCCCACAGATTATGTGAAATATTGAAAAAAATATATAATAATATATAGACTAAATGAAATTCAATTTTGTTTTTATAATTGTAGAATTATATTGTTGAACCATTATTAGCATTTCCAAAAGATATTGTTATACTTCAGAGACTTTTGATACATAGGACCCAACGGTACCGCTTCGTCCGCTTACTAGTTAACAAGGGCTGAGGGGAGGAGGGGAATAGTATTAAACAGTTTTCTGCGTAAACAATTCTGGGTTATGCTGTCCTTAGGAAGGGACGTAAAATAGGTGGTCCCCAGCCTGTGCGATGCCAGGTAATATTTGAAGATCCGTATACTAATTACAGTTGGATAGGTAAAATTTAGGATTCCCGCTGTAGCATTGTCTGACTAGCCAGTAGCAAAACTGATGAACAATGAATAAACAGACAAACAAAAGTCTTTTACGTCAGTTGTTCCCAAATGGTAGTCCGCACACCCCTGTGCTCCGCAGACGATGTTCAGGAGGTCCGCGACAGGTCTTGAGAAATAATTTTAAATGAACTTAGCGTAAAGTATTTCAGAATCCTTGGCTTTTAATCAAAATCATGCACAGACAAATTTAATATTCTGAGTGATAAAATTGCTATTGATCACTGACAGGTGACTGCTACTGAACAATCACAACCTTAAAATTAGCCATTTTCTAATTTGTCGAGAATAATAAAATTAAAGGATAAATATATTCGATTACAGACAAATATTAGATTTCTCTACGATTATTTGAATAACTACCAATCTTACATAAGTTTGAAAGTTTACTGTTTTTATGCTGATGTGGCTAATTGGATTATAATATGCTGGAAGTCCTATATTTTATGCATCCAAATTTTATTAGGAAGAGAGAATTTAAGGAATACCTGATTTATCAAAGGCTCTGTATCACCGTTTTACGTTACCTATGAAGGGTGGCATAATGAAAATTTGTTCACGCTCTTTAAAAATCTTAGAGCCATCTGCCAGGTTCAACATTAAATTTTAGTTATTCAATGTTTCGCATATGAAAGTTAACACCTAGAGCCTGGTTCTTTTTTCTTCATTTTCATTTCCCCAACTCAGGCCTTTAGTAAAACACAGAGTTGAAGCCCTATAAAAATCTACCTATCATTTATGTATCTATATTATTATATTATTATAATATATATATATATATATATATATATATATATATATATATATATATATAATTAGGAGGTCCTTGTCATTGGATAACTGGATAAAGAGGTCCGCGGAATTTTTTGTTGGGAATCACTGTTTTACGGGATCACTTGTAGGTTGGTGGCTAGCGTAACAGCCTCCCATGCCAAAGGTCAAGGGTTCAAATCCGCAGGTGGTCCTAGGATTTTATAATGGGAGTAAAAAATCCTTAGTTACGCCGTCCTTCGGAGGGGACGTTAAAAGGTGGTCCCGAGCCTGTGCGATGTCAGGTACTCGTTAAAGATCCCTATCCTAATAAAACCTGGATAGGCAAAATTTAGGACTCCCACTGTAGCATCGTCCGATTAGCCATAGTAGCATAAAGTGACGTTAAATAAATAAAATCACTGTTTTACTGGATTTGAGTTGAATGTATCAGTTTTTAGGGCACTGAGCACCTAATCTATAAGCTGTATCATAGGTTAATTCATTTAGTAATTTATTATGTATGTATGTAAGTATGTATTTAATCTGGGTTCGGGAAATCCTCCTGGGTTCACTCAACCACCTTCTTGCAAATCTGTTAACCTAAAAATTGTATTTTTAGGTTTATTGACTGTATGTTTTTTTTCAGGCCGACAGAGATTTCCATTTTAAATGTATAGTATTCTCGGCAGAACAAAAGAAATTTAATAGAAAAAAGTTAGGGTTTTATCCGGACTTGGGGAAGAAACGATTCCTCTCGAGTTTTTTCCCTTTAATTCTTCCTGACTAGATGGGACATTACTCAAGGCCGCAAATCCCCGACTGAGGAAGGTGGATCTTGTGATTAGCCGAGTACAAGAAGAGGTCGGGGTTCAATTAGGATGGACGAGATTATATCGAGGTTTTCTTCTTCTTCCAATATGGCGGCGGAGGACAATTCTCTCCCCGGCGGGGGGCACCCCGCAACTAACGAGAATCCCCTGGCCCTCTCGTAAATCACTGAATAACGGCCATACATCAAGGCCCTCCTACATTCCTGTCTCCCACCTTATCCGGAAATGCTCTCAAAACAAATCCAGTAATACTACCCTCTCCTCTGACAAACTGTATCTCATTTACGTGTTATCTCTCCGGAATCGGCAATCATAGGATCCATTCGGTTACCAAGGGCCAATCTTTGTATTTGTCTTATCATTCCTTTAAGTTCTTAAGCAGGATACTGTTTTCCTTCGTACACACACATTTAACAACGGATTTCGTAGTAATAAAATATATTCCAATTAATAACAATCAAAAAAAAAAAATTATTGGTCAAATTTCCTAATTATTAAGGAGATATGTACACACAGGATCTTAACAATTACACAGTTCGAAAAAAAGTGTTAAAAAAATTTAGTCTATAAACATTTTGGTTTATTATTTTCAATGATGACCACAGTGATCAACAAATTATTACATAATGGTTTTTTTTTTTTCAAATAAATTTATTAGGATATGACAGTTTAATAGCTGTTTACAGACACAATAAATTAATCAAAGGAAAATGGCCTATCACCACTGCTAAACCTTCAATTAACATTTCTTAACCGATTTCAATGATTCATTTTTTATTTTGTAGGAAATTTAATTCTCTATCGAACTGAATTTTTAGTATTTATTAATTCGTACGGAGGAATTGTTTATAAGTAATTTTTTTTGGGGTAGATTAAAAAGGTTCATTATTGAAAATAATAAACCAAAAGCAGTTATACTAGTGTTATTTAATATTTCCTTTCCTTTTCTTTTAATTTTCATCGAAATAAAAATTCCTGATTTCAGAACACTTTTTTTTCTCTATCATCAATAACAATGCATGATTCATTATCACTCTACGAGAATAACATGTTAACATTATATTGGTCACTTTGATATTATCAAATAAATTTCTTATAGAGCTTCGATATTAGAAAAAAGTTTTAACTTTGACAAAACAAACTAACAAAATGTTTCAATTCTTTAACATACATCCGTGGCCTTTTTTAAAAGCTAATTTCAGCAATACATTAAAATAAAATAAAAAAGAGAAGCTCTTATTCAGCTCTAAAGTTTTTAATAAAAATCTCCCACCACCGCATTTCGGAAATCATAGTTCATTAAATCCGGTTACAAAGAAAGTTTAAATAATTTTGTGTATTTTTAAAATTAAAAAAAATTTAAAAAGCTTAACTGTCAGTTTTAAACAATATTAAAGGGCCTAGCGGAATAACCATTTAAAATCTGTCCCCGCCCATATTAGAATGAAATTTATACCATTGATTCCCACCAATGAGAAACACCCTTATACAAATTTTTAGTCCCTTAATCCTTATGAGAGGGAAGTTATGGAGGGGGAAAGAAAAAAAAAAAAAAAATTTTCTTCTAAACAGCTAAACAGATTTTCACGAAAAAAAAATATATGTTATGGATTTTATAATAAAGCTTCAAAAAAAAAAATTTTTTTTTTAATTTTTTGACTAACATTTTCGTGGAAAAAAATTGTTTGTAAATTTTCATAGTTTAAAATGGTTAAAAAAAAAAAAGAAAAGAAAAAAGACGTATCCGGTTGCCTGAATCAAATTAGGATCCATTGAGGGAATCAGTCAAGGTTTTGGGTTTTCTAAAGCCTTGTGAAATATCAGGCCTAATGATAGTTAAAAACTCTGCTGGCTCTTCTTAAACGGAGCCGACCAACTTTAAATTGGTGTCAATTTTGTATAATCCTGCCCATTTTTAACCCAGCCTCTCTCCCCCCTCCTAGCCTGGGGCTTAAGTCACCCAATTTAGAAACTTTCTTCCCAGCGAATATAAGATGCCTGCCATGGGCTAACTTATGGAACTCGATCAATTTATACATTTTTCAGGCTCACTTTTCACTCTTACCTACCTCACTATGGCTATATAAAAAAGAGATTTTTCAAAAATGCTCTGCTTTCTTTTATTTTTTCTTATAAGGTTTGTTGTTATAGACGATAAATAAAGGTAATTATATGTAACCAGCTCTGTTACACGGTTTTTCTCACAGATATTACGTTTTTTTTTGACAAGTTGAAAATCGGTCAATCTATATACAACAAATAAAGTTATTATTTAGTGCTAGATCTCAATTGTTTTCTGTCTATATGTAGCAGTATATATAAATATACAATAGCACACCAGTGGAAGTAGGCACACCCAAAATTACTCAATATGTTTAGTTTTTAAAAATTTTCCTAACAAATCTTCAGAATTAATCCCTTTCAAGGGTAAGGCTTTTCACCTAAAAAATAAACGTGTTTTAAGGTTTCAGAAATAAGTTATAATTTTCTAAAAAGGGAACATTTATTTTAGACGCTTAAAATAGTTTTTAAAATCCAATAATAATTGAACCACGAGTGCTTGTGAACAAACCAAGGATACGAATACCAATATGCTTAAATATATTTCTTATAAATTTAATATCTTGGTGATACAGGTCAGATTAATGATTTTGCTTTAATGCGATTAGAAAATTTATTATCTTTCATATGAGTTGTTATATTTTTGAAGAAAAGTATCGTTGTTGAGTTATTCGAAAACTAATCTTTTTGAATTTTTTAGATTTTTTTTTTTTCAGCCACGTAGAGTAAGAGAATGAATTTTTCCAAACCAGACCTTATTGCACATTCAGATGATAAGGGAAACATCCCTGAAAAAAAATTTAGCTTCACAACCATAGCCCTTTTAGAGATACTGGGATGGCCAGCAAATTGAAAGAAAATGCTTTTAAATTCATCAACTTGTTAATTTAACAGAGTATTCACTTTTTGAGAATTTTACCAAGACGGAGATCGTTTTTATTGAAGCTTTAGTTTGAACTGTCGAATTTCTTCGAAGAGGGGAACCATCCCTACTACTTAAATGCTGCATTTCGTTAACTTTTTTTTCGAAATAGTAGAAACAATTCTTTATTGAACAATATTACAATCTGTCCAATTTAGGACATTTTTAATAGAGATAAAGTACAACATTCATACTGCATTCACACGATATATACAAAACAATAAATTTATATAATAATAATACAATATAAATAAATACAAAACAAAATCAATAAAAATATATACAAAAGTCACTCATACCTATATACAATTCACAAGCATACAGCACGTGAGTGGAGAATCTAGCCAATGCTAGAACTCCAATATACATTTTACAAGAGGTCTCGAGGCCACTGCCGTTTCAACCTTCTAGGAGGATGGTAAGGATGTGTGGAGCTGGATAAGGATTGAGCTAGGGGATTAGGGTGATGGATAAGGTTCTGATGGAATTTAGAGAATTTTAATGGTATAAGGTCTAAAATAAATGGAATATTTAGGTCGCGGTGTAAGGTATGGTTGGATACATAATAAGGAGCATTAACTATTGTTCGGAGGACTTTTGATTGGAAGGATTGAATGCGTTTGATGTTAGAAAATTTAGCTGTCCCCCACAGTTCAAGTCCGTAGGTCCAGATAGGTTTCAGTACTGTCTTGTATATTAGCAGTTTGTTCTCGATAGATAATTTAGAATTTCTGTTCAGTAGTCTGTATAATTGTCCAAATCGTCGATTAAGTTCTTGTCGTTTAAGTCTAGTATGCGGGTTCCAAGTTAGTCTTTTGTCCAGAAGGAAGCCAAGATACTGGACTGTGTCGGAGAAAGGAAGCGGAACGGAGTTAAAGAGAACTGGAGGGCAGGATTGTCTTCGAAGGGTAAAGGTGACATGTCTGCATTTGGATTGATTTACTTTGATTCTCCAGTTGTTACACCAGTCTTCAATTTGAGAAAGATGTGTTTGGAGGCCTGTAGATGCAATTTCGGGATCTAAGTGAGAGGATAGGATAGCTGTGTCATCAGCGTACGTTGCTAGGAAGGTATTAGGGCAAAGAGGAATATCAGCCGTGTATATATTGTAGAGGATAGGACCAAGGACACTACCCTGAGGAACACCGGATTCGACTGGATAATAATTGGAATATTCTGCACCACAACGGACTCGGAAGGAGCGGTTTGATAGATAGGATCGGAGGACTAGGTATAAGGATAGGGGTAAATGGTTTTTGAGCTTAAAGAGCAATCCCGGGTGCCACACCCGGTCAAATGCTTGCGTTATGTCCAGATATGCACCCGAGCAGTACTCCTTGTTCTCGAGGGCAGAGGAAATATGATCAACGACTCGGAGCCCTTGCTGAACGGTTGAATGTTGGGATCGGAATCCAAACTGATGGGAAGGAATAGTGTGGGGTTCTAATAACGGTAATATTCGTTTGAGGAGGATTTTTTCAAAGATTTTTGAAAGGATTGGGAGTAGGCTGATAGGTCTATATGATGTCGTAGTGTTAGGAGGTTTACCTGGTTTTAGGAAGAGAATTATTGTGGAATGTTTCCATAAGAGAGGAAAATGAGTAGTGCGTAGAATGGAGTTGTAAATATATGTAAGAAATATAACGGCTTTAGATGGAAGCTGTCTGAGAATCTGAGGAGTGAGGAGATCGTATCCAGACTCAGAGGGATTAACTGCTTTAGGAGGTAATGAAAGCGGGATTGGAGACTGAATGAACTGTTCCACTACTGAAGTGTGGTTTGGATTGGATTCTGGATGAGGTGTGAAGACTTGGGAAACGTATTTGGCAAGTTCCTCGGCTTTGTCTTCATCAGACGCAGCCCAGGAACCATTACTACGACGGAGGGGATGGGAAATATGGTGGGATTTTAGAATTTTCTTGGTGACATTCCACAGGGAATTGTCACAAGCCGAAAGAGAAGAAAGGAAGGAACTAAAGGATTGGGAACGGAAGGTCGCCAACTCCCTCTTTAATTGTCTACAATAAAAGTTATAGGAGCGGCGATCTGTGGGGTGACGGGTGCGTTGCCATAAGGATCTGGATCGGCGTTTGGTGCGGATGAGGTCTATGAGGTGTTGTGGTAAATGATTTTGGTTATGACTTATCTGGGAGTGCTTGGGAGAGGAGGCAGTCCAAACAGCTTGTTGAATAGCGATGGTGAAGGAGTTTACGGCATCGTCAAGGTCATCTGGAGTTTTGAGTTTCACTCTGAGGTCAATATCACTGGTCAGGATTTGGCGAAAAAGGTCCCAGTTTACTGGTCCTCTGATAAATGACGGTGGGGTGGGTTTAGGAATAGGAATTAGGGATACTTTAAGGAGCAATGGACTATGGTCAGAGGACAGTTCATCAAGGCGAGTCACCGACATGTTTAGGGAGCCTAATCCGCTGTGAATGAAGAAGTCAAGGATGTCAGGATTACGGTTAGGATCAGTTGGCCAGTAGGTAGGGGAGTCAGGAGGCAGGAGGTTGAAACGTCTAGAGCTGAGTGCAGACTGTAAATTCCGCCCACGACAATTCGTGGATCTGCAACCCCATTGTTGGTTCTTAGCATTCATGTCTGCACCCAGAATGAAGTGGTTTCCTAAGGCATTGAGGAAGGATTCGAATAGAATGTTGGAGATGGAATGTTTAGGAGGGCAGTACGCTGATGCGAGGGTGATCGGAAAAGAAAAAGTCTTGATTACTATGGCGGTGCATTGTAGGAAATCATAGGAGGGAACTGGGAGTATATGGTGGGAAAGGGACTGGTGCACAATGACAGCAGTACCGGCATGGGCTTTTCCGTCTGGGTGGTCTGTACGGTATGTTACGTATTGCGGTATTTTAAAGAACTGTTTAGTGGTAAGTCTAGTTTCAGTAATAAGTGCTACATCAACGTTTTTGTCTTGCAATAAAGCTGTAAGTTCGTCAGTGTGATTTCTAACACCATTCGCATTCCAAAGGAGAATGGACAAGGAGTTAGGTGTAGTCATTTAAGGATTTTTTAAGGAAGGGATTAAATTTGATACGAGATTAGTAAGTAGTGATATTAGCGGCATAACAAGAGATTTGATTTCAGTGATGAAGGATGTCATCAAACTTGTAAGGTCTGTGACATTTGATGGAGGAGGAATATGAGAAATTTGATGCGGATGAGGTTTTTGAGGGTTGGGTAAATTTTGAGGAATAGGTGGTTGTTGAAGGAGTTCAGGATTTTGAGGTATGCGTTGTTCCGGCAGGGCCTCTTTGTTCTGGTTCCCACCTCCAAGTAGATGGGCAAATGTTACATTGGAATCAATTGTTTTTGAAGGTTGTCTTCTGCTTCTGATCGGTTCAGCTATTTCATCCAGATTCTGAGGTTTTTGGTATCTGCTTTTGAGGTTCTTGTAGATTTGACATCCCTTGTAGTTAGCCGGGTGGTCCTCTAGGCACAGAGCACATACAGCGGGTGTTGATCTTAATCTTGTACATTCTTCTGATTTATGTTGCTCACCGCATTTCACACAGCGTGGTGTGTGGTGACAGTAAGTTCTCGTATGACCATATGCCTGACAATTATGGCACTGAACTATTTCTTTCTTAGTGTAAGGTTTTTCAACTCTTACACTAGTATAGTATAATCTATTGAGGTCATAAATTTTTTACAACCCTTAAAGCTCTCTCCTGGCGCAACTGATAGGTATGAAAATCAGCTTTGGTCTCAGTCAGATATTTCACTATTTTTCTGTAGCTTTCGGCGGTAGTCGGGGATATTTTAGTATCACTGGTTCTACTTATACAAGAATAACTATTAGGATCAGTTACTTTGTTTAAATGCGCACACATCAGTTGAAAATTTTTAATATTTTTAACAAATATTGGTGGAGGTAGTGGTTCCCTGGGTATAGGAGAAGATTCCATGGTTTCTTTTTCATTTTGGAGGATCTGAAATGGATTCGGTGTAAAAAACGGCGATTCATCAGTTAATCCTTGTGATGATGTGCTAGGCTGTGGTTCAGATCCTAAAGAGGTAGCTAAAGCGGTCGCTGGTGGAATCATTTTTTTATTATTTTCACGGCGAGGTCTCTGTTTTGTAGGAGACGAGTTTGAACCTGCAGATCTAGATCTTTTACTTGTAGCTTTTGAGGACATAACTTGATGGAAATATCTCATTGATTAAAAAAAAAAAAAAAAAAAAAAAAAGGAACAATAATAAATAAATAATGAGATGAGAATGAGAAAGAAAGATAATAAAAGAAAGATAACTTAAAGAAAGCAAGCCCGAGCTTGCCGAGCTAGCGGCGATCAGCTGATCAGTGACCCTCCTTTCACTTTTCGCGATTCTACAAAGTAAATTATAACTTTGCTTACCGATATTTCTCCAATATTCACTGCTGTGGTTTTCTTGAAGTCTAGTGATGTTTTCCAGACTGAACTCAAGCGAATTCCTACTGAAAAGAGCAAAAATCTGAGAGACGAAGTAACGTACGACTGTTATCATCGAGCGCATCAGCTGTTCTTCCATTTCGTTAACTAAAAATTATTTTTAGATAATCAAAACTTAGTAAAAAAAAAAAAAAAGTTCAAAGTTTAATATTGTCAAACGTATTAAAAGTTTGTTAGCATAAAATATTATTTAAATTATTTAGTGGTGTTGTAAATGGAATTTTAAATTTTTATGATTTACACAATTTACGACACATCGGATACAGTGCGTTTATGACATCTTTATTGATTCAATATTTTGAGAATTATTCAAATAATCGTATATAATATCGTCTACTCCCTCATCTAGTATTAAAAAATGTCCTATTCCTCGATGATACGTGCTGATCATTTAAAAGGGTTCCTTTTTGAAGAGATTCAGAATATAAAAATGACAGTTTGGTTTTATATCATTTAAAAGTGAATCGAATTAAGAATTATAGAAAATCCTATATTTAGTATTGTATCATAGTTACCAAATATACAGATAGCCCATACTGATTTGAGTACTCAAGACGGTCAATGGAAGCGGAGTGATAAGAAAAATAGAAAGAAGTTTACAGACATTTTAAAATGTCAAATGTGTCTATTTTCGTGTTTTTTTTGTACTATTATGTATTATTTAAAAAAAGTTTCAATTCCAGTAGACAGCTCATCTCACGTCAACATTCCATTAAATAACCATCAACTAAATGCTACAATTCATTTTATGATTTTTCAATATATACGATAACTATATGTGAATTATTTTGGAATTATGTATTTTATTTATTGGCAAAGTTTATCTGGATGACGGTCAATAAATGATTTTGAGAAAGAGTGTAAACTATATTCTGTGAAACCAACATGGCAGATCTTCTCAGACCAACATTCCTCCGGAATTTTCTTTCAAAACTACAGGAAGCAAATAAAGTTTTATTTAGTCCTATTGGTGAGCTGCAATCTGGATCAAAACGTAGTTTTCACCATAGGCACTGATAATATTGATGGTGATAAATGGTCGGATGCAGGATCATGGAAAGTAGTATTGGGATTCAGTCAATGGTATTTTCATTACAGAATGGCATCGTCCAGGTCCAAGAATACAAGCTAAAAATTTAATTTTCTGAGTTTAGACCATTTTGCCCTATCGTTGCCTGGTCGTGCTATTTGAGATATTGAAATAACCTTCTAGTGATTGCTTGATTTTACTTAAACGCGTAAATCTTTGAATTCTTCAACGCCTGACCTTCCAGTGATATTCTAGAGCAGTGGTTTACAACAAAAAATTTTCGCAGGCCCCTCAAACTAATCATTTCAATGGCAAGGACCATAGCTATATATTTAAATTTTTAGTGTGCTACACCTTATCATGTACATTGCGTGCGAGATACCTCTAACGAAACTCTATATTCTAAAAATAGTCTAGTTGGAGAAATGGGATTGAAGAAAAAAGAACCAGGCTCTAGGAGTTTAATTCAATCTGCGAAACAATCAATAAATAAAATTTTAGTGGTACCTGGCTAGTTCCAGAATTGTTTAAAGGTAATGAAAAATCATTCGTTATACCGTCCTTCAGAGGGAACGTAAAATGGTTTTCCAGAGCCTGTGATAAGCCAGGCACTCGTTAAAGATACCCATCCTTATTAAAACTGGGTAGGAAAAATTTAGGGTTCCTAGTTTAATATTGTCCGGTAGTCACAGTAGCATAAAATTACATTAAATGAATAAAAGTGGCCTACAATTTAAAACTTATACAAGAAGGAATATTTTCGAATACACATAAAGAAATAAAATATTGTTAATTATCATTTGCGATACATCATACTTCTTCTGTTCTTAAGCTCATGATTTTGAAATGGTAGAAAATGACCAATTTTAAGGTGATTGTAAACAATAGCAATTAACACAAGCAATTTTATCACTTTGAATGTTAAATTTGTCCTAAAACCTATGTCCGCCTGTCCCACTATATCCTTTAGCAATATTCTACTCACCTCAGTCGAACAGATCCGGTACCTAGGACTCCATCTAGACAAACGTCGTACTTGGAATCCTCACACTAGACTGAAACTACAAGAAACAGCTTGTAGATACCGTTTACTACAACACTTACTTGACAAACGATCAAAACTTTCTACGTACCACAAAAAATTAATTTGTATTACCATCATTGGGCCTATTAGGACAAGTGGGATTGAATTATGAGAATCCACCAAACATCCAATTCTTCCCACATTCAATCCTTGCAATCCAAAATCCTCCGAAAGATCCTAAATGACCCTTACTTTGTCACCAATAAAATAATTCATAAAGATCTAAATATCCCATTAGTCGCAGGTCTAGTCCAAACTAGATATACCTCATTTTATTCCAAATTACCCGTCCACTCCGACCCACTCGTCCGCAAACTCTCGTTACCATCTATTCCTGATAATCCCCGGAGTCCTACTACATTAAAATAAACACTGAAGTGCTAGGGTGTGATGAAGTCCTCTTGATCAATTAACACATTTACTAATGTGTTTTATTTTCCCGTTTATTCCCTTTTAAGAGAGCGTTTGAACTTGACACGTTATGATGGTTTTCTTCTTCTTTCTTCGTTTTTCCCAAATTCTTTCATACGTTCACTATGTTCTTTTTTGCCTTCTTCCGTCCATTTATAATAAATTCTTTTCAATGAAGAATCTACTAGTGTGTGATCTTTAATGATTTTCCTAAAACGTTCTCTCTTGTTGATGTCATCTTTTGTAATTCCCACTTCTTTAAGATCCTCTTCCGTTTCATCGATCCATCTTATTGTATTTTATGGTATAATACATTCGTAAATTCCTTTAAAAAAAAAAATGTCCTTGTAGAGCTTATGATTTTCATTAAAAGCCAAAGCTTCACAAATATTTTACGTGAAGGTAATTGAAAATTATTCTTAATGATACTCGCGGGCCCTCTGGACATCGTTTGCTGAACCCCCACCAATAGTTTTAGCTGTTAGTGTTATTCATGGCACATAAATGGTTTAGTATTTAAGTATTGAAAGCTAGAAATGATGTAAAAGGAAGAAGTCGTTTATTCTGTTGTACTGCCTGACGTAGAGCACTTTATTATGGTAAGGCGATTGGTACATTTGTTAGAGAAGATTAAATCGACTTTTGGGAGATTCATTTTCCCATTTGCGGAAGCTGTTTTGCAACTGTTTTGCGCGGAGAGGGAGCGTCGTTGATCACCCTGATGGAAGATTCCCTCTCGGATCCTTTGGAGGGAGTACCATTAAAGCAAGGGATTGATCAAAAGTTCATTTGAAGGGATGAGAAAACACGGGCATCGCCAACCCTAAAGTTCTAATCGATCATCTCGGAGAAGGAGCCTGGGTGAATCATGGCATTAGTTGAGCTGAAGAGCTAAAACAAAAATATTTGGTTTGGAGAAGGAAGGAGTGGAGGGGGGCCCCACCCCCATCGTTGAGTGTTATAGATTTTTTTAATGGGAGCCCGTGGGGTGCGACGTGTGTGTGTGTGGGGTGGGATAGCATTGATCGCAGGATCCAAGGTCAACACCCCTCTGTCTCTCCCTTTACTTTTTTTTTTTTTATAAGCTTCTTTAAATATTTACATCCATAATCAGCATAATTAGCATTTATGACTAATTAAAATTAAAATTCTTATTTTAAAAAATCACTTTTACAAGGTCTGTTTTCATGCAGAGCTTGGAAAAACTATTAATTTTAATAAAATCCTGACTGAGCAACACCATAGATCGCGAATATGTCTGAATATTATCTCCTGCTTTCGTTCATATCTCAATATATATAAAATTACAATGCGATCTGGGTTTCAGTGAACTCCTCCTAAAAAACAAAGACGGACTTTTATACCGTTTTCACCATCATCAGGGGCATTCTTTCCAAAAGGTTTATAAGTAAAATACAGTAGGCAAAAAAAGTATTTGCAAACCATTAGAAAAATAGCAGTTGTCCAAAAAAAAAAAAAAACAAACTTATAACAATTACATCAACAAAATTAACATAATTTCATGCAAAAAAAGTATTTGCACTCTCATATCTTAAAACTAATAGTTGGTTTTGATAGAGGTGAACGTTGTTTACAAACAAATAAGGATTAATACGATAGTAGAGGTGTTTTGCAATATGATTCAGTTGAGCTTTATGTTTGAATTGATAAACATGCCGAAGAAAAACGAAATATCGCGTTCTGATCGTAAAAAAATCATTATATTGCATGAGTTTGGCAAAAGTTACCGTGAAATCGGAAAATATATGAAAACCGGGTTTTCAACAGTTCGATATATTGAAGAAAAAAAGAAAAAGAATTGACTGCTGGTGTTGAAAACAAACCTCGGAAATGACGACCATCCAAACTCACACATCGACTAAAACCTGAAATAGTGCGAAATGCTCTGAAAAATCCAAAATCTAGCGCACAAAAAATTGCTGACGACTTGGCGACAACATCGGGTAATGTTGTTACGTCACAAACAATAAGGGATGTTCTTCATAACGAGGGAATTAAAAGTAGGGGTCCCCGAAAGAAGCCTTTACTGAGGGAAATAAACCAGCAGAAGAGATTAAAATTTGCAAAAATATCGAGAGATAAGTCATTAGAATTTTGGAAAAAGATTATATTTTTGGGCAAAAGTAAATTTGAAATACCGGCTTTCATCCTTACAATTTGGAGGGAAAAAAATACAAGGCTTGAGGTGAAGAATTTGCTGTACACTGTGAAACTTGGAAGAGGAAGTACTATAGTCTAGGGCTGTATTGAATATGAAAATGTGGGCAATTTGGAATTTTTTACCGGGCATATGACAGCCAAAATGTATATTGAAATATCGAGCTGTAATTTGAAATCTAGTGCCAAGAAATTAGTCTTACAGATTCATTTTTTTTTTCAACAAGACAATGACCAAAAGCATGCGGCGAATATTACCAAAGAATGGCTCCTTTACAATGCTACCCGCAGGTTAATTACCCCCTGATATTAATCCAATTGAAAATTTGTGGCATATTTTGGATCAAAATGTAAGGAAAACCCACATTATTGGCTAAAACTATCTAGAAAGCTGCCTAATAAGGGAATGGAACAACATCGGCTCAAATGTACACGTAACACAAAAATTAATAGATTCCATGCCGAGGAGATCGGAAATGATTATAAAGGTAATAGGAGGCCACACCAAATACTGAAAAATAGCAAAAAAAAAAAGACAATGTGATTTTCAGGCTGTGCAAATACTTATTTTGCGTAAACTTTTATCAATTGTGTTACAGTTAAAGTGAAGTTAATTGTTATTAAACATTTAAGCACCAATTCTTGATTATTTTTATATCGAGGCAAGAAAAAAATATTTATTGTGAAATTTCGAGTTATATATTGTTGTTAATTTAATCAAAAAATTGTTCCTGAAATATAAATAGTAACATAGACATATACCGTTGGAAAGCGCAAGATTTTAGAAAAGTTAATATGCAACAAAATAAATCGTACAAGTTAATATAAAGTTGTTGTAAGCCCATACACTTATGAACATATGTTATTGGAAAAGAGGGAGGTTATATTAGATAAAATATTGCCAGCGCCGTACAGGATCGTGCAAGTTAATTTCTTCCACTTTGTACGCAATATTTCAGAAACAATACTACGCTCCGAATTGTAACTAAGTTATTAGCCATAAATGGTAAGTTAAACCTTTAAAATGTATTTAAAATAGGTTATTTGAAATATTAAATAGATATAAACCTAATTTCTGTAGTTTTTGAATACATATATAGCAATAAAGTTTTTTTATCTGTGCTTCACTTTTAAATAAATAAACGACCAATTCTGATTTATGTTTTACATATTTACATCCTCTAACTTAATAGTATATAAAGTATTGTAATAAGTAATGCTATTATAATTTTTAATAATTTATATGTAATTAATAGTTCTTTCACAAATATATGTTACTATATACTCATTGCTATCATTTTGTATCTTTTCAGTCCTGACGATAACCCGTAATAGGGGTCGAAACGTTGGCAAACAATAAATAGCTAAAACTATTCAATTGTTTATTTTTACTGACCGCGACCTGGACTAATTTATCAACAAAAAAAAAAAAAAAATCAAGAGCTGTTTTGGCGGGATTTTTATATTAAAAAATTTTAGCTGTTATCTAGAACATCGTATATAATATTACGGGTATTAATGGGATAAAAGTAATCATGGAAGAAAAGAAGCTTAGGATCTTTGAGAGATCGATCGTATGTTTTAGGTGATTTCCTGAGAGTAATAGGACTTAGAGTCACTATAGGTCTTATACTCACCCTCCCCATTCTGCCCAACCATTGGAACGTTTAGCGGGATCTGTGAGTGATAAGTGAGCGTTTTTTTTCTCGATACATTGCTTCTTCGTTCACTAAAGTGACATTGGGATTGTTGTGTTTTTCTTGAATAGTTTAAAAATCTGAATTATGAAAAAAATTAAATTGTCTATAACCTGAGTAATTTCAATTTGTCTATCTTGTTTTTTCAAGCCCTAATGAAGGCCCACTATGTAGTCCGAAACCCCATGACCGCATCCCCAATAAACTTCTCACTCATTATTTTTTTTATTTATTCAATTTTAATTTCAATGAGTATTATTTGAAACTAAATTTGATATTTAATATATTTAGAAGTTTAAGACATTTTTTTTTTCGATTTCATAATCAACATTTTTTTTTTCCCGAAAAGTCGTATCTTTTTCGTTATAGATTTATATATTTAAAAAAATTGGCTTTTATATAACATAATTTTTTTTTTATAATAATGGTTTTTTATATGTAGAATATTGATGAGTTCACAACACAACTTTAGTTGTACTTAACATGTTATTTGAAATTTATTTATTTATCGGTTATTAAAGGAAAAATAATACTCTGAGTTCTATAGGAAACATTTATTTCATATCATCTAATATAACAATATAAATTAATATCTAAAGTAAGCACATAAATATATGTTATTGGCGTCATTCTTTGCCGACTTCGGTTCGTTACAGAGTAATATTTTTCTAAACATTTTTGCTAGCTTACCAACGTTATATTAAATATTCATATTACTATTGTCTATAAAATAGTTTTAAGAAGAGTAATATTGATCAGAGATGGTTAATTATTTCAAATAACAAAATTAAAATGGGAAGGGTCACCTACGGTGAAGTGGCTAGCATAACAGTCTTCTAAGCCAAAGATCACAGGTTCAAAACTGGCAGGTGACCCAAGGAATATTTTAATGGAAGTAAAAAATCCTTAGTTATTCCATCCTTCGGAGTGGACGTAAACAGGTGATCCCGACTCTATGCTCAGACGCTATGATGTCAGGTACTCGTTACAGTTCTCTGTCCTAATTAAACCTGGATAAGCGAAATTTAGGACTACCGCTGTAGCTTCGTCCGATTAGCTAAAGCAGCTTAAAGGTGACGTTAAAATGAATAAACAAACACAATTTAATCTGAAACAATATTTATCTTTTTTTTTTCTTTATTAAATTGTTTAACTAATTATTATTATGTTATTAATTTACTTATGAATCAGCATAACAGGTGTGCATAAAAATATATAAAGATAAAAAAAAAAAAATAGAAATAATACACCTGCCAAAATCAATGGCAATTAGTATTAATACTAAAAGACAACTATTGTTTAATAGTTCATATTTATACATTTTTAATTATTAAGAATAATGATCAGAGATGGTTATTATTCCAAATAACAAAATCAAGGAAACCTTAGAGAAAAGAAGAACGAAAATTAGACATTTAAGTTTGCATGCTGTTGATTCACACATTTATATAACGATATTAATTAAAATTGCTATAACCTCTTTCGATAAAATTGTAAAAACCAGAAGTTTGCTAACTTTTTTTTTTTAAACTAGTGGTGGCTGATCTTTCATTTTATTTATTTAATTTTATGGTAATAATAATAAATTTATGACAGGGAGACAAATGAATAAAATAAATTAATTTTTTTTTTTTTTTAAATCTATTATATTGATTTTTAATGTATCTATCTTCCAGAAGATTCCTCCCAAAGCCAGCTAGTAAAGTGGATACATTAAAAGTGAGTGATGGGTGTAAATTTATAAATGTATATTGGGTGCCTTTAACGATTTTTCCCATTAAAAATGTTTATCGCCTGATAATTTGAACTGAAATATTGATATATTCTCGAAAAAGCGTTTGAAGTATATTTATTTTTTAATTTGCGACATGGAATGGAATGATTGAGAACTTGCAATGGCAGGATTTCTCCTCGCTCCTTCGCCAAATGTGGAAGGAAATTGCTTTCTCACTGTTGAATGGTTTGGGAACCTCCTTGCCCTCTGTCTTTGAGGAAGGAACTCATATAGTGAACCAATCACGGCAAACTCATATATACGTCAAAGGAAACCATTTTTTTTTCTCTCCTCCCCCCTTTCGTCTTCCATTAGCGATATTTAATTCCATTGCCTTTTCAATATAGTTTATCGCCGGGAGGGCTGGGAGAATGTTCCCTCTTTGATCTCGTTGGATTTCAGGTTTGTTAGGCAAAGTCGCCCTGGTAAAGAAAGCTTAGGAGGACAGCTACTAGAGTTCTCCACGGTCGTAATTATTGTCAATCTAATAAGGGGTGAGGGGCTTGAAGGGTGGGGGTGAGGAATTAAAAAAAATAGAAGTGAGGGGTAAATTATTGATCCTCTTCAAGGGTCGCCTTTTTTTTTTCATCTGTATAAAAAACTATACCCTAGCCCTCAACCGTCTCTGTTTCTTCATTTCTACATTTTAATTTATGTACGACATGATTAATACTTACATGATTATACTTAATTGTTTTAAATTTTAAAGTATTATATTCGAAATTAATTTATTTATCACTCATCACATTTTTTATAACAAGAGTTTTTTCCTATTATTTATGTTTATATATTGGGTTGTAAAATAAGTTTGTACCGTTTATCAATATTTCAATTTAATCCTCTCTGTGCTTAGAAAACATGTTTACTTGGTCAATAATGTTTACGTATTCTAAAAAGAGATTTACTTAAGAAGAGCAAATGTTCACGTTTCTACAGATTAGTAGACAATTTTTTTCAACTTCATACTTGGGATTTTTCGGATCTTGAAATGATTGAATACGTTAAAGAAATCGGTATTTTTTATTCTATACTTTTTACTTTCACTTACCTATATATGAAATATATAGTAAGGGATTTTCTCAAAAACGGCCCTAACGATTTTGATCAAACTCCCTATATCGATGTAAAATTGGACGGGCTTTAATATCATGTAGGTTTTATTCTGATTAAAATTGTACGATAGGGCTTAAATGCCGATATTTTAAATTTTCTTCCTCCAAAGTACCTATAATTCTGTAGATTCTATAAAAATAACTATATTATCTTGTTAGCATTGATAATTAACAGCTAAATATGCATGTTGAGCAAATTTAATAAACAACCAAGAGAGAAAATATTTTTTTAATGCAATTTTTTTGTTTTTGAACATAAGAGCAGTAATATAGATGTATAATATACCGTTGGAAAGCTAATGATTTTAGAAAAAAATATCATCTTTTACACAAGGTTGTAAATGCTTATAGAGAGTGATGAAAATCCGATAAAACTAACTGATTATTTCAGATAATAATATAATACATTTTTTAATTAAACACATGTTTCTATTAATATTAAATTTAAATAATTCCTTAACAATTTATTTTCGTTTATAAATTTGTTAAAAATTTCTTGAATTGATATTAATGAAGTGAAAGTCGTGTGTTGCGAGCACCAGATTTTTTTATATATGACTGTATTTGATAATTCATTAATAGATTTTAACAACGGAGGTAAGTAACAATCGTGCTTTGCCGGGACCAGATTTTTTTTTCTATCTTCGTATTTATTCGATGTTTGATTTTAATTTAAATTGAGCATCGGGCTCTTTCTGGCCTTCAGGTGGACATTTCTAACTAAAGTTCTTGAGTATGCAAAGTAATGTCATTTCCGATACGATTGCTCGAGAAATATGGAATTTGGCAAAATGTCATTACTCGACTTATAACATTTATCCATTTTGCAATTCTGTGGCTTTTGACTTAAACTGTAAGAGAAAAACTTATAAAATTTTGCCAAGACAAACGACTTTCACTTACCTCCATTGTTGAAATCAATTCAACATTTTTTAAATACATTTAGAGATAAAAATAAATTGTTAAAGAATTAGTTAAATTGATTTTCGATAGAAACATTTGTTTTATTAAATAATCTATTATGTTATTATCTAAAACAATCAGTTAATTTTATCCGCTTATTATCACTCTCCATTACATTTTAACACTTTGTGTATAGGATATTTTTTTCTAAAAAACTAAAAATACTTTTCTCTTTCAGTTGATTATAAAATTCGTTCAACATGTATATTTAGCCGTTTTTTACGAATGTTAATAACATGAAATGGTTAAATTTTTCTAATTTACAAAATTAAAGGTACTTTAGAGGAAGAAAATTTAAACTATCGGCATTTAAGCCCTGTCAGACTATTTCAATCAAAATGAAACCTACATCATATTAAAACCCATTAAATTTTTCTCAGATATACAGTGAGTGTCAGAAGTATTCGGAATTCGTATTTCTTTTTGTTTAATTAGTATATTTCACAACTGTTAATTTATATAATTCTTTTTCACTGCCAAATCTTTAAAAGAGACTCCCATAAAGGAAAATCACTGATCAGATAACCGAAAAGTTTATTGTTTTTAAAAATATCCGATTAATAATGTAAAATTACAAAATCTTTCAGTGTCAAAAGTATTCGGAAATCGTAATATCTTGTTGTTTAATGGTTTCAAATGTTAATATTCTCACTAATCTTCGACATAATTTTATGTTCTAAACAATTCTCCTCTCTCATGCTATTAATGATTTTTTTTTTTTTTAAATAAGGCCCTAAAAAAAACCGCAACGATCGTGCAACGCCCTCGAATAATTTTTAACACGTTCACACGTTAACACTAAAGAAAAATAGTTGAGATGTTGACAAAAATTGATGACAATATATGGATGGCTATGTACAGTGTAGATAATACAATAATAAAATATAAAAGCAAAAGAGTAAGCGTCCAACAAATATTGAATGTTAAAACTGAAAGACTGATTATTCATCAAATAAGAAAAAAATACCTCAAATGAGTAAACCTTAACTTATTTATGAATTTTTCAGAACTTCTGGATACACAATAAATTTTTCAACTGTTCGCCGCGTTCTAAAAACAATTTATGAAAAGGAAAACATGGTACTAGAAGTACGGAAAACGTCTATCACTAGGGAAGGAAATAAGAGAATGGGCTGAATGTTTGAAACATTTTTTAAGAGAAGTTTGGTGAATTAAAATGTTTACAGATGACTCCCATATTAAAATACACGGCTCTTATGAAAAGATTATGGTTTGGAGGAACCCAAATAAAGAATTTAGTATGCCATAGTAAAACACCTTGAGCGGTCAGTGATATTTACATGCGATTTTCTTTGAAAAAGTTCGATAACATTGGTTTCGTGGACAGAATTATTGATAGGTTTGTGTATTTTTTAAGTATGAAAAGCCAGAATTAAAAGTAGAAGAAAAATTAGGAATAAATCAAATTATTAACATACGCGCTACCATGACTCTGGACGCTACGTTATTTATTCATATTTAGTTGCTGAAAATTTTTCAAAAAGTTCTATCGCTCTATCCCTCTTCGATTATTTCTTTCAAATTTAATTAACTATTTTTGGGTTTTACTAAAAAAGAAAATTAGGAAATACTATATTCAAAATGAAAATGGCCTCAAGATACAATAAATGTTGGAGTGGGGTGATATTTCACTCTAAACAATTAATTAATTAGTAAGATCAATTCCTAGTAGGCTAAAATCTATAACTATACAAAAGTTTTTACCAACAGGATGTTTATTTATAATCACTGCACTAATATAACTAGGAAACCACGAAATTCCGAATACTTTTGACACTATTAACATAAACTATTTCTAATTTTTTCGTAAATAAACATTAAATACGTTAATAATAAAATGATTTTTTTCTTAATTTTTGGTTTTAGCTATTGTATACCTTTCTTCTAACATTATAAAGTGGTTAATAACTCTTTAAAACATAAAAAGTAAGTTAAATTACAGAAAAGTAGTGGATTCCGAATACTTTTGACACTCACTGTAGTAGGCTTAATCAAAATCGTTAGAGCTGTTTTCGAGAAAATCGTAAAAACGTGCAAAATTTATGGTATAAAATGGCTCTTCTGGTTAAGTGAGTATGATGAAATCGCTCTAATATCCCAAGCACAGGCGCTCTTAAAATATGAAATTTTAGTTTTATACAACTTATCGTTTTCGCGCTAGACTTACCACATACATACTGACACACAGACTCAAGGAACCCTAAAACGTGGATTTCCGCTGAAAACTGGAATTCGAAAAATTCTCGATCGCAATACTTTCCCTTACTATATACTTTATATATAGGTAAGTGAAGGTAAAATTAATTAGTTATGAATGAATTAGTTATAGAAAATAAAATAAATAAAAGGGAGAAAAAGAGCCCGATCTTAGGAAGAACTTTTCCTAGAAGAGTCTCTTGAATGGTAGAGTAGAGTGACGGGGAATATTAGAATAAGAAGGAAATGGAGGAGGCATTGGAAGAAGAGTGGCCGTTATAGATTTTCCTCCGACGAGGGTTTTTTACCCCTGCCCCTGGGGAGCCTGCATATGCACCGGGGGTAAAAAAACATAATGATAATGCCTAATCGATACCCGCTGTGGGGTCCCTTCGCTGACCGCCCTCCGAGCTCTGTCTTCGGCTTCCGGGCAGCTCATTGCCACTTCCAGGATGTTCCGGGCCATCAGGGATATACTCTGGGTCAGCTTCTTGGTCCCAGCTTTGGGGTTGATCTGCTTTAAATTGAAACCTGGTTAACCTCCTTCTGAAATCACGGAATAGATTTCATAATATATGTTTAAATAAAATTCACTCTCTCCCAAAATAAATAAAATCTTTTTTTCAGCATTTGCCCTTAACCGTTTGTTTTTTTGCATAATTTAGGACTCCCACTCTAGCATCGTCCTATTAGCCACAGCAGCTTAAAGTGGCGTTAAATAAATAAATAAACAAACAATGTATATGTTTTATTTGCCATAGCTCTTGCGATATGAATGTGAAGTAACCCCATTCATGGGTGAATCTTTTTTGAAACATCGTTGAAAAACTCATGTTTTTAGTATTTTTAATCAGTAGCCACTGGATTATTTTTAGAGAACTATGGACTCGGAAAAAATGAGATGCAAAACATGGCGGAGACCATAATCTTGGACTCACTGGGAATCCTGCATCACCATATATATTGAGGCTGGTCTGGATTTTCAGATGTCCATGATCGATTTCAAAATTAGTAAAATATATGTATTTCCTATTTAACAGAATCTCTCTCTATCTTTTTTCTTTAAGATTGTCTTCGGGATTGATGCGGTATGCTGTGTACTGTAGCTACTCAGCGAAGTTGAGCAGCAGATCCAAATTGGAATTTCCTCCTCTTCTATATATCTGATTGTGAATTGTTTTACAGTAACTTAAAATTATTTATGAAATATGATTACAATCAAACGTGTTTCAACATACACACAAAACATAAATTCTGAGTCTAATTTACTTTGTAGAGTGCAGAAGTTAATTTATTAAGTATATTCGTAGGTCCATACAATTTCTCATTTTTATATTTTATTTCTATTTATTTTAGATTTAAGTTTCACTATCTTTTTCTTGTCTAAAAGTGCTTATCAGTTAAAAAAATATCAGATGTAGGCAGATGGAAAAACTAAAAGTAAGCTTGTCATATATTTAATTAGTAGGCTTTGCAAAACTCTCGGTCGGCAATTTAATGGATGGAATTCCCATCTTCAATAACTAAAACTTTCAGATTTATTTATTTATTTCGAATGTGTTTTTCTTTTTTTCTGGGGGAAAACATTCTACATTATTATTCCGTATAAATAAACAACAAACAAGATTTGGCATCAATTAATAAGGTTGTCCAATAAGTAGTTGGACACTGTAGCTGATTGAACCACAGCAAAGTTATATGCATCATAATAATTCATATATATCATATACGTGTTTATATTATATATCTAATTTTACAATCGTACTTGAAAGGTAGGTTTTTCCGTGTGAGAGTAGGTTCAGAGTTCTCTAATATTAAACAAATATAAGCAGGTGTACCTCAGGGCAGCGTATTAGGTCCAACACTGTTTAATATATATTGCTCTGACATCCCACAGCATCCAGAAACACTTACAGCAACCTTTGCCGACGATTCAGCCATCCTAACATTCAACAAAGATACCTCTAAGGCTTCTAAGGCACTCCAAGAACACCTGGGCGACATAGCTTGCTGGGGAAAAAAATCAAAATCAAACTGAATGAATCAACGAGCCTGTTCGTCACATTTTCTCTAAAATATGACTCTTGCCCTCAGTTCTTTTTCAATAATATACCAATACCAGTTTCGGACACAGTACATTATTTAGGCCTTTACCTTAACTAACGTCTGACATGGACAGACCACCTCAAACGAAAAATAAAAGAACTGAATCAACTTCTTTCGAATGCAAGACTGGCAATGCTATACCCGATCCTCAATAGAAAATCTAGTCTCAAACCTGAAACAACCATTCTTATATATAAAACAATATTAAGGCCATTACTAATGTATGGTTGTGAAGTGTGGGGTGCAGCTTCTTCAACGAAAAGAAAAAAATTGCAAACTTTTCAAAACAAAATATTAAGAATAGCCGTTGATGCCCCATGGTTTATTAGAAATAGCCAACTCCATCGTGAGCTACAAATCGAATACATGGAAGACTTCATCAAAATCCGCTTCAAAAAATATCACTCGCAGCTACCAGCAGTTGGAGGTGCAGTAGCCTACAACATAGGAATTCCAACTTCATCTCGCAGGCTCAAACTCAGGCTTCTACAGGACATGCTGTTGTAAATATTATTATCTAGTTTTATGAACCTCATATTATTTTACTTTTTATGTATATTTTTAACTTATTTTTATTTATTATTATTTAGCTTTTGTTTTTGAATTTTTTTTCTCATTTATTTATTTTATTTTATTTTTATTTATTTATTTATTTTTATTTTTTTTTTTATTTTATTATTATTTTTTTTTTTTTTAGACTAAAATGGATCTTAAATTTATAATTTATATTCTTGCAAACCTAGTATTGATTTTATATATTCATTACTTCTCTTTCTTTCTTTAGTTTTTATTATAATTGTTCGTTATGTTATCAAATTGTTTCTATTATTTAATTCTCAGAAATAATTATACATTTATAATCGTTAGGGGTGTCTTTGTACGAGGCTATACCCCCACTTTTTCCATTGTTACGAGTTGTAATAATTATTCATTTATGTTAAAAAAAAACCATGTATGGCTCAAGCAGCCGATCTGGAAATAAAGAAATTTAATGAAAAAGAAAACTTCTTTCGAGACTACTAGACAAACGTTCAAAATTTTTATTGACAAAAAATTAACTATTTATAAAATACTGATAAAACCTATCTGGATTTATGGCATCGAGTTATGGGAACTTCAAAAAAGTCAAAAATCAAAATTATCCAATCATTTCAGTCAAAATTACTTAGAAAAATTGTAAAAGCCCCTTTTTATGTATCTAACGAGACACTACATACTGACTTGGGCATTCCATTTGTCATTGAAACTGCCACTAATCGCTACAATAAATTTCACGACAGACTGACCCTAAATTCAAACCCGCTGACCTAAAACCTATCAACTGCCACAAATCCATATAACCCGCCCAGAAGACCATCGAGGCGCTGGCAAATAGACCTCATATACTGACTGATAGTTATTAGTTTTGTTTTTATAATCTATCTTATGCAGTTTCGCACTTACATCATTTGTCAGCATATTGGCTTATTGCATAAGGAGATAGCAAATACCATTGTAATGTCAAAACTTCTACGAATAAATAAATAAAATAAATTATTAACTCATGATTGAACAGGGAATACCTAGAAAGTTAGTAAACCTAGTAGAGATGTGTTTGTCAGAAACATTCCATAAAGTTAGAATCGGTCATAATTACTTCGAGAGATTTGAGGTGAGATCGGGTTTGAAACAGGCTGACTCCCTTTCACCTGTGTTATTTAATATAGCTTTAGAATATGTCATAGAAAATGTGATGTGTACCGAGACAGGCTTAAATATGGGTGACAAGATTCCGGTTTTGGGGTATGCCGATGATCTGGTACTACTAGACGAAGACACGGAAACCATACAACTAAATACAAGTGTGTTAATAAAAACCGGTAAAGAAATAGGACTCGAATTAAATACCGATAAGACGAAGTATATGATTAGTAGCAGAAACGGTTTCGATCTTGGAGATATTGATGTATCAGGTCATACTTTTGAACACGTAGAGAAATTCAAGTATTTAGGTTCAATTATAACTAGAAAAAATGAAATCCAGGAAGAAATAAAGTCCCGGTCAAAGGTGGGAAATGCGTGTTATTATTCAGTTGCTAAGTTACTTAGTTCGCGGCTTCTATCTAAAAACTTAAAGATTAGAATTTATAAAACTATTATTCTTCCAACGGTTCTTTACGGATGTGAAACGTGGCCGCTTACTTTGAAGGATGAACAACGGCTTAAGATTTTCGAAAATAAGGTATTGCGTAAAATATTTGGTTCGAAGAGAGATGAGGCCACTGGGGAGTTTAGAAGGTTGTACAACGCGGAATTGCGGAACTTGCATCCAGTGAATATAATTGAGCTGATTGCATCGCGGAGACTCAAATGGGCGAGTAAAGTTGTTGGGCTCGATGACGAGCGGATTCCGAGAAAGTTGGTATTAGCTGATCCGACTGGTAGGCGTCCGAAAGGTAGGCCGAAGCGGAGATGGGAGGATTGCGTTAAGGCTGATCTCGGGAGCTTGGGCTTGAATGGTGAACATTGGACGAGTCTGTGTAGGCGGAATTTGGTGGTATCGGCATCGAACCTTCGGGTTCGCTAAGCCTATTATTATTATAATTATAAATTATTAACTAATAAAATATTCGCAAGGTAAGCCGCGGGTTACAGCTAGTCCAATGTAAAATAAAATACATATCAATTGAATTCTTTCAAGACTTCAACTATTTTAAATAATACATATAATTAAATGTTAAGTGATATAACCATTGGCCCAGTCGGTCAACACTCCCCTCTACTTGACCGAGGGTCACACCTGAGACTAACGATTTTCCAAGCACTTACACGTCCCGTACCAACGCTAGTGCTTATCCGTCACGGAAAATAATCATCTCTCCTTCCCCCTCTTTTTTATTTTTCTCTCTCTTTTTCCTTTTCCTGCTAGAGTCTTTTCCAGCACTATAAGGGGAATGACAAAGGAAACCTTGTTATGGCTCCTCGGAAGAAAGCGGGAAGAGGAGAGGGGGCTCTCGCAATTATATTACAAGCTAGAGAACACGGGGGAAGGGGGTTGGAAAAGTTCGCCTTTTCTAATTTTGGGAGGGGGGCGGACTGCGTTCGTTATCCCGGCACCCCCTTCCTTCTTCTAACTTCAGCCCTTCCCCATCTATCCCTTTATAAACGCCTCCATTACCCGACCTGTCTTGCCCAACTCTTGTTTATTCAGGTTTTTTTATTGATATATATATATTTTTTTCATTATTTTTATTATTGTTTATCGATTGATCTTTTCTCGAAATGTGAAATACACTATGCGTTCTTGAAGTTTAAAATTAAACAGCACGATATTTGTTTCATCGAAGCAAACTTGTTCTTGCGACCCATCTGGAAAAAAAAAAAAAAATCTCTACTTAGGAATTAGTAGTCCGGGTGGCGGTCATTGAATGACAAAAAACTAGTAGTTTCAACAATTTATTTTTTGCCAACGTTTCGAGCCCCATTGTGGGTCATCATCAGGGCCAAAAAGAAACTAAAGAGATAAATTTAAAATAAGATTAAATATGTTGGGTAAAATGGAAAATACGTACAGCAATTTTAGACGGGATCCAATATGATTAAAAATGATCTCGTTCTCGCAACATACGACTTTCACTTACCTCCATTGTTAAAATCAATTTTAGAATTTTAAAATAGAGAGATGAACAAAGTTTAAAGAATTTATTACGTTGAGTTTCTATAGAAACATGTTTTTTATTAAATGATCTATTATACTATTATCGACAACAATCAGTTAGTTTCATCACTCTCTATAAACTTTAACAAATTTGTGCATAACATGATATTATTTCTAAAATATTTAGCTTTTCAACAGTATATTATACATCTATATTACTAACCTTCTTACAAAGTTGTGGAAGGTAATGTAAAGTGGCGAAAAGGGCATACAATTATGGTTATTGTAGATTATTTTATCAGAAGCAAGTGTTTTCATCAAAACTCAATGTAATTCTTTAACCTTTTTTCAACTCGAACTTTATTTAGAAGTCTTTAAATTGTTAGAAAAAGTCATATGTTGTGCACACCAGATTTTTTTTCTGCGTAGAAATCACGTTGCTGAAAATTATCACTAAGTCAACTCATTATGATACATAAGTTGCCCACATCTTTATTACTTCAATATTAATTACTAGTATTATTATCTTAGTCTTAGACTTTATTGCTTTTTTCCCGTTCTTAATTTGTCAGTATTACTCAAATTTTAATTATTTCTTATGTTTTTTTCTGTTATTGCCAAACACCTACATGGTATCTTGTTTTTTAGCCCTTGTGAAGATCCGCAACGTGGGTCGAAACGTAAGGATATTAAATAGTTTTTCCCTATTCTATTATATATTTTTTAATGCAACCCGAACCATCTCTTCATATTTATTTCATGTCCAACTATTGAATATTCAATAACTTTGAGCAATAAATTTTATTTATAATTTTTTTTTTTACCAATATCAGTGATATTTAATCTCGAACCTTATTTCTTATAAATCAGTCAGAAATGATATGCCCCACAGGGTACGGAACCCATACGAATTGGACGAGAGTAAGGAATGGCGTGGAGAGAAGACAGGTATTGTGAACCTGAGGGAACGCCACGCAGCAATAAGAGGAGGGCAGGATCATATCCGACCACATTCCACCCTCGTAAAGCAGCAGCTATAGTAAAGCAATAGAATTATCCATACATCAATTATATCGCAGGTCACGATTCTCCAGGTTGCATACCGCATTGCACACCACACCGAGATAAGGTGCAAGTGTGCAACTCTTCCTCGCTCACAGACCTGCATAAACTACTTATCTAGCTAGCGTAGTGTGGGTTCGATCATTCCCACGGATTGTTTGATTTTATGGTAACACTGTAACCAATTCGGTCATTTCAAAATTTTAATACTCAATATTCTGTATTGATCTTAACGAACTCGTAGCAACAAAGAGAAGAAAAATGCGTGCGTGCATCACATTATTACTATATATTAATATAAACAAAACTATATAAAATTTAAATTTTTCCCATGAAATTCCTTACAAATCCCATGAAAAATACCTCTTTTCATGAAATTATATAAAATATGAATTACAACGATAGTTTTTTCCAACACCAAAAGAAAGCTGTTTTTAAAAATTGAATTTATATACATCATCCTATACATTTATCTAATAATTTTTTGCAGAACTCTGAAATGTAGAATGCGAAGTTTAAAACCCTGTTCATTAATCCCATCTAGAAACATTAAAACATTTTAAGTTTAAGCTTCATACAGTCAATGATATAAATTTTATTTTACGTTCAATTTCTTATTTCTTCATTTACGGAAACCATACAACTAAATACAAGTGTGTTAATAAAAACCGGTAAAGAAATAGGACTCGAATTAAATACCGATAAGACGAAGTATATGATTAGTAGCAGAAACGATGTCGATCTTGGTGATATTGATGCATCAGGTCATACTTTTGAACACGTAGAGAAATTCAAGTATTTAGGTTCAATTATAACTAGAAAAAATGTAATCCAGGAAGAAATAAAGTCTCGGTTAAAGGTGGGAAATGCGTGTTATTATTCAGTTGCTAAGTTACTTAGTTCGCGGCTTCTATCTAAAAACTTAAAGATTAGAATTTATAAAACTATTATTCTTCCAACGGTTCTTTACGGATGTGAAACGTGGCCGCTTACTTTGAAGGATGAACAACGGCTTAAGATTTTCGAAAATAAGGTATTGCGTAAAATATTTGGTCCGAAGAAAGATGAGGCCACTGGAGAGTTTAGAAGGTTGCACAACGCGGAATTGCGGAACTTGCATCCTGGGAATATAATTGAGCTGATTGCATCGCGGAGACTCAAATGGGCGAGTAAAGTTGTTGGGCTCGATGACGAGCGGATTCCGAGAAAGTTGGTATTTGCTGATCCGACTGGTGGGCGTCCGAAAGTTAGGCCGAAGCGGAGATGGGAGGATTGCGTTAAGGCTGATCTCGGAGCTTGGGCTTGAATGGTGAACATTGGACGAGTCTGTGTAGGCGGAATTTGGTGGTATCGGCATCGAACCTTCGGGTTCGCTAATCCTATTATTATTATTATTTTCTTCATTCACCAATGATTATTTTCATTTTGGCAGTCAAGTTCTTAGTTATTGCTACAAAGGGGTTGTAATTTAAAAATTTTAGATGAACTTCCATTAACATTATGGTTTTAAATTTAAAAGTTCAATTTTTACATATTTAAACAAGCATTCATTTACTTCCATCAACTTTTTTATCCTTTTTAAACTCCTTTACATCTCATTTTTTTCCTCCACGTTTCGAAATTTTGTCCTCATTTTCAAGAAAAAGTTAAAACTTCCTCGAGTCGAACAGATGGAAAGATACTATAACAAAATATGGATAATAGCGTTAACCATATGAAGATTAATTCTTCAAATCTGTAAGAATCTTGAAAATGGGGACAAAACCCCGAAACGTCGTGGAAAAAATGAGATGTAAAGGAGTTTAAAAAGAATAAAAAAGAATATGGAAGTAAAAGAATGCTTGTTGAAATATGTAAAAATACTTAAAACTTTTTCGAGTCGAACAAATGAAAAGAAATTAAAAGTTTAAATGAAATTCCATATAGTTTCCATCAAAAATATCTCTTTTCATATAATTATAAATTGTAGATAACACTAATAGATTCTTTCTAACACCGCAAGAAAGTTGTAAGATCATGCCTAGTACAAGTTTTTCATTCCTACTCATCTGGAGTCAGAAATTACCAGATCAAACATTTTTTGCAATACAGCTTCCGAACTGCCTGAGATATGCAGATAAACATTAAACTAACGATGTAGAAAAATGCTGGAGACAAATTCATGATCCGTTATCAGTCAAAGTTCGAGTATGCCAAAGATAATTTAGATGGGTTTTAAAATGGGATGTTGAAAAGAACCTAATAATTTAAGCTTTCGTGTTTATCGCCTGTCTTTATTCACTACGAATTGAATTTTCATATAATAATTTATTAAGCTTATTCATTCCATGGTACATTATATATCTACATATATTACTACAATTTTCATAAATATGTTTTTAACATATTAAACTCTTTCAAAGACTATATTTATGCATATCATGTTACTAATAAATATGCAAAATAGACAATTAGTTCAAAGGAACAAAATTATGGGTATTTTAGTACATTTTGTTTAAATTTTGCCATTTAAGTACTGTCAGACTATTTTAATGAGGACAAAATCTGTAACATCGATATAACGAGTCTAATTAAAATCGTTATCAAGAAAATGCTAAAAAAAAAAAAAAAAATTTAAATCCATGGTATGATGTGACGTTTCCAATAGGTTTAGGTGAAAAATTTGCATCGATGGAATTTGCGAAAATATATCTATATACCTACCTCAAGTATGCAGTTTCAGTGTTGTATGCATTTCTGTTCAGAACAACATACATGACACTGTATTGCTTTAGGTTAAAAGGAAAAACAGCTATTCAACGTCAATTTTTACAGAGAGCAGTAGCAGTTGACGACAGAATTTCTATGATTAGTAAACATGGGTCTCTGGCTTGTCGCAGTTAATGCTATCTTGTCCCATCTAGTTCTGAACTAGGCTTTTACCTGTTTTTTGTTGGAGATGTTATCCAGTTGTGTGGGATAGGGCGCCATATGGTCAGTGATAGTAATTGCTACCGCGTTTCCACCTATTGTGGTTTGTGGTTCGGCTTTATCAGGCGTAGAAATCTTGTTCTTTCTGGGGTAAATGCGATAAGGAAGCTAATAAACTGTTACTGACTTTTATGTTCCCCTAAGAGAATTCTTGTATACACACATAAAACTTCAAATACTTTATATTTATTTAACACCCTGATTTAACTTAACTTAAATAAACATTTTACTTGATGTTCTCTAGGGTAATAACTGAACTATAAACAAGAGCAGAACCATTATGATTGCAGTAAGATATGTTCTGACTAATGATTAAAAAAACCGGCAAAGAATGAAAGTTTGAATTTAGTTAATCATAATGAGAATCAAGGAGGAACAGTAACATGTTTTGGTCCATCTCTGAAACATATAGAACATCAAAGTGATACTTAAATGTTTTGTTTTTTTTACGTCAAAGTTATGAGTATTATGGATTCTGTGTTGTAGGGACCAAATACGAATGGGATTCGATGATGAAGTAACAACCAAATGAAACTTAGTAAGGCCATGTAATGGAGCCTTTTATAGTTGATTGGAAGCTTAAAGTTGTGTCCAGTGCTGGAGTAGCTGGAACGGAATGTTTAACCATAATATTGAAATATCATAAAATTGTAAAAAGGTACAAAATGCATGGTATGTTGTGGCACTTATTGTTCCTCGAATTTAATGCAAAAACTGCTGTATAGTCCCAGAAAGCCTCAGTTTAGTCATTTGTTTCAAAGAAGAAACATGACAGTGTCCAACGAAATTCTCATCATTTTAAGGCATTGCAGGGAAAACAATTTCACAGCCGCTGAAGCAGCGACTGAAATCATTAAATATAAAGGAGAAGGTGTCCAAAATGAAAGAAGAGATCCAAGCGACCTATACTGGATATTGATGAGGTTCTGTAGGAAGCTGTTGGGTCAAATCCGTCCACAAGTACACGCGAATTAGCCTGGGAGTGTGGTGTGAAAGATACTGTTAGTCGCTATTTACTCTCTATGAATGGTGAAAAAGAGCAGCAGACTGGTCCCTCGCGAACTTACTCCTCAGCAATCAGCTAAGAGATTAGAAGTCAGATTCTACTGAAAGATAGTCAGTCACCTGTGATGAAAAGTAGGTTTACTTTTTCCCGCGAGCAATGGTTATATCGCGGTCGCATATGGTTATAAAAAAAAAAATCCATGCATCGAGTTTTTTGGAACTTTCAAGGTGATATGAATATGGTAAATGGTGAACCATGTTTTTTTCCTGATGGATGCTGTATTAATTTTTAACTCTGCTCTGTACAACTGGAAACAAATATACGTAATGTATTCAGAGCGTTATCCTACTTTGATCAACCGAAAAGGAGTTTTGTTCCAACAAGATAGTGCTCGTCCTCACACTTCGCACCAAAGAAAAGTTTAAAGATATTTCAAACTCCTGCCTCATCCACAATATAGTCCAGACCTCGCACAATTGGATTAGTACTTGTCTCGATCCATGGCCCATTTTCTTCAAGGGAAACATTTTGATAGTTTAGCATAAGTTGAAAGTGAGGTCCAAGAGTTCTTTGCCTGCCATTCCAAAGGAATGGGATCGAGCAATTGGCTAGCACAGTGCCTCCTCATTGGGAAATTGTTTTAAATTAAGAAGACTTAAGTTGTCGGCGAAGCGCTGACTTGTAATTATAAAAACAAACGTATAAGGACAAATTCAATATTTTAAGTGACATAATTGCTAGTGATCACAGACAAGTGACTAGTACTCCACAATCATTAATTTTCTCATTTTTAGCACTTTGAAAATTATGAGCCTAATGGGCAGATGTAACTTAGCATCAGATAATGGACAATATTTGATTTCGTTATGAGTATTTGAATAAATATCTTGTATTAGTTTTATATTTTAGTAATTCGTTTGAAGTAAACTTAAAGCTGGTGCTTCACCATCCTGATTCTACTATCTTTAATCTTGAAGCTATGCGTCATGACATCATGACATATAAGGCAATACATGATCTTTAAGAATTATTTCTACATACCTCAAAGTATTCAAAGATTGGCATTAACTCGGTGCGTGCCTCCCAAGATATGCTACTCCAGAACATGATAGAACCCCTACCAATGGCTTAGTGTCTAACATGCAGCACTGATTATTCCGTTCTTCAGGCCTTCTCCAAAATCTTTCACGGCTGTTAAGGGCCACTCATTCACTTCTCGTCTCATCAATGAATAAAAAATTGTCCATTCCTTCACAATCCAACATTGGTGTTCCCTTGCAAATCTTTATCTTTTTACACTGTGTTCTACGGTGAGAACTAGATCTTTCACTGGCCTTCTTGACCTGAGGTTTGACTCTTTCAGTTTCAGTCGTGACTGCGAGACTGATAACACCAGCGATCAAGTTTTTAATGAATAATTTTTAAGCTTGTATTGTAATGAAGCGGTCATCGGTCAACGGGGGTTAGTAAACCTGAGACGCCTTGACGTTGGTCGTCTCGAATGATTACCAGTCTCTCTGTATTTTTTTATGGTCCTTGAAATGGTAGAATAGTGATTCTCAAGGCGATTCATAAAGAGTGATAATGACCGAATCATTGTGACTTAAACGTTTCATTGTGAATAAAACTAATTTTTTTAACTAGACTAAAGAGAAAAGAGAGAACAGACTTGAAGCAAACGAAAGATATGGGTGTTGGAATACTTTTGACGGAGAGTGTGTTTGATTGAAAACCGGTCATTTTTTATGCAACCCATTTTTTTGTTTCATTATCAGTTGTTTTATACTTTTGGCTGTTTATTTTCAATTTACAATTTGCCTCGAGAGTCTGTTTACATTAGGTCCTTGAAGAATGATTTTTTTTCCTCAAGCTGTCAAAGCCGTGCTTCTGAAGACCCAGGATAGGTAAGAATTACTACACTACCTACTAGAACTACTAGGCTTACTACTGCTAGACCATTGAGTGAGGTAGAGAACAGGAGCTGCTATCGAACCATGAATCGATTGAGATAGGCCCCATAAAAAAGCGGGACCCCTCGACTGGGTTTTTTATCCCTCAACATCTGCCCGGGCACGAGCCCCTTTTTTTCAACTTCAGCCGGCTCTCTATTGTGCTCCTGCTTTTTTCGGGGGTTACCCTCACCCCAGCGGCCCGGCTGTTTCTGTGTCAGTGGGTTCTAGGCTAGCTGTTGGCCAGGGCAGGAATCTAGGATATCCTCTGCTTCAGGAGTAAGGAGAGAATTTAATTTATTATTATTATTATTTTTTGATATGTATATATAATAATATTTTAATTTTTTTTTTATCAATAGGTAATAACTAGGTCAAATCTATGATACAAAAATCAATGCTAATGTAGGTTAAAAAGATAATACGTGACATATATTCCTTGCATATTAAATTTAATTTGGTTAAAATCACCTAAAAAAAATTATTTCTTCCCCAACATATATTGATTTTTTTTATACGTTTCGGCCCTCATCCTATTCACACTTCCGGTGCATCTTGTTCTGGGAGTATAATTATTCTATTAGAGACTTTAATTAGTCTTATAAAAGGGATTAATTAATTAATTAATGTGGTTATTAATTAATAAATAAATCAGCCTAATTATTTTCACATAACGTTCATCTAAAAATTGCAAAACATAATAAAATCCAATTACGTTATTATATAATTTTATTTTAAGACTAAATGATTTTCATTTTTTTATTTATTTATTTTTTTATTTCATATTTAAAAAAGCACTCATTAACTTCCTTTTCTTAAAAATTGTTTTTCTACGTTTCGGGGTTCTGTTCCCATTATCAAGACTAAAACAATTTTTATAGTTTAATTAGTGAAATTACATTATTTGATTATTTATCTATGAAAATTATCTTTATAAATTTTAATTTGAATTGCTATTAATTAAAAGCCTATTAATATGATTTACCTTTCTTAACACACATATATTTTATTACATAGCTGGCTTACTACTATTCGTCCTAATTGATATATATTGGCTCACTGTTTCTATTATTTATAATTCTACACTTTGTACCATAGTATATTCTTCTGATATTGTTTTTTTTTTTTTTTGTTTATTCATTTAACGTCACTTTATGCTACTGTGGCTAATCGGACGATTATACAGCGAGAATCATAAATTTTGCCTATCCAGGTTTAATTAGGATACAGATCTTTAACGAGTACCTGACATCGCCCAACCTCGGGACAACCTTTTTATGCTCCCTCTAAAAGACGGCACAACTAAGGATTTTTTATTCCCATTAAAAAATCCGAGGCCAGGTTTGAACTCGCGACCTTGAGAAAAGAAGGATGCTATCGTAGCCCTATCCACAACTCCCCAGGTGATCCCATGATTTATAATTAGATTTCTTACATAAAAATGCCACTCCAAAATAAACAAAAAACTACCCCCAGCACTTGAGCCATTAAGAAATAACTAACTAAAACAGTTTTATTCTAGATGTAAAGATATAAAATTAAGTTGCATTCCAGCAAGATTCTGCAGCAATTAATACATATCTTATAAAATAACAACGTTATTGTTATTCGCTTCAGTTATAAAAGAGGTTTATAGGTCATTCTCAGATTAACAATAACTTTGGCTGTTTCTAGATTAATGAAAGATTTTTTTCCACCAACCCCTCGATCAACAATCACCTTGTCTGAAACAAAAGTTAAGTTAATAACTTGTACAAAAAACCATTTCATAAGCAAAAGTTCTTCTGAAAAGTATAAGCGAGTTACATTCTATCAATATAGAAAAGTAATAATAATGTTTTTAATAAAACACTTGTTTTTTCATTATTGGAGATCCTTCATGGAATGGCGTATTGTCTGACTTGGTAATAACAAATGGCATTTATTTATTTTTTAAAATTACCAATTATAATATCAAGAATACTGAATAATAGTAGTTCATGTGTTGCAAGTTGTATTTTGTACTACTGAAACTAACAAAACACTTTTATATGGCCTAAGTTAATTCAGATAAACGTACTATTTTTTTCACGTTTTAAGAATAAGACAAGATTTCGACATTTTATTATTTATGTGACATTGTTTTGTTTCTTTCACACATTCACATTAAGTTTTGCTCTTAGATTTAATCAATTATACCTTCCTTTAAAGCAAATGAAAACAGCTTCCATATAAATTGTGCAAAAAAAAAAAAAAAAAAAAAAAATCGTAAACAATTGTATTTAGCAAAATAAATCTAGTTCTAATTTTTTGAGTTAAATGAGTTAAATTATGTACATGAGCTTATTTCAAAGATATTATACCATTAGATCAGAATTTAATTAAAATGTATTGAATTTCTAATGTTATTTTATTTTTTTGCTTTATATGATTTTTTTCTTGACAGAAAACATGAAATTGATCTGATTAACTATAAGGCGGGCTATAATTTTATATAATTATTTATTTATTCATTTATTTATTTATAAAAGTTTTGACATTACAATGGTATTTGCCATCTGCTTATGCAATAAGCAAATATGCTAACAAATGATGTAAGTGTGAAACTGCATAAGATGGATCAAAAAAACAAACACATAACTATCAGTATATCAGGTATCTTTGCCAGCGCCTCGATAGTCTTCTGGGCGGATTATATGGGTTTGTGGCAGTGGATAGGCTCTGAGTCAGCGAGCGGGTTTGAATTTAGGATTATTTAGCGGGTTCAGTCTGTCGTGGAATTTATGTTAGTGATCAATGGCAGTTACAATGAAAAATGGAATGTCCAGGTCAATATGTATTGTCTCGTTAGATACATAAAAAGTAACATTTACAATTTTTAAAGTAATTTTGACTGAAATGATCGGATAATTTTGATGTTTGCAGTTCCCCATAACTCGATGTCATAAGTCCAGAAAGGTTTTATCAATACTTTATAAATAGTTCATTTTGTTGTCAATGATAATTTTGAACGTTTGTCTAGTAGTATTGAAAGAAGTCCATATCGTTGATTCAGTTCTTTTCTTTTTCGTTTGAGGTGGTATGCCCATGTCAGTAGTTTGTCAAGGTAAAGGCCTAAATAACGTACTGTGTCCGAATATTATTGAAGAATTATATTATTATATTATATTATATATTATTGAAGAAGACCTGAAGGCAAGAGTCATATTTTAGAGAAAATTTGACGAACCGGCTCTTTGATTTTAATTTTTTTTCCCCAGCTAGCTATGTCATCCAGATGGATTGCCTGAGAAGCCTTAGAGGCGTCTTTGTTGGAAGTCAGGATGGTTGAATCGTCGGCAAAGGTTGCTGTAAGTGTTTCTAGATGCTGTGGGATGTCAGAGAAATATATATTAAACAGTGCCGGACCTAATACGCTGCCTTGAGGTACACGTGCTTTTATTTTCTTAATACTAGAGAACTCTGAACCTACTCTCACAGTTAAATAATTAAAAAAAAAAAAATTGTTCTCTCGAATTATAAAAAGACGTATTTGCTTTTTTATCGAATTGAACGTCAATATAACTGTATATGTTGATTTATAATGAAACTTATATTTATAAAAATATTAGTCATGAATAAAAATACTTTCTAATTATCAGCTTAGCTTCCTTGTTTAAATAAATCAGAATATTTTTTCATGATATAGTTAGAAGGATGAATCGATATGAGTTGTACCTCCCCCTGCCTCCTTGATGACTAATGTTCAAGCTGAATAGCGGATTGATGAAGGTTCGTAATTATCATTGATTCAGGTGGCTTTGAACGGCTGCTATCTCAAACCGTTACTACGATTGAAAACCAATATATATACATTTTTTTTTTTTTTTTTATCTTTTCCTCCTATGGTAACCCCAAAGAAGGAGAGTTTATTAATTTTTTTGTTTATATACATGTTCCATGCCTATTTTTAGGCACACTACACGTAATCTATGTTATATTTCACAAATTATTAAGTTTACATTATTTTGATCTTCATTTTAAACATTATATATATCGAAAAATAACAAAAATAAGATTAATTTAACATCAATCAAAAATAACTAACAAAAGAAAATAGCTTAAAAATAATGTTAATTACACCTTTCAATATTTTTCAAAATTAGAATAAAGCAACTAAATATATACAAACAAAAAAGAATGAATTTAGCACAACAAGAATTACATAGACTGAGCTGCCTTCCTACAATCAGTATTAAGTTGGTTGAAGTCTATTTTGTTAACGAATCGTCTCAGTCTCTGTTCTGTTTCTGGCCAAGTCCCGTGCTCTAATATAACGTCCTGAATAAGTTTAGCTCGAATGTTGTCTCATTTCTTACAGTCGAATAGTAGGTGTCGAAAATTATGTATGTTACCATCGTATGGACATTTGTCGTCTTGTAGTATGCTAAAGCGTTTTAAGTATTGTTTTGTTTGTCCATGTTCAGTCAGAAATTGTGTCACCTTGTAATTACTACTTAGTATGTGTTCGTAGTTGTTTAGTGTGATATAGGGAAAAAATCTATGAAGGCTTGGTGACTTCAGCGAAGCAGTCCAGGAACGATTCCATTTGACTACCGTATATATATATACATATATATATATATATATATATATATATATATATATATATATATATATATATATACGGGCGTAATAATCTAGAAATTTATCGCCCTAAAACACCTTACCTACCTATATATATATATATATATATATATATATATATATATATATATATATATATATATATATATACATATAGATAATGTATGATATATATATATATATATTAAAAAAATATATGTATTTTTTTAAAAATATTTAAGTCTATTATATTTATTTTTTATTAATATACATTTTATTTATTAAGAAATACTACAATTGGACATAATTTATTAACTTTCTCATCCTCCTTAACTTAACGATGTATTACTGATTCATTTTTTATTTTCGGTATCACTATAAATATTGTATATTCAAAATCGGGAATAATATTTGATGTGTCTTATATATTATTACAAAGAATGCTTTATAGATATTTGTAGATGAGGAGAGAATGCAATTCGTTAATGGGTGTTTCGTATTTCTGGAGTACGTGGAGTAACCAAAAAAAAAAAAAAATTGATTTTCGCATATGGATGTATTATCTGTAATTTAACAGCGAGCATTAATAAGTATTAAGAATTCATAATTAGTGAATTATGCCATACCTGGACTTTAAGACACTCTCTTCAAAAAACAAAAACATATATTATGCCTGGGTAATTATATTAGATATAAACTAAAATTTTATGTTTTGGATCAGTGGAAATAAACTATTACTTAATTATAATATTAATTTAAATTGAAACTGGAAGTATTTTTATAAGACAATTTTTGTTCAGAAGTATTACAATTTGTCTGAATATGGTTCAGTAGACTACTTAACCGCCATATTTACAGAGACACAAAGGGAAGGAAAAATACATGAAATATAATCAAAATAGAAAATAAAATAAATATATATGGGGTCACCCAAAGTATAGTGGGTAGCATAACAGCCTTCTATGCCTTAGGGCCTGGGTTCAAACCCGACAGATAAGAGTTTTTTAAAGAGGGTTAAAATTCCTTGGTTATGCCGTCCTTCGGGGGTACACATCTAATGTTGGTCCAGAACCTATGGGATGTCAGTTACTCGTTAAAGATCTCTATCCTAATGAATCCTGAACAGGGAAATTTTCAGAAAGCGTTGGCCTTCAATATTTTACACAATCTAATAACTAGACATTGCAGTTTCATTAAAAAAAAGTGATTATCGGTGAGACGCGATTGAGATCCTTTCCTGTAAATTTTAGCTTTAGGTATTTAAATAAATTTCTTATGTTATGGAGTTTAATGAATTAGAAAAAAAAATAGGAAATATGAGAAATGTTCTGTAGTTATTAAAAACATTATTATTTTAATTTCCTTACAATCATCATTGATATAATCAAAGTAATTGTCGCACTAGCTACTCGACACTCTTAAATGCAAATATAAATTTTGTAAAATATTAATTCATGTTATGTAAAATATGTGAGAGAAAAAATTAACACCGAGACAACCTGGGCCGTGGGTTGGCAAACATGAAGTCTGTTTACTCACCATAATTTCCTCAGCCATTATAGCTTTGAGGCTCGAGTGTCGCTGGGTGTAACCATTATACATTGTTTACTGTATCGATCTCCCGCTGTAATGAATAAATAATCTCTGACAGGATATTCTAGACCCGAATTGTATGCCTTGCCTTGGTGTCGTTAGTGCTATTGGTTCAGGCCACTGAATTAGAGGGCGTTTTTTTTTTCTTGTAAGCTAAGAACAAATCATTATTTGGTGTAGAATAAGACAGTATTGCTGTACAAATAATTAATTTTATTAATTATAACTACATTATATTTATATACTAGAATCCCCTATGAAATAATAACGAATTAGTACAGATACATAGATATTTTATGATGTAAAAGGAAATTAATACTTAAAGCACTTTTAATTACGTAATTTTAAATGAATTTTTAAAATTTATCATTCATCTAATAGTATTTAAAAAAATATATTTACTCGTAATTGGTCCCATTATGTACTCCAAATCCTCTGCGTCTGAAGCGATGAGCACCTGCTCATCAGCAAACTAATGATTAAATAGTTCATAATCAATATTTAAATAAATATTCATAAAAAAAAAAAAAAAAAAAATTTTTAAATAAAATTCGTTTATTGAAAGTGCTACTCTTTACTAAAGCTGGTTATTGGAGGCTTAAAGAGAGTCAATTGAAAATACAGCCTAAAGTGGACTATGCAAGGCGATTATGTTCGCTTTACTGTCGAAATAAATGTTTGAGCATTCGATGAGGACAGAAGAAGTACAATAATAAGATAAGTCCTAAGAAGATTTTTGAATGGACACCGGAGAGAAGACGGAAGAAGGGTCATCTGAGGGTGTAATGGGTGGTTTGAATGAACAGGGGTATGCGAAAAGGTAACTGAAAGGACAGGAGAAGATGACAAAAACTTGTTTATGGTAACGGCATATTAATATGTTGTAAAAGTCGTAAAATCAATAAACATAATTGGCGTGTACTACTTCATTTAATAATATAATATTATTATTATTATATAATATATATTATATATATATATATATATTCAGAGTTCTAAAAATAAATAAAAAAAGAAAAGAACGTAGTATTTAATAAATTAAATAATGCTATTTAAAAATAGGCATTTTTTTTCTTATCTCTTGCGTAGGTTCTCGTAGAATATATAAAAAAAAAAACAGTTGATTATAGCCTATCAGTGTATACTCTTAAAACAATTTTATTTTATTATAATTGAGAAAAGAGTATTGTAATACCTTAACTTAAAAATGACGAAATAGCTGGTAGTAGAAGAAACAAGTGTTTTAGTTTTATTGTATCTTGTATTATTTATAATATAATTATATATATATATATTATATATATATATATTATATATATATGTATATTATTATTTTTGCAGGAATAACTAGGAAAGATAAATATTACTTAAATTCATAGATTTGTTTTATTAACCGAACTTATTAGGACATGAATTTCTATTCCTATTGAACTAACTACCCTTTTGCACAGAAGATAATAATACCAGCATTTTAATTTTTTCTCACGTGATCTATGGAACCAGAAAGAAATAAAATAAATAAAAATAAACAGGATTATTTATCTTTGATAACAATTTAAAAAAAATTATCAATCAACTTATTTTGTTACAAATACAACAATGAATTTGAATTCAGTGACATTTTTACAATTACTTAACAATACATGATATCTTATATATATAATAAGGAAAAAAAGTATTGTGATCATGAACATTTTTGAATTCGAGTTTTCGACGAAAAAATACTTTGTCATTTTAACTCGGGGGACTTGAGCACTGAGTCAGTACTTCAACGGTCAGTCAATTTGATTACCTGCCTATCTATACGTGAAAAATATAGTAGTTCATATATTTTAACACATAAAAAAAATTCCATGTCTACATTTAATCCAGATTTATGTTACGTATTACGGTAGCCATCAAGGTCTTATAAAACTGTTTCCTTACAAAAAAATATATATATATATATATATATATTTAAGTCTTTTGCTCGAAACATTTTTAAGCGATACGTTCGTGACACCGCAGTCGGACTTATCATGAAACACTCCCGATAAATGAGACCAGGCGGGGGAAGTCGGAAGGAGGCAGAAACTAAAGAGATTAAATGGAAGTGTATTAATTATTAGCGGGGCTCGTGAGAAGGGAGATAAGGAAATAGGTAAATTACTTGGGAAGAAGGGCACGCCCAAGCCGCCATTTTGTGGGTGTGGATCCAGCAATTAGTCGGAGCTCTTTGTAATTAAATAGTCGCGGGGGTTAGTGCGCATGCGTTCCATCGGCCCGCCCTCACTTCTAGCCCTGCTCTCCTCTGGGTCGGTCTGTCTCCTCTGTTTTAATACAGGAAACTTCAGATATCTAATTTAATTATAAAAGATATAAAATAAAATAACCATTAATAAAAAAATGAAATTAAGGATTCAAGATAAATCAACACAAGTACTAAATGAAAAATTAAAAAATAAATAAAAGAGACTCGCCATTATGTAGTTTTTAGCCATATAGATTTACAAAATATAATGATTAGGTAGAATGAGAAAAATATGTAGTGTAGTTATTACACATGGGTTTATTATTTTGCAAATAATAATATTAAACCTAAAGAAACCTGTACCTCTATAACCCATAAAGGGTCTCGGGTCCAGTACTTATAGAGATTTGTACTGTTATACGGCCAACGACCGTGCAAGGAGGTGTTTAAGCCTAAATCACCCTCGGCCGTTCCCCAATTTTCTCCCAATTTTGGGTACCCACTTTATAGAGGCTGGGTGTGCCCCAGGAGGGCCTCCATATCCCAGGGTCGATCCTCTTCTGAAATAAATCATTCTGCCTCAGCCTGGAAATAATTATATTAAGGTATAAAAATCTATATTGTTGTTTAGGAAATTAACATATATGAATAGGGATAAATTAATCAAAGGAAAATGCCCAATATTATGGACTATTACAATGGGTAATCACACAAAACGGTTGATCAAAATCAGTGAAGGACACAGAGTACACTAACCTTGTGAGTTGAAAAAGAATAATAATTTGTCATACTAACTTCTTATAGGTTAGGTTACTTGTTTTTCCTGGGCGATCAACAGCAAGGTCATTACGCCCTTAACTAACTTCTTATATATGAAGGAATGACGAATGAAAAATAATTTGTATTCTAGTGCAGCCAGTTCCCTAAGAATAATATAAACGTAAACATTTTCATCTGGCTATGCAAATTTTAACAGTTAATGATGTTAATTGATTGTTGAGTTCTCACTCTTTCAATCACCCTGAAGAACACCTGAAATTTAGGCCGAAACGTAGGCACTATTAAATTAAGTTTCCACTTAATCTAGTGTTTATTGGACTGCACCCTCACCTAACTTCTCCCCGATATCACATCAACTCAGCATACAAGGTGGAGGCATGAGAGCGCCTGCGAATCCCTAAGATGAATCTACTGATGCAGTTCAATAGTCTCTTTTGCCTCATTCTTTAAAAGCAAAACATTGTTGGGTTCTCACTCCTTCAATCGCCTTTAAGAAAGTCTGAAATTTAGGCCAAAACGTTTGCACTATTAAATTAAGTTTCCACATAATTAATTGTTTATTTGACTGCATTCTCAGCTAACTTCTCCCATATTTAACAGTTAATGATTGAGATGTACGAATGGTAAGTAATTCCAGAATAATGATGCCCGAATGATGAAGGATGTCTTAAAGGAAGTAGTTCTATGGGAGGGAATGAGTAAGTTCAAGGACTGGGATGTTGTGTTGATTGAGTGGACAGAAGAGATTGGGGTGAACATGTTGTAAATATACAGGGGTTGTTCGATTCTAAAGGATTGATTAAGGTAGGTTCATAGAAAATTTCGCTGTCGAAATTTCGGATAGAGCCACTTCAACTCAGCATACCAAGTGGATGCATGAAAGCGCCTGGGAATCCCTAAGATGAATCTAATGGTGTCATTAGTCTCTGTGTATATATATGTACTATCATAAAAACGTTGGGAATTATTATACAATGGTTTATTATTTCCGAATAATTATATAAGAGTTTAACAGTTTATAAAACTGTTTAGTCAATTGACATATATCAAGGAAAATTGTCGATCACCACTGCTAAGTTCAAAGCGCTGTATCTCTGCTGTTTCTTAACCGGCTTCAATAATACATTTTTTTTGTTTTGTGGGAACTTTTCTCTATCAAACAGCACTAAGAAGAAATTGGTATTTATAAATTTATAAGGCGGACAGGTATTTTTTTATTTGATATTTGGGTTCTAAGTATCTTGAAACGCTAATTTTTTTTTTAAAGGGAGGATAATTATTTCCTTTTTTTGGTCTATCACTAAGGTTCATTCTTTAAAAAAAATAAACCAAAAACATTTCGACCTCGCTTCTTTAATATTTCCTTTTCCTTTCATTAAACACTTTTCATTCATTCTTTATCTTTAAAAAATACCGATTTTTGGAATCACATCGCTTATAAATTGAAACCTTGATACCCCTTTATACCCCCCTCCCCCCCAAAAAAAATATTTTTTCTCTATCTTCAATAATAACCAACTTTTGGTGGAATTACATCTCTTATAAGTTGTTACTTGACCATATAGATTATTTTTCTTTTATTCATCGCGATGTCTTTATCCTGAAAAACTTTTCATTTTTACTTCAATAATAACCGTGTTAGTGACGTATCGCTTCTGCTATATCTACCATATTATTAATATAGTGATTTTTTTTTTTAATTTATCACGGTTTAAAGCACTAACTGATTTTTTCTCTATCATCGAAAAAGACTGAGCTATGGGAGTATTTATGGGAAAAATTTCAATTGTTTTTCTTTTCTTTTTTATAATTAATCGCAGAGTCCTAATTAGAAAACTATATAAACAATTATCTTATCTGATTTCATATCATTCAAACATTAAGCCTAGTTTCGGTTCAAATATTGAAACGATTAAATGCTTATGATGTCAGAAAACTTAGCTGTTCCCTCCAGCTCGTCTTTAGGCGCTGATAATTAAATAAAATTAAATTCTATTCCACTATTTTATTTTGGCATTTATGAGATACTCTTTATAATTTGTTTTTAAAATTTTGTTTGCAAGATATTGTATTTTAACGCTATCACTAAAAAAATTAATGTTAACTTGTTTTAAAAATAATAACGCCCTTTCTGTCTCCACAAAAAATAACAGTCATATTAAAAGTTCATCATAAAGCTATTATTTTCGATAGGAAATATAAAAAAAAGGACAATCATATTCGCCATCTGGCGAGAACACCCCACCGTTTTTTGCCGGACTGGTCCCGCTAATTTCACAGCCTGTCTAGGACAGGACAGAAAACTCTTAGATCTCTTTTATATTGAAAGCGTTTCTCTTCGAAGGTAGTGATAGGCGTGTTTCTGGGGTTTTGCATTATCAAACCAGAGTTTTCGGTGCTCGCTAGCGACAAATCGTTGCCCTCTCATCCTATAAAAATCTGCCGTAAGTATTATGGCTCACTTACACTATCGTACTTGAACGACGGTTCGACGCGTCGTTCAAAACCGATGAAAAGAAAGATCGTGTAAGGGTCTAAACTGACGGCTTGGAAGGATGGTTCTGCGTTGCCCGTGTAAGGGATCATCGTTCCAGTCCGTCGTTTTTTTCTAAAACTCTCACACTTTATTCATTATCGAAGCTAATTCTTCCGTTATTTTACTTTTTAACTTACGTTTATTAAAAATCAATCAATTTATTTAATTAGAAATAAATAAATCGATAAAAAGTGATTTCATCCAAGAAATTTAAACGAATTAAGCACCATAAATTTACCCAGAATCGTCCAATTTAATGACATTTTTTTTTGTTAACATCTTTAGTAATTTAGATTATAATATTATTTACATTCATTAATGCAGCTATAACAACTGTGAATCGATACCTAATTTATAATTGGGATCATTAATAAATAACCATTCGATACTTAATGAATTAGTATACATTATATTTATCTCCAAGAGCGAATAGCAGAAAGGAAAAAAAATGTTTAAAATTCAGTTATTTGTCGAACATTTTGCTGTTTAAATTTTATTGAATTATTAAAAACAACAAAATTTCATATCAAAAAATGTCAATTATAGTATTTCTGAGCATTTATTGAATACGATTTTCATAACCGAAATGCCAATCAATTAATAGACGAAAAATTATTTAAACACAGCAAACTAATATTTCATAAAACCCAATTTTTTTTAGGGATAACTGATAAGTTAGAAATTTAAAAACTACTGCTCAAATCTTCACTAAAGTAAATTATAAACATCAATTTAAGAACTGAACTAATTGTGTTTCCTTTTTCTCTATAATCACTTACAGAACAGTAATAACTACCTAATCATGTTAATTAACAGTTAAAAGTAAAATTAATAGCCTGGAAAGACGGCTTGGATGGATAAAAAAGAACGATGGTGTAAATATCCATCTGTTCATCGTTCCCAATTGACGAGTTTTCCATTAGATTTTTCTTCCTTCCAACCGATAGACTGGAACGACGAAATGAACGATCGTGCAAGTGAGCATTCAGTATTCCTTAGTCCAGTTTCCAGGAAGATAACCCGCTAACCTCCACCCTCCTAGCAAATCGCTTCATGTAAAGGCAAAGCTTTATTATTAAGTTTTTCTTCCCGTGGCTGGAGAACAACTCCTTGACTACGACAAGCGTAATCTTATCTCTAAGAGGGGATGCGGGTCCAAGTCCTTTATCCCCGTAGTTAGCATAACGGCTTCCGCTATATCACTGCCATTAAAATTACAGCCCTGATCCAGTTGCCCGTTTCCGGATCAAATCGATTATAATACTCCCTCCCCTTCCTTTTCCACCCTCAGCTCACTAACTTTCCATTTTATTTCTCATTAAATTTATTCGATGTATTTAAGCATTGGGTTGAGGCTATAATCGTTTCCCTATGTATCAAAACATTCCAACGCTGTTGTTATCAGCTAATTACTTGTTTAGTAATCTAGTAATAATAATAATGGGGTTACCGAACCCGAAGGTTCAATGCCGATACCACTAAATACTGCCTTCACAGAATCGTTCAATGATTACTGTTCAAAAGCCGTCGAAATCACCCTTGACACAATCCTCCCATTTCGGCCTAACTTTCGGACGCCAACCAGTCGGTTCAGCGCATACCAACATTTTTGGGATTCCTTCTTTACTGAGCCCAACAACTTGACACGCCCATTTGGACCAAATATTGTACACAGTACCTTATTTTCGAAATCTTAAGAAGTTGTTTATTCTTCAAAGTGAGTGGCCACGTTTCACATCCGCAAAGAACCGTCGGAAGAATAATAGTTTATAAATTTTACCCTTAACGTTTCTAGTTAAGATCCGTGAGCTAAATAATTTCGCAACTCAATAATAAGATGTACTTACCGTCTTTAACTTCGTCTTTATTTCCTTCTAGATTTCTTTTTTTCTTGTTCAAACACTTAAATTTCAAGTCATATTTCCTGATATATCAATATTACCAAGATCGCCACCGTCTCTGCTACTAATCATATATTTAGTTATATACTTACAGAAAATTAATATAGATTTTTTTTTAACGGTAAGCTTTCAGTTATTTACACACAATTTAGATTTCATACATTTTTTTCTAATGTTACAGAAGGCTTTTGAAAATTGTTCCATTATTTGCCTTTCTACAATATATAGAATAAAAATACAAACTTATTGTATAACAAATTTATTAGACAGAAATCAAGCACAAATTCTCTTTTTGTTCCTCTTCTTTTTTTTTTTTAATCATTGCTTCCTCCTATCCTTATTGACTTATGAAGGTAGGTTCGTTTTGCACTATTTTAAAGCATATTAAATGAACAAGTTTTTCTGAGATTTGGAGAATATAAAACCAAACGATAGAAGAATAATAGCTCCTTGAAATGTCCGAATATACCTAGAAATATTAAAATTTGATTTTCTACATGACACTGTTGCGATACTTCTTTTCCTATTTTGATGGTTCTACTTCTTTACCTTTCGCGAAATTTCCTCTTCTTTTATTTAGTGCCACATTTTTTCATGTCCGTGCACTTCTATATCCGTTAAGAATCGGGACTATAGATCATATGAACTTTTTTGTTCTACATAAGGTCAAGTATCTGCTCTCCCAATATGACGAAACATTTATGAGAAACCCTACATATCTCTCGCAGAACAATAAGTACCCTTAATTTTTTCCATCTACTTTCACTATCCACTCGCAAGCTACTTGTATCCTCACTTGTTTTCCCCCACTTTGACTTTAACCATTGTGATATTTCATCATGTACGTATTGAATTTTGAATGAAGAAAATAAGTAAAAAGCCTGCTGTTTAAATGTACATATTGTTTGTCAATTCATTTATTTTTCATTCTATTCACACCATCGTTTTCGGAAGATTTCAATTTTTTTGTATAATATTTCTTATTTTAAACAATGTTAATTTTATCTGTTGGCCTGACATATTATATTATTTCATATTTCAATGTATGCTAGTCATAAGGGACTCAGTCCCAGAATAAAATTGTTTTTCTATTTGTATTTCTATTTTGTGTTTTTTTTTTCTCAATATTATATACAATAAAATAATGTAATTCGAAGTGAAGAATATATGCAGTATTTTGACTCTAGAAAGGACTTGATTTACTAACAGTAATAATATAAGAAAATGACTTGATAAGCACATTATTCAAGAAAATTATCTAAAAAATAATTGGGTAAGAAGGAAGGCTTATATAACTCGAATTAAATTGAGTGGATAAGTTAGCTGGGAGAGACAATTTTTGAAGCCCCTCCCTGATTAGACAATAGATCACCGCTGGGAATCTGCGGAGGACGGCGTGCATATCGACCCCGAGTCGCATTATAATGAATTATTTATCTCATCAGGGGGTGGCGGCCATAATGGGTGACACTGTGGGCGGGGCCTCCTATCCAATTACCTGGATAAATGACCTCCTCCTAATGATTCCTCATCAATCACTCCGGGCTAATTAAATCGGATCCACCTCCTCTTGACGAATGGCTCCTCCGGCTCCTCGATAACTTTCTAATTGTCCTAAGTAATGGATCGCTACCGTCCATTGATCTTTCGGCTTTAGATTAACACTTTCCGGATTAGAGGAAAAAAAACTTCGGATGATATTTAACAAGATTATAATTATATAATAGAACAATATGACTGAGAATATTCGAAATCACCATAAAATACCACAATACTTTGATTTTATTCAGTACCCATTTCCAAAAAAGGAATAGGATTGAGGAACTACAAAAATGATTTTTAAGGGTTTTTTTTTTGGCAGCTTTCAGTTACTTCAACACTTAATAGGCAGGTGTTCTAGCCTTCCTAAAATACAAGATGCTGATATACATGACTATCATAAGGACGTATCTCCTTTATGAGTTGTGGCTCTCAGTGACAATTGAATTATTCATATATCCAATCCTTACAATCCAAAATTCTTCATATAATCCTCAGCGTTCGTCACGAATCAACTCATCCATACAGCCATAATGTTCCATATGTTGCTGATTTGGTCACTCACAAGTATCACTCCTATGACAAATTCGATTTCCACTCTCACCCATTAGTTTCTACGTGGAGCGGCGTGGGCTAATGGATAGAGCACTAGTCTACTGTTCGCTGTGCCCAAAATCCCAGCTGTGCCAGAATATTATTTATTTTGTTAACTCAGTCGGGAGGAGGGAGAGGGGGCCTAGGGTAGGAGGACCCTCTTGGGGCAGACCCAGCCTCTATGATGTAGGTACCCAAAAGATTTGGGGATAAAACCTGACGGCTGAGCGTGATCAAGGCTTAATCACCTCATAGCACGGCCTTTGGCCTAGAAACAGTTCGAATCTCTATATGTACTGAGCCCAAGACATTTCATGGATTGTAGTGGTACAGGTTTTTTTTATACAGTCATTAATATTCCATATGTTGCTGATTAGGTCACTTCCTACGTCGATCCTTCCATGAGAAACTTGATTTCCAATCTATCTAGTTTCTACGTCTATGGCTGCCTGGTGTTCGGTGGGTTTGGCGGGCTTGAGGTCAGACTGGAAAGACCTGAAATGTTTCTGTCCCCAAGCGCTGCAGCGTCTCCTACAGATATGCCGAGTTGAAGTGGCTCAATCCAGTTTCTTGGCGACAGTATTTCTAGGGAGTATTCCTATTGCTCACTTTCAATACCAAAAATCCATCCTACATTCTCGACCTAATCATTCCTTGTTCATCATTACATTCGTTTAACAACAGATCCCAGTCCACTAACCTCTATTTTCCTTCTCATCGAACACCATCCTTTAAAAAATCCTTTACTTTCTGTGCCACTTCGTTATGGAATTCCATACCTACCTCTGTACACAAACCTTCTTCTATAACTTCATTTAAAAACAAATTGTTTCCCCATCTCCGCTGCCATCCATCTTTCGAGTAATTGTAACAAAAAGTTAAAATAATAGTCTTATTCTATTCTAAAATGAGGACCACTACAAATATGTAAACAACGTTTTTTTCCTTTCCTTGTTTTTCTCTACGACCTTATGATATTAGTGAGAAGTACAATTATATTATGTCTTCATACAGATATCCCAGAATATGTGTATTTCATAAAAGACTTACAACAAAAACGTAATGTTCAAAAAATGCAAACAAAAAATTAAAAGTAGTGAAATTAAATAATATAATAATTTGAAAAAAAGTTCCAAAAATCGCAAAAAAAACTACTCTTTTAAAGCATACACTTAAATTCATTTCTGTTATAAATACATTACTTTTTGCCTTACTTAAAAATATGAGTATGATTTGCTAGAAGTCGCGAGTTTTACGAAAATGTAGTAACACATAAAAATATCTTTCGCTTTTCAACGTACTACTCCACAGGAACTTCTTGGTGACTAATAAAGATTAGTCATTGAAGTAAAATTTGCTCTATGCATCCCTTGTTTGTTTATCTATGTTATTTGAGTTTTGTTTGAGGTATCATTTTCGAGCTTGAATAATATAATTCCATGATTATACATAACATTCTCCGAAAATACATTTCGTATATAGTGATGATCAAAAGAAAAAAATATGAGTATTAAGCTAAGTTTAATTAATTAATGGGATTCGGACATGGAAGGGAGGGTGTATATCTCATTGTCAAATACGGAGGCAGAGACAGAGAAGCTAAACAGCTGAGTATTTAAACGCCCCCTTCTTCCTGTTCCAGGGCTAATTGCTCCCTGTTTCCGGATTAGAACTTAGTCCGATAAAAAAAAGGTTTCAATTAAATTGTATCCTTCCGCTTGTCTTGATTAAGTTGTTTTACATTGGCTCAATCAGGCAAATTACTTCGTATAATTGACTGGAATATCCAAGGTCTGTGATGGGTCGGGGTGTATAATGTATCTAGAAAAACTTGAATGCTGCTTATAAACAATATATTATATATATTATGAATAAAAATGCGATTATAAAAAAATTAGTAAATGATTATTATTTTTTAAAGTTTTTATTATATTTATTTAAAGACTGGTATGTATCTATTTATAATTTTAATTTAAAATAGTATTGATATGTTGTATATCATATAAATTTAATAATAAAAAGCCTTATTCTGTAACTATTTACCTTATGATAGGATGTTGTACAGTACATATTAATATATATATATATGCTGGTCGAGAAACCAATAAATTAATTTTATTTACAAAAGCTATGGGGATCAACAACCCATCCAATTTCTTCCCCAATTCCTTGCTATAAAATCCTCCGAATGATCCTAAATGCTCCTTACTTTGTCACCAATAAATTAATCTTATAAATACCCCAATATCCCATTAGTCGCAGCAATAGCATGAAATAGATATACCTTCCTTTAATTCCAAATTACCCGTACACTCCAACCCACTAATCCGCAACCTCTCATCACCACATTCCTGATAATCCCTCCAGGCGGCTGAAAAGACGATGCTTCATTACCTACTACATTAAATAAACGCTAAAGTGCTACCACTGGATAGTTTTTCATATCCTTAGCAAGCCCATATGATTAATTAACACCTTACTTAAGTATTTATTGTAATACTAATAATATAATTGTAAATGTCTTTCAAATGAATAATAATAATAAACTTATTTACAAATGTGCTATATAAATATATATATATATATATATATATATATATATATATATATATATAAAATAATAAACACAAATAAAACCTATATATTTAGATGTACAAAAAATATGGATTATAACCAATGGAAAAATAAATAAAAAAAGAAATATTCTAAAGCTACTATGGGTAATGAAATTTAAAAAATAAACTGATTATTCAACAACGTTAGAACGTTTTTGTAGCCCTAAAGATGGCCTAAATTCAGCCCGAACATTGGCAAAATGAATTATGGCCACTTTATTGAAGTGTTTGAAGATTGCACTCCCAAACATTTTATCCTTATATTCTAACTACAGTCAACTATTCTTTTATCATTATATTTATTTAAGTTTTCGATTAAGACTTATCTAACATTTCCAATATTAAACCTCTATAGTATTAAAATTGAAGAAAAACTTAATCACTCGAATTTCTTATTTTTTAATATGGATATTGAAAAAACACATCCTTACATCCGTCTTCCTTATAGGAAACTTCCTCCTCATGTTGCCATTGTAACTGATTTCATTTGTTTAGTTCTCCAATTACTTTATATTTATGCTATTATTATTTTGCTTTAAAATTATTTATTATTGTCTTCTATTTATAATGGACGCAGCAAACATTTCTGGGGCACACCTACGCTTTAAAAAGTTAACTGGGGTGAAAACATGAGCGGTCAAGCGCCAAACGACCGGGCAAAAACCTTGCACAACCTGTGACCTAGAAACAGTATTTCTTTCCAAGCACTGAACCCAAGAACCTTCCTAGGTTGTTGAATCACAATTTTTTAATACATTTTTTTATTAGTTTATTTTAATTGTTTGCTTGCTTACATAGTTGTTATTCTTGAATTTTCATCATAATATCTGATTTAATTTTTTATCTGTGTATAAAATGACCATTCATTGTTGTGTTCATTGTATTTTTGCTGTGTTGATAGACTAATAATCCATCCAAAACATCAGCATGTATTACAGATACATTCTAAGCTCTATACATAAATATTCTGTATGTTCTTAAACATAAATATTCTCTATGAATTCCATTCCTTCCGATATCCGTCTTGTTTCTTTCCGATCTTCTTGAAAATTCTTCATTTTCTAACGCTGAACAAATTAAATATTCGTCACTTTTTATTACCTTTCACATCTTTTTGTATAAGATTACATTTTTTTTCTCAAACCTTTAGTCTATATGAAAAAAAAAATAAAATAAAAAAAAGGAGAAAATTAAAAAAACCTGAACTAATCTGTTTGCTCTTTCCTCCTTTAGTTGATTATCAAATTCGTTCAACATGAGGATTTGGCAGTTTTTTATCAATGCTAATAACATGGTATGTATATTTTTTTCAACTCTACAAAATTAAAGACACTTTAAAGAAATAAATTTTAAATGGTGGCATTTAAAATTTGCCAAACTATTTTAATCAGAATAAATCTACGTGATATTAACGTGCCTCAAAAATGATATTAGAGTTTAATTAAAATCGTTAGGTTAGCTTTAGATCGTTAGATAAGCTTTTGAGAAAATCCTAAAAAAGGTGCAAAATACAAGATATAAAGTGGATCTGGTAGTCTGATTTTGATAAAAAAGTGGCTGTAACATCTCGGACTTATAGTTTTCTTAAATATGAATTCCAATATGACTTTTCGTTGTCGTGCTATACTTAGACCTTTTTTGCGCGACTCGAATATTTGGACCCAGGGAACCATAAAACGTGTACCTCTACTGAAGACTGGAATAGAAATTTAAAATAAAATTTGAAATAAAAAATTGCATGTTCGCAATACTTTCCCTTACTATATAATTCATATGTATATTCATAGTGAAAGTAACTATTCGAACCAGCGTTAGAATGTATTGTTTGGATATACATAGTTACATTACATAGTTTTAAATGTCTTAAACAGTACAATAATAATAATAATAATAATAAGTATTGTATGAATGTGATCTTACAGCCCTATTATTATTTTCCATTGAGACATATTGTAATATTTCTGAATACTTTAATAAAAATATTAATAATGATAATTGATTTTGTTAATTTAGACTTTTAGTCAGAGATATCAGTTAAGTTTGAAAGTATTTAGTTATTCTTTAGTTCCAGTTATTAATCTGTTCCAGATTTAAAGTTCTATTCTAATTTGGAATGGACTATTTCAACACATGTTTCAAGTACTATATAAAGACATTTCCTCTACTTCTAACCATCAATTCCTGCTTTGCATTCTACTCCTTTATCACGAGGAGCTTGTTCAAAGGGAAATTCAGCCGATGTTTCTCCAAGATGGTCGACGCTTAAGACAGTGTCGAGCCTCCTGTAAGACTTTTAATACACGACCATTAATCTGAGGGCCGAGACTGACTCCCGGACATTTTTTACTAGGATCAGGCCCTTAATAAGGGACGGTGGGAGGGGAAGAAGAGGGAAATTGATGGACCAACTTGCTCCTCGCCATCCTCGAGGATTAAAAACTTTAAACTCCCTCCTTAACTTCATTCCTCTTGTCCCCTGCAGCCTGGGGGAAACTTTACCTGCACTCCTGGCAGGGTGGGGAATTTTCTTATCTTTATCTTTTTACCTTATTACATCATTAAATAAAAAACAAAACAACATAAAAGAGGAAGAATGTTGGATAATAGAACTTTTTTTGGAGAGGATTTTCATGCTAGAGGGATATAAAGGTTGGATTTTTTCACAGAAGAAGGTATGCAATGATCATTTTTATCTGAGATACATAGGCTTATTTATGCGATCGTGCTGATGAAAAACAGATAAATATAAAAATTGAATAAATTCGATACCCAACTAAAGAAGAAAACAGAAAAAATATTTTTTTAGTGCAATTTTTCGTTTTTGAACATAAGAGCAGTAATATACATGTATGATATACCGTTGTAAAGCTAAAGATTTTAGAAAAAAATATTATCTCATACACAAGCTTTTAAAAGTTAATAGAGAGTGATGAATTGAACATAAAACTAACTGATTATTTTGGATAATAATATAATCGATTTTTTAATGATACACATGTTTCTATAGAAATTTAATTTAATTTATTACTTTCACTTACTATATATAGTAAGGGGAAGTATTGCGATCGTGAAAATTTTCGAATTCCAGTTTTCAACGAAAATACACGTTTAGGGTCCCCTGAGTCCAAATAACCAAGTCCCGCAAAAAGGTATGAGTGTGTGTGGTAACTCCAGCGCGTAAACGTATAGTCCAATGAAACTGGAATTTCATATTTAAGACAACTATACGCCAGAAATGTAAAAAAAAAAAAAAAAAAAAAAAAATCTTTCATCAAAATCAGCTAATCAGAAGAGCCATTTTATACCATTCATTTTGCACTTTTTTACGATTTTCTCAAAAAGGGCTCTAACGATATTAATTAAACTCTCTATAACGATGTAAAATTTAATGGGCTGTAATATCATGTAATTTTGTAGATTCATTTTGTTATCGTTGGTAAAAAGCAAGTAAATATACAAGTTGAACGAATTCGATTTCCAACTAAAGGAGAAAACTGAAAACATATTTTTTTAATGCAATTTTTTTATTTTGAACATAAGAACAGTAATATAAATGCATAATATGCTGTTGGAAAGCTAAAGAGTTTATAAAAAAAAATTATCTAAAACACAAGCTTGTAAAAGTTAATAAAGAGCTATGAAAGCGGATAAAACTAACTGATTATTTTAGATAATAATATAATCGATTTTTTAATAACACACATGTTTCTATAGAAATTCAATTTATCTAATTATTTAATGGTTTAATTTATTTTTATCACTAATTTAATTTGGAAATTCTTTAATCGATTTTATGAACGGAGGTAAGTGAAAGTCGTGTGTTACCAGCACCAGGTTTTTTAAATTCATTTCCATTTTTTGACTACATTAACACTTATAAAATTTGGGGGTCATCTGTGGTGTATTGACTAGCATATCAGCCTTCTATGCCCATGATAGCAGGTTTGAACCTTACACATGGCTTCAGGATTTTTAAATGGGAGTAGAAAATCCTTGGTATGACGTCCTTCTAAGGATATAAAAACATCTTGTTTTTAAACTTGTTAAACATCTTTCCTAATTAAATCTGGATAGGCAACATTTAGGGCTCATAGCGCCGTCCGATTACGCAAAGTAGTATAAGCTGATATTAAATGGATAAACAAACAAACACAAGTTCTTCTCAGATAAGAGGGACATGAATCTTTATAATTTTCTTTATATGTGTGTGTTATTGTTAAGGGACCCATTTCCAGATTAATATTTATTTTTTATTGTCCATAAAAGAAATAAAGAAAACAGAATACAAATATTGTAACTAAAATGAAATATTTTAAACTAAATAAATAAATTCTAGAAATCGTTAAATTATAAACAAACGTCAGGTAGCATAAAGTAGCATAAGTGACGTTAAATGGATAAACAAACACATAAAATCATTATCTAGGATATGAAACACATTTGCATAGATCTGTATAAGCAAATTTTAGGTACCTAGTTTCCACTCGCCTACCAGACGCCCTGGGATGATGACCCACAATGGGGGTCGAAACGTTGGCAAACAATAAAATAGTTGAAACTATTCAGTTGTTTCATTTAATGACCGCCACCCGGACTAATTCGTTCCAGATGTTTTTTTTATAATTTTTTTAACTAACTAAAATAACACATATTTAGTAGTGCATATCAAATAATTATTATAGCCTACATATACATATATACTTATATACATACATATAGAAGTATTTAATAGCCTAATTATAAACAAAAAAAAAAGTAATAATTTTAATCATAGACTAACCTCTATAGCGATGTTAAAAGGTGAGAAACAATAAGGGAAGCTAGATAAAGGCTAGATCTATGGACTATTAAGAATAGCACTCGCCTATAAGGGCTCCCTTATCAGCTCACCTGTTATCAGCCCTAGGCGTCTAGCAGTCTCCGCCATTTCCATCTTATTACTGCCCCATTTCCAACCCTTTTCCCTTCTAATCTCCCTTTTCTTTTGCCCTAGTTCTCATTTATATAATAGGATATTAGAAGAAGAAAAGAGTTAATAAGAAAATCGCTAGAAATTTGGGAAAGGTTGACAAGTGGAAAATATACATCGTAGGCTCGTATTGATGGAATTACAGTTGACCGATGGGAGTATGGAGAAGTTGATTAGAGGTGCGGTCATCAAATGAGACCTTGATTTCCAAAAGGTACTAAAAAAAATTTTTTACGAAATTGATTTTTTTATAAATTTGTATTCTCATCATTTAGTTTTATTTAAATATTCTATTAGATGTTATCTAATGAATTCTCAAGTCCTTAAAAAGCGCGATTTAGAAATGCGGTCATTTTCTAAAAGTACTAATTACGCATTTATTTTCTTTCCAAATCATTCTAAAAAAATTCATTTCATAACTTTAATATGATGTTATTATTATAGTAAAAAAAATAATTCAAAATTTAATGGAAAAAAGACCCAAATTAGCTAGTTTAATAATATAGTAATGAGAGGTTTTCACGCTTCCTGTAAAATTTTCTAGAATGGATATAGTACCTTTTGGAAACCAACGTCTCAAATAACCATGGTTATAAGACAAACTTACTTCATTTGAGTGCCAACGTTTCGGCTTACGTAGCAGGCCATTACAAGGACTAAGAACAGCTTAAAAATCAAGATAGCCAATAAAATTAAAAGAAAATTATAACATTACTATTGTCTTATTATTGCACTGTTAACGTTTTATTATTTTTCTTTTAACTGTATTGGGTATTATCTTGTTTTTCTTAGCCGTTATAAAAGCCCACAACGTATGCCAAAAATCAGTACACAAATAAAATAAGTTTGTCTTATAACTTTTTTTTTATCGTAATGTTTTTTTATTTACAGATTTTATGAAGGTTGCAATCAGTAAGTGTGATGGATTAAGGGTTTGATCGAGTGGCGTGGTAGGTATGATGGATAAAGTAAAACGCCATTTATGTCAGTATGTCTCTCATCCAACTTCTTTTCAATCATCTAAGGGTGTTGGAAGGCATGTTCTTTGTGGCTATGTTTTGTATTTATGTGTTGGTATATCCGTGTAAGTTGTGAAAACGTTTGTAGAGGGTCCGAATGTAGGTCTTTATGTAGAGTAATGTTGCTGGATATGTAAGGGATATGATCTAAATAAAAAATTATTAGATTCCAGTCTTATATCAAAGAAAAAAATTAAAAATAGTAGAAGAATTCTGTATTTTCAAGTAAAAATAAACAAACGCTAATAAAAAAAAATTATTACGCATCAGTTTATTATTTCCTAATAACTACATTAGGGCATAAACATTTATATAGCTGTTTACAAGAAATTAACTAAAATGAAAAGCGATAAATTAATCAAAGGAAAATGGCCAGTCAACGCTTCCAAATTTAAATTTAATTTGTTTTTCTTATCTCCTTTATCGTACAATAAATAAGAAAGAAATGTAACAATTGCAAAAACAATGCAACAGTTCAGGCCTTTCAGTACACTAACTGAAAAGTTGTACTATTACAGCTTTAAAAGTCATTTGACGTATATTTATTGGAAGAAAACCTGATAAATTGCATTATTTTCTGACCGATTTCAATAATTCTTTTTTTGTTTTGTAGGGAGTTTAATTCTCTATCAAATAGAACTAACGAGGTGTATTCTTACGGAGGACTAAGAAATTTTTCTTTTTAATTTGTTATTCGGGTTCCATGTATCTTGAAATGTAAGATATCATTTTTTTTTATTCGAATACAAAAGGTTCATTATTGAAAGTAATAAACCAAAGGCAAGACAAGACTTCTTTACTATTTTATTTCCTTTTAATTATTATTCAAATGCTGAAGGAATTAGTCCGGGTGGCGGTCATTAAATGAAACAACTGAATAGTTTCAACTATTTTATTGTTTGCCAACGTTTCGACCCCCATTGTGGGTCATCATCAGGGCGTCTGTGTGGAAACTCACCTACCAGCATTTAACAACTAACCAGGAGTTTCCACTCACCTACCAGACGCCCTGATGATGACCCACAATGGGGGTCGAAACGTTGGCAAACAATAAAATAGTTGAAACTATTCAGTTGTTTCATTTAATGACCGCCACCCGGACTAATTCCTTCAGTAATTCTCAACGGTCAACTAATTATATCCACTATTATTCAAATGGTTAAAATAAAACTTCCTGATTAAAGAACTTTTTTTTTCTTTATTTCCTTTCAATTAATAATCAATAAAAACCTAATTATGTGGGAATTATATCTCTTATGATTTGTAGCTTGGCTATATATGATTAATTGTTTTTTTTTCTTTGTTCATAACGCTAACTTGATCTCGAAAAATTCTTCCTTTTTTTCTCTATCTTCAATAATAACCGAGTTTGGGGGAGAATCACATTTCTTATAATTTGTGACTTGACCACGTAGGTCAATTTTTTTTTTCTTTGTTTATCGAGCTTTACTGATTCTAAAACTCTATCTGATATTCTATACTACATATTTTTCTCCATCTGAAAATAAGTTATTGGCGTATATATTGATAATGTTAAAATTTATTTCCTTTTATATTTTTCTGTTATATGAGAAGTTGAATTGATTTACTATCCCCCTTATTTTTTTTTTTTTTTTTCAAATTATTTACTCTTTATTCATAAAATTGGAATGAAAACTGAAACGTTCGTTGTTCATTTACGATTGAGACGTACGTTTATTACGAAAAGGTACTAAATGACATTTTTACGAAATTGATATATTTACATATTTCTATTCTCGTTATTTAGTTTTATCTATGTCTTCTATTTGATGTTTTATAATGCATACTCAATCAAGCCCTTTAAAAACGAGATTTCGAAATGCAATTATTTTCTAAAGGTAATAAAATTACACATTTAGTTTCGTTCCAAATCATACGAAAACATTTCATTTCATAACTTTAATATCATGTAATTAATAAAATAAAAAAAAAACATCTCTAGATTTTAATGTAAAAATTACTAAATTAGCTAGTTTAATAATATATTAATGAGGGATTTTCGTGCTTCCTGTAAAATTTCCTAGGATAGATATAGCACCATTTAGTCGTTAAGACATTCTCTCTTCCGTGTCTCATGATGCGCAAATCATTTTAAAAATTTATATATTATGGTTTTAAACCGCCCAAATCGATCCAGATTGGATATTCCCTCGGCTCAGTTAGTCGAGACTAAATGATGTAATATTTTCCAGGCGAGCTGGCTATAAGCCTGGCAATAAAACGGTTGCAGTTTTAATGGACGGGGTGCGGTGTTGGCTAGATGGAGGGGGCGCTAGGTAAAATACTGTAGCGGATTCACCCCCCCGCAATAAAAGCAGATTTTTCTTGGCATTTGATGGCGGCAAAGAGTTTCATTAGGTTTTCCCCCGCTTTCACTCTCATTCATAACAGCGTGAATTATTCCGCGACTACAGCGCTCTCCCATGGTCGAGTTGAGAACAATGGCCCCTTGATAAGGCCCAACCAGCGCGGTGATGTATTTTTATGAACCCCTCCTTGCTCTTTTTCCCCTCTCTTTTCATTTTTCCCTCTTTCGTTCTCTCTCTCTCTCTCTCTGTTGAGTCAATGGTTTAATCAGCCGAGTCGGAAAGAATTTTTAGATCCTCCTTTTAAGTCTAGCCCTGAATAATTGGACTTCTCTTGGGAAGTTCTCCCTCGTTTTTTATTCAGGCAATAAGAGAAAATCAAGTGCCTATCTCCTCTACGCCTGGTTTCCAACGAGCAAGCGGCTATATTTTATTTACAAACATTTTTAACTAAAGAAGAATTATAATAGATGGACAAAATCAGGAGTAAGTCTGGTAAAAATATTTTAATTTTACCGACGATTCGGCTCAAACATGTGACATTATCAGGCCTGTGAACAATCTGGAAACAAAAGAGAAAGATATGAATACGGCATGACAATGTAACTAATAAATGTAAACATATGGAAATAACAAAATAAAAATAATCAGTTTATGCGATTTTTGTATAATTGCTTTATATAACAAGGTTTATGCTAAAAAAAAAAAAAAAAAAAAAAAAAAAAAAAAAAAAAAAAAAAAAAAAAAAGTATAAGAACTAAATTAAGATTTTTTATTGGACTTAAGTGGTTTAAAGACCCAGAAGAAAACCATTTAGACCGATTTTAGAAAATTAAAAAAAAAAACCCGCAAAATTATTTAATTAATTAATCATTAAGCCAACTTATTTGTTTTTCTTATTAATTTTTTTTTTCTAATCTTCGCACTCGTTAAAAGTTTCAAAAGTTGAAAATGAGCTTTATAAAACTTCAGCAGGAAACATGATAGAATGACGTCGCGAAGGAAAGTGCCCGGCAGCATCCCTACCCTAGGCTTTCATTTAGTAGAGGAGGCCTTCTTCTAACAGCAATTTCAGCTATTGATAAGTCGTTTATAAGTCCATTGACGTGTCCAGGCAGTTTGCTATGCAAACGCAAATAGAGAGTCCTTATGTCAACTGTTGATTGTTGTAAGTCCTTACGGAGAATTAGAATGTTGTTTTTTTAAATTATTTTAAAGGCTTTATTTTTAAGTCACGATAGAGAATGTTTTAGCTTGATTTGGAGTGAAAAGAAATGTATAATTAGTGCTTTTTAAAAATAATGGTATTTATGAATACTTTTTTTTAAAAACACATTAATGTTTTTTAAATGAAATTAGATGGTGCATTTCGATAAAACTAAATTATTGGAATATAAATGACCTAATGTTAAGCTTGTGAAAAAAAGGCTTTAAAATCAACGCCTAATTTTAGAAAATCGCACAATTTCAAATTTTTTACTTACGCCCCTAATTATTTTAAGTAGTTATTTTTTTATTTCGAAATAATACGATCTGCCACATTCTTGGGCGATGAGATAAATAGTTATTAATATTGTTAATACATGAGAGGTTTAAAGGACTTTTGGACAAATAAAATGGAATAATTAAAATAATAAAAATGAGCTAGATTTCGTGACGGTTTTTAATTTGCCGCAAAATAAAACAAAGCCGTTTTCAAGCCTGAGAAAACTTTGCTGTTTAATAAAACCACAGAACATTTTTTTTCTTTAGTGTTGGTGAGGAAGATCCCTAATGGACAGAGGCCCTTATTAAGGATTTCCATTCTGTTTCCAGTCCCGGGGGTGGTTGATAATTACTCCAACCCCCTCGTTTCCCCGCAGAGAGCCGGTTAGGGCCGTGTAATTTTAATGTCGGCCCCAGGCCCGAAGCCCTGAGTGCCGGAATATCTCGCTTCCTAATCCCGATGTTTAAATGCATTAATGAAACTTCTAAACAGGCTCTTATCTTCCCTCTTACTTTCCTTCTGCCCTTTGTGTTTTTATTCTTTAGCGACTGCCTCTGGCATTTCCAGTTACTTTGCTATTGATCGAAAGTATTTTATTTATTTCCACATCCCATTAAGAAATAAATAATAATAATTATTACTAATTAATAATAATTGTTTCTTATTTAAAACCGCTAAGAATCCATCAGAAAATGACTTTGAAGATTCTAATTATTATTAATTTTTGGTTATACTCCTTTAATATTCAAAGCAGTTTTTACTAATGTGTTAAAGAAAAAAAAAATCAATATGATAACTAAAGTATTGGTTCTAGATTGTTTGTTTGTTTATTTATTTAACGTCTCTTTTTGCTGATGTGGCTAATCGGACGACCCTAAAGTAGGATTCCTAAATTTTTCCTATCCACGTTTAATTAGGATAGGGATCTTTAACGCGTACCTGAAATCGCACAGGTTCGGGACCACCTTTTAACATCTGCTCCGAAGGAACTAAGGATTTTTTACTCCCATTAAGAAATTCAAGGGCCACTAACGGGTTGTAGATAGTAGTAAGAACTTAAAACATAAAACGTAAATCCAATATAACAAAAAAAACTTAATAAATGCTATTGAAGAAATGCAGTTTTTATTTTATACTATATTTCGCGGCTTTGCTCACGAATATTTCACTTTGTGTTGAATTACATATATCGGCGTTAACTAATAAATTAACTATTGGGTTATTTCACATGAAATGTCCGTAATTATAGTTTCTGAAATACATGAAGGATTTTGCAGGTCTCTGTTGTTTTCTTCCGAATGCTTACATATTTAAAGTTAACAGTTACTAATACTCTACCTTCGTATTATAAACATTAGCTTCCCAATCAATTACCCACTTTTTAGTATATCTCCAAATATGAACATGGAAACACGTGATTTTCGAGTAATATTTTTGTACGAGTTTAAACTCGGCCATTCAGCAGCTGAGGCCGCTAGAAATATTTGCAAGGCGTTCGGAGAAGGGAGTGTTAATGAACGGACCATTCGCCGTTGGTTTGCTAAGTTTTCAGCTGGGGATACCCACTTGGAAAACGTGCCTCGAGGATGACCTCCGTCCGTAATAGACAACGATGTCCTCAAACATTCAGTAGAAGGAAACCCGTACCAAACAGTTAAAGTACTCTCAGCACAACTAAATGCAAGTGCATCTACCGTTTCCAGACATTTAAAGTGTATTGGGAAAGTAAAAAAGCTCGATACATTGGTACCTCATAATCTCACTGAGCGGCAATAAGACCCCATGTTTCATACCGTGCAAAAATTGGAAGAACTGGGCTACGAAGTTCTTCCGCACCCACCATATTCTCCCGACTTGTCTCCAACAGATTACCACCTGTTAAGGAATTTAGACAACTTCGTCAAAGGAAAACTTTTTGAAAATGATGATCAAGTGAAAAGTGCGTTTTAAGATTTTGTTTCTCTTCAAGCTCAGAGTTTTTCAGTTTGGGGATAAAAAAGTTGGTGTCACGTTGGGAAAAATGTGTAGAAAAAGAAGGTAAATACTTCGAATAAAAGTATCTTGTTTTCATATCGTATTATAAATAAAAATCCTTTACCTTGAAAATGGACATTTCATGTGACACAACCCAATACTTTATAATACAAAGAAATTCGCTTTCGATCAATCAGTTAACCTTTCTACTATGTCTAAGGAATAAATTTATTATATATTATTGACGTACTCGTTGCGTACTCTTAAAATTCGTTTGCAACATAAATGTTAATCAATTCCATTCGTATGTTAAGCTTCTCACTTTAATTTTTTAACTAATTTTTTTTTAATAGCCAAATGTTTTTAGTCGCTTAAAAAATTGTTTAAAATCCAATAAAATTTAATAAGTTTTCATAAGAACCTAACAAGAAACATGAATTTGAAACTAATTATGGTTATGTATATTTGTTATAAATATCTCAGTATCTTTCCTAATACCTGTCATATTAAGGCGAATTCACTTTAGGGGGATAGAAAGTTTATGATCAATTTTCAAATGAGTACTTGTAGTTCTTCAGGAAATGTATAGTTTTTGAGTTATCCAAGATCCTATTTCGTATATTTTTTTTACAACCACATAGAGAACAAATTTTTCCTTACTGGACATCTAGATGGAAAGACGAACCTCCAGGAAAAAGTTCAGCTTTACAACCATAATCACATATAAGACACTGCGATAACCAGAAAATCACTTTAATTTATAAATATAGACAAATAAGGTGTAGATTCTTTTAGGTGAAGGTCAAATTTCTATGAATAAAATTGGAGGCTGATGTCTACTTCACCACTCTTTTATTGAATAAATTCGCACTACGTTTCGGCTACAATGCCATCTTCAGGTGCAGTGGAACTAATTACATCTAATGTGAGTAGCTGCTTTCAAGTCATCATTCAAGTAAGGATTTAGACATGAGGCTTTGACTTGAATGCTGCCTCCAATTTTATTCAGATAAGTAAATAAGGAAATATCTGACTCATACTATTAAACATGCTTTGCAGGCTTAACCATATTTTTCGTACTACAACTAATCCGCTGAAAAATAACGAAATAAAGATTTAATATTGGCACATGAGAACCACTAGATAGGAATGAATAGAAATAAATAAAAACAAACTGAAGTATATATATACATAGCATTTTATCAATAAAATACAATATTTTACAGTGTACATTTGAATGAAGATCATAATAATTATTAATTACCAGCTACAGAACTGACGATTACATTATACATCATAGTTTTATATGTTTATTTATAGTCTATTATAGCCTTGCCTATAAGTAAAAACGAAATAAATTATAATTTTATTCACAAAATAATAAAAGTAAAATAAATTATTTTAGACAAGTAATTGAATTCTTTATAAGTCATTATTCCTGTTTTTTTTTTTTTTAAAAGAAGTGTTGTTTATTATACATTACTGTCATTCGAGATATCCTTCTGAAGTTGTATTTTATATTGTATAAATCAATTCAGCATTTAGTAAAAACATAGAATTTCTTTTTACAACAGTTAGTTTTAATAATGTATACTAATGAGATATTGACACGTATTTTTAAAAATAATTAAGGCTATGGCGAATTTTACTTCCTACTTCCTTGATTTAATTACAAGAAGTCACTGAAGGGGATCCCTCATCCAACCGTCTTATTTTCTGTCTCCACGATTTTCCCAACACTTGATCGTTTTCCGAAGTCCTGTTGTGCGCATTCAAATTGCCAGCATGTATTTTATATGTTTTAATGAACTAATATATTAATGTAGCTTTTTTTTTTTTTTTTTTTTTTTTTAATAATAAAACCGCAAACCAGTTCTTACATTAACTGTTTATACTCCTGCAGATGTCGTAAAGAAAATCCTCCAGCCTTACTTTACGACCCACTTAAGATAGGGCTCCGAGGGGAAAAGTCTCTCCAACTCCTCAGCAATAATAACCGAGAGAAATGCTAATAAGACGTAACACGAACCTAAGCGGGGTGTAACAGCTCCAGAGGAACCGGTTAGTTTACTGTTTAAAGTCACGTCAAATGAAAAAGCGTTGTGTGCTCCGGGGAAATAAATTTATTAGCCATTAGCGAGGGCAATAATTCCCAACCCTCCCCCTACTTCTGCCCCCTGGGGCTAGCTCCTCCTCCTTCCTATATGTTCTTCCAAGAAGATCAGAGATGAGAAATCCTGGAAATGTTTTCTCCAGTCGATGCTTTTGTATATCGTTCATACGAGCATGGGTTCATAGATGTTTTTCGTTGCCATTTGAAAAACCAAACTCTATGAGCGCAACACATGATTTTCACATTCTTTGTTAAAATCAATTTAAGAATTTTTAAATACATTTAGAGATTAAATGATATTTAAAATGCTAATGAATTAATTACATTGATTTTCGACACCTGCTTCTAAAATTTACGTATTGACAGAAGGCTCGACAAATTACTAGATGTCAAATACCTCAAATTTAACTAAACTAATAACTTTATTAAAAACTAACGGATTGTTCTACAATCTTTAAGCATTAAAAACCAATAAAGCAGGAAAATATACAGGGAATAATGCAGAACATCCTTCTTTGGAAAACGTCAGAAAGTCAAGATTTGAAGAAGGTAACCTAATTGGACTGGGAATTAGATATGGTGATCCAGAAATTCAGTCCAGGTTATCTGACTCTAGATAAAAATACAATATACCCTCCACTGTGATTACAACCCAATTTTAAAACAGGACACAACTTCCAATTTATTACAAAATGCTTGTTTATGTTACTATCATCAGACCCATCTGGACATATGGAATAGACCTTTGGTACTCTACTAAACCATCTAATTCCTCTCGCATCGAATCCTTACAATCCGAAATCCTAAATGATCCTTATTTCGTTAGGAATAAAATCATCAATAGTGACCTAAATATCCCAGTTGTCGCAGAACTAGCCCGAAACCGATATTCCTCTTTTTATTCCAAACTCCCGTCCCACACAAATCCTCTTGTACGCAACTCATTATTCCCATCTATTCCTGACAACCCTCCGAGGCGATTGAAAAGACGATGGCCTCGAGGCCTACTAAATTAATTTGACACTGAAGTGCTACCACTGGGTAGTTTCTTCATAAGACATTTCCATGCCCATAAGTGTAAATTAGCTCATTTAGTTATTGTATTTATTATAATTACAGTTTTAAATATCAATAAAATGATTAATAAACAAAAAAAAAACAGGACACTAATGACCTTGGCTATTGAGTGTCCATGAAATATATAACCTTAAACGGAAAATTCTGATAAAAATGATCCTTGGTTAATAAAAACATATATCTTGAATTATCTATTAAGCTTTTGTATATATTTTATTTTCTAAATGCAATCATATTGTTTTTGAATTGTTCGTTCATATTTACTACTCATTCTATATATAGAGAGAAATCATAACAAATACTTATTAAATTAGATATAATGACTTGAATGGTCGACTTCGTATGATCAGCTACTATTTAATTATATATAATTTCGTGGATAATTTAACTTACATCATGTTTATTTATTGATACTCTTTCTTATACAATTAGGTTACCCAAAGATTACTTGTGATCTACTGCCTGTCAGAGAAATGTTGGTCTTCTGGCTCAATTTCTGGGAGAGTACACATTGCAAGGGGTGATCTGCCAAGCCATCCATCAAGCAATGCCACCCTCCTAGATAATAGGATATAAACAAACAATATTCAATAAAAAATAATTATTAATAACATGTTAAACGTTCCCAAATAAAAATTGAATAAATAGGAATTCTATTTCTTTCGAAACTTAAACAACAAAAAAAAAAAAAAAATAAGTATTTACCATTGAATTTCTCATAAAAAAATGTGGTAAAATTTTCGATCATAACAAAACCAACAGAAATACGTGTAAATGTATTGTTACACATTTTAGAGTAAAAAAACGTTAGAACTGTTGAAAAAACGTGACTTTTTTCATCCAGACCAATATAGATCCTAAACGGTAGGTCCTAGCGACAAATGTTATATAACAAAGATATTCTCTATTAAATTTCTGATTCTAAAACTTTAGGCAAATTTTCAATCCGAGCTACAACAACAGAACAAGAGCGTGTCAAAAAAGGTTCAAGCTTTGAACAATGTAGGCAACAGGAGATTTTTTTTCTTTAATTCAGACCATAAAACTTCCTTTTCTACCTATGCTGATGACACTTGTGTGTTATCAGTAGATAATGGCTTATTCCTTGCCTCTCACACTGTCCAATCCAGTATCAGAGACCTTGAAGTATAGTGTCAGAATTGAACCTAAAAATTAACTCCAACAAATCCCATTAATTAACCTTTGCCCTTCGTTGTAAACCTATTACTTCCTGTCACACAGTATCCTTTAATCGCACTTAACTCGTTCCTGTAAAACAAATCCGATAGCTAGGACTCCATCACGACAAGCGCCTAACTTGAATCCTCATACAATACTGAAACGATAAGAAACAGCTCGCCGTTTTCGGCTACTTCAACACTTACTGGATAAAAACGGCTTCAAAGCTCCCACTTAAGTACAAAAGGCTCATGTACATGACTATCATAAGACCAATCTGGACTTAAGGAGTTGAGCTGTGGGGATCTGCTAGACCATCGAATTCCTCCTGGTTGGCCCGAGCGATAATGCTACATAACGAAAAAAATTCTCCATTAAATTTCTTATTTTGGAAACTGTCAGTGAACTTCGATTCAAGCGACTACAAAAGAGTTAGGACTTTTCAAAGAAGTCCCACTATTAAAAAATATAGAAGGAATTAGTCCGGGTGGTCGGCAGTAAAAGAGAGAAAAAAAAAGTTTTTAACTCTTTTCCGTCTACCAACGTTTCGATCCACATTTTGGGTCGTCATTAGGGCGATCTTTAGGCTAAGATGATTCTCTCTTAAATTTATGATTTGAAACTCTTAACCAGCTTTCGATCCGAGCAACAAGAGCAGAGCTAAAGCGTCTTTAAAAAGTTACGTTTTTGAAGATGAAAAAAGTTACAACAAAAAAAAAAAAAAAAAAAAAAAACACCCCAAAAGACATATTCATGTCAAAAATACGTTTTTCCTCTTAATGTTTGACTCTATGAAAATCTTTTATAAAGATATCCTTGAGACACACTAATATACAATAATGATATAACACATAAATTACATATAGTTATTTTAGAATTATATATTATTTGCGGTACTGGTAGTAGGTTAGACTATTTCAGTTTAATAATCTTGTCAGCCTACCTTATCAAAATTCATTAACAGTAAAAAAAAAAAAAAAAAAAAAATCATTTTCGATAGCTAATAAAGATGCTGTCATCTTCAGAATTTTCCGTAACAGGCTTTCAAATTAAAGAGCGTGAAGATGCCTCATCGGGGCGGAATTGAGGACCTGAAGATGGCAGCACGGTAATTAGCAACGAGATCAATTCCTTTTTCAATATTTAAAATAAAATAAATAAGTCTTGATAGATCCTACTGGAGAGTAAAATGTAGTTTCAGAACATAATGTAATGCTTCTTGCGGACATTGGCCTTTCTTTGATTAAATTATTACGTTTAAATTAATGCTTTATTCATTTTGAGGGTCTGACTTCTTAACCGTTCAGGAAATTGTTTCTTCTTTCCTTTGTTACCAATTTTTTACCACTTTATTATATTAATGCATGTACTGTGGTTGTATAAAAGTTTGCCTATCCAGGTTTAATTAGGGTCTTTCGCGAGTACCTGAGATATCACATCACATCACAGGACCTCCATTTTACTCTCTTTGAAAAATTCCAGGACCATCTTCGGCAGAGAAAGCCACTAGCCACTAGACAAATACCCTATACATACACATGTGTCGAATCTGCGTCTCATAAAAGTCTCGTCAGTAGAACAAAAAAGTTGGTATGACAATAGTCCGATTCTCAACGGTTAAGGAAAACAATCTTTTGAAAACAGATTTTTTTCTCTAATCTATGGTTTTAATTGAAAAACTCAAACAGAACTACTTGATGTGCTCGCACAGAAAAACAAAAAAACAAATGGTACAAATGAAAGAATTTTTTTTTTTCATTTTAAAGAAATTTACCACTGTATTATACAATAAAATACATTAAGTGAATGTTTTAATTGATCAAGTGGGCTTGATTCAGGCATGTGAAGAAACTACCTAGTGGTAGCACTTCAGTGTTTATTAAATGTAGTAGGTCGCGAGACCATCGCCTTTTCAGCCGCCTCTGGGGATTATCAGCAATAAATAGTAATGAGAGGTTGCGGACGAGTGGGCTGGAGTTTACGGGGAATTTGGAATTAAAGGAGGTATATCTAGTTCGGGCTAGATCTGTGACTTATGGGATATTTAGATCATTATGAATTATTTTATTGGTGACAAAGTAAGGAGCATTTAGGATCTTTCGGAGGATTTTAGATTGCAAGGATTGAATGCGGGAAGAATCGGATGGATTGGTGGATCCCCATAACTCAATCGCATATGTCCAAATAAGCCTAATGATTGTAATATAAATTAATTTTTGTGGTATGTGGAAAGGTTTGATCGTTTATCTAGTAAGTGTTGCAGTAAACGGTATCTACGAGCTGTTTCTTCTCGTTTCAGTCTAGTGTGAGGATTCCAAATAAAACGTTTGTCTTGATGGAGTCCTAGGTACCAGATCTGTTCAACTAAGGTGAGTGGAATGTGATTAAGGATATAGTGGGACAGGCGGACATAGGTTTTAGACGAATGTTAAAGGTAATTTGATGGGATTAAGAAGCTTAAAATCTCAGAAAAAGAAAGTACGTTTCGCACAACGTCATGCAGAAAATTAAATTTTAATATTTCCAATATATATTAATATATCCAATGTTCGGAAATTTCACACTCTTCTATTTATTCTCGTTTTACGTTTTCCGAATCTCAGAATAAAAAATGTTCATTTAGTTAGCCTTAAAATGGTGGAAAACAAATGCATTGGCAATCAAGGGTGTGAGGAGGCATGAATTTTAAAAAAATGGACTAAAAAGAAAATTTGGCCTTAAATTGTGTCTCAAAAATGTAATGTCGTATTGCGGGAGCCGAAAATAGGCATCAAGAGAAATAATAAAGTTCATATGTTCCATAGTGTAATTGTCAATTCTTAGGAAGAAAAATGAAATTATGAGATTTTGCTGCATTAGCCGAAATGTTGAATGAATAAAATATCGATAAAATTTATTAATAAACCGATAATTAATGAGGTTTATCTTGATGGAGAACAAGATGCTAAACACTCGACAGGCTTAACAATCTTTGAGGGAGCGGGATCGATAATTGAAGGATCCTCGGACTGTTTGCTGCTTTCAAAGCGGTCTCGCAAAGAGCTCGAGGAACCGGAAGCCATCACCTCAAGTGCCGCTTTCTGTTTTAAGTGGATAAATTCATAAATTAATCCCCTCCCTTAGTCCTTAAGGTAATTAGCCTGAGGAGCAGGACTCTCTTAAAGACTAAAAAGTGGGTTGGGGTTTCTTCCCCCCACCTCCGCCCCTCCTAATTGCTAAAACCGCTCCCTTTCACCTTAATGAATATTAATTTTTATCCTGTTTCATAAGGGCCCTCTCGGTTTTCATTAAAAAGAGGGAAAAATGAGGAAGAAAGGAGGGAAAAAAAGCTTATTAAAGAGAGATCCTGAAAACTTCTTACTTTGTGGTAGAAAACTTTGTTTTTTATGTACCGATCTTTTATTTCCTGGATGGAGTTTTTTTTTTTCTGTTTCCTTCTTTTTTTTCCCTTTTATAGCTTTGCTTTAAGTTCTTGATGGCTTTCGTGACTCCCCTCTACTAAACAGTTCAATGATTCTCTTAGCGATAAATTTTTTTTCATTTATTCTTAAATAGGAGCTTAATTTATTTTTAAACTTTTGGGAACTACTTTTTAATATACTGGATCCTGACTAGAAGCCAAATCGATAATAAAAAATGAGCGTATAACAATGAAATTAATTACGTTAAATGAGGTCTAATATCATTTATCATTGTTGATATCGAAATAAATTGTTATATATTTCAATAAATAAATAATTTTTAATATTATAACGTCCTTGCTCTTTAATTTTTAAATATATTAGAAAAAAAAAAAACGTGAACCTCAACCCATGATGTGTCTTGGGTTCAGTAATTTTTTAGAACCAACGATCGTGCAAGGAAAGGACTAATCCTAAGGACTAATCCTAAGCTTAAATCACGCTCGGTCGCCACATTTTTGCCCCAATTTTCGTGTATCTACTTTATAGACGCTGGGTGTGCCCCAGGAGGGTTTCCATACCCTAGGCTCGCTCCACGGATGAAATAACAGAATAAATAATCTTGCATTACCAGGGGTTCGAACCTGGGATTCGGTGAACAGTTGCCTAATGCTCTATCCATCCACTAGACAACGACTTTTAAATATATAATTTTGTGAATACATTTAACGATGTGGTGTATTGGCTTGTCTGATAGCCTCCTATGCAGAATGTCGCGGGTTCAAGGGCAATAGGATTTTTAAATAGATTAAAAAAAAAAATTGGTTCGTGCAGCACAAGACTTTCACTTACCTCCATTGTTAAAATAAATTTAAATAGATTTTAAGAATTTTTAAATACACTTGGAGATAAATATAAATTTTGAAAGAATTTGTTACATTGAATTTCAATAGAAACATGTGATTTATTAAATAATATATTATTATCTATAACAATCAGTTGGTTTTATCGGCTTTTGTCACCCTCTATTAACTTTTACAATTTTGTGCATCAGATAACAATTTTTCTAAAATCTTTTGCTTTCCAATGGTATATTATACGTCAATATCTTCAGTTGGATATCGTATTAATTAAAATTATATATTTGTCTGTTTTTATTAGTTCTAAATAGATGATATAGTTATTTTTATAGATTCTACGAAATTAAAGGTACTTTAGAGGAATAAAATTAAAAATATCGGCATTTAAGCCCTGTCAGACTATTTCAATAAAAATGAAATGACATGATATTGAAGACCATTAAATTTTACATCGATATAGAGAGTTTCATCAAAATCTTTAGAGCCGTTTTTGAGAAAATTGTAAAAAGGTGCTAAATGCATGGCATAAAGTGGCTCTTCTGGTCAGCTGATTTTGATGATAAAGTTTCTGTAACATCTTAGGCGCATAGTTTTGTTAAATATGAAATTTCATTATTGTGCGACTTTTCGTTTTCGTGCTAGACTTTTAAAGGAATTAATCATTTGGACTCAGGGGACTCTGAAAGGTGTATTTTCGGTGAATACTGGAATTCGAAAATTTTCACGATCGCAATACTATCATTTAATATATATTTCACTAAACGGTAACAAAAGTAAAAGTGCTCAATCAGGAAAACAAAATCTGGTGCGCTATCCAACGGTATATTATACATCTATATTACTATTATTTTGTTCAAAAAACACAAAAATTGCATAAAAAATATGTTTGCATTTTTCTCCTTTAGTTGGATATCAAATTCGTTCAAATTATATATTTAACCGTTTTCTATCAGTTGTAAATAGATAATATAGTTATTTTTATAGATTCTACTAAATTAAGGAAGAAAATTTAAAATATCGGTCAGAATATTTCAATCAGAATGAAACCTACATGATATTAAAGCCCATTAAATTTATAGAGAGAGTTATAGAGATATAGAGAGTTTAATCAAAATCGTTAGAGCCGAAAAAAAATAAATAAATGCTCTAAATACATTGTATAAAGTGGTTCTTCTGGTTTGCTGATTTTGATGAAAAATTTTCTGTAATATATCGGGAGTATAGTTGTCTTAACTATGGAATTTCATTGTTGTACGACTTTTCGTTTTTGTGCTAGACTTATCATTCACACAGACCTTTTTGCTGGACTTGGTCATTTGGACTCAGGGGACACAAAAACGTGTATTTCCGGTGAAAACTGGAAAACGAAAATTTTCACGATCGTAATACTTTCCCTTACTATGTATTTCATATATTTGTAAGTGAAAGTAAAAAACAGATTTATTAAAATGAACATAAACTAAAATTTATATTTATAATACCTACAGATAATTTTTATAATAACCTTTTTAAATAAGTAAGTAGGATAGAAGAGTAAAAAATAGGAGGAAGGATAATAAGGATAAGGAATACCTTTAAAGAATGTAAAGACGTAATGTAATATCGATATAAACGGAGTGATATTTATAAAGCTGGAGTTTATCCTATATTCGCGACCCTGTTAATGCCCAGTAATATTGCGAGGAGGTCCACCGCCCTCCCCTACGGAGTGGGGGGCGCGTCCCCTCCGAGGAGGGGAGTCACACACACACACACACACACACTGGCACAGAGGGAGTGAGGAGGCTAAGGAGGACGTAATTAAAGTAAGGAGGAATATGTAGGTGTATCGAACGCTGGTCCAGGGGTGGGACGCTGCCGCCATCTTGTGTCATAACCCTCGCCATTACACGTCCTCCCCCCTTCCCTTACTGTCTCCCATTCACACCTTTTACAATATCTCACTTCATATCTATCTCACATTTATTATAATTGCCGAGAACGGGGTTTTACGTCTTAGGGGTTGATGTGGATCGGACGTTCTACAGTCTACCTCAGAAATAATTATAGAGGTTAATTAATTAATCTACACCCTAATCTCAGTTGATTTCTCATGGCCATTAACAACAGCTTTCTGTTAGCAATCCATGAATGAAAATCATAAAAATAAAAAGTTAATCAGAAACATTTAACATTTATAATACATGAATTTTATGCCTAAAACAGACTATTAAAATTTTAAATAGCATTTAAATTCATAAGTCTCAATCTTGTTCGACATAATTTCATGGAATCCGAACATCAATAATATATCAAATATATAAAACTTATTTTTATACCTATTACCTATATCATACTTTATAGGGGCACTGGTAGAGGAGGGGAAAGAACACGTGCCAGTGCAGTCAAAATTATAGACAAGTTTTTTTTTCCCCGTTTTCTCGTCTGTATTTCTATATTTATTTAATAAAATTGCATATTTTATCAAATTTCTATTTATTTTTTTGTTAATTTAACGTCATTTTATGTTACCGTGGCTAATCCGACTATACTACAATGGGAGTCCTAAATTTTGGCTCTAAGGCTTTAATAGGATAGGGATCTTAAACGAGTACCTGACATCGTACGGAGTCAGGACCACTATTTTACGTCTCCTCCGAAGTGCGGCATAACCAAGGACTTTTTATTCATAACATGCCGGTATTATGATGATAATTTTTAAATATATTTTCAAAAATGTTGTTATAAACTGTAAATTTTTATTAGAGGAAAAAATATAGCCTTATGACGCTAAGATATTTTTTCTAACATACATTTAATTATAACTTGAAGTTACTGTTAAGATTTGGTTACCCACTGTTTTTATGCGAGTAATAATAACGCTTATATTTCACTTTTTTTGTTAACACCATAAATAAAACGGTCAAACTTATTAAAATCCGCTTCATGTTGGACCAGGCCGACTCCCTTGTCAGGTTTATATTACAGTAATTCGAGTAAATTTAAAATATTTCAGCGATAAAGTGACATATATTCGTCATTACTGCGCTTCATGTTTCTAAATAATTGGTATCAAATCTGATATTTAAAATATGCTTTATATCAGGAATCTAAAATATAGTTAATATATTTTCTAACGAATCATATCATTTAAACAAAATATATTTATAAACTCCACTATAAAGAACATAAAGAGTAATAGAACATCAGTATTCTATATAGAACTCTCATCTCTATATACTAATTATTTGACAATTTTAAGCATAAATTAACAAGTTCATTTTTATTATTTATTTCTTGAGCTACAAAAATTACAAAGCTATTTCAATATTTTCGATTCTATCAACTCAGTTGTTACTGTTATAGTTACATCATGATTGAAAACTCAAATATTGGTGAATTGTATGATAATTAATTAATTATTATCCTGGAATATTTTAAACCTTAAAACCTATCCGTTAGTTGATTTTGGCTGAAAGGTTTTCAATATGTTAAGGAATATATGAGTTCATTTTGACCATATGTTGTAGTATTTATTTATTTTTTTGCATGCAATATTAATTTATTTCTTAGATTTCAACATCATATTTTTAACTTTTTTGTGTTATTTTTTCCTACAATCACAGACATTAAGATTACATAAATGACAATGAATGTATTTTTAGAAAAATATTTTACTTCATTAGCAAGCGAACATTAATTTCATATTTTACCACCCATCTACATCACTTCATTTCATTTATTTGTTATTCTATATTATGTTTAAAATATTAATTTATATCTTTATATTTAAAATAAAAATAATGAGCTAACTTGTGCAGGAGTTGATATGGATTATATTTGATTCATTTAATTAAATATATTACATGGAAAAGATAATCATTTTCATAATTCCATTTTAATATAAATATAATAAATAAATCTCATGTTGGTTTTATCATGAATACTCTTAAATAATATTCATGATTAACAATTTGAGAGGTTGGACAGTTGTTTAGGGGAGGTTTATGATCTATGAAGACAGAAAAGCCTTCGATTCCCTTGGCAATACCTTTTTTTTTTTAGTGAATTTTATTTTCTCACATCCCTATCAGACATGATAAATAATAGCTTCTTGTCCAATGCTCGTATCTGCAATCCAACCTGTGAATAAATTTATTTAAACATTTGTTGAAATTGAAACATTTATTAATAAGTTAATGATTAAAAAATAATATCTTCCTCTTGAAAAGGTGAGGCTTCTGGTTGTAAGCATCCACTCACACTAGGTAAATTAGATCCTTTGCACCTGAAGATGGCATTTTAGCCGAAACGTCGTGCATTTATTTTTAATAAAAGAGTGGTAAAGTATAAATCAGCCTCCGATTTTATTCACATCTTCCTCTTGGCTTAATAAGAAAAACTATACATGGTATTGATTTCCGAATCATGATTCTCTAGCGAAGATCTCTCATCCATCTTCTTTTATTGAAAATTGTCACTTCTGATTATACTAGAGATATAAGATTTATCTATATAAAATTCTTTTCGTTGAACCATAAATCGCAAAAGTACGATCTGTACGGGCTGATAAACAGTGAACTAAATAAGGTGTTGTATCAAACCACATCTACTACTACTACTACTACTACTACTACTACTATTACTATTATTACTACTACTACTACTACAACCACACACTCATATATAAATAGCAAAAATTATAAAACCGGGATTGTTACCAATTATAAGTTCTTACGTCACTCAAATGTAATGAATAGAGAGCGAATCATTAGTTTGAGAGTTGCTCGAAGATACAACCAATTGCTCTTTAAGTTCATACTTTTGTATCGCAAATAAATAAAATATAATTATATAAATAATATGTCATCAAATATATGTTTTCTATAGGAAAGATTCTTTAGGACAAGTACTGAATCAATTAATAAGAATAATGTATCGTTTAAAAGGGGTATTTATTTAGAGCTTTTAGGCGAACCTAAAATTTTGGATATAATGTCAGTATTGTTAACTAAATTAAAAATCATTATATTTTATTAACATTAGTCGATTTGCATACGAGCAACCATGTTGACAATATTATGTTACATATCAATATTTCATAAGCAAAGAAATCATGTCGAATTGAAATACGACAAGAATGTTTTTATATTGCATTTTTACTTTCACTTACCTACATATGAAATATATACTAAGGGAAAGTATTGCCATCGTGAAAATTTAAGAATTCCAGTTTTCAACGGAAATACATGTTTTAGGTTCGAAATAACCAAGTCCCGCAAAAAGGTCTGTGTTGTTTGTTTATTCGTTTAACGTCACTTTATGCTACTATGGCTAATCGGACGATACTACAGTGGGAGTCCTAAATTTTGCCTATCCAGGTTTTATTAGGATAGGGATCTTTAACGAGTACCTGACATCGCACAGGCTCGGGACCACCTTTTAACGTCCCCTCCGAAGGACGGCGTAACTAAGGATTTTTTAAAAAATCCTAGGACCACCTGCGGGTTTGAACCCGTGACCTTTAGCATGAGAGGCTGTTACGCTAGCCACCCAGCTACAAGTGATCCCAAAAAGGTCTGTGTGTGTGCGTGTTTGTCCGTGAGTGGTAACTCCCGAAGATAAACGGAAAGCCCTATGAAACTGAAATTTCATATTTAGGACAACTATACGCTCGAGACGTTACCAAACGTTTTTCATCAAAATCAGCTCAACAGAAGAGCCACTTTATACCATGCATTTTGCACCTTCTTACGATTTTCTCGAAAACGGCTCCAACGAATTTGATTAAACTCGCTATATCGATGTAAACTTTAATGGGCTTTAATATCATGTAGGTTTCATAGTGTGACAGGGCCTAAATGCCGATATTTTAAACTACCTTTATTTTTTTACACTCCAAGAGCTTTACCATATCATCTCAATGACATTGATGAAGGACGGCTGAATATAAAAGTTGGATGAATTTGATGACCAAATAAAGGATAAAAGAGAAAAAACTATTTTTAACGTAATTTGGGTTTTTTCGGTATTAAAAACAGCATTGTAGACGAATAATATACCGTTGGAAAGAAGAAGATTTTAGAAATAATATTATCTGATACAAAAATTAGTAAATGGTAATACAAAATGACGAATGGGGGATAAACTTATTGCTGAATAACAATTTAACATAGTTATATTATTTAATCTAAATCATAAAAATAAATAAATAAATAAACTTTATTCACATATTTACATATTGACAAAATGTCAACAACGATTTTGGATGAGTCATCCTTATAATCAGAAAATATTTGTGTTTTTTTTGTGATTATAGAACATTAGACTAAATGGCAACATAAAAATGATTATATTGCGATTGTAGGAAAAATTATACAAAAAAACCTACGCATGATCTAAATCATATGTTTCCAACGAAAATGAATGCACGTTTTATTAAAATAAACTTTAAATATTTCTCAAATTGAAGTATCTTTAATATTTTTTAAATTTATTTTAACAGTCAAGTGAAAGCCGTGTGTTGCCCGCACCAGATTTTTATGTCTCTTAGCGTTTTTTAGAAGATGAAAGATTACCATTAATAATTGGAATTTCAATTCTTTAATTATTTAATCAAACTCTTAACTTCCGAATTGGCGCTGGCTAGCTAGTGTCAATAATTATTTCCTCCACTGAGTTAATTCTTCAAATCAAACTTATGAAATACGTTACTGTTGGAATATTATTTATAAATATCTGTAAAGATAAGCATCTTTCCTTGGTATGTAATGATATTTAATTTTTTTTTTTTTTTAAACTGGCTTTTGTTCCTAAAGCGACAGATCCCTTAAAATGATGGTAGAACACGATAGAGAGAGAGAGAGAGAGAGAGAGAAGAGAGCAAACATAGAGACGAGGATTAGAGAAAGGGGCTGGTATTGACGCCTTCTGAGTCGGCCATTTTTAATGTCATGGGCACCCACCCTCCCGCTTAATTCACTTTGATGCGCTCTTTTGTCACATCGGGCCCGTCTACTATCTCCCGATATCAGGTGCTCGCCTGCACTGGATGTGGTATGCTAACTGGATCTGTGGCTGCCTCCATCAGGGGTCGTCATCATCTATAGTATAGCACTTAGCCGAAATATTGATTCCAATATAGTACGTAGTAGAAGCAAATGGCTGCAAGTAAATGGAGGGGAAGGAATGTAATGAAAAGACACAGAAGCAAAGAAACTATCTATCTGTAAATCTTCAATAAAAAATATAAATAACTAGCTGTTGCCCGAGACGTCGTCCGAGTTAATTTTTGTTATTATGATCGGGATTTAGAAGAGAGAAATGCTTTATTTATTTGGTAATGCTGCCCAAATACATCGGTTTGCTTAAATAACACAGCATACTTTATTAATCCCCTGGATATACACTAACTCAAAAAAGTTTCCATACACACATAGATAAATTGTTAGATTTGAAAGCTGAGGTTGATTTCCTTCATTCTTTTAACCTTCCATCTGGCCAAAAAAGTATTAAATTTGGATTCCTAAGAGAATATGACCCGCTACCAGAAATTTTTGGGTTTATTCACAAACTCTCAAGCAAATTACAGCCGCTTCTTCTGGTTTAACTTACTAAAGAAGGGCTTTATTTTTGTCCCTCGACCACTGTATCCTTCCCTTCCTAGAATATTTTTGACTGTTTCTGGGTGGACTTGAATATCACATTATCTATTCATTCTGATGGCCATTGAGGTGTCGGTTTAATGAGGATTTGCATAGATTTTAGTAAGGGTTGCTTGCCTCTGGCGATTCTCCAGTCTCATGTCTTCCAGCCTGTGTTTTATCCACCAAAGATTCTAACTCTCAAGGCCTTTGTAGTCCATACTGTACAGTAGCATGTGATTTAATCAATACATATGCAATTTTTCTTATAGATAAGCCCTGCGAACTATGAGCCCTCTCAAATCACGAGAAACGCCGATATTGAAAAGAAATCAGTTTCCCAGGCCCAAGTAAAGGTAGTACTGAACTAAGATTTGATTATCGAGATAAGGTTTATACATATAACACTGGAAAGACGGTCATAGAACAACAAAAAGTATTAATATTGAAAGTGTATGGAAACTTTTTTGACCTACCATTAACGAATGACATCCTGCCTCATTTTATATTAATGATGAAATTTATCTAATATTAGTATTTATAATTTGTACATTAGGAAAGTGTCAAGTTGAAAATAAATAGCTACGCAAAATAAAAGATGTATGGAAATTTTTTTGAGTGAGTGTATTTCACATACATTTTCAAAATGTTTTTTCCTATTCCAATACAAATTTATAATATTCACAATTTTTTTCTCTTTTAGCTATTTACATTATTTTATTTTATTTCTCTGTACAACTATATTTGAAATTTAGACCTCTGGTGCGCACATTACATAATCGAAATACAATCAAATTCACCATTTAATTGCCATACAGAATATATTTGAAAGTACTTCTGCGTAAATGATATTTTTCTTTTTCTTTTCTTGTTTCAGACGAACATACAGATCTTCTCCGTAACCCGATCTTGACAACGCGACATTGGCTGCGCGAAAAGCAGTCTTGATAAAAATCGATTCCTACGTGTTTAAATGTTCGTCCCTGTGATTTATTAATTGTTACGGCAAAAGATAACTTAACGGGAAATTGGATTCTTTTAAAATTAAAAGGTAAATAATTTGGAATCATTGGGATGCAAGGTTAAGTTTCCCTGTTTTTTCTCACATTTTCCACTGATTCTTCGCTCCTATTGGTCACAGCGTGATGTTATATAGCCTAAAGCCTCCCTTGAAAAATGGACTACCCAACAAAAAATAGAGTACGAAAGAAATTAAATGGTTTATAAGAACACACTAAAATGTTACATACATAAACGTACAAAAGACATACTACTGCATTGATTTTGAAATGTAAAAAAATAAAAATTAATAGTTTGATATCTTAGCATATAACCAAAATATTGTTATTTTTAATTGTTTTGTTTTTACTTGGTTTTGTTTTTAATATAATTTGTTTTGTTTTAACTTTATTTTTTTTATTTTATTGTGTAGGTGTTTGTTTTATATTATCCCTACTGTTCTAAATTTACCTTAAGCTACAATAAACATCAACCCTTGTAAATATCAGGTAAAAGTAACATGTAATTGGTGCAATTACCACAACATGTATAAAGTATGAGGCATGTGGCCACTTGTAAAATATTGAAAAATAAAAATTTCAATCTAAAAAAACGAAAAATGGTTTAGTACGATGGTTTTCTACAGAAATTGTTCACAAACCCCTTCGTGGAATCATTTTAATTGCGAGGTCCCCCAAATTCTAAAAATATATATATTTTGGTTTCTAGTCGGCTGTACCGTATCATGCAAATTTCTTGCGGAATACTACTGCTACCGAAACTCTGTATACCAGAAATAGGCAACTAGAGGAAATGGAAAAGAAAAAAAATGAACCAGGTTCAAGGAGTAGTACTTATATCCCCGAAACATTGATTTACTAAAATTTAAAATTTATATCTGATAGATATTTAATCAAATACTGATAAAGAAATCAAATTTTGTTCATTATCTTATGTAAATTTACATCCGTCCTTTAATCTCAATAGTTTTGAAATGTGAAATTTTATGATTATTGTTGTGCAGAAACAGCTAATCTAGAAATTGTGTTACTTAGAATGTTGATTTTCTCCGAGTTGAGAATGTGTGATCCAAATCCAAATATTTTACGCTACAGTAATTTAAAATTATTCCCCAATGACATTTTGAGGTCCCTCTGGACATCTTCTTCGGATCGCTTGTTGAAGAGTACTGGTTTAGTCTAACACCAAAGTTCAACTCAATTTTTCTTTATTACACGGATATCTTGAGGGGCTGGATCTAGAAGATAAGCCCATAGCCATGTTTTATTAAGTTTGGTGTGCTTTTAATTGTAACTAGTTACATATATACATGTTATATAATATTTATACCTATATGAAATATGTATATATATATATACACACACATGTTAAGTAACATATTTTGTTAACAATGCTGATAGGTATCAGCAAATCAAAAGAAAGCTGATCGATAATGCGTGATAAAATATGTGAAATACCGAGGGAAAGTTGAAAATTTTCAAATTTGAACTTCGAACGTATATACGCGTTTTGGAGTCCCTTAAGTCCAAAAGAGTAAGTCCCGAAAAAAGGTAGAGATGTGTGTATCTCTGTGCATGTGGTAAGAACAACTCAAAAAACGATGTCTTACGAAGCTGAAATTTCGTAATGAAAAAAAATGTATGCCTGGGAAAATACGGCAACTTTATTAAAAGTTGTATATAAAGTGCCACTTTATACAATGCGTGCTGAATGAATGATTATCTAAAAAACTGCTAAACCGATATTGATTGAAACATTCAGAGAGGGCTTAAATGTCGATATTTTCTTTCTTCGAAGTATCTTGAATTTCGTAGATTCAAAAATATTTACCATAAATCTTGATAGCATTGATAAAAATTGGGCAGAAATATAAGTTGAACGAATTTGATAATCAACTAAAGGAGAAATGAGCAAACATATTTTTTTGGTTTTGAACACAAAAAGATTTTCTCAAAAATGGCTTTAACGATTTTTATTGAACTTGCTATTTGGATTCAAGCTTTATTGTGATTTAATGTTATGAAGATTTTATTCCGATTGATATAGTCTGACTGGACTTAAATGCCGATATTTAAATTTTCATTCTCTAAAGTACCTTTAATTTTGTTGATATAAAAACATTAACCATAGCATCTTGTTAACATTGATAAAAAACTTCTCTTCTTCCAGTGGCGCGACAGGCCGTGTAGACCCTGGGCCTCTCGGTGTAAACTCCTGCGAGTTTACACTCAAGTTTCACGATGCAATTTTTAGTGTAGGGTCATCACTCCCTATGACTAATTTTGTGAGTGGCCACCCTTTGGCTGACGGGTCTCACATACCCGGGGGAGAGGTTGTGAGTGAATCCACATTTTTTTACATCCTTATAAAAGTTTCGCCGGGACTGGGATTCGAACTCTGAACCAGTAGCATGAGAGACTAGCGCGCTGGCCACTCAGTCACGGGGTCCCCTATTGATAAAAAACGGCTAAATATAAAAGTTGAACGTATTTGATAACCAAATAAAGGAGAAAATAACAAAAATATTTTGTAAATGTAGTTTTTGAACATAAGAACAGTTGTTTGTTTGTTTATTTATTTAACGTCACTTTATGGTACTATGGCTAATCGGACGATGCTACAGTGGGAGTCCTAAATTCTGCCTATCCAGGTTTTATTAGGATAGGGATTTTTAACGAGTACCTGACATCACACAAGCTCGGGACCGCCTTCTTACGTCCCCTCCGAAGGACGGCATAACTAAGGATAATTTACTCCCATTAAAAAACTCTAGAACCTCCTGCGGATTTGAACCCGTGACCTTTGGCATAGGAGGCTGTTATGCTAGCCACCCAGCTACAAGTGGTACCCATTAGAACAATAATACATATCTATAATATGCTATGGGAAAACTAAAATTTTTAGAAAACAATATTATTTTTTACACTAAGATGCAGAAAATGATGCAGAGAAATGAAAAACATATAAAACATAGCGATTGTAGTAAATAATAATAAAATATATTATTTAACAAAACACGTGTTTCCGTCGAAATTAAATATAATTCTTTAAGATTGTTCATCTCTAACTTTAATCACAAATTTAGTCAATAACGAAACAGACTCAGATTAAATAAATATAAGCTTTTTAAAAAAAAAAAACTTCAAGACTCGTCACTCGTTACCCATTGTACGTCAGTAATAAAACTTTACATGCAGATTTACACATACCAGTGGTACAACATCAAATTCGGACTTCATCAATAAAAATTTGAGACAAACTTCACGGACATACTAACAAACTCATACAAAACTTGGCCTAACAAATAACATACAAAACTAAGAGATCATCTTAAGTAAACTCTTTTTAAAATTCAAGTTAGGAGTAGATGCCAATGGGTATCGACCTCCCAAATGCCTGACATGATCTTTTTATCAATTGTTATTAAATCCGCTTATTTTCACAAGCATGGATATAAAAATAAATGATTAAAAAAAAAACAACTTTATTTAAAAGTTTTTAAATTGATTTTAACAACGGAGGAAAGTGAAAGTCGCGTGTTGCGCAAACCAGATTTTTTCGATACTGTAACATAAACATGTTTTATACAGCCTCAATTACTTATTAATTATCCTAAAACGTGAAGTTAATGACGAGAGGAGGATATCCACCTGTGCCTACGGTCAGAACTCATCAGCGCGACGACCCCTCGAGGGAGGGCGACATAATCCGCAGAAGACACAATGGGAGGAGCGGAGAGGTTACGGGAGGGCACTTAATCCAGGGGGGCTGGGACCCGGGGCCACCTGCGCCCCACCAAACCGGGAATATCAAATGCGCAGCCGAATCTATTTCTCATCAGGGCTGATGTTGCGGCCGCACTGCCATCTTGGATTAGCGGGGGTGGCTCTTCCATATATGTGGGCTTCACTCCTTATTTAGGGCTGCCTCCGGGGGCGGTTTTATGTTTTCATCTCGAATAATGTGTCGCACGTGTGTTATATGTCCCCCGTCCTTCCTTTAAGTACCTGTCAGCTTTGGTTAATGTTATTCATAAGTTTTAAGGCCTTGGTCAACCAGAGGGGATTCTCGAAACCGGTCGCAATTTAAAGGCAATAAGCTGATGAACTCTATACTGTAGAACCCAGTTTATCCGGACAGAAAATGGTACAAAGAAGAAATAAATAATTGTTTTTATCGATAACATATTTTCAATTTACATTAACAAAGGCCTTACTATTTATATTATTTTAGCTCACATATCGTAACATCTGATTTCATTGCCATTTTTTCATCTTCATTAATGCCTATGATAAACAGGTTTTATAATACCAAAAAACAAAAAACTATACTTGATCGTCTATTTTCCGTTATACATTCATAAAAGTTTAATTTTAAAACTATAGTTATTACTCAATGAAATTACATTTACTATGAAATTCTAAATCTAAAAAATAATAATGAATCCAACAACATATACATGTCTCATAAAAAAAGGAGTTGTCTGGTCTGGTAGATAGCGCATCATTCAACCGTTCTTCGGGTTCGAACCTTGGCAGTGCCAGAATTATTTATTCTGTTATACGAGGCGTGGAGCAAACCTGTGTATGAAGCCCCTCTTGGGACACACCCAGCCTCTGTACTGGAAAAATAGGGGAACAAACCTTGTGGCTGAGTGATCTAAGCCTAATCGCCACCTTGCAAGGCTTTTGGCTAAGAAACAATTTGAATCTGAGACCCTTTTTGGGTCGTAGAGATATAAGGTTTTATCAGACAAAAAATTAAGAAAATCTAGAAAGAAGTTCTTAACTAAATTTCCCTTAACTATAAAAATATGAATTATTACGCACAAACCACAAAATTCTACTTTAATTTATTAGTATTTAAAATAAATAATTATCTGGACTTACGGAGTTGAGCTTTTGGGCTCTACTAAACCACCAAATTCTTTCCGTATCCAATCCTTACAATCCAAAATCCTTCGCAAAATGCTTAACGCTCCTTACTTTGTCACCAATAAAATCATCCACAAAGACCTTAATGTTCCATATGTTGTTTATTTGGCCTGCACCAGGTATCACTCCTTCCATGAAAACTCTACTCCCACTCTAATCCACTAGGTTCATTCCTTGCTTCCAATCCAATTCCTGACAATCCGCCGAGGCATCTGAAAAGAAGATGGCCTCGAGATCTTCTTGTTTAGATTCACTAATAAAGTGCTGCCAATGGGCAGTTTCTCTTCATGTTTTTTTTTTTATGTGTAAATATTGTAGCATATTTACTTGTTGTATGAAAACATACAGTTGTAAATTAAATTGTAAATAAAAAAAACACGTTTTAGGGTTCCCTGAATCCAAATGACCAAGTCCCGCAAAAAGGTTTGTGCGTGTGTGTGTGTGTGTGGGTAAACCCCCGGGCGAAAACGAAAAGTCCTATGAAACTAAAATTTCATATTTAAGAAAACTATACGCCCGAGTTGTTACAAAAACTTTTTCGTCAAAATCAGCTAACCAGAAGAGCCACTTTGTACCATGCGTTTTGCATCTTTTTACGATTTTCTCAAAAATGGCTTTAACGGTTTTGATTAAAATATATATATCAATAATAATTTTATGGGCTTTAATATGATGTAGGATTCATTCTTATTGAAATAGTCTGACAGGGTTTAAATGCCGATATTTTAAATCTTCTTCCTCTAAAGTACCTTTAATTTTGTAGATACTAAAAGAAATAACAATATAAACAGGTAAATATATAAGTTGAACGAATTCGATCTCTAACTAAAAGATTAAACTGCAAACATGTTTTTTTAATGTTATTTTTCGTTTTTGAACATAACATTTATAGAGATGTATAAAATACCGTTGGAAAGCTAAAGATTTTAGAAAAAATATTATCTTATACATAAACTTTTAAAAGTTAATAAAGAGTGAAGAAAAGCTGATAAACTAACTGATTATTATTTCAGATGATAATATAATAGATTTTTGAAAAAAAGGCATGTTTCCGTAGAAATTCAATTTAATTAATTCTTTATTAGTTTCACTCATTTTTTATCTCTGAATGTAAAATTATTCAATCGAATTGAACAACGGCGATAAGTGAAAGTCGTGTGTTGCTCTCACCAGATTGTTTTAAATTAAAGGTGCGATTTATTTTAAGTAGTATGTCTGACCAAGAACTTAGGAATTTTTTATGATTTAAAAAAAAAAAACAGTTTATTAAAATGTAAGCAACAGTAGCATTTAACAAGATCTGATTCTTATTATAAAAAAAATTGAGACGGGAAGCATAAAAAAAGAACACATCATTAGGAGAATTACTTTTCCTTGATAATTAAATTTGGAGTGTAAATATTTTTAATATAAAGTAAATATTGACCAGGTTTCATTGAAAATAACATGACAACCCATTTAGGCTATTTGTTTGTAAAATGAATATATATTATATATATATATATATATTATATATATATATATATATATATATATATTTTTTTTTTTTTTTTTATTTATTTTTTTTTTTCTCGTTCTTTTATTATAGAAGGAACATATATGTAAATAGATGTAGAAGGATATATATGTCGTGAATATTGATTATTAATATTAATATTATATACTAAAGCATTATTAACCCTAACATCTTTGGCTAACTGACAATAAAAAACAAACAAAAAAACACAGCTGGCTCAGTGGAGACAAACAGCTGTATGTAATTAGGAACAGCTCCGACCCCGGGGGCAGTAAAGCTTTTTACTCTCGGAGCAGGTGCTCTTCGCCACCCCCGGCTTCTAATTCCACGATCTAGTGGAGTACGCCTCCTCTCTACCGCACACAGCTTCCAGGTCCTTTCATAAACCTTCCCGATTCGGGCAATAAATTTTAATGCTGATTTATGTTTCAGCCAGCTCATCAAGTTTTATAAGGGATAAGGTAGAAGACCATAAAAATAATACCAAGCAATTTTGGTTAATTGTTAATAAGCGGAGTTAATAATAATCATTTGTTTTACGAACTTTTTTTACGAGAGGAATTTTCTTATAGTCTAACTTCCAGTGAGTTAATGTATCTTAGTAGAGACAATGACCAGCCAAAAATATTTTAATTATTCTGAATATTTGTTTATGTCATCTGGCTAGTAGTCGGTAGTTTTTATTATGTATGTATATTTTTTTACCCTCAAAAATGTAACACGTTTAAAATGTCCTAACTCTGTTGGTGTCGCTGGGATAGAAATTTTTTTCTAGTCAGAAATTTGATGTAAAATGTTTTTTGTTATATAGCATTTGTTGGTAGGGCTTACCGTGTAGTAGATATATTGCTTTAATCGAAAAAATCACTTACCTTCTTTGTTAAAATCAATTTAATAATTTTTAAATACATTTAGAGATGAAAATAAATTGTTAAAGAATCAATCAGATTGAATTTCAAAAGAAACATGTGTTTTATTAAATAATCTATTCTATTATTATTTACAACAATTAGTTTTGTCACTCTCCGTTAACTTTTATAATTTTGTGTATAAGATAATATTTTTACTAAAATCGTTCTCTTTCCAATAGTACATTATATGTCTACAGTACTGTTCTTACTATCAAAAAACCAAAAATTACATTTAAAAAAAATGCTCTTTTCTCCTTTAGCTGTAAATCAAATTCGTTCAACTTGTATATTTTGCAGTTTTTTACCAATGCTAATCAGATGATATGGTTAATTTTATGTCACCTACAGCAATAAAGTTACTTTAGAGGTGGCAAATTTAAAATATCGGCATTTAAGCCCTGTCAAACTATTTCAACCAGAATGAAACATGCATGATATTAAAGCCCATTAAAATTTACATCGATATAGCGAGTTTAATCAAAATGGTTAGAGCCGTTTTTGAGAATATCGTAAAAAGGTGCAAAATGTATGGTATAAAGTGGCTCTTCTGGTTAGCTGATTTTAGTGAAACAGTTGCTGTAACATCTCGGGTTTATAGAGTTCTTATTAACATAAAATTTTAGTTTCATAGGACTTTTTGTTTTCGCTCTAGACTTAACACACACACCCACCAAGGTCCCGAGTTCAAACCCGCAAGTGGCCATAGGATTTTTCAATGGGAGTGAAGAATCTTTGGTTTTGCCGTTCTTCGGTGGGGACGTTAAAAGGTGGTCCCGAGCTAGTGCGATGTCATGTACTCTTTAACGATCCCTATCCTAGTTAAACCTGGATAGGCAAAATTTAGTACTCCCACTGTCCGATTAGCCACAGCAGCACAAAGGGACGTTAATTAAACAAACTAACACACACACGCAGACTTTTTTGCGGGACTTGATCATTTAGACTAAGGGGACCCTAAAATTTATTTCCGTTGAAAACTGGAATTCGAAAATTTTCAAGATCACAATACTTTCCCTTACTATATATTTCATATATAGGTAAGAGAAAGTAAAAAGTGACATTTTGCCTAAACATTTTATTGTCGGCTCTGTTTTGAAACGCTCTTTCTCTGGGGTTTGACCGAATAATAATTTTCAAGAAAGTTCGCATGTCAGAAACTCTTAAATTAAATAAAATTTACGATCCGAGCAACACTAACAGTGCTAGACATTTATTAAACAGACAGGTTAGAATAGATGACCTGTAAATTAGCTCTAGCAAATCAAAACTGGTTCCCTTCCTTTCAAATCCTCTGTTGCATATAGACTAGTTGTTTGTAAAAACATGTATACACTTTTTCAAGATTAGCAAGAAACTTTCATGATTTTGATGGCAAATAAGCATTTCAAAAATTTAGATTTACCGCCTGCCTTTGATACTGGATGGTTACTTAGGATTATTTGGAACACTACGTGCCCAACATTATTCGAAACAGAACAGTTGAATTTAAAATCAATAGCTAATATCTTACGAAATCAGTGTACATGGGGATGGCGTAAAGGTCCTCCCTCCATATTACCTACTTTATGTAACTTCTTCTTCAACACTAGTTTCCATGCACCACGGAATTTTAGTTTTAGAGAATTTTTTTTTTTAGCTAGATTTACCACGCACATGCAGACTTTTTTGCGCAACTTGGTTATTTGGACTCAAGGGACGGTTCCGTTAAAAGCTGGAACTGTAAAATGTTCACTGTCGCAAGACTTTCCCTTACTGTATATTTCATATATAGGTGTGAAAAATTAAAAAGCCCTGTCTGTCTCCTAGTCTCATTTTTTGGCAGCCTTCAATATATCATTTTTACTTATTCGCTAGGAATAATTATATCTTTATTGTATAGTTGCAATGGCCAAAAATGAGGGTAATGATTTTGCGCGAACCTCACATTTGTTTAGTTAATGAAACCCATGAAGTGCCTGTATAGGAGGAGGAGGGAGAGCGGGGAGTAGTTAAGCGCTGAGACGCACTTGATTCCCAGTTAAGAGAGCCCTTCCTCCCTATATGAGGAGTCCTCCCTATTATATGGGGACTTAGTCTCCGCAATCCTATAATCCTCTCGTCTCCTCCAACCAAAATGGCCGACCCGAAATTTTTCTACCCCCTCCTCGGCCTGTCCCGGGCTTAATAACCTTTTATAAGGATCAAGCGGCGAGTTCTCATACCAACTCTTTCCTTGGAAGTGTTTTCTTATACCAGAATATGAAATATTCTATTCATTAAATAATTTAATAAATGTCAATATCTTATGCTTTTGAATGATTGGTATAAAGAAGATGTTTCCATATACATGCGGTATTTGTCCGGAGAGGACGTAAAGGGGTGGTACCGAACCTGTGCGATGTCAGGTACTCGTTAAAGATCTTTATCCTTATTAAACATCCATAGGCAAAATTTAGGACTCCCACTGTAGCTTTGTCCGATTATCCCCAGTAACAAAAGTAACGCTAAATGAATAAACAAACAAACGGTTCTACGGTAGTTCAGATAAAAATCATCTAACGTAAGAGTAGACAAGGTTTTATAGCCACGATCCGTTGAAGATGCCTGATCAAACGAGCTTAATAACAAGTAAATATCTTTATTAATAAAACGTGGTACAGACAGTAATCTCTGCGTCCCAATACCATGGCAACGATCACATCAGTCCCCATATGAAATAATAAAATAAAATAAACTTTATTCACATATTTACATTTTGACAAAATGTTAACAATGATTTTGGATGAGTCATCCTTACAATCAGAAAATATATATATATATATATATTTTTTGTGATTATAGTACATTAGCCTAAGTGGCAAACATGTGGTGAAATAAAATTGAGGTTATATTGCGATTGTAGGAAAAATTAGTCCCCATATGATCGTTAATTATAATCAGGAACAATAATTTGACAAAGAAGTTCCATCATCACGAACGCATCAGTTTCTTTGATTCTTTGAAAGTTTACTGTTTACCACGAAAAATTAACATTAACTTTTTTTAAATCTTCTACTTTTGGTTGAAAATAAAAAATACAATGTAATTAAAGAAACTATTAATGATTATATTGGCCGAAACAGTCATTAAAATAGGTTAAGTAAACAAGTTTAACATAACATTCTGATACTTATTAACGTTTCCTTCTAAGCTCAAAATATCAAATTCTGCTCCTTGAAATTCTACTGTTCAAATGAAGTATGCGATTTTTTTTCAGTTTTTGGTTCCTTGACTAGAAAATCGTCTTATTCTTCTCAGATATTCAGATTACCTAGGCAATGAAAACATATTTCTCAACTTGAAATGTTACTATAATGTATTATCACTAACAATAACTGTAAATATAAGGTTATGTCTACAAGTGTCTATAAGTAGGTTATGTGAAAAGTTTCGTATAAATAAAAATCGTATAATAGAAAACTAAATTATTAAGTGTAAAATGCAACTAAATATTATTGTGTTTGGTATTAATCTAGGCTAATGCAATTCTCGACCTATAACTCTATGAAATGTGAAATTACCCTTAAATGATTGAAAAGATTAATATACATTGCAAAAATAGACAAACGTATAATAAAAACAAAAAACATGTAGGTATATTTGAGACAAGGCAATGTAGACAAACACAACTTTTAACTTCTCCTAGTTAGTTGTTTCTGTTCTCGCCGTGGTGCTGCTGCTGTTGCTGAGGCTGCGGTTGCTTCTGCTCTTGCTGCTTATTCTCTTCGTTGTTCTGTTTAGGCTTCAACTTCTTCGTGGGGTCGGACTTCCTCCTCCGCTCCCCTTTCTTCACGCCAAGGGCTAGGATTTCCGGATCGGACATGTTCACCTTGTTCTTCGACCTCCTCTTCTCCTGCTCCTTGAATATGTCTATCAGCCTTCCAACTAGCCAGTTCGGGAGGTATGTGTACTTCTGACCGCTCCTTAGTATCTCTCGCTTCATCTTCTGCGGCGGTGGAAGCTTGGGCTTCTTGTTGCATATACAAGGTCGGTTGGGGTTGTTGCAGATGCAGTAGTAGTTGGGCCTCCTGCTTCTGTTTACGTTCTTGGCCCTGATCGTTCTGTTCCTCGGGACCACCTTACTCCTCCTTCTAGAATCGAGCCCCCGATCCTCACAGCAGCAGTAAGGAATGTCGACTGAAAACTTCATTATTTTTATACTTTTGTGAGCTTTAACGTGAAAATGTGGGAAATTTTTTTTATTTTGTTAATTTAGACATCGAATTTAGAAGTGATAATTCAGTATAAAAATAACATGTGTGAGGGAACTTTTTTCCACATATGTTTATTATTAAATGTTCTTCTAATAAATTAATAAAAAATATATACTTTAACAAATTCAATTTATTATAGAAGTCCTTCTTTCGTTGACGTTTATTTTCTTGAAATTTCACCTGCCGACTGCCATGTACGCCAGTAGTCGAGAGGAGTTTAATAGTTCTGATATTTTGTTACGCTTTTACGAAGAATTCATTTACGTTTAACAATGAACGAATCGTGGATAGGTGAAAAGTTTGTTAATCTCGATACATATGGTTTTATGCCTTTCTGAGAACTATTAACTTGTAAGGTTATCCTAATCAATGAATTATTAGTTGAAACTTTTTTAGCTTTCGGAATATCACAGCTGTGTGCTTTCCCTCTATCTGAATTAAAATGGAGATCTTTCTGCATACAGGCGGCAATACACGGTGAGAATTAGGGTATGTGTAGGTGAGGTAAAATTCGTGATTCGTAGGTGAAAGTTAATATTGCATACTTTCAACCTATTATAATAAATATTCAACACCGAATTTTCTATATTACTTCATCATTATTTTTTTTACTTTTTATTATAAATAATGTTTAATTTCTTAAAATCGAGTTTTTACATTAAAAAACGTGTTTTCTTGATGTGTATATTACACTTGTTTGTTTTGATATAACTTTATCATTCAGTTTTAGTATCTTTTTAAAAAATATATATTTAATGTTATTATAGGATTTTTCTATAAGTAATATTTGATGTCATTATCCAAATTTATTTTTTAAAAATAAGCCCTTCCCCTCTCCTGCTAATTTTGTGAACACATACAGTACTTGCTTTCACCTCACCTACACATACCGTTATTCTCACCGCCTTAAGGGTTCTTTATCAGCTAAAATGTGATAAGTAACTTATAAGACATAACATAAATAAAAGTCAGATTTGACAGTCTATAACTTTATAGATAAAAGCGAATAATGTTTATTGAGCTTTTAATTAATTACCTATAACCTTTTCTTGTAATTATTCGAAAGATGATATTGAAATAGAGATCAAAACGTTTTAATCTTAAACATCTGTGCGTTTCCGAGGAATTAATTGTGCTGTGCTTAAAATTAAACTCATATTTTGTTAATAAAAAAAAAAAAAAACAAAACTGAAATAGGTATTAGAAATAAGAAATATCATGTTATTTCATTTCATTCATTATATTTATTGATCATTCATTTAAGTAGATGTTTTAAAGCAGCGCTACACGGTGAGAAATAGGAATGTGTAGGTGAGGTGAAAGCAGGTCTTGTGAGAGTTCACGAAAGTAGCAGGAGAGGGGAAAGGCTTATTTAAAAAAAATTAAATTTTGGTTAATGAAATCAAGTATTACTATTAGAAAAATCCTATAATATCATTAAATATTATTTGAAAAAAAAAAGATAAAAAAACTGAATGATAAACTTATATAAAAACAAACAAGTGTGAGATAAACATCATGAAAACATGTGTTTTTAATGTAGAAACTCGATTTTAAGAAATTAAAAATTATTTATAAAGGTAAAAAAAAAAAAAAATGATGAATTATATAGAAAATTCGTAATTGAATATTTATTATAATATGTTGATAGTATGTGATATTCACTTCCAACTAGCCTCACATACGATTCACAGAATTTCACCTCACCTAAACATACCCTAATTCTCACCGTGTAGCGCTCGCTTTCCCTTTAGTTATGAATAATGAAATAAAATGAAAACATCATTTTAATGATTCATTTTGAAATTTACGTTGTTATATATTGTCGATAGCAAGTGTTTTAAACTCACAATTTTTCTCTTTACTTTTACTTACATATGCAGTCGTAATATATAAGGAATTTTATTGTTAACATTTTCGGATTTGAGTTTTTTGCAGAAATAATCGTTTTGAGGTCTCCTTAGTCCAAATAATCAAGTTTTCCAAAATTACTCTTGTTTGTTAAGTATAACTTAAAAACTAAAAACGTTTGAAACTGAGATGGTATATGTAATATAATATATTTTTTGCCTTTTTTTTCAATTTAAAAAAAAATAATAGCTGAATCGATTTTGATTGATTTCAATACATCAATGTATAGTTAAACGTTCTTTGATATCAGCTAAGCTAAATGCTGATTTAAAAAAATCTATCCTCTAAAGTACTAAAGTCCATATCTCATTATTAATAGCGGTAAGAAAGAGCTTGAACGAATCACTGATCATTCACCTGTTTCAAAACGTTTGGGCATGTGTTTATTTTTATAACCATAGTTGGAACTAATTTCTGATTCCGTGATTTATAGTCTTGGTCATGTTGAAGCCAGATAAAAAAATGAGCCTAGTGGTTTAGAAAAGAAATTACTAATTTATACTGATGGATTAATATAAACTTAATTCCATGAAAACGGCAAAGAGTTTCTGTGAAATCTATTACTATTACTTTCACTTTTAGATATAAACTTTAAAATAATTGTTCTACTGCATTATGGATATACATTCCTTTTAATAAACCTATATCATATCATCAGCTTATAAGCATTGATAAAATCGATTAAATATAATAGTTGAACGAATTTGATAAACAACTGAATTCGAAAAGAACAAATATATTTGTTTAGGTGGTTTTTTGAAGATAATAAAAGTAATATAAATATATAATGTACCGTCCGAAAGCTGACGAGCTTAGAAAAAATATTATCTTATGCACAAAATTGTAAAAGTTAATGGAAAGTAATGAAAAAACGGTAAAACTAACTCAATGAAACCCAATTTAATTGTTTCTTTGACCTTTTTCTTTTCTGAAAAATTCATTTCATTCATAATATATATGAAAAATATAACATGGGAAAACTAACGATTTTAGATATAAAAATTAATGTTTATATATAAAAACTGTAATATAAAGTGACTAATAGGGCATAAACGTAGGTGGTTGTCGCACAAAAAAATTGTATACTGTTATACAATAGTATTTAATCTTAAACATATGTTTCTAACGAAACTTAATGTAATTCTTTAAGCTTTTATGAATGTACATAAGAGCATTTTATATTGGTTTCAACAACCGAGTTGGCGTCACCTGTGGCATAGTGGTTAGCATAGCAGCCTTATATGCCCAAGGTCGCAGGTTGAAACCTGTTGGTGGCCCTTAGGCTAGGCATATTAGCATTTTCATGCTAATTTCAAGTCATTATTTTTTCACCCTTTTTGTTTTTTGGGTCACTGAACCTGTAGTTCGCAGGCAAAAATATTGCCCGGAACATGCTTCTTTCAAACTTTTGGCACATTTTCTGTTGTTTTTTTACTTTATATCGAAGACAAAGGGTTTTTGGACAAAATGTTTTATGTTCACAATTCAAGTAATTAAAATTTCCTTAATTTTTCATTATAAAAGTTTTTTTGTGGGAACAACCGTTTTACCGCTACAGCTACATAAAAATGTAGGCTAGGCATATTAGCATTTTCAAGGGAAAGTTTCGATTTTTTCACTCTTTGTGTTGTTTTGTGTCGCTGAACACAAATCTGTAGGTCGCAGGCTAAAATTTTTCCCGGAACATGTTTTTTTTAAACTTTTGGCACATTTTCTGTTATTTTTTTTACTTTATCTCGAAAACAAAGAGTTTTTGGCCAAAACTTACTAGGTACAATATTAAAGTTAATTGTTTTTGTAATTGTCAATAATTAACATTAATATTTACCATCATTACAAAGGGTGCCGCTTCTTACCTCATTCAAAGTCATGGATTTATAAATAAATGGATTTTCCACTGTCCGACAATTTTGCCCCTTTTGTTGACGAGCTCTAGTGGCAAAAAGGCGGATCCTACAATAAAACTTCACGGATAAAAAATGTAGCAAATATTATTAACTTTAATTGTGTACCTAGTAAGTTTTGTCCAAAAGCCCTTTTTTTTCGAGATAAAGTAAAATAACAACAGAAAATGTGCTAAAATTTTGGCAAAAAGTGTGAAAAAAACAATGTTCCGCGCAAAATGTTTGCCTACAAACTTCAGATTCGTGTTCAGCGACCCAAAAAACATGAAGGTTGAAAAAATCAAAACTTTCCCGTGTATCCCATTTTCAGAGCTAAAATGACGAGCCTACCTAGAATGTTTTAATCCTGTCCTATACCGTCTTTTAGAAGGAAAGTAAAAAGGTGGTCCCGATATCGATGGCCTACGTGATGTCAGGTACTTGTTAAAGATTTCTTTCCTAATTAAACATGGATATACAAAAAGGACTCCTAATGTAGCATTGTCCAATTTGCCATAGTAGCATTAAGTGACGTTTAATGAATAAACCCACAAACAACAACCGAGGTAAGTGAAAGTTTTGGCGTGCTAAATGTAGTCTAATGTTTAATCTGCATATATTTTTCGCTACTAGTACCTGTGGCATACTTGGTACATTATGTAAGCGAACCCTTAGAGATGGTAAATTAGCAATGAGCCCTTAGGCGTAGACAATACCCCGGGGGCGGGCCGGGCCGGAACAGGCCCTTTTTTGCCGGTTTGATAAATGAAAGGTTTTAGCCGGGCATTAGCCGTGACGTCATTACCCGTAGCGGCACGGTCAGTTACTCGGGAGTTATATATGAGAACGATTAGGGACCCATTTTCTTTGATATTTTCACCCCGCTGCTCTCGAGCCAATTTTAAGGGGAATCGCTCATGGTGCCCACTTCCCTACCCCTGAGGGGGTTTTCTTCTTGCCCTTTCCTATATCGATTTATATATCTGCCCTAACCGGCATGCATCCTCTTTCTGTAGTTAACCCTTTAATCTCTCAGTTTATAGAGTAGGAAAATCAATATTTAAAGCTTAGTAAAATACCTTCAGCTGCATTTCACATCTTATTTTTACTTTAACTTTCCTATACATGAAATATATAGTAAGCGATTGTAAAAATTTTCGAATTCAAGTTGTAAACAGAAATACACAGGTAGGGTTCCACAGGTCCTAATAACTAATTATTCCCACAAAAAGGTCTTTGAGTGTTGTAAGTCTAGCACAAAAACAGTTTTTTTTTTTTTTTTTTTATTTTTTTTTTTTTTCTTGTTATATTAAATGAACCATAGAATTATTTTCTGGATCGGGCGCTAATGACCTAGATGTTTTGCGCCTCAAACATAAAAACAAACAAACAAACAGTAAGTTGTACAAAAGTGAAATTTCATATCTGAGATAGACCGAGATGTTACATAAACTTATCCACTAAAATCACCTGATCGGAAGTGAAGTAAAAATGGTTTTGTTTATTGAAAAAATATTGTAATTTATTTTAATAAAACTTGTTTATTTCCAGTTTAAATATGTTTATTATTGACTTCAGAACCTTTCTTTAACAAACAAAAAAACGTTTTAGTAAAATTCAAATATTTTTTATGTTGCAATACTTATGCCGTGGAGTTGATATATTTTTCGACGGAAAATACGTTTTAGAGTCCTCTGAGTCCAAATAATCAAATCTTTTCGCACGACTTGATTTTTTGGACTAGATTATTAGGACTAGTGGTCCCGAGCCTGTGCGACGTCAGGTACTCGTTAAAGATCCCTATCCTAATAAAACCTGGATAGACAAAATTTAGGACTCCCACCGTAGCATTGCCAATTAGCCATAGTTGCATAAAAGTGACATTAAACAAATAAACAAACCTTTTTCATCAAAATCAGCTATACCATACATTGTGCACCTATTTTCGATTTACTAAAAAACAGCTTGAACGATTTTGATTAAATTCACTATATCGATCTAAAATTTAATGTATTATCATGTTAGTATTGATAAAAAAGAATAAATATATAAGTTTAACTAATACGGTATCCTACTAAAGTAGAAAAGAGCAAAAAAAAAAATATATATGGTGCGGGCAACACACGATTATGACTTACCTCTGTTGTTAAATCGATAAAAGAATTTTCGAATGCAGTTCGAGATAAAAATCTGTGAACTAATAAAGAATTGATTAGATTGAATTTTTATAACAATACGTGTTTTATCAAAAAATTATTATATTATTACCTAAACAGTCAGTTTTATCGGCTTTTCATCACTTTTTATTAACTTTTAAAGCTTGTGTATAAGATAATATTTTTTCTAAAATCATTAGCTTTCCAACGGTATATTATACATTTATATTACAGTTTACATTAAAAAATATGTTTGCTCTTTTGTCCTTTAGTTGGGTATCAAAGTCGTTCAACTTGAATATTTAGCCATGTTTTAGCAATGCTAATCAAATGATATGGTTATTTTTATATAATCTGCTTTAGAGGAAGAAAATTTAAAATATTGGCATTTAAACCATGTCAGACTATTTCAATCAGAAAGGAACGTGATATTAAAGCCAATTGAATTTTGCATAGATATAGCGAGTTTAATCAAAATAGTAAAAGCCGTTATTGAGAAAATCGAAAAAGGTGCAAAATGCATGGTATAAAGTAGCACTTCCGGTCAGCCGGTTTTTGTGAAAAAGTTGCTGTAACATCTCGGACGTATAGTATTTTTAAATATAAAATTTTAGTTTCATAGGACTTTTTGTTTGCGAGCGCACGTCCCACAGAGCAGACGTTGAAAATCGGCGCTGGCCGGAACGTGTTAATCTAAAACTATTCTTTACAACGAAACTTAATATAATTCATTAAACATTTATAAATTATAACTTTATTTAATACTTCTTAAAATGGGATAGCCTGTAGAGGGTGGCTAGCATAACAGCCTTCAATGTCATAGATCACGGGTTCAAACCTGCAGGGGGTCCTATGATTTTTTAATGGGAGTAAATTATCCTTAGATATGCCGTCCTTCGGAGGGAACGTAAGAAGGTGGTCGTTAAAGATCGCTTTCCTTATTAAACCTGGATAGAATTGAAAATACTTCTTAAATTGATTTTAACCACGTAGGTAAGTGAAAGTCGTTTGTATGCCAGCTCTAAAAAAATTAAAATATATCTAAATTTTATTGTATTTTACAACTGAATTATATAACACAATGAGTAAACATTTCAAAGAAGCACTTCACAAACTATTTTAAGGCAGTAGGTTCCGAGGCCACCTTTTTTTCACTTACCTCGGAGGGTTATCAGGAATATCCAAGAAAGATAAATTGCGGATAAGTGGGTTTCTGTGCGCAGGGAGTTTAGAATGAAAAGGTGTGTATCTATCACGGGCTATGTCTGCAACCAATGGGATGTTTAGGTCATTATTCAGGATTTTGCAAAGGATTTTGGATTGTAAGGAATGGATGCGGGAGGAATTAGATGGTTTAGCTTAGGATTAGCCCCAAAGCTCGATTCCATCTCTCCTAATAGATCTGATAAAAGTGATGTAAATAAGTCTTTTGTTATATACTGGTAAGTAATATTATAAGTTTTGAACGTTTGTCTAGAACGAGTTGTAGTAATCAGTATCTTCGAGCAGTTTCTTGTCGTTTCAGTCTTATGTGAGGATAAAGGATAAATTAAAAAAAAAATCAGATACAGTTCTTTATTGAGTAATATTACAATCAGTCCAATTTAGGAAATTTTTAATATTTTAAAAATTAATTAATTTTTTATTTATTTTTTTTCATACTATGAATTAAATAACTGAATAAAAAAAAAATCAATACGAACGAAATAATTCAGATTAAATAAATTTATTATCGTTTTATCTAACTCAGCATGAATAATTTATATCTAATTTATTTTTGATTGCGGATTTGGAGAAGGCCGTTTCTCCCCCTCTACGCCACGGTAGAATAATCACTGACCATAAAACTAAGAAAAAAATTCATAAGAATGTGAATAAAGGGAGGAGCTGAGTGGAAGCAATAAAGGAGTTGATGGCGAGTGTCTTAGCAGATAAGGCAGGCGTAAATTGATGGTTTAATTAAAGCAGGGTGGGGCGCGCAATTATAGCCCTCTCCAGATTAGTATTGTTCTCTTTGTGTAATTCCTACCCTCTCCAATCCACGCTCCTCTTTATCTCTTCTTTTGTATCCTCCTCTTTTATTTTGCATTCCGTTTTTATTTCATGCTCCATTATCGTTGCAGACTTTAGGGAGAGGGGTGCCCGGAAATCTCTGCATCAAGAGCCGGCCGTAGAAAAAACTAAATCTACGGCAAGCTCTTATGTATCCAATCCAGCGACCTTACAATTGGAAAATATATAAGCCATTTATAACTTACAAAGGATAGTTTTATATATTTTAATTATGAAATTTAAACTTCTTGAAAAAATTCGTGAATTAAATTGAGGATTTATAGTCGACTGTAGAAACTATTATAGAAGGAATAATCAGGAGTCAGTCATTTTTTTAATTTTGCCAACGTTTCTGCTCAAGCTTGTGAGCCATCATCAGGGCATTAATGAGCCTGACCAAACCAGTTTTATGCTTGGACATGGCTCAGTAATGCCCTGCTGATGGCTCACAAGCTTGAGCCGAAACGTCGGCAAAATAAAAAAATTCAAAAAAATGACTGACTCTTGATTATTCCACCTATCAAAAATTCGTGAGTTTTTGAAAAAGAATACGCATTTCCCTATTGATGGATCTTTACTTGTGTATTCCTTTAGGGAAACTCCCTAAAAAATAATAAGGATTTTGTATGCTTGTCTCTGATAGAAATAAAAATCTGATGCTCGCAAAACACGACTTTCACTCAACTTCGTTAATATATCAATTTGAGAATTTTTAGGAAAATTTAGAAACGAAAATAAATTGTTAAAGAATTATTTACACTGACTTTTAAAAGAAACCCTGTTTTTTTATTAAATAATCTATTATATTATCATAATTATTCAACAACAATCAGTTCGTTTTATCGGCTTTTGATCATTCTCCGTAATGTGTACAATAGTATGTATAAGAGAATATTTTTTATAAAGTCTCTGGCATTCCGACGGCATTTTATACATGTATATTACTCTTCTTAAGTAAAAAAAAAATGCATTATAAAAATATTTTTGAAGTTATCACCTGTAGCTGGATATCGAATTCGTTCAACTTATATATTTACCTGTTTTTTAGCAATGCTAATCAGCTAATATAGTCAATTTCAAATATATCTACACAATTAAAGATAGATTAGAGGAAGAAATTTTAAAATATCGGCATTTAAGACCTGCCAGACTATTTCAATCAGAATGAATATTAAAGCCCGTCTAATTTTACACCTATCAAAAATTCGTGAGTTTTTGAAAAAGAATAGCATTTCCCTATTGATGGATCTTTACTTGTGTATTCCTTTAGGGAAAAGTTTAATGAAAATCGATAGAGTATTTTTGAGAAAATCGAAAAAATGTGCAAAATGCACGGTATAAAGTGGCTCTTCTGATTAGATGATTTTTATGATAAAGTTGCTGTAACTTCTTGGGCGTATAATTGTCTTAAATATGAAATTTCAGTTTCATAGGACTTTTCGTTTTCGAACTCGACTTACCACACACAGACCTTTTTCCGGAACTTGGTCGTTTGGACTCAGGGGACCTTAAAACGTGTATTTCTGTTGAAAACTGGAATTCGAAATATTTTCAGGATCGTAATACTTTCCTTTACTATATATTTCATATATACCTAGGTACGTGAAAGTAAAAAAACAAATGACGTATTAGAAAAAATGATAAACCACACCCAATCACTGGACATTAGCCGTGTCATAGACATCAATACTATAGACTATTATCAAATTTGAACAATAATACTCCAGAAAGCTACTTGCCTTAAAGGGTCAGCTTCAAAAAAGTAAGATATGCCAATGGTTTAATAATTAGCTGCGAAGAGAACATAACACTTTATTTGTAAAATAAAACATTATTTCTTACAAGAAATAAACTCTGCAATACTTGTTATCAATTTATAGGTATCCAAAAATTTGTATCCATTGTACAAAATTTAATAAATATAGAGAGAAATATCTGAGAACGCCCGAAAAGAACTAATTTGCTATTTCAAAGGATATGCCCGATTTTCATATTTTAAGGACTGTTTTAATTTTTGTTTTGTTTTTCATTCTAAGTTAAAGTCGCCATTCTCGTTGAAAGGATTCTTAACAATTGACTTTTGTTGTAAGCAGGATACGGTTCAAAATGGAAGAGAACCTCCATTTTTGACTCGATTCTCCTTTTAAAAGGATACGAATCGAAATAAATCACTGGTAACTAGGATTACCACACTAAAAAGGACACTTTTTAATATCGAAACTCTCTTCCCGATGCAAGAAGCTGTCCGAAATAACTTAAGTCTAACTGTCTATATTAGGGTGGGTGAGGTGGTTTACGCCCGAAAAGGACTAATTTACTATTTCAAAGGATATGCCCGATTTTCATATTTTAAGGACTGTTTTAATTTTTGTTTTTTTCATTTTAAGTTAAAGTCGCCATTCTCGTTGAAAAGATTCGTAACAATTGATATTTATTGTAACCAGGATACGGTTCAAAATCGAAGAGAATCTCCATTTTTGACTCGATTCTACTTTTAAAAGGATACGAATCGAAATAAATCACTGGTAACTAGGAAACTAAAAACTCTCTCGAGCCAACGAAACACGTACTGTTTTCAAGGCCAACGCCCGTACAAGGTTTTTTAAGCCTAGAATTACGCTAAACCGTCAGTTTCTACCCCGATTCCCGGACTATTTCCTTCTCAAAAAAAAATATAACTTCATGAAAACTGGCAAAGGAAAACAAGCAAAATATCTGCTTGTGACCAACGAAACATAGAGACCATTCTTAATATTGATTGTGTTGAAAAATTAAACAAAATATATTATTAAGTATCTCAATGGATGTATAATTATTTGTATATCAGAAAAGATGTAGTTCATTTTTATTATCAAATTGAACAATATCATATTTTGTCATTGTCACAATTATTGTTTCTATTAATATCATTTATTGATTTGTTATTTCTTTGATTATATAATTAATATTTCATTAGATGTGCTCTAGTGGCAAAACGCCCGACCCTACAATAAAATTCATGAATAAAAAATGTAGCGAATTTTGTTAACTTTAATTGTGTACCTAGTAAATTGTGACCAAAAACCGTTTGTTTTCGAGGTAAAGTAAAAAAACAACCGAAAATGTGCCAAAATTTTGGCAAAAAGTGTGAAAATCCATGTTCCGGGTAAAATTTTTGCCTGCAAACTTCAGATTCGTGTTCAGCGGCCCAAAAAACGTAATGGATGAACAAAACAAAACTGGACCAAAACTTTCCCACGAAAATGCTGATATGCCCAGCCTACATTTTTGACGCGCTCTAGCGGCAAAACAGTTGGTCCCACAAAAAATCTTTTTATATGAAAAATGGAGAAAATATTAATTACTTGGATTGTTTACATATTACGTTTTGTCCAAAAACAATTGGTTTTAGAGATATAGTCAAAAAATCAGAAATAGTGCCAACATTTTGGCAAAAAGTATGAAAAAAAAACATGTTCCGGGCAAAAGTTTTGCCCGCAAATTTCAGATTCGTGTTCAGCGACTCCAAAAACATAAAAGGTGAAAAAAATCAGAACTGGATAAAAACTTTCCCGTGAACCCCATTTTCAGAGCTAAAATGACGAGCCTAAAATAAAAATAGTAATATAGACGTATGATATGCCATTGAAAAGCGCAAGTTTTTCAAAAAGTTGATTTGCAATAAAATAAGTCGTACAAGTTAATTAAAGTTGTTATAAACCCATAAACTTACGAATATATGTTAAATATAATTGAAAATAACCTCAAATTACAGGAATGGGTCACTAGTATACGCATAAGACTCGAAAGCACAATTATTGACAAAAATATTAAAAGTAAAGGCGAGCTGAAAAGCGCACGAGGAATGTAAAATCCAGCTCAATAAATGTAATGATAACTGCTCGAAGGCACATTAATTGAGACGTTGATTTCCAAAAGGTACTAAAGGACATTATTTCGAAATTGATTTTTTAACATATTTGTATTCTCATCATTTAGTTTTATCTAAATATTCTATTTTATGTTATCTAATGAACTCTCAAGTCCTTAAAAACCGCGATTTAGAAATACTGTCATTTTCTTAATGTACTAATTACGCATTTATTTTCGTTCGAAATCATTCTAAAAAAAATCATTTTATAACTTTAATATATGTTATTATTATAGTAAAAAAATAATTCTAAATTTTAATGCAAAAAGACCCAAATTAGCTGATTTAATAATATTGTAATGTGAGATTTTCGCGCTTCCTGTAAAATTTCCTAAAATGGTTATAGTACCTTTTGGAAATCAACTTCTCAATTAATCCCTATAATTATCTCCCACTTTAATATATCAAAATCAATAATCTTAATACTAAATATACGATAATTATTTTTTTTAAATATTAGCTCGTTAAAATCAGCACTAGATTAAATATCTAAATAAATAGATATCTAAAAAAAAAAAAATTAAAAAAAAAATGTTTAAAAAAAAGACTTATTTTTTTTTCAATAAATAAATAAATATAACGGAATATTTAAGGCTAAAAGAGAAAATGGTTACAATTGCTTTGAAAAGGTTACATTGAATGGAAAAGGTTCGATTGAAATGTATAAGGTTACATTTGAAAAGGAAATGGTTACATTTGCATTGGAAGGGTTACATTTGCTTTGGAAGGGGTTACATTTGAAATGGAAAAGGTTACAATTGAAATGGAAAGGTTACAAGTTGAAAAGGAAATGGTTACATTTGCATTGGGAAGGGTTACATTTGCTTTGAAAGGGGCTACATTTGAAATGAAAAAAAATTACATTTGACCTTGAAAAGGTTACAATTGAGTTTGAAATGCTACATAACAATCAGTCTAATGTGAACATCAAGTCTTTACTATCTTCTACCTTAGTACCAGTCACTTTCCCGCACAATCCTCCTGTACATCATACCATCTTTTGTGTCCTTGTTACAGCATTTCTTCCGACGACTCCTAATCTGTCTTTCCTTTCGTATGTCCTAAATACTTCTAAATTTTCTACGTTACAGATTATAAGTTTAACAGGATATTTATCCAAACCATTATTAAGCTAATCATATATTTCGTCTTAACCGTATTAATTTCAAGCCACATATCTTTATATGTAGTTTTTACGTCTATACTTGTATAGTTTTCGCATCTTCATTTTATAAAAAAGAAACAGTGTTGGGTCCAGGAGGAAATTTTGGTGTTCGTGCTCGTTATTGTAAAAAAAAAATATTTTATTTATTCAAAAGTTACAAAATATCGATAATAACACTTTAAAAGACAATAATGACAATCTTGATAATAACAATATGGCTATACTAGATCTGACATAGATTACGTACCGTAATTACTGCGAGGACTTGAAGAGAGTGTGTCTTCCCTGGGAGAAGGGACAGGGTATATATAGGTTAATAGGACTGCTGAATAAGATTCAAGGAATATGGTGTGATCTGCAGGTGCACTATGGCCTCATGGTGGCGTGACTCCTCCGTCCTTATGAGAGTGAAGCCCACTGAACTCTAAATTTAAGGATTTGGGACGGTTTGTCTATTCTGTAAATATTGAAACCAAGCTCTGGCTCTGCCATCAAAACATTCAGGTGGTTGAGGATGGGTACTTGGATTATCATTTGAAGGATTAGAACACAGTAATTCCAGTTTACAATACTGACGATAAAGATTATAGCATAAAAGATATAAACATATTACATAAAATATATAAGAAATAAATTGGGATACAGTTATATCATAAGGTTCTAATTCTTCTATTTCTATATTACTTAAGTCTATTTGTTGTAATTCCTCAAAAGTAAAATTTGTTGATACAATAGTTTTATTATTAACAGAATGATAGGAAATAAAAGGAATATTTACATTGTCAACATAAGAAAGTGGTACATTTATATTTACAAATTTCTCATTTTCATTAAGATTAAGGAGGCTAGTAGATGGTAGATGATACATTTGTGTGTTTGTTACACTAGTTGTTACATTGCTAATATTAAAGGTTAAATATTGGTGTAATGTGGGTATAAGTTTGATTATAGGGTTTGTTCTTATTTCTACAGCTTTACAATCATTTAATTCTATATTCTTACATAATTCTAAAATACATTTGTCCTTAATCTCTATCATGTCTTTACAGTAATGATGATTATTGAATTTAATACAATTTCCATTGTAAAACGAATTTTTAAATCTAATGATTAGTTGTTCTTTAATCTTTAGAGTAATGACTTTATTATTCCTTGTAACTGGATATGACATAGCATAATAAGTTGTTTTTGGCAATGATCTCAAAGGGATTTTAATAAAATAATAAATTAATCCTGTATCTGATAGGGAACAAAATGTGGAGCTAAGTAACCAGTTTAATTCTACATTTTCTGTGATTGGTTCTCCGAACGGTATGTTTAATTGTTCTAGTTCTCTAGTCGTTAATATGCTTGGATGGGTAATTCCTAATTTACATTGTTCTAAGGAAAATTCTATATCATTTAATTGATTTTCTACTAAATCTAATACGGCTAATAAATCATGATACATTAACTTAGTAAGAGCTAAATCTGTAAAATTATTTATTTTTTCTATACTATCCTTATATTTATTTAAAACAATTATTTCTTTATTAAGTTTAGATGTTAATTCTTTATTTAATCCTAATCTAACATTTTCATTATGCTCTATGTGATACATATTTCTCTCGATTTTATTTAAAATATTATCATACTTTTCTTTGTCATCGGCGTCCATATTGCCGGTGAGCCAACTAATAGCATTGCCTAGTCCGTTAATTAAACCTCTTTTTGATCGGTTATTCCGATTTATATTTACAATATGATTAATTTTTTCTAATATCTTGTTATATTTTTGTTTCAATAATATTATGCAAAGTTTTATATTCATTACTAATTGTTAATACGTCAATGCTAATCTTAAGGGTTTGAATTTCTCTTGTTAAATTTGTAAGATTCTTATAATGTAAAAATGTGTACCAATCTTCAATTATAAAAGATGGATTAATTTGTACGATGGATGCTCCTGGTCCGTCAGATAAATCTTGTATTAGCAGGGTCTGTATCTGAACCGTAAGCGCTGCGATCAGAAGATACTTGAAACAATTCGTCGTCGAACTCAAAGTCATCTTGGCTGACTCCTGTAACATTAGACGTTTCTATTTCTTTTATGACATTCTCAATATCTTCATCAGTTATTTCTGGGTTTTTTTGACTTGTACTAGGTTTATTATTATTATTATTTGATTTCTTTTTCTTAGTGACTTTTTTCGGTCGTTTGACTTGATCAGGGTGGAGTTTTTTCTTTCTACCTTTATTTCTATTTTGAAATCTTTTATCAACATACTTTCCTTTTTCGTATTTAGGATCTATTTTCTTTTTCTGTTGTCTCTTTATATACACATCTTCCGGGATTTCTATGTCTTCTCTATTTTCATTTAACTTGCCTATTTTTCTCTCTTTATTTTGTTCTATACCTTTCTTAGTTATTTCGAAAAGCTGCTTCATTTTCCGATGGTACTCATGAACAAGATATTCTTTTATTTCCGGGGATTCATTATAAGTTTCATTAGTGATACCGAAAGTTATTTCGTTAGGGGTCATTTTAAGATCTTGATTAAGGGAATTATTATATGCTGTCGTTGCTTGCTCTAACTTATCTTCCTCTTTATCATCTTTGTTTTCTATGTTTATAAGTCTTAAAATTTCTAATAACGAAGAGCTTGCTCGATTAAGCAATCCAAGAGAGTTAGGGTGATTGGGGGTAGTATAATGTAATTCAATATTTAAGTAGTTTAGAAAATCTTTAAACAAGTTATTGTCGAATTCTCTTCCGTTGTCACATGATATTTTTTGGGGTTTTGGAAAATATGCTAAATATTTTTTCAATACTTTCATGCTTTCTATGGCATTATAACTCGTTGCGTAATAAGAAAATATTCTTTTGGAAAAAGTATCAACTATTAAATAAATGTAATAATTACTCATGTGTAAGGTATCAATCATTAAATCTGTAAAGGGTTTCTCAGGTGTGGGAGTAATTTTAAATTTTTGTTTTATAGGTCTTCTATCGTATTTGCCTTTTCCACATGTGTCACATTTGTTTATAATTTCTGTGATATGATCTTTCATATTGGGCCAATAAAATTTGGTTTTCAAAACTAAATATGTTTCATTTATACCTCTGTGGCATGTCTTGGCGATATGATAATCAAGGATAAGTAATTTCTGGTCTTCCGTGTTCTTTACATCTGACAATAGTTTATAATATCTTTTAATTCTATTTGTGGGAATTTTTTCTCTAATGAGTGATGCAACCTTATTAAATAATGCATTATACCAATTATTTTCACTTTCTATAGAATCTGATATGGGTGAGCAGTATATGCCGTAAGTTATATTTGGTCTTAAGATTTCTAAAAGTTTTTCTTCTATTTCAAAATCTTTTTCATGATAAGGCCAAGTAAATTCAATTGTTGTTCTTTGCTTATTATTGAATATTGTTTCGCGTTGAATTTTCGCGTGTCCCTTTTTTATTATTATTTGATTTTTCTCAACATTTACTGGTCTAGATTTATCATCAACTATTAAGATTCTGTTATCGGAGGATTCTGTGGAGTGCTGCGTTGCTAAAGAAGATATATCATCTTGAATTATTTCTTGGTGTTCACCATTATTATTTTCTTCTATGTTTTCATCATTATTAATTCCTTCTAAGTTTTCATTGTTAGCTTCTTCTTGGGTTTCTTCTATTCCCATTTCTTGTAATAAATCTACGATTTCTTGTGAATAGTTATTAGGAGAATTTTCTGTATGAAAAATATCAAATTCTGGTTCTTTTAATTTCCTTTCTTCAATAGGGTAACGGGATAAATGATCGGCGACTTTATTAGCCTTTCCTTCAATGTATTTTATGTCATATTCGAAATCTTCTAACAATAATTTCCATCTAATTAATCTGGCGTTCTGTGTTTTACACGTTCTTAAATATTCTAAAGGTTTATGATCTGAATATATGAAAAATTTTCTACCGTATAAGTAGGGTCGAAAATGATTGCAAGCCCAAATAATGGCTAAACATTCCTTTTCCGTTGTTGAGTAATTTTGTTCTGCTTTATTAAGTGTTCTGGATGCAAAACATACAGGGAGTTCTTTTCCATCTTTCTTCTGTGCTAATACTGCACCAATGGCGAAATTACTTGCGTCAGTTGTTAAGAAAAAGTCCTGATTGAAATCTGGAATTTGCAAAATGGGGCTACTACATACAAGTTGTTTCAATTTCTCAAAAGCGTTTTCATATAACTCTGGTTTGATTTCTTTTTGATCTTTTCGAAGACATCTCGTTAATGGGGAAGCTATCTTTGCGTAATTTGGTATCATTTTCCTATAGAAACCAGTTAATCCTAAAAAGCTTTTAATTTCTTTTTCATTTTTAGGGAGTTTAAAATCTTTTACTGCTTTTATCTTTTCTGGATTAGGTTCTATGCCGCGTTCGCTGATAATATGTCCGAGGAATAACAATTCTTTCTTGCAAAATTCTGTCTTATCGAGCTGAATCTTTAAGTTATGTTTTTCTAACTTTTTAAGAGTTTCTTCTAAATGTTTCCAATGATCTTTGTAATTTTCAGAAAAAATTATAATATCGTCCATATAGACTAAAACGTTAATAGAATCTGAAAAAATGATATTCATGGCTCTTTGAAACGTTGCTGGGGCATTACTGAGTCCAAATGGCATGCGAAGGAATTCAAAGTGGCCTTGATCTGTAGAAAATGCTGTTTTTGGGATAGAACTTTCTTCGACTTTTATTTGATGGAAGCCTGAGCAAAGGTCCATTGCTGTAAATATCGTCGCTTTTCCTAATTTGCCTAAAAGGTCTTCAATATTAGGAATGGGGAATTTATCCGGGGTTGTTTCTCGATTTAATTTCCTGTAATCAATCACCATTCGTATTTTTCTTTTTCCTGATGCGTCTGGCTTTTTCGGGACAATCCAAACGGGAGAATTGTAAGGGGAATTGCTGGGTCTTATTATTTTGGATTCTAACATCTTTTTAATTTCTTCCTTAATATTTTCTTTGAATTGGTGGGGATATCTGTAATTTTTCGAATATATCGGGTCTTCGGTTTTTGTTTTAATCTTATGCTCCAATAAATCAGTGGCTGAAAGGGGATCATTTTCAGTCTTAAATACTGATGGATATTTCGATAATAATTTAATTAAATTTGATTTTTCTTGAGGAGGTATATGGTCGGTTCTGATTAGTTGGGGGATTTGTTTTATTATTTCATGGTTTCCTTTTTTATTAGAATCTGTTAATTCTACTTCTTCTTTTTGCAAATAGTATAAAGGTAAATATATGGTTTCGTTAACTTTACTGTCGATTATTATATTTTGATCATAGATGCCAGGTTTAATTTTAATCTTATCATCTTCATAGTCAATAAAATATAGATTTTTATTTTGTTCTACTTTTATCTGATTTTCGCCTTCTTTCAAAACTAATTTTAAAACTTCGTCCTCCATAATAAAATCAAACTCTGTATAGCGAGTTTTTATTTTGTTGGTTTCGAAATCGATATTAAATTTCATTTCCCTCATTGTCTCATTTCCTAGTAGTATTTCGTAATTGGGACTGAAATTAAATAGATAAAATTTTATTTTTTCGGGGTTTTTAAGAAAATTATTTCTGCAATAAACTGAAATAGATTCCGTGCCAAGTTCTTCTCCGGTTGCTGTTTTTATTGTAAAATTTTCTTTTTCTCTTTCAACATCTGGTGGTACAATGTCTGGTCTTATATAATTCTTCCAAGATCCGGTATCAATAAGCCATTTACGATTCGCGTGGTCTTTAACATAAGGCAGTTGGCTTTTATTCTCTTCTTTTATGTGTTTTGATTGTCTGGCGGGCCTTTCTCTAAAAAAGAATTATTTGGATCTAATTTTTCTAATTTCTCTCTTAATTCTCTGATTTCTTGGTCTTTCGGGTCTTCTTGCTGAATTTGGAAATTAGGCTGTTTCGGTTTATTCCCGAATGCGCTAACTGTTCTCATGGATACAGTTGGATTTTCATCTTTCTTATTATTATTATAATTTTGATTCCGGTATCGACCTGAACCGTTGAAATACCTTTGTTGTTCTTGACGGGGCCATTGAATAATTATTATTATTATTATTCTGCCGGTAGTCTTGTGGAGGTTCTTGTTGTCGATATTGATGCTCTTGTCTTTGATTATGTGGGTTATACGGGTTATTGGGATTTTGCCAATTATTAAATCGTTTGTGATGTTTTTTATCGAACTTTTTCTTATGGTCGAAGCCTCTTTTGTAATCATGTTCTCCGGGTCTTCTCATATTTCCCGAATTTATGAGGTCATCGAAGAGTAGATGGTTCTCATTCTGAATTAAATTTCTCAAATCATCTAATGTTCTTAACTTTTCTGCTTTAGTCATAAGATATGTTCTTATGTGAAGGGGCATGTTAGTGTAAAAAAAATAAAGAATACTTTTCTCTAATGCGCTAATAATTGTTTCTCTATTTGGTGTGTTTTCTATCCGATGTTTAGAAATTATTAAAGTGCGGATCTTATCAATTCTTTGAAGGAAATCAAGAGGGTGTTCCTTATGATGTATTTTGTTATTAAATAATTCATGCGATAATTGTTCAATTGAGCGGCTGTCTCTGAAGGTTCTTTCGAGATAATTTAGTAATTCTTCAACACGACTAAATTCGCACGTTGTATTTATATAATCAGCTTCATCCGTAAGTTTTGCTAAAAGTTTACTTAATAATCTTTGTTCGTTTAGTTCCTTAAACGAGTTGTCCGGTTTACACACGATTTGGTAAACTTGTCTACAAACTGTCACGAATTTTAACAGATTGTGTGGATTTCCATTAAAATTAGGGATATGATCGTAGTCTGCCGATTTAATTTGAAAGCTTGCCATATTTGTAGTTAATATTAAATTATTTACTCGCAGGATTAAAGAATTTAAATAATCATCAGACATAAAATTACAATAGTAAAGGAAATTAACTTACAAAAATTGAGTACGCTGTCAAAATAATCTTCGACGGGGTGTGAAGATCTGTCCTTGAGCTGGATACCTGACGACAGTGAAGTCCGGCCAAGGTTGAGTGCAGATAAGAGACTTTGCCTGCGTTGCGAGATGCTCGGGGTGAGTGAACTCGTCCAGAATCTGAAGATCTCGAAGTTGGTAGTCCTCGGTAGGTAAGCCAAAATCTTGAGTCTTCACAGGTGAGGAATCCTAGGCGGTAGTCCTAATTCTGGATTTGCGGAAACTCGGTTCTTAAAACTGCGATAAAAATATGCAGTCCCTGTTCGGGCGCCAATTTTGGTGTTCGTGCTCGTTATTGTAAAAAAAAAATATTTTATTTATTCAAAAGTTACAAAATATCGATAATAACACTTTAAAAGACAATAATGACAATCTTGATAATAACAATATGGCTATACTAGATCTGACATAGATTACGTACCGTAATTACTGCGAGGACTTGAAGAGAGTGTGTCTTCCCTGGGAGAAGGGACAGGGTATATATAGGTTAATAGGACTGCTGAATAAGATTCAAGGAATATGGTGTGATCTGCAGGTGCACTATGGCCTCATGGTGGCGTGACTGGATATCATGTAGGAGAAAATTTTTTTTTTGAAGAGGGAGGGGAAAAGGGATTTTTAAGTACCTGGCTACATTAATTAACTTCGATTAGCATGTTATATTACAGAAACATTCGAGTTTTCGTACTATTAGTTATATGGAATAGCAAAATATATCTAAATAAAATATGCATTCATTATTTATTTTCTCTCACCTTCGTGTTTAGCTAAATGTTGAGGTAGACTATACTGACCTACTTGGCACCAGTGGAGGATTCCTCCCAATCAGGGGAAGGTTATGGATGGGGGAGAACCTTTGTTTTGTTGGGCGAGGGGCGGCAAAGTCCAATTGCCAGCATAGCTTAATTAAGCCAGACAAGCTTATTGTAAGTTATTAAGCAGTAACTGATGATTATTAGTACTATGAGAAATTTAGTATATGTTTTAGTGATTTAAGTTCATTTTAATCATGCATATTGTCAACTTGAATACTTACTATACTAACATTAAAACTTCCACTTGACTACAAAAAGCTCATTTATGACTATCTATCATAAGACCAATTAAGACTATGAAGTTAAGCTTTTGGAGTCAATTAAACCACTGAATTATTCTCGCATACAATCCAAAATCAATGAATTTTATTATCACTAATAAACTCATCCATAATGACCTTATGCTCCATATGTTGATGATTTGGTACCAGTTTTATGAGAAACTCCATTTCCACTGTAACCCACTAGTTTCTATCCTGAGTTTCTCTTCAATACCTGATAATTTTTCGAGGTATCTGAAAAGAAAATGGCTACGTGAGTTCAATTATTCGAAAACATTTCTAGTCGGTTCACCTCTTCTTGCCCCTTTGGATCTACTTTCATCTTTATTTAAAATTTTTAATTGAAGATATTTAATGATTTTTTTTGTTTTCAACTTAAGTATAAGAGCTTAGGTTAAGTTGTCTTGGTTGTAGACACCCAACTATTTTTGTCTAAAGTTTACTTCTTTTAAAAAATTTTCCTATCTTTTAATATTATATTTTGTGGATTAAACTATTTTCCTTAATGAATGAAATTACTATTTATATTCCCTACTTGGTCACCAATAAGATAATTGATAAAGACCTAAATATCCCATTAGTCGCAGATCTAGCCTGAACTAGGTATACCTCCTTTTATTCCAAATTACCAGCCCACTCCAACCCACTCGCCCGCAAACTCTCATTACCATCTATTCCTGATAATCCCCCGAGGCGGCTACAAAGACGATGGCCTCGTGACCAACTACATTAAATAAACACTGAAGTGCTGTACACTGGGTAGTTTCTTCACATGACTGCACCACGCCCACATGATCGATTAACATATTTACTTTATGTATTTTATTGTATAATACAGTTGTAAATTTATTTTAAATAAAAAAACTATTTATATAATGTTATTAATTATTAATAATTGGATTTTATCAACTTCTTGGAATCACCTTAAGACTAAAGCAGACCACGAAGGCGAAGTATGCCGTTACCCGAAACAAGAGCCCTAGCCCAGATCCCGGAAGCCCTCATTGGACCCGAGGCTGCAAGAACTAGATAAGAAAGGAGGATACAGAGGAAGGCTGTGAATCATTTGGGACAGGGAGAGATCCCGCTGGTGATGGTGGGTGCTACCTCAGGTCCTGCCGTATCCTATGCAAATCCTCCGGCTCTGATGAAAAATGACCTCCCTCCGAGCTCTTCGTCGGTAGAGGAGGCTCCGGCTGCCGTAAAGGGGGCGTTTAGCCAAGCCGAGATTATGCCGGGTAAATTGAATTTCGATCCGGAGGCGGCTGCACTCGGAAGCAGACACAATAGACAAACACACACACACACCTCCCGCCTCACCTCCTTCGGTATAAACAATCTTGGAGCCTTTATACTCTCTTTTCGCGGATGGAGATCCTATCTCAGCACTATTACATTATGCACCATTCTTTGTCCCTGCCGATCGGTAATTGCTTTCTTTCCTCAGAGATAGGATACGTTTTTGGTAATGAAAGTCATGTTAAAACATAATTAATAAATACATGTAGGCGTAATAAATAAGAACGTTTGTATGAATAATACAATAATATTTATTCACTAAATTACGAAATAATAATACTGACAAATATTTACATGAGTGAATTTGTATACATATATAATACTCTACGTTCAGCAGTGTTTAGGACTACACATTACCTTTACTCTTCGACATGACACGTGTCCTACCGACAGCACAAAAATCCCACAGACGGACACTGTAAATTACCTTGATTTGGCGTTTAACAGAAGAATAACTTGGGGTCCGCGTATCCAGAAAACACTTAACCAAAGATTGAGACTTCTTTACTCACTCAAAATTAAAACTTCGACAGAAATTAAACACCAACACACCTACCGAAACCTATTTGGACTTAGGCATCATATATATACGAGACAGCTAAAAATACTCAAATCTTTCAGGCTTAAACTTTTAGAACAACACAGAAGCACCTTAGTATGTTAGTAATATAAATTTATATACTGAACTTCACATGCCAACTATCAATGAACACATACGCATCTTCTACAAACATTACTTCGACAAACTACAAGGCCACCCTAACACACTAATCCATGATATGGCCACAACACTCATGCCAGGAAATGTCTACAGAAGGCTAAAGAGGAGTTGGATGAGGGACCTTCTACTTTAGTAATTCACCCTGATTTCATGTCAGAAGTATGTGCCGCTGGGCACTGCTCTCCCTCATGCCTATCACGCCATGTTTTTTAAATGTTCCTACATTCACTGATTATTTATTGTCTTATTGGCAGGTATGAATAAAGATTTAAAGTTAAAAAACTTATTAATTATTTATTTCATCTCTAAATATATCAAAAGGGTGTGAATGTCGAATGTTGCATTTACCAGATCCGAACTCCAGTATTTGGCCTTTTTATATTTCCATTCGCTGGATAAAAAAGTTGAGAGAAAATTCCACTGTTTCTTCAAAACATTTAAAGGCCACATTTTTAATACAAAGAATCTGATGGGAGAACCATGGAAGTCTCGCCCAAGAAGCTGTCCAACGAAATTTAACGGTGACTGCACCCTCATTGGAGATGCTGGACTGTATCAGATGCTGGAAGTGGAGGGGCTGCCGCTGGACAATTAGCTTTGCCTTGGAAACTTCAAAGGGAACTTGTACTTCTGGAGCCGGTGATTGATTGAACTGGAGAAGCAGCTGGAGAAATTTCATCAGAGCCTCCTAAAACCGCTCCTCTTCTAAAACTATTCCTAATTAAAGTCCCCGAAGCGGTGGGTATTAAATAGGGAGCTCCTTCCGCTCCAGACCGCAGCTCATTGGCCTTCCATACTTAGTCCGGAGGAATTTTCGCGGGGGTGGGGCCCGCCCTTTGTTACAAAGGTTCCTATACGATGGTGGGGGGCAACTAATTTCAAACTTAATTAATAAGGAGCGTATCTGGAGTGGGCAGGCTCGAGTGGAACATCCAATACAATCTGCTTAAAAGCGTATATCAAGAGAACTCTTTTGTTACCCTTCGGCCAACTTATTTTTAATTAAATATATATTTCTTCATTAGAATTCAAAAGTGTAGATTTAATATTAAACTAGCAAAAACATTGCACATATAAATCTAGGGTCCGAACCCGGCAGATGATTCTAGGATTTTTGAAAGCGAATAAAAAACTCTTTGGTTATGCCGTCCTTCCACGGAGACGTAAAGTGGATGTCCTCAGCCTGTGCTTGTTCAGATACTCGTTTTATCGGTCCAATTAAACCTGGATCGGCAAAATTTAGAATTCCGAATAGCCATATCAGCATAAGTTTGTTAGTGGAGTAGTCTCCTGTGGTGTCGTGTCTAGCAAAACAGCCTTCTTCGTCCAAGGCCATTGGTTCAAACCCGGAATATGACTTTATAATGATTTTTGAAATGGAAAAAAAAATCCTTTTTATGCCGCTCTTTGTAGGGGATGTAAAATGGTTGTCTCGTGTCTGTCTGATGTCAGGTTCAAGATACCTATCCTAATTAAACTTGGATTATCAAAATTTAGGACTTAGCTGTAGCATCGTCCGATTAGCAGCAGCAGCTTAAAGTAACGTTAAATGCATAAAAAAAAACAATCAAAACAACGCTGCAGACACATTCTACAAGGTTATCTCAATTGGCTTGTTGTCTCAGTGTTGCAGGTAAAAATTCAATACTTAAACTAAATAACAATTAAATTATTCAATTACTCTCTGTCTGGCAACACTGAAAGAACTGAGACCGTAGAATAACCTCTCTGTAATTGCAGTTGTCGTCGAAGACTATATTGTTGTTGTGAGTGCCGTAAAAAAGGGTGTAGTTCAGGAGCGCGAAAAAGATCGATTAGGGTGTCCAAGAATGTTAAAAGTGTATATTATTTTTTCCAAACCTTGAATGTGTGTCAATTTAAAAATTTAGTGGATGTTCGGAAGTAGCCTTTTTATCGCATTTTTTCTTTAAACGTTATTTTTTTTTCATTTTTAAACAAATACTTTTTTGGCATACCTAAACAATCTCATGGTTGGATCTATTAAGAAATACTCGAGACAGTGTCGTAGACTCTGTTGGTTTAGCTTTCATTAAATATATAATATGAAATAAAACTTTAAAATGAAAAGGGTACACATCTAAAGTTCAAACAAATTTTCTGAAACAACAGGTGTAATATACCTATATATATATTATATATATATATGTATATATGTATATATATATATATATATATATATATATATATATATATATATATATATATTTTAAATGAAGTCATATATACATTAATGAAGCGAATGACAAATACATAAATTACCGTAGAAATTAAATGTAAACTTAATCAGTTATTCGCTTGTTAATTACATACGCCTCGCCAGTCTGGAGCTCAATCTGTTTGACTAACTACCAAAAACTTGAAAGAATTACCCCGCTACACTAAAATATCATCTTGCTCCAGGACTTGCAGCTTCCAACAATTAAACATTTTTCCATACTCAAACAGCTTCTTACTTCAGTAAAACACCAGTCTCCAGAAATCCATTAATAAAGGAAATCGGTAACTATAATAAAACATCTCTAAAACGGTACACTCATAAAATAACTAAACATGTGTTGCTAACTAAAGCTAGTTTGTTTTAATTTCTAATTTTAAATTATCAATTATGTTATCCGTTTTTATTTGTAGGTCTTTGTATAATTTTACCTACAACCATTTATAATCACAATTTAATTTTACCACATATTATAGATTAGTTAATTAGATTATAACTACCAAATGAACCTAACATTTGCTAATTGTAAGGCTGTCTCTTTATAAATATTTTGTAAATATGGAAATAAAGTTTATTTTCTATTCTAAATGTAAACTTTCGAAAGTGAATATTGCATTACCGGAATATTTTTTTATTTTTAAATTTTGCCAGTGTTGTCATCAATCTTTACAAATTAAATACACAACATAGACTGTATGATTAGTACATGCTAAATATTCTTATCTACTTAATATATGACAAAGGAACAGCCTTTGGAAAGGACACTGCCGTTTTAAGGAGGAATCGTTTGAAATATTACAAGTTTTAAAAATTATTATTCTGTTGAAGACCTTTTATATTTTCTTGGGAGTAATATTTTCCATCCAATTGTGCACATACCCTGGATGGAAGCTGTTGCAATTATGGAAAACGTGCGGACGGTAGCGGAGGTGGGAATGGAACTGAATAGAGCTACATATTCCGTACTTTACATATGAAGTTCCGATCTGAGAACGTGAATGCAGCCATTCCCTAAGTGTTGTCACCCTTGCCAGAGATTTCCTTTTTCCTCATATCATCGATTTTCATTTCGTATAAAGCATTTAGGAAAATGCTTTTATGACTGGAAAATCCCTATTCGACAAGGTTGGCAAATTAGATTTTACCATTATCATGAAAGCCATGATTCTCCCTCAGGATGACAATGTAATAAAAAGGATGGCTGATGATTTTATTTTCTTCTAGGTAAAGGTATGAGTTATGAAAAAAAAATGTGTGACACACGCACATAAAATTAGTAAGATTAATACAATTGTATATTCTGTGTTTGATAATTGCTATTTACTATCACTTACCTGTATATAAAATTACTGTATATTACTAGGGAGGGAAATATTGCGAACATTTTCGAATTCCAGTATTCACCGGAAATAAACGTTTTAGGGTTCCCTGAGTCCAAATGACCAAGTTCCGCAAAAAGGTTTGTGTGTGTGTCCGTATGTTGTAAGTCTAGCGTGAAACCTAAATAAAGGTCGTACGAAACTTAAATTCCATATTTAAGACCACTCTACGCCCGAGATGTCACAGCAACTTTTTCATCAAAAACAGCTAACCAAAAGAACCACGTTATACGTTGCTTTTTGGACTTTTTTACGATTTTCCCACAAAAAAGAAGAAAAAAACACTTAAGAACACTTTCTCAAACATTCCCTTACTATATGTTTCATGTATAGGTTAGTAAAAGTAAAACAGGTATATTTAATTCCTTTCGAATTTGCTATGTTTTTGACCGGCTGCTTTTCTAAGCCAGCAGTACCTTCAAAAACTAGCTTACTTGATATATTTAATCCATACATAAACTATATTTAATGATACCATTGGATTTCCTTTCCAAAGGTATCGTGTTTACCAATCCCATAGGTGGCATGCAGGATAAGATTAAATTAGACTTATTTTACTAACTGACATTATTATTTACATTAACTTAAACGTATATAATATATTTACACAATGGTTGGGAATACTGAGGGTTTTCTTATAGTTGATCTTGCCAAACAATATTACAATAAAAGATTACCTTCTGACACTTTGTCGGCTGGCGGAGGTGGAAATTGTCTCAGGCGTCCATTCTCTGTTTCATCCTCCAGCTGGTCTTTCTGACCCCCAGACGGATCTCGCTTCTTCTTGAGGATGGAACTCGACTCTACACTTGCTGGAATAAGACTCACCTCATCTTGAGGATAGAACTTGACTGACCTTTTCGAATCTTCTCCTCATTGTCGTCACCTCGGGCAGGGCTGATCTGGGAAGTGCCCCAAGCCGGGGGTCCTTTGTCCTAGTGTCTAGGAAGTTTCCCGAGGTACATATTGCTGGGGTGCCCCATGGCGGTAAACGCCTTTTGATGTTTTGCCAACAAAAGTTCGTTATCTTTAATTGTTTAATATTAAAATTATTTAACAATGAACTCCCCTCAGTATCCTCAATACATTACATTTCACATTGTCATCAATAAGTATTGTATTGAAATTTCTCGATGTTTTCAAACGTGTATCTTTACAGATATTTTTCAAGTTATCAATGTAATTCCTACGTCTTTACTTACAAGATTAGGATCCCAAATGAGACTCACCGGTTTTAATGACATTTTTTTAAAGGTAAAATATAGATTTAATCATTATACCATGCTAAATAATAGATACCAACTCTCTCCAGGAGTCGTGTAAAAAATTGGAATGTTTCCGCACAAAAAAAAAAAAAAAAAAAAAATTATTTATTACCTTTAGTTCTAGTGAAGGTAGAAAAATAAGTTTGATGTCAAAATAACCCTATTTTAAATCGGAAACTTAAAAAAAAAAAATAGCCATTAAAATATTAAAATTTTATTGAATGGTAGTATCCCAAAAATATAAATAATCTCTTAATAACAGTACTTTCAGTAAGGTTTTTTAAAAACTTTATTCCTCACTTCTAAAAAGGGATCTTAATCTGAACACAGTTTTTAAGAAAACCTATTAAAAGTACTGTTTTTACGTAATTATTTATTTTTAGGTTATTTTAAAAATTAAAAAACGATCTATTTTACTTTCTTTTCTTTTATAATTTTTTAGGAAGTTTTGCTTAATATTTCACACCCAAATATGCACTCCTTAACTTCCTTTTATTATACACTTATTTTTCTTCACAATTTATTACATAATTTTTCTACGTTTCGAGGTTCTTTCCCCATTATCAAGACTGAAACAAATTTTTTATGTAGTTTAATTTCATTTAATTTAATTAAAAATCTGTTTATTTCTTTTTTCTCACTCCTACGTTTCGGCCTTTGCCATTTTCAAGGATCCTGCTGACATCATTTATTTTAAAATCAAAAGATAACCAACATTTAGTTTTCACACTTTTATAAAACATTTTACATACCTTTAACCAGTCCTGTACATTGCACATATAAAAATATATTTTGTCACATTATAAAAAAATATATACTAGAGCCATTTCAGCTTGTTATTATCTAGTGTATTAAGGTAATACATCCTTTCACTTTTAACAACATTTGATCATAAAAACATTATTTTATCTTATTATCTTTATTTAGAATGTAATATTTAAAAAAAAAATAGATTTATTGCTATTTACAATGGTATAATGATATATGTCTAGTAAATGGGATACAAGATGCAAATGTCATGGATTCACATGTGGGGATACTACCCATTGGCAGCTCTCCAAATACTATGTTAAACTAGAAGGTCTCGGGGCCATCTTCTTTTTAGATGCCTCGGAGGATTATCAGGGATTGTAGAGGAAGCAAGGATTGAAACTAGTGGATTAGAGTGGGAATGGAGTTTGTCATGAAAGGAGTGGTACCTGGTTCGCGCCAAGTCAGCAACATAGGGAACGTTAAGGTCTTTATGGAAGAGTTTATTTGTGACAAAATAAGGAGCATTGAGGATTTTTCGAAGGATATTTTATTGCAAGGATTGGAGACGGGAAGAATTTGATGGTTTAGTAGAGCCCCAAATCTCTACACCGTAAGTCCATATAGGTCTGATGAGAGTTATGTAGATGAGCCTTTTGTACTTAAGTGGAAGTTTAGAGCGTTTGTCAAGTAAGTGTTGAAGTAGTCAAAAACGTCGGGCAGTTTCTTGTCTTTTCAGTGTTGTATGAGGGTTCCAAGTAAGACATTTTTCCAGGTGCAGTCCTAGGTATCTGATCTGTTCGGGACAAGAGGAGTGTTATTTAAGGATACTGTTGGGCAGGATGTCATAGGATCCAATTCTGACACCATACCTCAAGGTCTCTGATGTGTGGTTGAAGAGTTTGGGAGGCAATAGTTGGATCATTGTTGACTGATAACACACAAGATAATCATTTAAAAAAAAAAACACATTACGATTAAACTAATATTTTTATGAATATAATTGGAGGTTGATTTATACTTTCCCACTCTTTTATTAAAAATAAATGCACGACGTTTCGTCTAAAATCTTCAGGTGCAAAGAAACTAATTTATATAGTGTGAGTGGATGCTTGCATTATTCACAAAATTTGACCTTCACCATGAATCTACTAAAGAATCTACTACACCTTATACTAACATTTTTAGTAATATTGTTTTATCATTTTCATTTCCTCCTCCTCTGAATATAAAGTGATTATTATATTTTTAGGGTTATTACCAAGTATAAAAGTTAAGTATCCCCGCAAGATATCCGATTTTTTTTTTTTTGCGGCTCGTGGGGAGTGTTGGTTCTTAATATTTTACAGAGTATAATCTTTCAATGTCTAGTTTTACCTAAAAAAAAATTATTAAAATTGGTGAGACACATTTGGGACCCTCTGCTTGTTAACAGTAAAAGTCGTAAGAGTCAGTATAAGCGAACATCTTTGACGATGTAAACATGTCAGAAAGAAATCCTCCTCGATTTATTTTTTGCCCAAGCCCCTTCATTGGATAAATCGATTCCTAATCTGGACTAGGAGGAGGAGGACTTAGACAAGGGCCGGCCCCAGGCGATCGATAGCAATTACAGAGGCGATTATTCAGACGGGAAGATGGCGGCCGTGGTGTATCTCTCTTCCGGGCCATTAACTATTTAATCCTGAAGAAGGACCCGAAGAGAGGACAAATTGCCGCCCGTACAGAGCATCAACACATACACGCCCGCTGAATTTAACATCAGCCCGATTGGATTAGACTTTCTATCGGAAGGCATAGATCTTGCCCTCCTATCCTGGTGGATGGTAGGGCATTAATTATTGCCTTATTCCCCAACTCTACCGAATATTATCCCACCTCCGGTTATAAATTATTTATCTCGGGAGCGTTTTAACTGGATCAAATCCACTTCCCTGTCCTTTAATCTTGTCCCTCTATGCTCCAGATAAATCCTGCAAGAAATGGGGTCAATACGGTTTTTGAAGGTTGTGAACGAGTAGGTTTATCGAAATATTTGACCTGAGATTGGAAGCCTGACTCCGAGTTCATATTGAGCCTATTCATTTGATTGTTATACTAACACGCGTTCATATAGTTTTCTATGTAAAGTGGATATAACATCTAAGCTTTTTAAAAGTTTCTCAAGGAATCGCATTACAATAGATATGTTTTTTCGAAAAAAATTTGATAATCGTTATTAGTATTTATTACATCGTAAGCCTTTGAGTTAGAAATGGAAATATACTCAAAAGTACGGAATAGTTTACTCAAATTATCAGACCGCTGAAATACTTAGACATTGTAGCCTATATTCCAGCTAGAGACTGTGAGATACGAAAAGTTCTCAGTTTCCTTCTGAGTATTTTTTATTTTCCCAATGTACTCAGAACTATTTTAATTTGAGCATTTGAGTTTGCAGTAAACTTGTACTTGAGTGATTAGTTTACTATATAGGCTATTCTGCCTCAGTATTTCAGCTGTCTAATAATTTGAGTGGAATTCTCATAATTTAAGCATTTGCACGTATCCACTTTGAGTATCCATCAAAGTAGTATGTGGGTATTTTGAATAAGTATTTTTTTGCATGTATTATATATTAATATTAAAATTATTATATTGCATGTACAATACTTGTGTATCATGAATGTATTCTTGTTGCAGTGAATCCAGGAGCTCTCGTCCTGCCGTGGAGGCACACATTGTCGAGCGCGTCAACAATTGCCCGGATACATGGCGGTGCCTAGGGGACAGCTGCGGATTAGGAGGGACTACAAACACCACGACAGCATGTCCTTCCTTGTCAGGGTGTCTAGATAAAGGGAAAGCTGTAATCACTGGGTAATCATTGTTCAGAAGTATTATCTATCTACTTACAGTCCAAGAGTATCATCAAATAGTCATTTAAATAATCAATCTTATTTACAATATTTACCGATTTTGAATACTTAATATTCTCCGTTATTATGCTTTAGTTATTAGATCTGCATTATCTTCCTATTTTTTTTCTTTAAGATCGAGATAAAGATTTCTCTCTGAAGCTGTGGTTCCCACTAACAAATTTTCGAGGACTCCTCTACACAATATTATATATATATATATATATATATATATATATATATATATATATATATATATATATATATATATATTTCTTGGGCTACACCTTCACACGTACATTTCATTTAAAATATCTCTACTGAAGCTCTTTAGCACTTTATTCTAGAAATTGCCTAGTTGGAATGAAACGAAAAAAATAGACGACTCTACGACTTCAATCTGTTAAAAACTGAATAGCTAAAATTTAATGTTAAGCCTGGCAGCTGATCCTAGAATTTTTTAAAGAAAGGAAAAATCCTTCGTTATGATGTCCTTCAGAGGAAACGTAAAATGGCGGTCCAGTGCCTGTGCTAAGCCAGGTATAGATCCTCATCCTAAAAGAACCTGGATAGGCAACATTTAGAACTTGCACTTTGACCTTAACTGAATAAAACCTAAAATTTAAAACTTATACAAGAAGGTTTTTATTCTAATACTCATCATCATCATCAGTCCGGCGCTACAACTCGGTGACGAGTCCTGGCCTCCTCCACCAGCCCTCTCCAGTTATTTCTATCTTGTGCAGCCGTCATCCAGTTCCTCACTCCCAGGATATCCCTTGCATCCGCTGTCACACCATCCGACCATCTAAGTTTCGGTCTTTCTCTTCTTCTGATGACGGCATCCACGGGGAGAGGTTCAGTCAAAATGACCTTAGGGATCGCCCCATCCTCTATTCTAGCCACGTGACCAGCCCATCGCAGTCTGCCAAACTTCAAGGTCATAACGACATCATTATTCTTAAAACCTTTGTTTGTTTATTCGTTTAACGTCACTTTATGCTAATATGGCTAATCGGACGATGCTACAGTGGGAGTCCTAAATTTTGCTTATCCAGGTTTTATTAGGATAGGGATCTTTGAGGAGTACCTGACGGGACCACCTTTTAACGTCCCCTCGGAAGGACGGCATAACTAAGGATTTTTTATTCCCATTAAAAAATCCTAGGGCCACCTGCAAGTTTGAACCCGCGACCTTTGGCTTAGAAAGGTCCTTAAAACCTGCATAGAGTTCATTATTGGTCCGCCTTCTCCAATGTCCATTGAGATAAACTCCTCCAAAAATTCGTCGAAGTATTTTTCTTTCAAAGACTTGTAGGTCCTAATACTCATAATGAAATCAAATATTTTCATTATCTTCTGCAATACAGCTGCTATTCAAGCTCGTTATTTTTGAAGTGTCAGAAAATGACTAATTTCAGGTTTATGATTGTGCAGTAGCTGGCACCTGTCAGTATAAACAAGCAATCATGTCACTTAAAATGTTAAGTTGTCCCTGTAGAGCGTATGGATATATTTAAAAGCCAGGGATTCACGAATATTTTACATTAAGGTAATTAAAAATTATTTCCCAATAACATCTCACGGACCCCTTGGACATTGTCTGTTGGGAACCACTGATCTACATTGCGATATTATAGTAATAATGATAAAGAATTATAAAATACTGTAATAACATATTTAAATCTCTGCATTTATGTTTTACCTCCTTTAAAAAATTTCTAGTTCTCTGTCATGTCAAAAGAACAATATCCTCCATTGGTCAACCTGGTGACATTTAAAAAATGATGGATTTAGAATTGCCTCCAGCATTTAATTTTTGTTTTGTTTGAATTGGAGATTTGGCATTCTTACCTTTTCCCTTCTCATGCCTCTCTGGAAGTGTATCCAGCCCTCGCAACTAGGCACCCCGGTCTCTGGCGAGTGATTTCATCTCTCCTATCTTCTTTCCTAACGATCGTCCAAGCCTGGGTATATAGTCTTCAACAGTTTAGTTCTATACCTTTTTATTGTTTTACCTTTTGGTCGGACTTCACTCCTATGAAGATAGAAAGTATTGGGTTCCTAAAGATTTTTAAAGTATTAAAGTTAAAAAGTACTTTATTACTTTCACTTACCCATATATATATATATATATATATATATATATATATATATATATATATATATATATATATTGCTATGTTTTTTGACCTGCTGCTTTTCTAAGGCAGCGGTCGCTTCAAAAACTAGCTTACTTACTATATTTAGTCAATATATAAACTATATTTAATGATACCATGGATCTCCTTTCCAAAGGTATCGTGTTTACCAATCCAATAGGTGGCATGCAGGGTAAGATTAAAGTAAACAAGATTCAATTAATACATTACTATAATTATTAATTTACACATATAAGTTATATTAACCCATTGCCTAGAACTCTGATTGAGAATACTGAGGGACATTTTACTACCTTTGCCATACAATATTACAAATAACAATATACCTTTGAAACACTTAACCGGCTGGGGAATGTGAAATCAGTCTTAGGTCCCCTTTCTTGGCATCATCCTCCAGCTGCTCTCAGAACCCCGAACCTCCTCTTCTTGTAGGTGGAACCCGACTCACTCTTCTTGAGGATCAAACTTGACTGCCTCTTCGGTTCTTCTCTCTCATTCTCGTCACCTCGAGTGGGCCGAGATGGGAAGTGCCCCGGTTGGCGGTATAGCCTTTGTGCTATTATTCTTATCTTTACACCCATCTTAATATTCTTGTTGGCCGCCGCTGGGGGGAAACTACCAGAGGTTTCTGGTACCGCTGGGGGGCCCATACCGATGGGAAATCTAGGGGGCTAGGTAAACACCTTTTGATGTTTTGCCGACAAAGGTTCGTTATCATTAATTGTTTAATATTAAAATTATTTAATTATGAACTCCCCTCAGTATCCTCAATACATTACAATATATATAGTAAGGGAAATTATTGAGATATTGAAAATTTTCGAATTAGACTTTTTAATATATAACTTTGAGGGTCTTCTAAGTCAAAATATCCAATTCGTGCGAAAAGGTTTGAGTGCGGTAAGTTTAGTACGAAAACAAAAAGTCGTACGGGACTGAAATTTAATATTTGAAACAAATTTGCGCCCGAGATATTATAGCAATTTTTTTTACCAAAATAGGTTATAACCAGAAGAGCAATTTTACACAATGCATTTTGCACTTTTTTACGATTTTCTCGAAAACGCCTCCAACGATGTTGTTTAACACCCAGTGTCGATGTAAAATGAAATGGACATTAGTATCATGTAGGTTTCATTCAGTAGGACTTAAATACTGATTAAGTATCTTCAATTATTCTCTTAAAAAAAAATAACCATATGATTTTGTTAGCATTAATAAAAAACGGCTTAATATACAAGTTGAATAAGTTTGATTACTAGTTTAAGAAAAATAGAGGGAATGAATATATTTATTCATTTATTTTTTTTTTTTTTTTTGCTGACAGAACAATAATATAGATGTTAAATAAACCATTTTAAAGCTAAATATTTTAGAAAAAATGTTATACACCAAGTTGTATAAGGTAAATAAACTTAGGTAATTATTTTACATATTGCTGGAAAATAGAAGTTATAATTTTCAAACACTGTCTACGCGCCAATTCATTTGAAGAATTAAGTGCGTTTTTAGAAGTAAAAACTAACTGTAACTACAGATTTTGTCCTAATACGTAATTTATTTTTTAAAATTTTATCTTATGACATCCTGCCCTACAGTGTCTTTAATAATTTTCCTCTTGTCCCGATTGTACAGATTCGCTACCTAGGACTTCCTACTTGACAAAATAATATGAATTCGCACATTAAAAGATGAAACGACAAGAAACTGCCCGTTGCTTCGTTACTCCAACACTTACTAGACAGACGGTCTAACCTTCCATTATCTACAAAAGACTCATCTACATGACCATCAAATGGCTTATCTGACTTGGAGTTGAGCTTTGAGGCTCAACTAAACCATCAAATTCTTCCCGTATTCAATCCTTACAATTCAAAATTCTCAATGCTTCTTACTTAGTAACGAATAAACTCATTCATAGAGACCTTAATATACCATATGTTGCTGATTTGGTCCGAACCAAGTATAAATCCTTTTCATGAAAAACTCCACTCCCACTCTAACCCGCCAGTTTTAATCCTTTCTTCCTCATCTATTCCTGAAAAGAAGATGACCTCGAGGCCTTCTAGTTCAGATTACCTGGTGGATAGCTGCCATTGGTATTTTATATTTCTCTTCATGTATTTCATCTGACAGCTAATTTACTTTATGTATTAGCTAATACAGTTGTAAATATCAATAATAATAATAAAAAAAATATTTATAATTTTTTTCCCACACCAATCTTCTAGGGGATCCTCTGTCTGACCTTTCCTGCTTACGACGATAAATATAGGCCCTCCGATTTTCGCATACCCACTTAATAATCCTACCAAAGCTTGCTCCTATCTTTCTCTTTTAGTTCAAAACTTAGTCTAGTCGATGACATTAAGTTATTGTGTTAAATCAAGAAGGGATGATTTTACTCAGGTTCTGTCTGTCAGCCAACCCATAGCTATTTGTGGAACTTTAAATGTTCAGGGTATATACAAGTTAAATGATATACATGCTACTTTTTATTATCTTTATATTTTCCGTAATTTTACTAGAAAAAACATTATAATTAGGTAGAGTAAGAATATTAAGGGTCCAATTAAAACAAAGAGGGCGGATGAGAAGGAAGGAGGGCTGGACCCCCGTAATTATCCTGTTTTACATCGGCTCCTCCAAACTTATTAATTCTTCAGTAACTAATTCTGTTACTGCGTGGGGTAACCGAACCTTCTCGCCCCCTCTTATTTTTTTTTATTAAATCTCCTCCTCATTTTATTATTATTATATAAGCCAAAGACGCTCGATTGGTTTTTTTTTTTATTAGCAATATCTAAGGATTCTTTCTTAGCCCCCTGAGCTATTAAAATAATATTGATTTCCACAGGCATTTGCATAATTGAAGGGCGTCTACCTCGAATGCTCTTCGGAGATCTCTTTCCAACAGCGTATTTATTAATTACAGACATTATTTTTAATAGGATTTATTGTAATAGATTTATTAATTACTAAGTAGGAATTTTTAACATTATTACAGTTTATATATTGCCAAAATTCACTTGCATAATATCATTGCAGTACTTGCATAATATTTCATTTTTATAATTTTTTTTTCATATTACTAAGACAGAAGATGTTCTGTCTAATTTTAAGTTGTAAAATTTCGGTTCTAGAGTACGCCGACGATTTGGTAATGCTGGGTGAAGACTTGGAAACTTTACAACTCAATACAAGTACCGGTAAAGAAAACCGGTACATGAAAACCGGTAAAGAGGTAGTACTTAAAAGAAATACGGTGACGATCTTGGTTGTATTAATAATATATCACGACATACGCTTGAACATGTAGAAAAATTTACTTACATTTCCTTTCATAATACTTATTTAGGTTCTGTGATAAATATAAAAACGAAATCCAGGAGGAAATAAAGCCGCGGTTGAGGAAATGTGTGTTATTACCTACTCTATTTCGAAATTACTCTTTTGTCAAGAAACTTGTAGGTTATAATTTATAAAACTTCCAAACGTGGTAGCTTACTTTGAAGGAAGAACGCCTTAAGGTTTTCGAGAATAAGGTATTAGTTAAAATGTTTGGTTCAAAGACAGATGAAGCCACTGGAGAATTCAGAAGGGTACACGACGCGGAATTCCGGAGCTTGTATTCAGTCAGTATAATAGAGTCGATAGCATCACAGGGGCTTAAATGGACGTGTAAAGTTGTTGGGCTCAGTGAAGAACGAATTTCGAAAAAGTATGCACTGATTCAACTGGTAGGCGTCCAAGAGTTAGGCCGAAGCGTCGTTGGGAGGTTTGTGTTAATCTGATCTCGGGGGCTTAGGCTTAGTGGTTTGGACAGTAATCATTGGATGGGTCTGTTTTGGCAACATATGTGTCAGCATCCAACGTTCGGTTTCTTTAAGCCTATTATTATTAAATATAGCTATTTAAGCAATAACAGTTATCTTTTGTAACTGTTACACATGTCTATTAAAAAATGGAAACATTATAGAGCTTTTACTTAAAAAACGAAACGTTATTTTCCCATTAAATAATATAATCAAAAATAAAAATTGTGAATGAAACCAATCACCTTAAAATACTTTAAATGTAAGGTATAAACAACTTTCCAACTTTATTATGTTATCTAATTATTTGCAAATATTTGTTTTCAACCTGAAAGCATATTTTCTTTTTTTGTTCCTTTTTAGGTATCTTACTAGAGTATGAAAACGCTTTAACTTTAACCATTTTTTTGTAAGTAATAACAACAAGCGAGGTTAATTAGTTTAAAAAAAATTGGTTCCTAAGCATTAAAAGTTTGTATATAGGTACAATACTTCAGAAGAAGTTTTATATTTTAATCCTTGTCAGATTATTTTAACGAGGACATGGTATGATATTAAAGTCCATTTAATTGTAGTTTGATAAAACGGATTTGATAAAATTCTGTAGAGCCCTATCTAGAGAAATTTATAAAATTAATTATTTAAAGTGTTATTTCTTGTGAGTAAATTTTGGCGGAATATCCTAGGAAGTATGTATTTTAAATATACCAATGTTTGTAATATGTATATTATTATTGGTGATATCTTTGCCCTCGTTGGCTGTAACAAAAGTGGAATCTTGACTACAACCTTGTAAAGGAATGCAAGGATTGAAGCGCATGCAGGAACTTTTCTTATGTCGATTGCTCAAGAGATCGATTGTGAGTTCGTGTTCAAGCACTCTACTTTATTTGAATTGAAAACCAAGTTGATGTTCATTGCAGCGTGATGATCTCACATTTAAATATTTAAAATTATTTCTCAATGCTATTTATTTTGATTAATGTACCTTCAGCTTAGGTGAATTCAGTTAAAAGTATGTATAAATAAATTTAAAAAAAATTAAATATTAGTACATGATAATTAATTATTTGTTTTAATACAAGATATTACTAAAGAAAATTGTGGTCGACAAGTATTCTTTATTGATGACTTGTATTTTAAATTGAATTTAATGTAGGTATTAACTACCTTTTTAAAGCCAAAATATCTTTTTTTAATTATTTACTTAATTAATAATACAGTTCGAAAATAATAATGTGATTGAAAGTATAGAAATATACGAATAAGATGCATGTTCTTAGTCATAGAGGTTAAATGTAAGTGAGTCTGAGATCCACGCTAAGAAACGTTAAATCCATTCTTTGTTTCGGACTAAACAGTTATATTTACTTTCATATTTTACCTACATATGAAGCATTGAATGTTTTCCGAAATACAGGTTTAAGGGTCCCTGAGTTCAAATGACCAAGTTCCGTAAAAAGGTCTGTGTTTATGTCTTAAGTCAATTTCATCAACGATAATTCCTAAGAAACTAAAATTTCATATTTTAGATATGTATCTGACATATGCTTGGTGATGTCATAGCAATTGTTTCGTCAAAACCGACAAACCAGAAGAGCCACATTATCCCATGCATTTTTCACCTTTTTACGATTTTTTCAATAAGAGCTCTAACGATTTTGATTAAACACGAAATATCTATGTAAAATTTAATAGGCCTTTATGTCATGTAGGTTTCATTATGATTGAACTAGTCTGACTGGGCTAAAACCATTTTTTTAAATTTTCTTTCTCTAAAGTACGTTTAATTTGGTTATTTTGAAATAATTAACTATTTCCGCTGGTTAGGATTGCTAGGAAATGGATGAATATGAAAAATATAAGAACGGGAAACATATTATTTTATTCTCGAAACATTTATATCCTAGCATACGTTGGTGCATTAATCTTTCGACTCCAACGAAAGCTATGGATGTTCTAATTTCTGTTTTGGCTATATTAACTATGTACATCTGATTCTATCTTATTAATAGCCGTCTATTATTTAAATTGACTTTTCAACGATACGTAATTATTAATTATTAGGTATATACTAAGTATAATTTACAACATTAATACTAATAATAAATGAGGTATTCATCTGTGGTTTATTGGCTAGTCCAACAGCCGTTGGATGACGTTAAATAACAAAGTACAAACAACATAATAATAATTAAAACTGTAATCTAGTAAAATTGTTGATGAGATTAGATAAGAAGAAGAAGAAGAAAATAAATTTTATTCTGGGACTTCTGTCCCCTAAGAATAACAAAAAAAGTACAAGAGTGAGTATTATGTCTGGCTTAAAAATAAAAACATTACAAAAACAAACTTAAGGTTATACTTATATTATATATAAACATAGTAAATACTGTTGCTTGAACGACATATGACTACTACTTGCATTATTTATAGTGTAGTAAATACAACGACAATAGAACATTCATGTATGACTATATAATACTGAAAACATGTGTATACAGAGATACTATGATTGAACCTCACACTAATATCGTAAAATCGTAGAAAAAAAAAAAAGGTTTTGTTAACTTGAAATATGACTATTATTCTTAATTTTTTATACAATTATTCGGAAGACTGATTACTGAGGAGATGATGGAATAATTTGTTTTTAAACGAGGTTAAGGAAGAAGCTTTGCGTATAGAGGTAGGTATGGAATTCCAAAGAGAGGTGGCACGCAAACTAAAAGATTTTTTGAAGAATGATGTTCGATGAGAGGGCAAATAGAGGTTAGTGGGTTGGGATCTTGTGTTAAACGAATGTACTGATGAGCAAGGGTTATATATTTATTATATATAATCAGTATATATATATATATATATATATATATATATATATATATATTATACTGATAACGGTGAAGTAGCTTATATATTCACTTTTTCTGTTGTGGTTTTAGACGTTTATATAGTGGATAAAATATGGCGAATATATTAGATTGATTTAATCAGTATAAGCTAAACACTTAAATCAAAATTAAAGAGATACACAAATTTAGTTATGTTAATGTTAATGGTGATTGTATGAAATTGATGACAGATTAATTAGGTTGGATTTTTAATTAATAAAGTATATTGGCTTGAAATAACATGGTAATGAGATCAAATACAGAAGAAAGAAAGGTAATAAGTCGGTAGTAAATTATTAATTTCTCGTGATTATTAAAGGCTCTGGAAGAAATGGAATTGGAAATTCACCCCTCTATAAAAAAGGGAATCCTTAAAAGTTTGCCTGGAAGACGATGGGGGAGGAGTAAGGATGGCTGGGGGAGGGTAGAGCGATTGGGGATGTGTGGGGGGCCGTGTGTCTATATTAAAATGCCAGGACATGTAAAGGTGGCGGGAGGGGAAGTGTGAAGGGTGGGGGAAGCCTGGAGCGGGGGTGGGGATAGCGGGTGAGTGGGTTGAGGGGGCGGGGGCGTGGCTGGCTCCGCCCCTCGGGTCTGGTGGGGGGTCATTCCCCCCACTGCCCGGCTGCTGCTGGCATCTCGCGGCATCGCTTCGAACTAGTCAGCCCGTCGTCTGTCACCGTCCCAGCCGGATCCGTTCTGCATCTCTTTAAGTTAAAAATAGAAATCCCCATATATATTCCTTTCTCTCTTCTAAAAATTGCATATAATTTTCTAAATAACTTTACTTGAACAGATCTAGCAGGGAATCTTTAAAATAATTTACTACGAGTTGTTAAAACATGTAAATAAGGTAACAATGCTTATTTACAGAATTAATAGTCCTATAATTTATGAAAAAGTTATTATAAGAAAACGTATTGTTAAGTAAACGCTTATGGAGATAGGTATTCTATAGGCGTAGGCAATGTATCCAGAGTCATCAATATTTTATCAGTAACATTATTTATTTATTTTTTTTTTTTTTATTTATTTTTTTTTTTCCAAATGACCGTCAAGACTTGAATCCAAATCCTATATGGTCAGCTATTTATTTTTAAAAATATTTATGGAGATATACCTATTACAATTCGTTTCAAAATGAACAATAGTAATGATACCACATATGAGACCACATTCATACAATACATACAGAAAATAATGATAAAGTCAAATTACATAAAATAGAAAATAAATAAGTTCCTATATATACAAAAAATAAAAAAAATAAAATAAAAAACAAAACAAAAAAAACATCCTATTATTGAGATGGATATCAAAGTTAACAAATGAATAAACATTATACCTACACAATCATAACTGTATACTATAAAAGTAACATTATTAACATACATTTTTTATATTATGTGGTGTGATAATAACAATGCTACATTAAATATTTATTTAATTTTTTTCTTTAATTATCAGAAAAATAGAACAGATTTATGATGATTTATTCATTAATATAAAAAATATTGTATAACATAGTAGACATGGTTAAATAATTTACACTTAGGTAATATTAATTATTGATAGTAACATTATGCAAAATGTATCTAATGCAATCAGGATATTAACATAAAGATAATACTGATTAAATAAGACTAATATCAAAGAAAACAAAAAAATAAAATAATTACTCACTTTGATATTGCTACTTGATTCAATTTTGTATTTTAAATTTGATTTTTTACTATTCGCTAAAATATGAGTATGATAAAGATAATTATTTTTGAGAAGATAATACCGGATTAAAATACCTACCTATTTATAATGTTAATTAAAATGTTATACATCAAATTTAAAGGAAGCCAGACAGTTTAAAAAATCTTACTAATTAAATCATTACATCTCTTTAAATGATATCATTACAAGCTATTGATACCTATATAGGTTACTAATATGGCTTGAGAACATAACTTATTAACATTGAGGATGTATAGTCGACTGTAGAAACTATGATAGGTGGAATAGTCAGGAATCAGTCATTTTTTGAAAAGTTTTTAATTTTGCCAACGTTTCGTCTCAAGCTTATGAGCCATCATCGGGGCATTACTGAGCCATGTCCAAGCATAGGGTTAGGGTATTGGAGTAGGTGCTCAACCTCTTGGTTATTAGCTTAGTCCAAGCATAAACTCAATTTATGCTTGGACATGGCTCAGTAATGCCCTGATGATGGCTCACAAGCTTGAGCCAAAACGTTGGCAAAATTAAAAACTTTTCAAAAAAATGACTGATTCCTGACTATTCCACCTATCATAACTTATTTACTAAATAATTACAAAAATAAGTTATTTTTAACAGTAGCGAAATAGCAAGATCAAATGTACGTCAATTTTAAACATAAATATTTGTTAATTGACATTAGTTGAAAAAAAAAAATCATTGAAAACAAATTTATACGTTTTAATCACATTTTTAAATTGCTCTTTTATCTTAAACTTAGATAATATGGGTTCCTTTCCTATATGAAAGGGTGGATTCTGATTGTGTCACCATAATTTCTTCTTATTCTTAAAAACAGTGTCGAAATATTATTTAGATTAAAAAAATGAGGCTGTCAATGTACTTCACCATAGTATTTCGTTTAAACTACTCTCTGGTAACAACTTTTTGTAAAATTATATCAAGATACTTTTTGTCTAATAGCAAATTTATAAATATTTGCTGTAAAAAGTCTCTAAAATCCAATAAAACTGGTTAATGTATAATAAATTTATAATTATATATAAGTCTGTGTTATTTTAATACAAATATTATAATCCAAACATAAATTATTGTTTATTTCTACAGCTTTTGACTACTAATTAAGGCTTTTAGCTGTAAGTCTTGAAAATTAATAATACTGTTATATATTAATATATCAATAAGCACTAGTTGATCAATTCTTTGTGATCTTTGTTTATATATGACATGTTACATGTAATAAAAAACATAATTACGACATGTATCAAAAATCAAATACCAAGCGATAAAAAATGTTATTCAACTATGAAACATGGAGGATAATGTAGGATATGTTGGTGTTATATTATTATTTACAAGAATTTCTATTAAGTTTATAAAAAAAATGAGAATATAGTTTCTGTCCTCTTTATTGTATAAATTTATTGTTTTTGTCAGATTTTGAGTAGTTGTTGATTAATGTGAGGGCATTCTGTTGGAAGTCACCAGCCTGTTTTTTGTCTAGTATGTTTGTGGTATGTTTTTGGTGATGTAGATTTTCTTTACTATCTTACGCTTATTGTTGTTTAATTAGGCTTATATAGATGTCTGTTTGAAATCAAATTGGTGTTGGTGGTTGGTACTATATGTTGATAAACCTGTTGCTTTGTTGTATTTTTATTATTGTAGAATTGAAATAACTAATCTTCTTCTTCCAGTGGCGCGACAGGCCGTGTAGGCACGTTTCACGATGCAATATTTAGTGTAGGGTCATCACTCCCTACGAATAATTAAGTGAGTGGCCACCCTTTGGCTGACGGGTCTCACATACGCAGAGGAGAGGCTGTGAGTGAATCCCCATTTTTTTATATCTTTATAAAAGTCCCGTCGGGACTGGGATTCGAACTCAGAACCTGTAGCATGAGAGACTAGCGCGCTAGCCACTCAGCCACGGGCTCCCCATATCACTAATCACTAATATGTTGATTAATTCAATATCTTGAATTTTATTTTGTTTACAATATATATGATGTCTTCATAATTGTTTGTTTGTTTGTTTATTAATTTAACGTCACTTTATGCTACTATGGCTAATCGGACGATGCTACAGTGAGAGTCCTAAATTTTGTCTATCCTGGTTTTATTAGGATAGGGATCTTTAACGAGTACCTGACTTCGCACAGGCTCGGGACTACCTTTTAACGTCCCCTTCCGAAGGACGACGTAACTAAGGATTTTTTACTCCCATTAAAAAATCCTAGGACCACCTGCGGGTTTGAACCCATCTTCATAATTGTTGTTATTGCAATAAAAACAAGTTTTTTTGTTAAATTATATTGGTCTTGTTGTATGTTTCAATTTCATAATTTTTTATTGAAGTATATAGAATCTAGTTTATTAATAGATTTATTTTTTGTTTTTTAAAGCAAATTTTGGATCTCCCAAATCTTAAATAGTATTATAGGTAGATATCGGCTAATTGTTGCTTTAAATGGTAGTGTTAAACTGAATAAGATCTAATGTGTCATCTTGGGCTAATTGTTTATTGCTTTCCTGCCTTTAAAATCCTGTATTGAATTTTAATGTTAATTTTTTGTTTTATTACCACATTTTAATCATAGTTCTAGGACCGAGAAGGGCTAATCTAATTATGTATCTAATTGAATAGGGATAAGTTAGAACTACGGTCTTCGAACTTCATAATCCAAAAAAAAAAAAAAAAAATCTGGTGCAGGGAATACACGACTTTCAGTTACCTTGGTTTTTAAAATCAATATAAGAACTAATTAATAAAGTTAGATTTGAAAATTTCATAGGAAACACATGTTTTAGAATAAATAATATAACAATATAAAATAGTTATGTCAAATAAGTTTATGCCCTATTCATCATTTTGTGAATAAAATACATTTTTTTATAAAATATTTAGATTTTAAACTGGTCATTATATTGGGTTGATGCAAAATTAATGCAGGTTTCCTCTATTGCAATATCTTAATTCCAATTGTGTAAACAAAGCTAATCCTAACATTGATCATTATTATACCAAAACAAACCTTATCTAATACCCTCTCTTTCACCATGAATTTGTTTAGTAAAATCGTTTTGTTCAGTGTGTTCAAAGGTCTTGAATCGAAAATGTCAAAGTGCGATTTTCGTCAAATTTATTTTTACGAATTTAAATTAGGGCGCAGCGCTGCGCAAACGGCTCGTAATATTAATGAAGTGTGGGATCAGGGGGCTATTAATGAGTGCACGGTGCAGCGTTGGTTCCAGAAGTTTCGCAGAGGAGATTTCGACCTCGAAGACAAGGAAGGTCGGGGCCGTCATCTTGCTCTGGACAACGACCAGCTGAGGTCAAAAGTGGAAGAAGACCCAACCAAAACCACACGAGAAATGGCGGCGGAACTCGGAACTCAAAAATTGCAACGTCTTTGCCCAGCATTGATGAATCGGAAGGGGCCGATCCTGCTCCACGATAACGCCAGACCACACGTTGCACAACCAAAGCTTCGACGACTGCACGAGTTGGGCTACGAAGTTCTCCAACATCCGCCTTATTCACCTGACCTCTCTCCTACAGACTTCCACTTTTTCAGGCATCTGGACAACTTTTTGAGGGAGAAAAATTTTCAAAACCAGGACGACATTGAAAATTCTTTTCGTGATTTCATTGAGTCCAGGGATTCGGATTTTTTTTCTGGTGGAATAAGAAAGCTTGTTGAACGTTGGCAAAAGTGCATTGATTCAGATGGAAATTATTTTGATTAAATATATATGGTTAAAGTAAAGATATGGCGTATTTACAATACCTACTAAAAACCTGCATTAATTTTGCATCAACCCAATATTATACTACAATATTATATTATATTACACAATCTTTATTACTCTTCTTATGTTCCAAAAAAAAAAAAAAAGTTTTCTTAAATATGAATTTTCAGTTTTGTAAGTTTTTGTTTTCGTGCCAGACTTACCACAAACAAAAACAGAGAACGTTTTGCTGGACTTGGTCATTTGGACTCATAAAAGGTGTATTTCCAGTGAAATTCGAAAATTTTCACGATCCCAATATTTTTCTTTCTATATAATCCGTATATAGGTAAGTGAAAGTAATAATTAATCAGTAAAAGGTAATCAGAAATTGGGTTGAAGATGTTGGATCGGAGCGGATCACCCCTGACCTCTATATCAGATCATCTTGCCTCCTTCCCTTCCCGCCCAATAAATGTTTTTCAACTCGTTAGTCGTGGCGTAGGAGGGGCCAGTCCCATTAGATTATCTCATTGGTCAATTGTGGGCAGCCAATTCAGGAAAAATAAATTGGTTAAATATTAGCTTGTGAACCGGAAATATAATATATTTCTTGGATTTTTTTTTACGTTAGTGTTAATAACCAACTTAATATATATTTATAATCGAAAGTACCATTTCACGCAATCATATGATCATCACATTATTTCAAAAATGACTCCTGTCGTGAAGCTGATTATGTTCGTTGTGTTAGTATTACCAGATACAAGTATTATCTAGATATGCAATGAGGCTGGGTTTGATAAAATTCGTCCTCTGAAATACTATACTCTTTCTGAAAAAAGTATAAGAACTCATTTGACAGATAATCAATTTTTTAACTGATTTATAACACAATTATCTTAGCCTGCCCAAAATTAGCACAGGTACTAAATAATTTATAAAAATTATGTATATCAAAATTCGTATCCATGTTATTCTTTACAGGTTGTCATAAAAACAAGTTCACTTGTTATTGTTTTAAAATTAATGTATATTAAGCTGTTGAAAAACTTTTCTCTATAATATAGCAGTACTTATATCTGGAAACTAAAATCACAGTTTTTTCATAGGTCAAAAGGCTCACCAAGGAATAGCATTGATTCATATTTATGTTACAAACGGGTTGTGACGATATATTACGATTACATTTAAAGGCTGAAATATATTGAATAATTTTGGGTATACCAACTTCTAGAGGTTGGGGGAGCTCGTGGCTGAGAGGCTAGCGCGCTTGTCTCTCATGCTACAGGTTCTGAGTTCGAATCCCAGTCCCCGCGGGGCTTTTATAAGGACGTAAAAAAATGGGGATTCACTCACAACTTCTCCCCCGGGTATGTGAGACCCGTCAGTCAAAGGGTGGCCTCTCACAAAATTAGTCGTAGGGAGTGATGACCCTACACTAAAAATAGCATCGTGAAACGTGTGTAAACTCGCAGGAGTTTAAACCGCGAGGCCCAGGGCCTACACGGCCTGTCGCGCCACTGAAAGGAAAGGAAGGAACTTCTAGAGGTGTTTTATTGTAGATTTTACATACTGGCATTAAGATATAACTATAAATAATAACTTTATTCTTTGTGTATAGTTTAAAAGGTAACTAATTGACTAAAACCGGGGGTTTATGTATTATAGTTACCCTTGCTAATAACGCATATATATGTAAATCCAAACAAAATAAAATACTCGTGTGCAAAGCTACGGGATACAGCTAGTGTTTAATAAACATAATCAGTTTATATAATTTTATTTAACCTAGTTATCTTTACCAATAATCCGAATCCTTCAGTAATCAGCATCTAAAAACTAGTTCATTCGTACTTAATGTATTCAGTCATACCTACCATTCTATACCTCTATAATCATATTACGATGCATCCATCTCGGATATATGGGACAGCTAAAAAGGCTGACTAACGTATTCACATAAAAAAACTTCAAATCTTTCGGGCTAAAACTCTTAGAACAATTACAAAAGCACATTGGTAGGTTAGTAACACAACTTTACACACCGACCTTCATATGACAACTATAAAAGAACTCATAAGGAACTATTATAAATGTTTCCACGTCAAACTACAAGGACATCCTAACACACTTAAGCAATGGCATGTTGGCAACGCTCATGTCAGGAAATGCCCCACAGAAGGCTGAAGAGGAGTCGGATGAGGACCTTTTTCTTCAGTAATTCATGCTGATTTCATGCCAGGGTTGGTGCAGTTGGGTGTTGCCGGCTTATCTCATGCTTACATGCTATGTTTCTAAAATATTAACTCATTCACTGATTGTTAATTAAATTGTTAGCAGGCGTGCATAAAGATTTTTAACTAAAAACATAAAGGATGTATACAAATCAGCAATTTAATATATAATATAGCACTAGACAATAATAGCAGTAGACAATAATAGCAGCTAGGCAATAAAGATACATAATATATATTCTTATCTAGCCTTGAGTAGAGATTACAATAAGTTAGGTTTTAATTCGTCTTCTCTGCCTGTTCCTCTACTGATTTAAGTTATCTGCTCAAGTATGAAATCTAAGACAGCTTCTAGAGTTCATATATTATGTTAATCATGCTACACGTAAAATATCATTATAGTCGCATTTGATAAGGTTTAAAGTATTTTTTTTTTTTATATAATTAAGAAATCGTCTAGAATTACGTAAATGTATTCCAACTAGGGCATGAATGTTGCTATATAAATTACCAACCAATTGTTGTCCGAATTTAAAGGTAAAGATTTATTACGTCAGCCCAATACGAATTAAAAATCAACAAAGCAAGGCAGGATTTGGGTCGTTGGCGCTTCTGACTGTAGAATGTTTAAGTGATGTCCAAACGAACTCGTCCTGAATCCGTAATTGTAATACAGAATAATATTTTTTTACTTTCACTTAGCTATATATGAAATATATAGTGAGAGGAAGTATTGCGATCGTGAAAATTTAAGAATTCCAGTTTTCAATTCATTTTAGGGTCCCCTGAGTCCAAATGATCAAGTCCCGCATAAAGGTCTATGTGTGTGTGGTAACTCCCGGGCAAAAACTAAAAGTGTTATGAAACTGAAATTTCATATTTGAGACAAATATACGCCCGAGATGTTACAGAATCTTTTTCATTAAAATCAGCTAACCTGACGAGCTATTTATATCATGCATTTTGCACCTTTTTACGATTTACTCAAAAACGGATCTTACGATTTTGATTAAAATCTTCAAATCGATGTAAAATTTGATGGGCTTTAATATGATGTAGGATTTATTTTAATTAAAATAGTCTGACAGGGCTTAAAAGACGATATTTTAAATTTTCTTTCTCTAAAGTACTTTAATTTTAAAGATTAAAAAAAAAAAAAATTGGAACATCATCTTATTAGCATTGATAAATAACGGTTAAATTGAAGGCGAATTGATAAAAAACCTAAAGGAGGAAAGTGCAGTCATATTTTTTTATGCAATTTTTGTGTTTTTGAACACAAGAATAGTAATATAGATGTATAATATACCGTTGGATAGCTAAATATTTAGAAAACATAATGTTAATGTACGGAATTTTAAAGGTTAATGGAGAGTGATGAAAAGCCGATAAAACTAACGGATTGTTGTTCATTAAAATATAATATATTTTTTTAAAAAACACATGTTCCTATTGAAATTAAAAATAATTATTCGTTAAATATTTATTTGTGTCTCTAAATGTATTTGAAAATTCTTAAATTAATTTTAACAACGTAGGTAATGAAAGTCGTGTGTTGCGCGCACCAGATTTTTTTAAACAACTAATGCTGTGATGAATTGAGGTTGGTAGAGTTCTTACTAAATCGTGTTTCATAATAGTATGCAAGAGACGTATCACATTTTCTTTGACATATTCACAGTTGTTTTCACACTAGTTTAATCTAGTTCAGCTAAAGCCGTAGTTTATATTCGTGGCAAGTAATGCGTGTTTCGCTAGTTGGTCTATTTTGTCGTAACCTCAAATACAAATGAGAAATTTGGCCATTAATTTAAAGCCTTCGAATCTGATTTCGATAACTCTACACTGTTTTATTAGTTATATGCATAACCTGTTATTTTTTCTTACTGCATAAAGTCATGCTTGGGATCATAGTTAATATTGCTGCTTTGGATGACGTAAAGTTTGGATATTTTTTGAAAAACAAACAGAAACAACATTATTTATAAGCAAACAAACGATGTCTTTTATTAAGATTCGTTAAGCCATTGTGGAAAGATTAGAGTTAATAATAAAGTTATATTTTTAGACCAGTATTTGGATGTATGGAAGTGACAAAACTAACAGCCAAAATTCCAGGAATAGCTATGGAGAGTAGCAGATAAGACGAGGAGGTATTTGTTTGGAGAGAAAGGATGAGAGGAATTTTAGAAATTCCTCCATTAAAAGTAACTTACATAAACATTAGATGAGAGGTTCAAACACGTATGCTGCGTGAGTCAGGACTCAAAACTCACGGAAGATGTTGGAGGTAAGGACTTCAGTGGCAAGAATGAAGATTACATATAGTGGATATATCTACTAGTTGGAAGGAACAAGCACAAGACCGACAAGTTTTGATCAGATGGATCGAGGTTTTCTACATGAATGGTATATGGAGGAAGGGAAATAAGAAGTTTAAAGAAGAAAATGTATGCAGGAGAAGTAACTATTGAAGTTTCTTCATCACCTATGTAGATAAGTACGGTGTCAGAATCGGGGAATAAAAATTATTATAACAAAATCCACCAGATAATCTTTACCCTTCATCATAAACCTGCGACTTCTTGCCCAGCAGTATCATTAATGAAATTCCCCTAGTCCCTGTTGAACAAATCCGAAACCTAGGACTTCACCTTGACAAACGTCTCACTTGGAATCCTTATACAACACTGGAACGACAAGAAACTGCCCATACTTTTTGACTACTTCAATACTTACTGGATAAACTTTAAAACCTTCCATTTAACTAAAAAAGTAAAATTACGGAGAAGAGCAATGGGCCCATCTAATCCATAAATTTCTTCCCGTATCCAATCCTTACAATGCAAAAACTTGTAATTGTAAAATCCTCAACGCTCCTTACTTTTTCACTAAACTCATTCATTGACAGCTTAATGTCCCATATGTTTCTGACTGGGCCCGAACCTAGTACTATTCCTTCCATGACAAACTCAATTTCCACTCTCACTATTGTAATCCTTGTTTCCTCTTCGGGATTTTTGAAAATCCTCAGAGGTGTTTGAAAAGACGATGGCCTCTGGGCCTTCTGATTCAGAATTCATATTGGAGAACTACGAGTGTATTTCTCTACATGTATTTCATATCATTGTTTCCATCAATTTATGTGCATTTAGATTTATTCTTTTACAGTTGTAAATATCATAAATATGTTTAAAAAAATTATGCAGATGTTTATTAAGTCAAAAATATTTGTAAGAAATTATTTATTTCATTGAGACTCATTGTCCTTTATAATGAATGGGAGAACCAAATGTGATGTAATAAATTATATACCCTTTTTGGTAATCTGATCAGGGTTGGATACAAGTCGCTTGGAATTTCCTCCAAAAAGACAAGATTAAGCAGGCTTTGCTAACAGCTATTGAACAAGAATCCAAGCGGATAATGACTTATTTGTTTTTGCATTGTGTATTGTGGAGTAGAGGTACCATTTAAAGCTTTGCCGCGATGGTATCTCGGCGTAGGCGACCGGACAATAGCTGACAGAGATAGCGCCCACAGTGTGGCCGCCCTAGTAGCGACAATTAGGGACGGCTAGCCACTCTCCTCCATTTAAATACAATGAGCTGGATGAGGGATCGCCCTCTCTCTTCCCAATTAAATCCCGCCTCAGGGATAATCTAAAACGGCCCAGCAAAAAAAAAAATATTATTGCAAGATATCGTTATTTAAATACTGATCTGGTTTTATTGTTTTGATCCTTTAAAGTGATATTACCATTCCAATGCCTCTCGGTAATTTTTGAGCAACGAGCCACTAGATGTGAATCGGAATGGTTATATCCTTTTTTCCTTTCACTTACCTATCTATGAAATATATAGTAAGGGAAAGTATTATACTCGTGAAAATTTTCGAATTCCAGTTTTCAACGGAAATACACGTTTTAGGGCCCCCTGAGTACAAATAACCAAGTCCCGAAAAATGGTCTGTGCATGTGTGTGTGGTAAGTCTAGCCAAAAGCGAAAATTCGTACGGAACTGAAATTTCATATTTAATTCAACTATACGCCTGGATGTTACAGCAACTTTTTCATCAAAATGGTAACCAGAAGATCCACTTTTATATCATACATTTTGCCCCTTTTTAGGATTTTCAAAAAACTACTTTAACGATTTTAATTAAACTCGCTATATCGAAGTAAAATTTAATGGGCTTTAATATCGTGTAAGGTTAATTCTGATTGAGATAGTCTGATAGGATTAAAGGCCGATATTTTAATATTTTCTTCCTCTTAACTACCTTTAATTTTTAGTTCCAAAAAATTAACAATATCATCTTAATGGCATTGATGAAGGACGTAATATACAGGTTATAAATAAATAGTTATAAAAAATATAAATATACAGGTTGGACGAATTTGATGACCAACTAAAGGATAAAACACAAAATTATGTTTTAAATGTAATTTTTCGGTTCTTTAATAATGAGAACAGAAATATAGACGTATAATCTACTGGGAAAGAGAAATATTTTAGAAAAAACATTATGTTATTCACAATAATGTTGTAAAATTGACATAAAGCGACGAATAGGAATAAACTTATTACTGATTAACAATTTAATAGTTCTATTATTTAATCTAAATCATATGTTTCCTACAAAATGAATATACATTTAATAAAATCAGCTCAAAATATTTTTCAAATTAAAGATGACTTCGTGGTGTGGAGACCAATTATATTTTCCTGATGTGCAAATTGCATGCTAATATCATCTTTTGCTAATGATATTGCTGTCACCGTAGCAGCTCAAAGCCAGCAAGGCTGTTATGCATTCAGAAAAGCCTGTACAACATAAATAAAGCTGAAAATGTTGAAAATTGAAGTAAATGAAAATAAAACGAAGGGAATAGTGAACTCATTTTCAAAAAGGAAAAAAATACTACCCTAAAAATTTAAATTAACAACTGATCGAGTCTGTCTTTTCGACTGGAGATATCATTATATAAGACCATTATAACCCAACTCTCTTTTTCTAAGTAGACCGAAAAACGTTTACTCGTTTCAAAATGTCGTAATATAGAAAATTGTGAAAGGAACGTGATTCCAAAGATCTAAAACCTCTAGAATTCTCGAGGAATTAAAAATGGACAAACTTTCCGAATTCATAACTGCAAGGAATAAAATGTTCTTTGAAAGGTCAAACTTATAAACAATCCCATATGGTAATCTGACACCTTCTGGATTACCTCAACGATGGCGAGAAAATTGAGATTTAGCTTTTAGTATTAGATTAAGGTTCTACTTAATCCAAAAGGGAGCCAATCACCTCATTATAGATTCTTAGAATTAATTATATATTATAGAGATATTTGACATTATTAAAATGCTTACATGCAGGAAAAAGGAAAGGATTAAAAACTAAGCTTTTAAGAAGAACTAACAAAAGGGACTATGGAAAAAAAAAACTTTTTTAAAATAAAATGATTGACCATACTTAAAATAAGAAACATCAGCCATTTTGAGTATTTACTGAAAAACATTCAAATGCATCAAACTGCCAAATTTGAACTAAAATGAACAATATCTAGCTAAATTACATCTAAACTGGCTCTGACTTCTACCATTCGAACCTAACGTTCTTAAAATGTATGAAAAACCTTGAAATTCTGCCGAAAAATTATTTTGCCTTTCGAAATAGTCACCTTTTGCGTTTCGTTTATTTGGATTATCTGTTACTATTTGCTCGTCGCAATCCTATTTTGGCGAGTTTCCAATTGCTTTACTTATGACTCTTTCTCCCTAAAACGTCTTTAAGCTAGAGGAGAGCGAGAGGAACCCTTAGTCCTCCGCTGATTCGTGTGTGTTATTTTTACAAAGGACGCCTTAATAAATGGAAACTCCTAATAAAACACAGCGTACTACTACTGCAATGCTAGCCCGAACCCACTTGCAGACTAGACAGGAAAACGGAGTGCATTGTAGGCGACAAAATAATGAGCAGGGGATTTCAGAGAAGTACTGCTCAGACATTCCAGATGGGGATCTCTATAAGCAACGTATCTATAATCACTGAAGAAAGCTCTCTCAGAGGATGCAGAAAAAACCAAACACACCTTTAGAAATCCTCAAGTAACAAAGCCAAGACTTAGTCTGGAGGTTCTCGTTATAATTTTCAAGTTTGAGCAGAATGCGAAAGTTTGGAGAAAGTAAAATTAATTAATTAAGCGCCATCTTGCCCTTGGAAAATGATATATTCTGAGGATTTTAATGAAGAGGTTACCATATATCCGGCTTATTTCAATATTATTTTGACAAGGCCTGAACACATTTTTAAGAAAGATGAAAGTTAAACCCCCAAGAAGATTTGACAGCCGGAGGGATCAGTAACAACTGTTGACTTTCACATCTTGAGATTCTGTAGTAGACAGAAGAGAAATGAGTATTGGAGGATGCTCTGGTAAGCTCGAATCCGGTAATTAACTATCCAGGAACTGAGGAGGGGATCACATATTCAATAAATAACTTTATTCTTATCATTCTAATTAAATAACAATTTTTTTTTTTTTTTTTTTTTTGTAGATGAGGAAGATGGTTGGAGGTGCGGTCATTAAATAGAAACACACATTTAAAACAAGTGCTATTTTAATTATGTGCCGACGTTTCGGCCTACATTGTCGGACTTCTTTAGACACCGTCTCAGAGTCAACCCTGATGAAGGCACATAATTAAAAAAGCACTTGTTTTAAATGTGTGTTTCTATTTAATGACCGTACCCCCAACCATCTTCCTCATCTAATTTCTCAACGGTCAACAAAAACTCCATCATTTTTTCAAAATTTATTTTTCCCCCTGTCCTGCCTCTTAGGTAATACAGGGTTGCAACAGTAGGTTGATAAACACTACTGCTTAACAACCCAATATTTCCATTGCAGCAATAAAAAAATTATAATCCTGGGCTGGCCAATAGCGTTTTCCACCTTTACACAAAATCTTTGTACTTATGCATATTGACCAACCGGGGGAATCATTTCCTGTGAGGATGTGGAGAACTGTATCTCTTGTATAACTTGACCCTTAATGAATCAAAGGGCGTGCAATTTATGAAGATGTGCTCAGCAGTTTCCTGGACGTTGCAGCTAGGGTATAGAGGGTGAATGTCTATCTCATGGTGATTAAGCTTTACTCGAAACTCCATATGCTCTTTGAGGAATTGCGAAAGCGAGTAGTCCGAGAGGACCCAACATGCTTCACATATCAAATAAAAGTGGATATTAAATACCATTTCGTGATCGAGAAGACTGAAAGAAATTTATAAATTGTTATATAGAAAATATTTTTCGTTCTTGCCCATTTCCTATGTAAGGTTATAATGATATTGCTATTGCTGTAGGATCGGATGTCGCAGTCAGTTCAAGGAGAACTCACTTGATATCTTACGAAGGGGTGGTACCCTCCCCCCCACCACGAGGGGAATGCTCCGAAATGAGAGCGGGAGGAGCATATCTTGCTCAACTTGGGAGCCCTCAAGGAAAGAAGTGAAGATTCCAATATTTTCAACATACTTCGTCATTTAAGTTACTGAAGTGCTTAATGCTGTTTGAATTTTCTTTAACTGTATATTTTAGTATGCAACTGTTTTAAAAGCAAACTGTTCACAGAGCTACGACTTGTAAAAATGACATATCCTTGAACACATTGAATATTTCAGATTGAATAAGATAAGATCCTCTTCTTCTAGTTTTGATTCTCCCACAGCAACGATTTCCACTGCTCTCTGTTATTCGCTAGATTCCAGGCCTACGGAGATATTTTCCACTTATTCTGCATATTTTGTCAAGAGGATATTCTAAGGTCTTCAACCATATGCAGTGTAGCTTATCGTTTTTATTGTTTCTCTATCCTAATTACATGGCCAGACCTTTTCAGAATAAGCGAAACCACTTTTAATGGGACTACTCCTTATCTCTGTCTCATCCTATAGTTGCGATCTCTTGTACCCATACACGCTGTTTTAAGTGACTCTACTGTCTAATTTTATTGTCAATATCCAGTTTTCAGCGCCGTAAAAAAGTATTGACAGGTAAACTGATTTAAATATATGGAGCATCACTTCCTTAACACTTTTAGTGCTAGACGAAAAACGAGTGCCTATGCGAAGAAACCGGCCGAATTAGACAAATATACAACGATTTGAAAAACGATTTTTTAAACCAAACTACAAATGATATTTGCATGTTTAAAAATACCACGTATTCGGGACGAAATGGAGAATAAAGCAATGATAATGATTCTCCAATATCAATTGAAAATTATATGGATAACACAATAATAAATAATGTAAAAATTGAGTTCAATCTATCATAAACAGTTCGACTCTGGACTTAAAAGAGTGTCCATCTTAGAGTCTCAGCACAGTCTGGTATAGTATGTGTAAAATGTCAGAACCAAACCGGTTTACAAAATCTTTGTCAACAAAATTTAATCATTTACAATCAAATTAGACCATTTATAAATTTATTTAGAGATAATGTTTTCTCGCAGTGCGAAGAATAAGTCGTTGGCACTTTTGGCAAGTGTAGCAAGCGTCGTCCGATAGTATAAGGGTTAACTACCTCTTGCATTCCCAAAACCGTGCTACATATCTAGTATTAGACTGTATATGCCTCATATTGAGGCAATTCAGTAATAAAAAATTAGATTAATTCTAATGAGGCAAAGGAAAATTACATTTAATAAGTCAGTTTGAGTACATTTCATAAGGAAATAGGTCTATCATAGGATGTAACCAAACTGAATAATTAAATACAATCATGGATAAGGAAGAAACTATGAGATATTGATGAGCTTTCCAATATGGTAAAATTAAAAGTTATGTATGCAGATAATTTTAATAAGGAAGCAGTTTTACGGTGAATATTTATTGAAGATGTTTATTTATTTTAAGAAAAATATTTGAATTACCATTTTTCAGTTGAAAAAAAAAATTCTTTTATCACAGCGAATTTATTAGGCATTTAGTAAATATTTAATTCATAATTATTCTTAATTGGATACTAGAATTCTAGAAGAAATATTATACTTCTTAATTAAAATAATTTTAAAACAAATATTTTTAAACATATCGTAGTATGCTGTGTGATATGCAACCCATGTATAGGTCATATTACAGATGTATCTTGCAACGAACACACATCTGAAGTTCGATTTTCACTATAAATAGTAAGTTTTCTATCTTGCTTATAGTTTTACAGGAATTAGTTAGTAATGAGAGGAAATTGCGTAGAAGCCTGTCTTGTGGGAATTCCTTTCGACTGGTAATGATTGCTTGTGTGATTAAGCATCTTCATGCATAATTAAGCAGTTGACTTAATGATGATCCTGGGCATTAATGATAAGAGAGGAGAGGCGGGAATGGTTATCGATCATCCTTTATCCTCAATATATGATACGCGGGGGGGAGGGAGGACTGAAGGGGGAGGAGAAACGATTGGATTTTTAACCCTCCCCCCACTTCTAGGGGTATCGGCTTACTTTGATCTCTTTTCTGGAAATTGCCATACTCTCGCGACCTCCCGGATGCATAAAACATCCACCTCCAATTTTTAAGGCGCCGCCTTCCCCAGAGGTGTTTGTACATAACCAGCCAAGACAAACATTATTTCCTCTCCCGTCCGCTTACATATTTCAATATCCCAGTAACCTAATTTCTCATACCGCTTTCACCAGTCTTCTGAGCATAAATTGTAATACGCCTCGAAAATGGAATATAGAGGAAATTTAGGGATATGCGAAAAGTCCTTTTGTGGGCGAAAATGGAGAAAAACTTTGTTTGTTAGCTGTTCCTTTTTGATCATCTGCGGAGGCTCCGATAGTAGCTCAAATATTTGGCAGTTAAAGGATGAAATAAATTTGGCAATCATTTATATAGTTTGTAATTTAAGGATGACGCTTATCTGGGGCAGAAATATTGTTCTCATAAAAATAAATTAAAATTCATAAGTAATGTCAAATAGCGTTTCGATTAGGCATCCTTAGGACTATTTCATCATTAGCATTAATGCAGTTTAATAATTGCTAACAGTCAACGAACAGTCCTCTATAAACGTTTTCACGTCAACTTACCCAAAAATACTAACAAATTAAAACACTAGCAGAAAGCTAAAAAGATGTTGCATCCCCCTGGACATCAATGGGTAATAGGAATAACATGCCTATCACGCCAAAATATGAAAACCATACCTCACTTTCTCTGATTGTCAACTTCATAAGAGGTGTCTATTAAAAAAAAAAAAAATTAAGATAAATAAAATATTGCTGAATTATTGTTATTTAATGTGTAATTGTTTTAGCGCTTAAATGTTTGTTCATTATACAAAATATATTTGCAATTAATACTCAAACACACAAATATATTATATATAAATGTGCATTGCTATATGATAGTATAAAAATATTAAATCATTTAGTAACCAATTTTTAAATATTTACTTCAATTAATGTAATTAATAGCATAATAAATTTCGACGTGTTATCATTAAAATAGAAGGATGTTTGTTATAAAAAATGCATTGGTGGCTATTCTGAGGATTGATTTAGTTTAAAAAAAAATAAAAGAAATAAAACTTGAATTTGAAGAAGAAATTTCACTCCTTTTGTCTTGAGTAATCCATAAAGATTCGTCAGTCAAACTATTATTTGTTCTATAAATCTACACTTACTACATCTAGAACAATTTTACAGATTTACAAAAACAGACGCATTGCTAACTTGCTAGATATCAGAATTGAAAAAGATTAAGTATTATAGAAAGTAGAAATGCTATAATATATAAATGAAGGTATGTAGTTAAGTTAGAGAGAGTGTTGAAATTGAATTAACCTTAAAATAGGTGCGAAACGCTAAAGCGTCGATGAACGACTGTTCCATCTCCAAAAACAGAAATATTATTAATTAATTAACTATTGTATATTATTATATTTGTGTAGATAATCTACGTATGAAATATGTATTAATGGAAAGCATACAGATTTGGAAAATTTTCGAATCTGAATTTTCGTTTTTAAATTTATGACTTAGGAGTTCTACCAATGGGTAGTTTCTCCACAGGACAATCATGTGTCTTAATCTCAAATCTGTCCCATTTACTTGTTGTATTTAATGAATACAGTTGTAAATTTCTCTAAATAAATAAAAAAAAAATTTATGACTATGTATAATTTCCTTTAATTTTTGAGTATGTAATAGAATTTTTAAAGTATTTTTCGTGATTATAGAGTTATTTACTAAAATAAATAATTTGAAATATTTCTAATGTATTAATTCGAATAACATAAGAACTAAAATTTTCAAAAATTGTTAATAACAAATAATAGTGGTTAATGTTTATAGTTCTTTTGTTTTATGAAAGCGTGCACAGACTTACATAAGTGGCTTGTATGAAAATGTTTGCAAAAGTCAACCGCTTACATTAAGATATATAAAAGAAGGTGAAAGTTGCATGAGATATATACATTCGTCATAAATAATAAATGACAAAGGAGCTGTAAGGGCGCTGTCAGTGCAATAGGACGCATGGAGGGGAGGGGGTTGAGATCCTCGGATATATAACCCAATACATAAATATATCCAGGACCGGGCTCAGGGCGTAAAACCCCTTGAGCTGGGCCGCCTATGCTAAACCGCACAACAGAACTGACAATCCCTGATGTATAACGCTAAGGCGCCCAGGCGATCAAAATTCTAAGGGCGATCTGAGGGCCTTTGTGTGCCTGATACCTCGCATCGTTAGTGCCCTATATCTCTCTAACTCCGTCCTCCTCTTTGTCTTCTTGTCTCTGTCTTGTTAGGGTCACCGGGCTATCCCTTATTTCCAGTTATCGTGGAAAAGGGTATCGCAAAGAGAACGAACCGATATTTCAGGGAGGTTTAAATAAGTCGTTTCGCAGTTAACATAAGTTGTATATATATCGTAAGTTGTAATGGGGCGTATAAAAAAAAAGACGATTTTATAAAATTCAAGATTTCAAATAACTGTAAATATTTTAATCCTACCTAATACTTACTGAGGTAGAACATAATCGGGCTAATGATATATATTTCTTTCAAAAAACTTTTTCCAGAAAAATCAACGTTTCGGGGTATTTCACGCATCTTCAGGATCCTGCATCGGAAAAATTTCTTTGTTAAGCGTCAATTATTTAATAACGTCATTTGATAAACAATAAAAAAAATTAAAACGTAAAAAGTTTAAAACAACATTTTGCTAGGCACTGATCTATATCTGATCACTCGAAGACATTTTTCCAAACCAGGATTCTGAAGATGAGTGAAATACCCCGAAACGTTGATTAATGTTTTTCATTTTAATATAAAAATTAACTTAGCCAAATTCTTTTCTATCTCAGAAATACTGAAATTTCTTCCTTATAGTAGATTTTTTTTTAATGTTTATTGGGCCCGTACCAGGTATCAATCCTTCCATGACAAACTCCATTCCCACCCTAATCCTTTCGTTTCAATCCTTTCTTCCTCTTCAATTCCTGACAATCCTCCGAGGCGTCTGAAAAGGCCCCGGGACCTTCTAGTTTAGAATATTTCCTTAGAGTTCTTCCAGTAGTTTAGAGTTCTTCCATTGGGAAGCTTCTCTACATGTGTTTCATGCCTTTTTTATGTTTCATTCAAATTTACTTGTTGTATTACTTGTTATACAGTTGTAAATTCCAATAAATAAATATATATATAAAAATGTTTATTGAGATATATTACAATTTTTTTCTAAATGAACAGTAGTAATAGTGATATGAGACCACATTCACACAATATATACAGAAACCAATGATAAAGTCAATTTACATAAAATACAATATATATATAAAAAAACAAACAACAAGTATAGTAGAAATAAAATAATATAATTAATACTTACCAATACTTAATGATGACTTTGGAGCGTTCATAAAGCTTGCTCAGTCCCATTCGACATATTCAAAAATAAACTTCAGTTTAGTTATTTGTTTCAGAAAAAGAAACATGACAATGCCCTGCGAAATTCTCGTAATATTAAGGAGTTATTGCAAAAAAAAAAAAAAAAAAAATCACATCAGCTGAAACTCGTGATTATTGAACATGCAGAGAAAGGTGTCCTTGACCAGAGCACTTCGTGACGTTGGTTTGACTGCTTTAGCAATGGAGATACGACGTTGGAAAGGAAGAAGGGCTCTGGACGACCAATACGGGATACTGATGAGGCTCTGCAGTCCAATCCGTCCACAAGTACTCAACAATTTACCAAGGAGTGTGGTGTAAAAAAAAATTCTGTTAGTCCTCATCATCTCACCTAGGGTAAGGTATAAAAGAGTAACCTTTTCCTCTAGAATTTTACGCAGTAGCAATCAGCTATGGTGTATAGAATTTGTGAAAATATTGAATGATCTAGTAATATTACAATGATTCTGGCAGGTGAAAGTTAATATGGAAAATATACTTGTATGTTTTAACCTAAAAACATTGATTTTTTTTATTGATGGTGTTTTTTTCGATGGAAAAATAAATTATTTCAAAATTTCTGCCTGATTATTATAGTTATTTTTGTTGATTTTTCAAGGATTGAGTCAAGGACAATGTATTCAGCCGAAACGAGTTGTGAAGTTGAAAAATTTGCATATGAATTGAATTAGAGAAGCGCTTTTTGAGGTTTATGACTTTTTTTTTTTTCTTTAAGACCGATTAATATTTTCTATTTTAGTTCGATTTCGAAACCATGGGCGAAGCTTTACACTCGATTACTTCCTCTTTTTGTATATTTGTTCTTATTATTGTATGGAGAAATTCGTTATATCAAGGTAATCAGACAATCGTTGTGGAAAAATCGAGGAAATGATTGGTTAGAATAATAGATAACTGGAGCATATAAATCTCATTTCCTGAAAGTAGATTTAATAGATAGAGCTTCTCATAAAGTGGAGAGGGAATCATTTATAGGAGAACTTTTTTCATCATGTCCCACCTGAATAATTTATTCACATCGATTTATCTCTCTGAGCATTCACCTTATTATTACTATTTTTTCATATCCATTTATGAATACAATTATTTGATATAAAAAAAATGTTATAAATTAAAAAAAATTAGGTAATTAATTATCATTCATTATATAGGCATCCTCCGAGTTAATTAAAAAGGCGTACTTTAATTATTTTTTGACAGGGGGCCTGTTTTGTTCGCTTCAGATCTCGAACGTGAGAGTTAATATTGAACGATTTTTATCATAATGCTACTTATTTTGTTTATAGATCCATTTTATTTTATTTTTGTTTTAAAGAATTTATATGCTCAGAGACACAATTTTCGTCGGATAATGCATATTTTTTTAGTGTAACTAGTACTGTTAGTTATTACTATTTATTTATATCCATTTATCGATACTTTTTTTATTTAAAAAAAATTGTTATCTCAATTTTAAAAAGGTCAATGTATGTAATTAATGATCATATCTTATATAGGCATCCTCCGAATCAATTAAAAGGGTCATTGAACAATTGAGACGTTGATTTCTAAAAGGTACTAAAGGACATTTTTTAAGCAATTGATTTTTTTATATATTTGTATTCTAATAATTTAGTTTTATCTAAATCTTCTATTTGAATTTATCTCATGAATTCTCAAGTCCTTAAAAAACATGATTTAGAAATGCGGTAATTTTCTAAAAGTACTAACTACGCATTTATTTTCGTTCCAAATCATTCTAAAAAAAATCATTTCATAACTTTAATGTGATGTTTGCTGAATGTTATGTTAATGTGATGTTTGGTTCAGCAAAAAAGACTCACATACAAAAACTGCAAACATTTCAATCCAAAATTTTAAGACTGATAACGACAGCTCCTTGGTACGTAAACAACAGAACCCTACATACGGACTTACAACAACCAACAGTTGACCAACATATACGAACACTCTATACTCGTTTTCACAGTAAACTTAACGGACACGACAATAGACTGATTAACGACATGTCAATAGCTGAAATGCCAGTCAGAAGAAGGCTAAAGAGAGGCTGGATGAGGGACCTCCTCGGATAAAATAAAGCCATGGAAGGGGTGCTGCTGGGCATTTTCCTTCTTCATGCCTACCATGCCTGGATCTCAATTTATACAGCACATTTGCTGATTGTCAGATACATTCTGACAGGCGTAAATATAGATTTAAAGAGAAAAAAAAAAAAAAAAAAATGTGATATTATTATAGTAAACAAATAATTCTAAATTTTTAAGCAAAAAGACCATAATTAGCTAGTTTAATAATATAGTAATATGAGATTTTCGCGCTTCCTGTAAAATTTCCTAGAATGGATATAGTACCTTTTGGAAATCAACGCCTCAATTGTATATACAACCTTAATGTTGGTTTTTTATTGTATAATTTAGTGTTTATAGATCCATCTTAAGATTTTGCATGCTTAGTGATACAAATTTTTATTGAATAGAGCATTTTTAGAGAGATTTGTACGTATTTGGTGAGAAAATGAAAAATACGATGGCAATTAACCAGCAATAAAAAAAAAAAAAAAAAAAGGAAATAATATCACAGGGAGATTGTATATTTATTACAAAAATTATTGTCTATTTTTTTAAAAATATTAATTAGAAACAAATCAAAAGAGGTAACATACAAATAAAAATAAGAATGGAGAAAATGTTGGAATTCGTGATCAATCTAAGTTCGAGCACAGAAAAGCAATCTTGAATCATTGATAAGAATCCTCAGAACGAACTTTGGAACCTCTATTAGATCTATCTAAATATTAGATTTTTTTAAATGTGTATGTTGAGGCATGATTGTGACAGAAATATAATACTGCATTAATACGTCTGCGTCCTGGTCTCTGCAACATATTTTCATATTGGGTCGTAAAATAAGTTCATACCATTTTTTACTGGTGATTGTATTAAAAATTTCAGATTATTTTAAATATTTTAAATTAATTATATTTGATAGATTTTGATCTATTACATGTTACCATCTTTCAAAATACCACTTAAAGATAACGGTTATCGGTTAAATTGATGCATTAAAGCATCTTAACTTTTCATTTTTTAGAATATGTAAATATTATTGACCAAGTAAACATGATTTTATAAACACGGGGAGGATTAAATTTAAATATTTAAAAACGCTATGAACTTTATTTTGTAATCCAACAGACAGTCTTCAGTTTGTCAAAACTTGCCTGCCTCTATATCTATTACTGTTTGAGAAACTTCAATCTTAGTCTTGGAATCTACAAGTAATGTCCTCAATATAATTTAATTGTCCACTACTTTTTTTGATGTGCTGATTGTCATAAATAATAATAAAATAGTTCCAAACTATATTAAAAAGAATCTACATTATCACAAGACGAGGGAAGGTACACAAAGACCACGACCTGGTCATGTCCCCACGAGGATACAAGAAGGGCTGGTGAACCCCATCCAACTCTAAACTTATCTTTGGTCACGATAAGTTTAAGTGGTAGAAGGAGTCGGGGGAGGGAAGATATCGGCTTGTTAACCGCTTCTCTTAGCGAGCTAAAGCAGAATCAGTCTTATTTAAAACATGGGAGGGATATTTTTTTAAATATTTTTGTTTTTTTCTGGAATGTTAGTAGTTACTGAGTCATTTTATGATAGAATAACCACCTCCATCCCTCGTTTATTTCATTCGGTTATTGCGTAGTATACTCGTACCCCTGGACAGTCTCATGCATCCCATCTCTTTGATGACCTAAAGTGGCTGTCCTCTTCCATTCGAAGACAATATTTCTTAGAGACGTTTCTCTATCAAATCATCAACTCATTATGAACTCCTACCACCACTTTTACGTCAACAGCCTCCTGAAATTCAAATCTTCAATCTTTCCCATAGAGTCAAACTATATGAGATTTCCTTTTTAGCCCAGACTAATACCTTCTGGAATACTCTCCCGCCAAACATCCCCGTGCTTCACCCTTATAACTTTTCGTTCCAATACCTTTTTGATTCAATATCATTTTGACCATGCCACCTAATGCGAGGCGAAAAGCGATTAGTGTGTGGTGATAATTAATAAAAAAACCTTTGAGTTAATCCCGTTGTTATATTTTGTGGCACAATTAGTGATTTGAACAGGCAATAAGAAATATGATAGTACAGCCTATTGTAATAGATTAATTTTTTTTTTTTTTTTGTATTTACATTTTTACTGTGCATTCCAATCTCACCAAATGCTGTGGTCCTCCCTTTGCTTCCCTCTCTCCTCCATGTATCAGTATATATTATTATTCAAAAGCCTTAATTTGTAGCATCAAAAGTACTGCAATGTTTTCATTGTTTTGCTGCATTCGTTTAGTTGCCATCGCTACAATTTAGACCGATGCTACGACGAATCTAAATTGTGATAAGAACATTGGAAAAATTAAAAGGGACTTGACGTGTACGGATTTCCTTAGAGGAATGAATGATTGTTATTTATATTGGTGTAAATATAGTTTGAGTAGTGCGAGAGCAAATCCTGACTGATTGGATCCTTAGCGGTAAAGACGGCTTTGAGGAGGAAGGGAAGGTGGCAGAGGAGGGGAAGGGGCAGGAGGAGAAGGACCTAACAAGGCTAAGGTGAGGGTTCCTTGGAGTTTAAGGAGCCTTCAAAAGGTTATTTCCGAAGACGAGCGAATGAGAAAAGGCCTCTTGGAGGACTTTAATGACCTAGCGGGAGCGAAACAAAACACGCCGCTCTAGGCCCGGGACAAATTGGCACAGACTCCAAGGAAAGGGGAAAGGAGGAGGAAGATAAATAGGGGGTGGGGAGGGGAAGGAGTGGGGGTGGCAGATTCAATTCACGTCCTCTCGCCTTTGTCGAATAAAAGAGAAATTAAATTATATATGGTCGCTACCGTTATTAAGGCTCCTGGTGGACTTTACCCTCCTCCGTCTATTCTTCTTATACTTGAGAATGGAATCTTTCTTGTAAATAAATATGTCGGTCCTGAAAATGCTAGTTTTGATAGAAGTGAAAAATGTAAACTTGCTCATTCCAACGCAATTAAACTAAGTGATTTGATACATACATACACATACAAGTAATAATGATTGGATTAGCGAACCTGAATAATAGTTTCCAGCATTCATTGCTTACATAATTCCAACTTATCACTACAGTGCCTGCCCTAAACCCCGAGATTAGAATCCTCCCACCTACGCCTTGGCCAACCTCTTAGAAGGCTATATGGCCTCTAGTAGTCATTTAAGCACAAATTAAGTTGTCAGAATTTCGTTTACTGAGTCTAACAACTTTACATGATATATGGAACCAGCGCGAAGCTACAACCTCGTTTGTACTAGAGGTATACAAGCTCTGTATATTAAATTCTTCAGCGAAATTAACCGTTTCGGAATAAAAATTTTACGTAGGACCAGTTATCGTATTTTTTGAAGAGTTGTCCATTCTTCAAAGTAAGTTATGACGTTTCGACACCCGTAAATAACCGAAGGATAAAAATAGCTTTGTAAATTAGACAAACTTCATATATATTATTAATTTATTTAACGCAAACTTCATGCTACCGTCGTACCTAAATTTTGTTGATCCGGGTTTAATTAGGGTAGGATCTTGTGCATAAATTCGCACACACACACACACACATACATACATTTATATATATATATATATATATATATATATATAGAGAGAGAGAGAGAGAGAGAGAGAATAGATATATTTCATTATCTTAGGTGAGGCTCTTTCTTACAGACAAAATTATGAATTTTTCTCATAGAAATGTGCCTATTACTACAGATATGCAAGCTTATATCTTAAAATGTTAATAAGATTTATAAGAATAGTGTTTTTAAACAGAAAAATATGATTTTTTTCGTTTTTTTTTCAAAATTTTTGAATAATATGAAGAGAAACTCTTGAGGAAAAGATGAGGAGAAGAAATAATGATAATACTGAAGTAGAGAGGATCTCAGGAAAGGACATTCATTAAAAATAAAACGGAAGTCTCTCTAAATATTTTTTGATGAGTAGGTAACTCTGCAACCAGCTCAAATCTCGCTTAACATGTACTAGCATCACAATCAAAGCACTTGAGAATGATGGCGAAAAGTATGTTTTTCAGATTGCTATTGTTAAGAGCTTGCCAATCTACTATAGTAAAGACTTCTTTTCAAATATTTTTTAAGAGGTCAGTGAACTTGTTTTCATTGTCTTTTATAATGCCTTTCGGCTATCCATTATTAGTTCTGTTCTCAATTTAGATAAAATTAGGCAGTCTAATAAGACATGTTTGACTGTCTTTATTGTGTTACATCGAGTACAAGTTGGGATCGCAGAAGGTAGCTGGCTTTTGTAGGAGGTCTTCCAACGGGTGTAATCTTTTTTTGATTTCATTAAAAGATGAATTCATATTCCATCCGATTTGTCACTTTTCCTTCTGTAGAAAACAAAACTGCCTTGTTCCTTCTTGCAGGAGTATGATATGAATTATTGGAGCGTAAGGCGATGTTAAAAGACTAGTTGAGTTAGCCACAGCATTGCCATACAAGCCACTATTTGCGGAGACCCATCTTAACACGACTTCTTTGTTCATCAGGACTTCCCGGTGTATATTGTGGATTTCTGCCACAACCGGATGGCAATCTTTGAGCTATTCATGGCTTTCAAGACATTCTTTGAGTCAGCTACATCGGCAACTTTCGACCATAATCTAAACGTCGTATGTACGTACAACAAAGCTTTCCTGATGACATTGGTCTCTCCCAGGAAGACTGAGCAAGCTTCCATAAACTTGTTTAGGAGTTCTTCATTCGTCGTTATAATAATAATAATACGCTATAATAATAACAATAACCATAATTAACTAATATAATCTAACGTTATTTACGTATAAAGCGTATATTTATCCAGGAAGCTATTTGGCTTGGGAGAGGAAGCTATCTCGGACGGGAGCGGAGGTATAGATAGCCACTTGTTGGAACGGCGGGCAGAACGTAAGCCACCCAGGGAGCGCAATCTGGCACTAACTATCAGCCATTAGCACACAATGGAGCAGATTATTTCAGCGCCCTTTTGTTAGCGCTCCCAGCCCTGCCCCTGATCCTCTGATACTCCTCCTCTGATCATAAACCTCTCACGGCGACCGGCCGATGTCTCCCGTGGTCCGGGCTCTCACCACCTTCCTCCAGATCTCGAGATAAACTTAATCTGTAAAGCAGCCAAGTCTTGTGGAAGAAGTGAGTAAAAGGGTGGAAAGCAATATTCAACTGAAAAAGAAAAACAATAAAGGAATGATTTTTCTGATTATAAAACCTTAGGGCTCGAAGTTTTTTTCGCTCAACCGAACCAGTAACTCGCGAAGGGTTAGTTGATCTTGCTTATTTCATGATTTTTTTTCACAGTTATCATAAACTGTTTTCAGACGCAATACAAACTTTTTAACCATCAAATTCCTCCCGCATCCAATCCTTGCAATCCCACATACTAAATGCTCCATACTTCGTTACCAATACAACCATCCATAAAGACATAAATATCCCATTAGGTCCAGAGTTAGCTCGAAATAGACACCCCTCCTTTGATCACAAACTACCAGCCACTCAAATCTACTAGATCGTACTCTATCTTCTCCATCTCTTCTTGATAATCGTCTTTGAATCCTTCAAAGATGATAGCCTGGAGATCTCCTAAATTTAATATGCATTGAAGTGCAATTGCTAGGTATTTCCTATTAATGTTACCTACTTGTTGATTGTACTATATACATTTTGAATATCAATTCTATATATATATATATATATATATATATATATTTATTATATATATATATAAACTAATCCTACGCATCTTCCAAGTTCAAAGACATTTTTTAAACTTTCTATGCATACATGTAATTTTGATTATCACAAATGAAATGTTGAACTCTTCTTCACTTAAACTAATTAGTTTCTAATATTCTATGATTATTGGACTTAGTAACTTCGGTAAATGTACTTATCGCCAAGATAGTTGGCTTCGAACTAATGTTGAAGCCAAAGTCTGTCCTTATGTCGAAGGCGCTTTGAAGATCAGACATCTCTGTAGCATTCTTCTCATCAGATTACTACCAATAATTAGGAGACAGAAGTGTGAATATCAACGTTTAGCCAAATGTAAATAAAAATTGTTATTGCTTGCTTTTCTGCAAAACATCTTATGGTGCTTGTGAGGCTCTGCTGAATAGCAAAGAGTTCAATATAGGGATCCATCGTCATACTTAGGGGTATTATTTAGTAAATTATATACAAGCATCCTAGTATACCAAATAACCAGACGTTAAAATCTGACATCGGGATCGAATACTTACCTTATCCTTTTGCAATTTATGTATATACACACCAATTGACAGGATAGAGCCGTTTGTACACAGTGTCATCATGAGGTGCATTCGAGATAAGCTGTAAACTGTTGCTTATTTGTAAGTTGGATAGCTGGCGTGTAATTAATAAGTGGAGTATGAAAATTGTGAATAAAACCCAAAATTAAATGCCCGAAAGGATACAATATAGTTTGTTAGTTAATTTTGATTGGTTCAATTATTAAATAGTTTTTAAATGAGATACGTCAATGTAGTGGCTATTTTCTCTTCCCATCATTCTTCATCTTCATATACTTCTTCATTAAATAGTTCTTCTCCATAGTTGATAACATTTTTCTTAAATAAACATAATACAGCAGAACTCAGATTATCAGAGATTGTAGAGCAAGCATGGATTGAAACTAGTGGATCAGAAATGGAATGGAGTTTATCACGAAAGTGGTTACGGCCAAGTAAACAAAGTATGGAATATTTAGGTCCTTATGGATAAGCTTATTCGTAATAAAATAAGAACCATTGAGAATATTGGGAAGTGTTTTGGATTGTAAGGATTGGATTCCGGAAGAATGTGATGGTTTAGTAGAGCCCAAAACTCTACTCCGTAAGTAAATATCGGTCTTATGATAGGTTAGTATTTCTTAAATAAACATAATACAAGCAGAACTCCATTGTACACTTTTCTATCTATTATATCATATTCTGGTATGTTTCGGGCAATAGTTCCAGTGTATACCGATAGATAGCAGCACACGCAGGCCGTGCTTTTGGTTTTAATGTAACTGTCAAGAGTGTTCCTTGAGTAAAAAATCCTTAGTTACGCCGTCCTTCGGAGGGGACGTTAAAAGGTGGTCCCGAGCCTGTGCGATGTCAGGTACTCGTTAAAGATCCCTATCCTAATAAAACCTGGATAGGCAAAATTTAGGACTCCCACTGTAGCATCGTCCGATTAGCCATAGTAGCATAAAGTGACGTTAAATAAATAAGTAAGAGTGTTCCTTAAACAGCCGTTTTAGATGGTATTGTTACGGGTTACGGGGTGTGAGAAATGAACTACTCCAGTTTACAAATTACAAATATTTATTAAATACAGAATGTACAAATACAAAGAGATTATTAACCACTATAGTTATAATAATAATTGAATTACTAGCTTAACTACTAACAGAATAGATATAAAATGAGGTATTCCCAACAAATAAGCTACTTACGTAAACTTATACAACATGCCAGACTTATTCTAGAACTTACAACTATAAAACATATATAAACTACAGTCTTCTAATTTCCCACCGACCGGTTATCACAGTACTGACACACAGTTTCACTATACTGTCACACTGTCACGAACTGTTCACTGTCACTGTTCACTGATACATCACTGATACTTGTTGAGCCGGATTAAGACTGCCTGACCCAGGCGTAGTAGACCGGTATTTGTACCACCACCGAATATTCCAAGGTAGAGGCCGGGCCGTTCGTTCTAGACACTTCGAGGACCGTCCAGGTCCAGACATCTCTAGCCCCATCTGGGCCATTCTAGGCGTGGTATACCTGTCATTGTCTTGACCGTAGCAGTATGATAAAATTATGATATATAAGAAAGTTTTCAGCTAGACCAACGCTGCAGTCACAGAAATCGGGATTAGGAAATATTTACGTACGCAATGCTTTTTTTTTCTATGTATTTGAAAAACGGGAAAGTGAAACAAGTAACATTGAATATTAAAAACATAGAATAAAAAATAATTGTAATAGGTATACAGTGAGTCAGGTCAGACATACTTACAATGTGCATATCGAGTCGAGTAAAATCTGTACTTCTTATGATGCAAGATGCTTCTCCTCAAATCATTGATACTGAAACAACTTATAGTTCATTAAGATGCTCATCCTTCAACCCTAAAAGTTGTCTCCAAATATAAATCTTTTAATATAAACTATCTGAACTGTGAAAACCTCTCTCTTCATACCATCATCATGGTTTAGAATCCTTCTGAAATGAGAAAGGAAAATGAGAGAGTATCGGCTCGATGGAAATTAAACTGGGGTCGGTTGTGAACACACACAAGAGGCCGCCCGGAAATGAACAGGGTCCCCTAGTGCTTAGCTCTTCCTTCGCAATGTCGAAAGGGTTCTCCAGCCTTAGCATTGTCCCTATTTATATATATATATGTCGACTACGATTATTTGATAAATAATTGGAATATATGGACATGATCATTTACAATAAAAGATTAATTTTTGTGAGCCAACATCATTCAGATCAGAGATATAATTGTGTGCACACTAAAACTTTTTTTTCTTTTATCTTCAAATTTTGTATTCACACCTGCCAATGAAAGTTGACGATCAGCGAATTTGATGGCACTAAAATAATTGTGGAAAGTCACATGTTACATGGCGATAAGTAAATGAATAATAAAAGTGGATGAAAATTAAATTACTGATAAGGGTATAACAAAGATCATTCAAAGATGACTCTATAATGTTTTCCTTAAAGAATGTATGTGATTTTCTTTTAGAGGTATATAAAATAATATTTTCTTTTACAGTTTTAGATTACAAAAAAATAAATCGAGGGTATATAATATACAAGCAATATTTATATACTGTAAATAATAATAAAGAGGATCAGGGTCCAGTAAATAGATGACTGGACTACTGTTATCCATTTTCCTGGTCCAAACCCTGTCTGTGGTAGGATAATTACTATATTATTCCGGTACTGGAGAGACCCTGCGGTAGGGAGACCCAAGCTGGTTCCCAAGTGGGTTTACAAATATTAGGGGGAAAACGTGGCGATTAAGCGTGATCTCGGCCTAATCATCCACTTTTACGGCTGTAGACCTAAAAACAGTACGAAAATCTATATCTATCGAACCCATTACGCGCTTTCATGATTACTACGATTTATATTTTTTTTTTTTAAATTTTAAATCATGTTAAATCAGAAATTAATGAACTTTAAATAATATTGATTTGCAGAAATGGACACCGGAGAAACAAGAATGTCGACATATACCAGTTATACATTTCAAATTTTGGATTGGTATTAATTTATTTTTAATAAAAAACAAAAAGTATCCAAAAGAGGATTGACGACTCTTCCTAACCAGCTGAAACTTTATTTACCCCTAATATCAGATATAACTCATACTAGACCGTAAGGTTAGAGAGTTCTTCCAGGAGCACACTCAGTCCTTGTAAAGTGGGTTCCTAAAAATTGGCGGAAAACATGGTGGCTGTGTGCACCTCGGCCTATGAATGTCTGTATGAGCTAAACACAAGACCTTTATCGGTTGTAAAGGTTCAACTTTATTTTTTCTTAATTTTAGTGTGAAATAAAGTAGTTTTTTTTTCCGATATTTCTTTGTTTGTTTTTGAAATTATTTTGTTTTGTAATATATATTTTTTTAAATATTGTGTCAGTGAAATCTCTAATCACTGTTATCTTTATCAGGACAGAATCTGATATATGGAATGTAAAGATGTGTTGTTTACATTCTCGTATCCCTGGCAACCATTTTTACAGACTGAGGTTTTGTTTATTTTTCATTTAACATAACGTTAAGATACTGATGCTAATCAAACAATGCTACAGTGGAAGTCCAAATTTTTGTTTTGTCTAACCATATAAAATATTAACGATTAGGATCTTTAACATCGTACAAGCTCCTGCCATCATTTTACATTCCATCCGAAGTACGTTTTATAGAAGCTCTACAACGTAAGTACATATCGGTCTTATGATAGGTTAGTAAATGGATCTTCAGTGGTTAAGTATAAGGTTTGTCCAAGTGTAGAAGTAGTCGAAAACATCGGGTAGTTAAAATTTTGGAATTTGTCATGATAGGAATCGTACCTGGTTTGGGCCAAATCAGTTATATATAGAAAATTATGAATGAGTTTATTCGTGACAAAGTAAGGAGCTGAAATTCTGGTTGTATATTTAATACAAGCTGTTGTTCGCTACTTTGTCTAAATCAATATCTGTTATTATGATCGCTATTAAGAAGTTTTTAAAAGAATATATTTTAAAGTACTTCTTCGTAAATCATATTTTTGATTTTATTTTCTTGTGGCAGAAGAACATACTGGTTTTTTCCGTAAACCCGATCTTGACGTAAATCGATTTCTACGTGTTTAAATGTTTGCCTCTGTGATTTATTGATTGTTGCGGCAAAGGATAAATTAACGGGGAATTGAATTATTTTAAAATTAAAAGGTAAATAATTTGGAATAATTGGGATGCAAGGTTAATTTTCCCCGTTTTTCTCCAGATTATCCACTTATTCTTCAATCCTAGTGGTAACAGCTTGATGTTATATAGCCTATAGCCTTCTAATAAATAAATGGATTGGATAAAAGGATAAATGGACTATCTAACAAATAAGAATTTTTCAATTCGAACCAGTAGTTCCTGAGATTAGCGCGTTCAAACAAACAAATTAAATCTTCAGCTTTATAATATTAGTATAGATTTTAAATTAAATGCGCTTACTCTTAGTACAAATGTCTGTTGAACAATAAAAATTATCAATTAGTCAGTATATTGCTTGAAAACGGTATATTTATATACGATGATGGTGATCGTTAAATGTGATTGTCTACGTTTAATATATTTAAATTAAAGAGAGTCCATTTAGATTATATCGCAGTTTGGTTTTTGTTATTTAGAGGGATTAAAAATTAAGGAAACCTAAGGGGATGAGAAGACCCTGGCTATCGGAAGACTGCTCCCCTCCTAGAACCCCCCACCCCGGCGGGGAACGGATACAGCAGCCGGCGGATACAGGAGCTCTATAAGAAGCGGATAGATAAATGTATCAATTAGACAGCTCTTGGGGGAGAATAGAAAAAGGAGCTTACATTAATTATCATGGAGGGAGGGAGGAGGGTGGGCTGCGCATGCGCCCTAGCTCGATCAATACCCTCCGACACCTGCGCCCTCTATATAGCCTCCTAATTAGCGCTACCTCTCTCCACCCATAACTTTAATTAATATTCTTTATTATCATTATTGTAATTAGTTAATTAAACTCATTAGTAATTAATTTGCAGTCATAGATTATAGCACATACGTGTATTAAGAAAAAATGAATATCATAATGTAAATAGTTAGAACATCTCTTATTTCAACGTATTCTTCTTTAAGAAATTAAAAACAAGGATAAAAAAACCTACAAGGAACTGAAAAATATTATTAATAGAACGGCTTTGTCAATCATAGCATTCTTAATTAACATTTATATATAAAATTGGCTGTAATTTTTATATAAAAATTGACCTTCACTAAAAGAATCTACACCTTAATAATTAACATTTATTTTTTTTGTTTATAAATATTTTTATTGAAATTTACAACCGTATTTTGTTATACAACAAGTAAATATGTTGGTTAACGATAAAATCCATGAAAAAAAATTAAGAGGAACTGCCCATTGGTAGTAGGATAGAAAGTAGTGAGTTAGGTTGGGAATGGAGTTTTTCATGGAAGGATTCATACCTGGTTCGGGTCAAAACAGTAACATAGGAAACATCAAGGTCTTTGTGGATGAGTTTATTCGTGAGGATTTTACGAAGGATTTTGGATTGAAAGGATTGGATACGAGAAGACTTAGATGGCTTAGTAGAGCCTCAAAGCTCAATTCCGTGAGTCCAGATTGGTCTTATAATAATCATGTAGATGAGCATTTTGTAGTAAGGGAGAGGCTTGACCGTTTGTCTAGTAAGTGTTGAAGTAGTCAAAAACGGCGAGCGGTTTCTTCTTAATAAACATTAAAATTATGTTAATTAAGAAGAAACCGCTTTTTTCAAAGATGCACACATTTTAAAAACTGAAGAAAAACTAAAAATAGAAAAAAACATTTGAAGCTATATATATATATATATATATATATATATAATATATATATATATATATATATATATATATAAATTTATATATGTAAATATATAAATATATGAAATATATTTATATATGTACATATATATACATACATATATTTGTTCCTAGGTTTTCACCACATTTGAATACATCTTTTGAATTTATCAATTATAAACATGAATCTATATTAATTATTTATCGGTAGTAAAACAAATCACTGGTCTTTAATTTTCAATGGCAGAATAAAAATCGAATTTTAAAAATTAAACATGATAAGTTATTTCTTCCTCAGACAAATTTATTCTATTTAATATTAATTTATTTTGATTTTTTATTATTATCATTTATTTTTATATCCACACCCGTGACAATAAGCGATTGGTGATGGGGGGGAGGGGGTCGATATCCATTGCTATCTACTCCTCACTTGAATTTTAAAAAGTTTTTATTTAAGATGAATATTAAAAATAAAATTTTTTCATGTTTTATACTAAACCACAAAAAAAATACATCTATAAAAAGAGTTTAGTAAAAATATTACTTATCAGCTTTCACAAAAATTGTAAAAATGTTGTATCCGTAGTATAAAAAAACCACTTGCGGGTATAAGACTTTGGTAAGAACATAGCTGTAACGTTTGTTTCATATACCTATTTTAAATTTAAGCACTTTTTTTTTTTTTAATTTACTATTTTATTCAATAGTATTTTTTTCCTATAGATTTAAAAATATATGTTGATCCTGTATTACTGAACATATCTTTATCTATTCCCAAACTTCGAACATTTACAAGGTGACCTTAATTAGTTTTTCCTATAAACATTTCGTAAAATTATAATAATAACTTTCAATTATTACCAGTTAGCATAGTTTTTGTTGGTTTGATAAAGGACTTAAAATAATAAGATTTTTCAGTAATTTTATTCTGTATGCTTAATCTAATCAGCTGAGGGCAAAAATCACTTATCCTTAACGTCTAACCATAGATTTTAATTACTGCCGAATCGGTAAATATAACTTTTTTTTCTATTGATTAATTATATATTTAGATTAATGTTTTATGATGCAGCAATAAATTCAAAAGAAAGATTTTGTTACTGAAGTAGCGATAAACCCGAGAAATAAATGTTGTTTTTTTTCTAAAAGAGTAAAATAAATTATGCCTGATCATAAAACAGTGATATACTAGACTTTGCCTGTATGGAACCTAGAAAATAATATATAACTGAACTGCATTAAATGTGACTGTTTTTTTCTTCTTTTTTTAATATTTTCATGTGTTGTTTTATTTTTATTGGTTATTATTATATGTATAAGCCATATGTGTAGAAAGATAATTTTCGTTTTCATTAAATTTATAGTTTATAAGCTTCCAGTTCTATTACGACATTTTTATTATTAAAGTTTTTTTTTCTTATATAACACATTTAAAATAAATCTGATAATGATCAATAAAATAAAATTAAAATAATTTCTCAAGTTAGTAACACGTTTATTTTCTTCGATTTCCATCCATCTCTACCATTTGATTGAGAAAAAGAAATTTAATGACGACAATGTTGACAGTATTAGCTATTATTTTTGAGGACATCTCATTTTCTTTAAGTAAAGAAATGTTTTTTTTTTTTTTTAAAGTTATTACTTCAGAAATGTTAACGGTTTTAACGATCAATAGTTATAAACATAGTTTATGGTCTGCTTTTGTTTAATATTGATCTTAGTTTTTAATTAGCAATCTTAGTTTCCAGCCCTTTCCGATGGTTCACGATTTATCTAAACTTGACCTATTAAGGAGCATTAAGAATTTTAGGAAGGATTTCGGACTGTTAACATTGGGTACGAGAGGAATTCGATGGTTTAGTAGAGTCCAGACTGGCCTGATTTTAGTTAAGTGGAAGGTTTGAGCGCTTGTCTAGTACTTAAGTGTTGAAGTAGCTGAAAACGGCAAACATTATATTTTTGGGTCTTTTATTTTTTGGTCTGTTATTGTTTAATATTTATTTTGCTTTTCAATTAAGAGAGAGTAAAAATAAAAAAAGGAATCTTTCTTTTTATTAATTAATTTTTGTTTTTTCTAAACATTGTTTAAAAAAAAATTTAAATGCAATATTGTTTATTCGTTAAGTTGATTATGTTATATGCACAGCTATTTGCAAAAAAAAAAAATATATATATTATTTTCAGGCCCTTTCCAATGGTTAAGGATTGATATTTGTTTTCATTCCAATGCTAGTACTATTAGGAACTTTATGTTTATTGATTTAAGTTTCATTTTAATTTTGTCTGAAATGAGGTTTTTTTTTTTTTAATTTATTTTTCCTCCTGATTAATATAAATTTATTTATTTATTAAAATTATAATAATGTTAAATTTGCCAGTTTAAAAAAGCTAATGCTTGAAAGACTTTATACCTATTATATTGGGCTGTTTCACATGAAATGTCCGTTTTTATAGTTTCTGAAATACAAAAAGGATTTTGCAGGTCTCTGTTGTTTTCTTCCGAATGTTTACATATTTAAAGTAAACAGTTACTAATCCTCTACCTTTGTATTATAAACATTATCTTCCCAATCAATAACCCACTTTTTTCTATACCTCCAAATATGAACATGAAAACACACGATTTTCGAGTAATATTTTTGTACGAGTTTAAACTCGGCCATTCAGCAGCTGAGGCCGCTAGAAATATTTGCAAGGCGTTTGGAGAAGGGAGTGTTAGTGAACGGACAATTCGCCGTTGGTTTGCTAAGTTTTCAGCTGGGGATACCGACTTGTAAAACGTGCCCCTAGGAAGACCTCCGCCCGTAATAGACAACGATGTCCTCAAACATACAGTAGAAGGAAACCCCTACCAAACAGTTAAAGGACTCTCAGCACAACAAAATGCAAGTGTATCTACCGTTTCTAGACATTTAAAGGAGATTTTTGCTTTTTTCAGTAGGAATTCGCTAGAATTCAGTCTGGAGAACATCACTAGACCTCAGGAATATTACGGCAGTGAATATTGGAGAAGTTTCGGTAAGCAAAGTTATAATTTACTTTGTACAATCACGAAAAAGTGAAAGAAGGGTCACTGATCAGCTGATTGCCGCTAGCTCGGCAAGCTCGGGCTTGCTTTTCTTTTAATTATCTTTCTTTTATCTTTAATTCTTATCTCATTATTTATTTATTATTATTATTTTCTTAATCAATGAGATATTTTCATCAAGTCATGTCCTCAAAGTCTGCAAGTAAAAGATCTAGATCTGCAGGTTCTAACTCGTCTCCCACAAAACAGAGACCCCGCCGTGAACAAAATAAAAAAATGATTCCACCAGCGACTGCGTCAGCTACCTCATTAGGTTCTGAACCACAGCCCAGCACATCATCACAAGGAATAACTGATGAATCTCCGTTTTTTACACCGAATCCATTTCAGATCCTCCAAAATGAAAAAGAAACCATGGAATCTTCTCCTATACCCAGAGAACCACTACCTCTACCAATATTTGTTAAAAATATTAAAAATTTTAAACTGTTGTGTGCGCATTTAAACAAAGTAACAGATCCTAATAGTTATTATTGTATAAGTAGAACCAATGATACTAAAATATCTCCGACTACTGCTGAAACCTACAGAAAGATTGTAAAATATCTGACTGAGACCAAAGCTGACTTTCATACTTATCAGCTGCGCCAAGAGAGAGCATTAAGGGTCGTAATCAGAAACCTACATTCCTCAACACCGTTGAAGCAATCAAAGAAGAACTGACAGAATTAGGATTCCAAGTGAGGCAAGTCACCAACGTTCTAAAAGATAAAAGTCCACTGCCTCTATTCTTCGTGGACTTGGAACCATCAGCAGGAGTCGAAAAAATCTATGACCTCAGCAGACTGTACTATACCCGTGTAAAAGTTGAAAAACCTTACACAAAGAAAGAAATAGTCCAGTGCCATAACTGTCAGGCATATGGTCATACCAAAAGTTATTGCCATCACATACCACGCTGTGTGAAATGCGGTGAACAGCATAAAACAGAAGAATGTACAAGATCAAGATCAGCACCCGCTGTATGTGCTCTGTGCCTCAAGGACCACCCGGCTAACTACAAGGGATGTGAAATCTACAAGAAACTCAGAACCAGATACCAAAAACCTCAGGATCCGAATGAAACAGCTGTACCAACCAGAAGCAGAAGAGAACCATCAAAACTTGTAAATTCTAACGTGTCATTTGCCCACTTGCTTGGAGGTGGTAACCAGAATCATGAAGTCGAGGCACTGCCGGAACAACATTTTCCTCAACATTCTCAATCTATTGTACAAGAATCTATCCCTCAAAGTTTACCTAATCTTCAAAAAACTCCTCAACATCAAATTTCTCATATCCCTCCACCATCAAACGTCACAGATCTTACCAGTCTAATGACATCGTTCATCTCCGAAATCAAATCTCTTGTTATGCCGCTTATATCACTCCTTACAAATCTAGTATCGAATCTAATCCCTGCCTTGAAAAATCCTTAAATGACTTCACCTAACTCCTTATCCATTCTCCTTTGGAATGCGAATGGTGTTAGAAATCATACTGACGAACTGACAGCGTTGTTGCAAGACAAAACAATCGATGTTGCACTTATAACTGAAACAAGACTAACGACTAAACAGTACTTCAAAATACCGCAATACATGACATACCGTACTGACCACCCAGACGGCAAAGCCCATGCCGGTTCTGCTATCATTGTCCACCAATCCCTCTCTCATCATTTACTTCCACTTCCCACCTATGATTTCCTACAAGCCACATCCATAGTAATCAAGACTTTTTCCTTTCCGGTAACCCTCACATCTGCATATTGCCCTCCTAAACATTCCATTTCCAATTCTGAATTTGTATCCTTCCTGGATTCCTTAGGAAATCGTTTCATTCTGGGTGCAGACTTAAACGCCAAGCATCAGCAGTGGGGTTCCAGAACCACGAATTCTCGGGGACGAAATTTTGCTGTCTGCACTCAACTCCCGAAATTTTAATATCCTGCCTCCTGACTCCCCTACCTACTGGCCAACCGATCCTAACCGCAATCCTGACATCCTCGACTTCTTTATCCACAGCGGATTAGGCTCTCTCAACTTGTCTTTAACTCGCCTTGATGAACTATCCTCAGACCATAGTCCACTGATCCTAAAAGTATCTCTCACTCCAATTCCAAAACCCATTCCACCATCATTCATCCGAGGCCCTGTCAACTGGAACCTTTTCCGCCAAATCCTGACCGATAATATTGACCTCAGAGTAACCCTCAAAACCCAAGATGACCTAGATAATTCCGTCTATTCCTTTACCACCGCCATCCAACAAGCTGTCTGGACTGCTTCCTCTCCTAAACACTCCAATATAAATCCAGACCAAAATCATTTTCCACAACCTATTATAGACCTTATCCACACCAAACGCCGAGCAAGATCATTATGGCAGCGCACCCGACACCCAACAGATCGCCGCTCCTATAACTTCTATTGTAGACAATTGAAGAGGGAGTTGGCGAACTTCCGTTCCCAGTCCTTTAATTCCTACCTCTCCTCTCTATCAGCTCGTGATAATTCCCTGTGGAATGTCACGAAAAAGATCCTAAAATACCATCATGTTTCCCATCCTCTCCGACGTGGTGATGACTCCTGGGCTGCGTCTGATGAAGATAAAGCCGAGGAATTCGCCACACACCTCTCCAAAGTATTCACTCCTCACCCGGAATCCCACATCAATCACACCGCAAAAGTGCAAGACTTTCTTATGTCACCGATTCCACTTTCCCTACCTCCTAAAGCTATTAATCCCTCTGAGGTCAAATATCTTCTCCAAAAACTGACTCTCCGTAAATCTCCTGGACACGATCTCCTTACTCCCCAGATCCTCCGACAACTTCCGCAGAAAGCTATTATATTCCTTACTTATATTTATAACTGCATCCTCCGCACCACCTATTTTCCTCTGTTATGGAAACATTCCACCATCATCCTTTTTTTAAAACCAGGTAAACCTTTCAACAACACTTCATCCTACAGGCCTATTAGTCTACTCCCCATCCTCTCAAAAATCTTCGAAAGGCTTCTTCTTAAACGTATCCTACCCATATTAGAATCTCAAAATCTTCCTTCCCATCAGTTTGGATTCCGTCCTCAGCATTCCACAGTTCAACAGGGGCTCCGAGTTGTAGACCATATTTCCTCAGCTCTTGAATGCAAAGAGTATTGTTCTGGTGCGTTTCTGGACATTGCGCAAGCTTTTGACCGGGTATGGCACACTGGATTACTCTTCAAGCTGAAAACCCATTTACCCCAGTCCCTATACCTCATTCTCCGATCCTATCTCTCGAACCGTTCCTTCCGAGTTCGCTGTGGTGAAGAATTTTCTAACCTTTATCCCGTTGAGGCCGGTGTTCCTCAAGGCAGCGTCTTGGGACCCATCCTCTACATCCTTTACACTGCTGATATTCCTACACATCCTGATACCTTTCTGGCAACTTTTGCAGACGACACCGCCATCCTATCATCCAGTTCCAATCCTGAAACAGCATCCTTAAACCTTCAGAGACACCTTTTCCTTATCGAACACTGGTGTAATAACTGGCGTGTAAAGGTGAACGAAGCCAAATGTAAACACATAACCTTTACTCTTAGACGAAAATCCTGTCCGCCAGTTTATTTCAACTCATTACCGATTCCTCTCTCAGATACAGTCCGGTATCTTGGCTTACTGTTAGACAAAAGATTGACTTGGAACCCACATACAAGACTTAAAAGACAAGAACTCAACCGACGATTCGGACAGTTATACCGACTACTCAACAGAAAATCTGAACTTACAGTTGAAAACAAATTATTAATCTACAAGACAATACTGAAGCCCATCTGAACCTACGGACTTTAACTGTGGGGGACAGCTAAACGTTTTAACATCAAACGCATTCAATCCTTTCAATCCAAAGTCCTCCGTACAATAGTAAATGCTCCTTATTATGTCTCCAATTATACCTTGCACCACGACCTTAATGTTCCATTTATTTCAGACTAATTCCATCCAAATTTTCCAAATTCCACCAGAACCTCATTCATCATCCTAATCCTTTAGCTCAATCCCTATCCAGCTCCACTCATCCATACAACCCACCTAGAAGGTTGAAACGGCAGTGGCCCCGCGACCTTTTGTAAATATATTGGAGTTCTAGCACTGGCTAGATTCTCCACTCAATGTGATGTATGTATGAGTGTGTGTATGTGTATATAGGTATAAGTGAATTATTGACTTTTGTATTGATTCATTATTGTGTATATATTTTATTGTAATTTTATGTTGTGTAAATATTGTATGAATGTAGTATGTTTGATATCATTCAGCAATACTATTAATGTCCAAATTGGGACAGATTGTAAAATTTTCTCAATAAAAAAAAAAAAAAAAAGACATTTAAAGTGTATTGGGAAAGTAGAGAAGAGTTTTTCAGTTCGGGGATAAAAAAGTTGGTGTCACGTTGGGAAAAATGTGTAGAAAAAGAAGGTAAATACTTCGAATATAATTATCTTGTTTTCATATCGTATTTTTAATAAATATCCTTTACCTTGAAAACGGACATTTCATGTGACACAACCCAATATAATGTCCATTGCCCATTTGATAAATAAAAATTCTTTCTTCTTCTTTTTAGTATAATTATTTCTTTTGTAACCTACATAGGAAAAAGGTAAAGAGAGAGGATATTGATAACTCCGGTACGTAGAAAAACAGTTAAAGATTGTTATTTAGAAAATAATATTTTTGAAGGAGGAGACTAGAGTTGTGTAAATCATCGGGACAGAAAACAATTAATCATAGAGCTCGGATCCTAAGGTGATTGATTTCATCTGGCCCTGGCATAAACACAAGGTCCAAAGCTGCCTTCTTAAACAGCCATTACGAGAACATGTGCCAGTACCTTCGTCTTTTTTTAATTTTTACAAAAAGTATAGAGCAGGATGATAAAAACTAATAAATTCTTGTATTTTTTTTTTACGGTATTACTCAATATTGAACGTGTAAAAGACGAAATTAAGGATTTCTTACATTGGTGCTCTTCTAACCGTTCGTTTTAGAACAAACGAGTCAAAAGTAACTCAGTAAGGATTTTGATTACTGCTACATTATTATGGTATATTATTGTGTCCTCTACTACTTGAATTAGTGGGAGAAATTCGTAAGGTCCCTAAATTTTATCACCGCAATTTTAAATACATACCTTGTTAGTATTTTATGTATTTTACTTAAATGTTTATATTTTGTATTTTTAATTTAGGGCTTAAAAACCTTAGTGGTTAAAGCGCTTCTGTGTTACTAAATAAATAAAACATGAAATAATTATAGGATTTTTGTATTAATGGTGTCAACAGCATAAGAAAAAAAAAATCATGATTAAATTCATACCTAATATGAGATTATTGCGAATATGTTAAAACAAAAAAAAATTAAAGAGTTGGGGTATGATGGAGCCTACTTCTCGTGGTTGATTTTTTTTAATTTAGACTTTGCTTTCCTAGGTGACAAGGTTTGTTTTGATTTATTATTTTTAATAATGAACCTTTATAATCGATCAGAAAAAAATATATCCTAATATAGCTATTTAGGAAATAATAAACAATAGTGTAATAATTTGCAGCGTTCTTATTTCAGAGTTTTCTCATCGCAATGGACATTATCACTGTTGTTGATTCTGAAATTTGTTGATTCTGATAGTTAAAAGGTGGTCCTGAGCCTGTGCGTTGTCAGGTACTCGTTAAAGATCCCTATCCTAATTAAACCTGGATAGGCCATATTTAGGACTCCCACTGTAGCATCGTCCGATTAGCCATAGTAGCATAAATGGACGTAAAATAAATAAACAAACAAATCTGGAATTCTTTTTTACTAGGTATATTAATAACATTATATTAAAGTTATGAAAGGGATCATTTGTAGCTGGGTAGCTAGCGTAACAGCCTCCTATGCCAAAAGTCACGGGTTCGTACCCACAGATGGTCCTAGGATTTTTTAATGGGAGTAAAAAATCCTTAGTTACGCCGTCCTTCGGAGGGGACGTTAAAAGGTGGTCCCGAGCCTGTGCGATGTCAGGTACTCGTTAAAGATCCCTATCCTAATAAAACCTGGATAGGCAAAATTTAGGACTCCCACTGTAGCATCGTCCGATTAGCCATAGTAGCTTAAAGTGACGTTAAATAAAAAAGTTATGAAATGAAATTCTTAATTATGATTTGGAATGAAACTGGCTGTTCAATACCTTTAGAAAACAATTTCATTTCTAAATCGCGCTTTAAAAGCATTTGAGTGTCCATTAGATAAAATTTCATGATGAGAATAAAAATATGTAAAAAAACAAAAAAAATTCTTTAAAAAATATCCTTTAGCACCTTTTGGAAATCAACGTCTCATTTATTAACCTATAGGTATATGTTGATTGCTTGTGTTTCTATATATCATATTTTATGTTCTGTTATGGAGTACAAATTGGTTGAAGTAAGCACGCCTAATTATCTGGTTATAATATGATAGTGTGTTGCTGTAAAAAAGGAGAAAAAAAAAATCATAATCTCAAGTGATTTCGGTCTAATTAGTTACCAACGGAAGGTAATGATCTTCCGGTGACTTTGGTTGAAGTTTTATCGTTAGACTAATTATGTTTCTTCCCAATGGTAAGGAATTTTATTTTTGATTATATTAATTATGTAAGTTTTAATTGCCAATAGAGCGGAGTGCCCAGGCCGCAGGTAAAGTTGCTCCCCGCTGACTCCACTCCTTCAGCTTGTTATCCTAAAACCGAATAAGTGGCTAATTATGCCGAGGGACTTGGGGAGGGGATGGAAAACACTTGGGAAGGAGCGGTAATCAATATTGAGGACCCGGCCCTCGCAAACAGAAACGGAGACAATCTCGGCGAGGGAGAGGGGGGAGGATTAGCTCTATCATTACAGGGCTCGCGTAATTAGAGAGTTTGCGCGCCCGGGGCCGCCTCCTATTGGCCGCACAGGTTTTAATTAGTAGATAGGCCACGCCCCTTTCACCCCCTCTCCTCCCAGACCACGCCCCTTCTCATCTGCGGCCTAATTATAAACCGGTTCCACTATAACTCTCTCAGGCTGACCCGAGAGCGCCTCTTTATTAAATTTCCCTCTTTAATGGGATATTCTTAAATTATTTACGGGGAGAAGGAGGATACTCTCTTGTCTTTACCAAGAAAATGTTCATATCTAAAAAAAAAAAAAAATAATAATAAACTCCGACACGATTAAAAGAATAAATAATAATGTTTTATATTCGAAATGGAGCAATAGAAAGTAAGTTTCTCTGATCTGGGAATGCTCCCCTTCAGCAGTGAGGGGTGATTTGCATATAGATACGGGCTGTAGGGGACAATTTCGTCGGACGCCCTTTACTCACATCTGTATTCTTTCACCTTTTTCGTTGAAAAAAGGTCTATTTGAGCAATAATTTTTCACTTATCGCTTACGAATTATTGAAAGACCTGCCAAGATTTAAAAAAAAAAAAAAAAATTTAATACAAATTTGTTTTTTTTTCATCTTGTAGTCAGCCGGTGTTTAAAAATTTCTTTGAAATCCAATCTAACCTTGGTTCATGCAAAATATACTTACATAACTAAATTTAACCCTGAAGAAATCCGTCAGCATTTAAATTATTATAAAAAACAAATGACATTTTTTTAATCTTGCGATAATAAATCTATATGAAACACTATTAACATATTACAATTTAGAGGAAATCATTAGTTTCACACTATACTTGAATTCAAGGATCAAATAGGTCTAGAATGACTATAAGCTATAGCATCCTACTTCATACGAAAAATAAAAATAAATAAACTTCTCTCAATTTGGGTCTGTAAGCAATCGTAATCCAGCAGTTTTTGGGTCACCCTTGGTGCAGTGGTAAGCAGAACAGCCTTATAGGCTCAATGTTGGTTATGCTGTTCTTCGGACAGGACATACAAAGGTGGTCCCGAGCCTGTACGATGTGGTACATAATATGAAATAGATAAAGATCCCTATCCTAATAAAACCTTGATAGGCACGATTAAGGACTCCCACTATAGCATCTTCCAATTATCCACAGAAGCATAAAGTGGCGTTAAATGATTAAAGATACAAACTTACCTATTTATGAAATACAGAGCTCTTACGATTTTCATTCAACTCACTATATTAATGGAAAATAAAATTAATTCATTTCGTTATGTTTTAATCTGATTGTATAAGCTTGGTAGAGCTGAAATCGTAAAATTTTCAAAATTACTTCTTCAAAGTACCTTAAATTTGAAATAATTAACCATTTTGTTAATATCTCTATTTATATAAACACTGAAATCAACAACCATACGGCCACCCCGACGTCTTTTGAAAAGGTGGGCTGAATTTCTACTAATTTTACTTCGATTTTAGCTTAGCTTAGTTTTCGGAAGAGAAAAGATTTATTCATTTGTATTTTTATTTTTTTTTTTTTAAGATGGAAAATAACGAAATTTTGTCAGCATATTTAAATACTTATAAATAATATTTAGAGTAATATTTTTCTAAAGGGACAAGAATAAATAAAGGGTTATTATTATCATAATTATGTTTAGTCAAGAATGAACAATTTAGGTCAGCTATGTTTAGGAGTGGCTCTGCTGAGCCTAACTATTGGATAATTGACTTCATAGAGCCTAAGCAATCATTACCTAATAGTTTATAATAATCTGTCTTACGCCTAAACCGAAATTCATCATATTCTAAATGTTTGCAATAATTCAAGCTAATGGCAGCTATCCAATTTGGCGATTGGAACTCTCCCTGATTGGATCGATAACCTGAGCTAAGTTTAATCGACTCTTTACTCCCGGAATCGGCGATCCCAAAGGATGATATATAACCCGGTTCATTACTGGGGAGGCGTCGGGTTATAATGCCGTTAATTTCGGCCCCGGGACGAGCCAGGAGGGAAATCAAGGAGAGTTCGAGAATAAATTATGTACTCCATTAAAAATTTAATAAGGTCCCCCCTCCTTGAGCCTCCTCCTTCTGGGAAGGGATAAAAGGAAATGAGAGGAAGCTACTTGAAAGAGAGAGAAGTTTTTAATTAAAGGTAGGAGAAAGAGAGAGGGCGTGCCCGGGCAACGGGAGAGCCTCGCTCTGATTGGCCGCTTTCTCAGTTAATTAAAAGGGCAAATCGTCCAATAGGAAGCTTTCGCTAAAGAGAAAAAGAAGAAAATGGAGGAAATAAAGGAAAGCCTTTGTTAGAGCTCAGTGAAAATGAATACACTCTTTAAAGAGAATATATGATAAATTGTATTGATTCACCCTCCAACTTTTATTGCACAATATTAAAGTATTTTTTTAAGCAAAAGAGAAATTTGCATGAGGCATATATATATATAATATAATTCATATATTTAATATATATATTTTAAATATATTATTACATTCGCAATTTTAAATATTCTTGTTTACTATTTATATGCATATAGTTCCAATGTGATACATGTGTGTAGTGGTTAGCATAACAGCCTTCTAGGGCCCCAGGTCACTGTTTTAAACTGCAAGTGGAACTAGGATTTTTTAATGGTGGTAAAAAAAAGTTAGTTATGCCTTCCTTCGGAGGGACGTAATAAGTTGGACCCTAACCTGTCGATGTCAATTACTCGTAATAAGATCCCTATCCTAGTTGAACCTGGATTTAGGAATTTAGGACTCCTACTTAAGCATCGTCTGATTATCCACAGCTGGTATATATAATCATATTATCATATGTATATATATATATTATATATATAATATATATAAATATATAATAATATATATGAACATAGGGATAGTAATATAGATGTATGATGGTCTGAAAAACTTAATATTTTAGAAAATACGTTATTATAAATATAAAATTGGATAATATAAGTGTAAAATGGAGAGTAATGAAAAAGGGACAAAAGTAAGTGATTTTTGTAGTTAATAGTATATGTTGTTATATTATTTATTATAAAATAAATATAATTCAATTAACTTAGTATAATTCTATAGATTTTCTCAATTCTACCTTCATTTAAAGTTCTCAACTACTTAAGATTTAAATCAAGTTATCCGGCCCGGAGGACCGCCCTTCTCCTCATACAGTATTGCTTTAAGCTAATGGTTCCAGTCTATTAAAAATTATTCAAAGGAAACAATGTCTTTTTAGTATGTTTTAAATTATATACTTTCATATGAGTAAATGATGCTACTACGAACGTATAGTTATGTTTGGGAACAAACGATTCGTAATTCAAAGTATTCATCTGTTTCTCACTGTTTCATATTGATTCAGATTTACGAGCTTTAAACTCTTAATGAATTTAGAAAGGATAGGGATTTCTTAAATGTGAAACCAGACGCTAAGTGGCGCGTTGGTTCGTCTCTATAAGGAGGGAACATTTGTTGTCTTGAATATTGAATAACCGTCTCACCACCGAATCTACGGCTCATGAAATTGCATAAATCTTCGAGTTTGTACATATAAATAATATAAAATAATGTATATATATATATATTATATATATATATATATATATATATATATATATATATATATACATGTACATAGTTTGCGAGAGGTGGACGGATTAAGCGTATTTTAAAATTTTCTTATTCTTTTAAACGACTTCGGCGAAGCTGATGTGATGAGGTTAATCAACTTAGGAAGACTGCGATGGGCTGGCCACGTAGTACGGATGCCAGACGATGAAATTCCCAAAAAGCTGCTGGATGGGAGGCTCCACCGGACAAGGGGAAGAGGAAGACCTCGGCTTAGATGGGAGGACACCGTTGCCAGGGATGCTCTTCGCCTACTTGACACCCGCAACTGGCGAGCGGCTGCTCAAGACCGAACCACCTGGCGAAGACTTATTGAGGATGCCAAGGACCACATCGGTCTGTAGCGCCACGGATGATGATGATGAATGTGCTAATGTGCTCGTCAATTAGGGCAAAAACTTGATGATTTTATAAACCAGTATATAATTATGAGGGAGCCCGCTAACAGAATCCTTCTGGGTGGGTCAGACCCGTCAGACAATTGTTGGCAACTTTGAAAATCAAGAGAAAGAAAGAAGTGATGATCATTTAACGTATCAATGATAATCGCAGTGTGGTCTCCGATGCGTTTATATCGCGCTACCAATGGCGTTAATGAAAAAAAAATTTCTATTTACAAATTAACTTTAGAAAATATGAGAGGACTTGGTAGGTAAGAATTTCAATTCTTTGGTAAAGTAAACATTTTAGACAAATTATTAACTAATACATAATTTCCGAAAAGGGCAATGTAGGATGAAAAGGTGAGTAGAAGACGAATAACGCATCAACTTAAGAAAATTTATATAATAATTTGAATTATTAAACAATGTAATTTTCAAATCTTTAAATGAGAAACATTACAATCTACCACACTCTAGAGAAATAAGATTAAGAGTTATAAGAAAATTATATTACCAATGAGAAAAAAATAAAAAATAAATAAATAAAACTAAAAAATATATAACCTTGAACACATTTATACCTATCAACAAACTGCCCCTGGAAACTCCGAATCAAACCTGGACACCCACAAGTTGACGTCGAGGCATAAATGCCAGGAGTCAGCGCCTCTCAGTCAGATACCTGACTGGTCTAGTGAGACTGAGTCTGGGGAGACTGAGTAAAGGCGCTAGAACCACATACGCTCAGGACATGAGTGGAGAAGATGGCCATTGCCAGCGCTCCAATGGCATGTTTACCAGGAAGATCTCTGCCACTGCTGCTTTAACCTAGGAGGAGCTTAGGGATAATTTGAGCTGGATAGGGATTGTGCCAAAGGATAAGGAAGATAAACATAATAGTCTTTTTTGAAACATGATAGTGAGTATTGACTGTTCTTCTAAGGACTTTGGATTGAAAGGATCGGACACGTTTCATGCTCGAAAGTTGATTAGTTCCCCATAGATCAATTTCTTAAGTCCACGTAGGTTTGAGAATAGTCTTGTAAATTAATAGATTATTGACATTGGTTTTAATTTATGTTCAGTAGTGTATATAATTGACCGAATCATCTGTTGAGCTTTTGTCTTTTAAGTGGCATATATGTATTCTAGGTTAGTCTTATTTAAGAGTGAGCTTTATTTATTAATTGATTGTTTATAATTGTATTTATGTTTAGTGAAATTCGTGAGTTGCGCTTACTAGATTTTTCGTTTCATTTTTAAATTTTGTTTACTATTTTCTTTATATCAATAATTAATTATTATCGTTATTAGTTTAGTTGTAATTGTAATTTGTAAGTAAGTAGATTATATTGTGCTAAGTCTAAAAATATCTAACAAATTAAGAAAGAGCTTAGCGACTAATTCTATTCCGTCCAGAAAAACAAACAAGAAGTACTGTATTTATTATTATATATTTTTTTACTAGTTGGTTAGTATTCTTTTTAAGTTGGCATTAAATTACTCCGCCATAAATCCTAATTCTCAGCCATGAGAAAAGAATACCTCACCCGACTCTTTCCTTCCCTTCTCGGAAAAGAATCTTGGAATTAATCTGAATGAGAATGGCCCTAAGAAACAAGCCTTAACATGGTTTACGCTGTGATGCCTCCCCCTCACCCCGCACCCCTAGACCCTGAGGTTCCAACTCGGGGATTTAATTATTCAAGCTCATATCCTCCCCGCTATAAAAACTCGTTTCCTTGGACCCCATCAGCCGACGCCATCCACGGAATTACGGCAATAAAAATGCCTGAGAAGCGGTAAAAAGCTCTTGAGGGACTTGGAAGGACTTGGCCCCAGCTTCATTTATTAATTCTCGGCTGTTAAGTGTCGATTCATACTTCATCATCACCTTACACTCTGTTTTACTGGTCTACTATTTTATGGGCTACGAATCCTTAAAAATAACACCGACGTATTTAGAATCGAAAGGATTTAGTAATAATTTTTCGATTGACAATCAACAATTCTTTTACCATAGAGTTGGATTTAGTGTTTTAAAAGACAATTCTTATCACTACCAATAAAACCATGGTATTTAACACGGACCTTCCCCATTGTAAGTGATTTCTTAAATTCCATCCGTTAAGGTCTTAATTTAAATTTTACGGACTGAAAGTACTATACCCTCCTTCTTTCTCAATCATAAAAACTAAAAATTAGACAAAAACTGAAAACATACACATACCTACTGAAATCGTTATGGACTTACGCTTCACAGATTTATGACCCAGCAAAAAAAGACTAACATATAAAAACTGCCATAATTTCAATAAAAAAATGTTTAGACTAATAACGACACCTCCTTGGTACGTAAACAACAACAAACCACAAAACAATAAAAAATTAAACTAGTTCAATTATAATTAATAAAGTTATAATTGAAAAAAGGTAAAAAATTACATTGACTTTTGTTTGAAACATGTGTTTCAGATTATAATTTAATATTTTATTATCTACGTCTATGTTTATTGTTGGGAGCGCGCGGTCTAGTGGATAGAATAGTAGTCTATTGTTCTCTGGATTCTGGGTTCGAATCCTGGCTGTGGCAGAATATTATTTATTCTGTTAATTCAGTGGGGGGAGGAGGGAGAGGGCCGACCATTCTGGAGCAGACACCAGTCTCTATAAAGTGGGTATCCAAAATAATTGGGGAAAAATCTGGTGGCTGAGCGTGATTAAGGACTAATCACCTCATTACACTGCCGTTGGCCTAGAAACAGTATGAATCTCTAAATGTACTGAACCAAAGACCCTTCATGGATTGTGGTACAGTTCTTTTATTTATTTCTTTTATATTGTGTATAAAAATCACTCACAATTAGTTTTATTCATTTTTTATCACTGTCTATTACCAAATACAATACAATAATAATATAACATTTTTTCAAAATATATTTAGCTTTACAAAAACACACATAAACATATATTTTACGTCATTTCTCCTTCATTTGGTTATCAAATTAGTGATGTTAGGCTCTGGTTTGATAAGACTTATTTGAAATTGAAAAACTTTATACTACAAGCCTTGGTATTTTTTTTTACGGTTTTTGGATGTCTTAAAACATAAAATGTCAAATTTAGTGGAGGGGTTTTTCCTTGTTGGAGTTAAAAAATGTTTTTTTGAAAGTCTAATTATTGAAAATATTAATCATTTAAATTAGGCTGGTTGTTTAAATTGTTCTATATTAGCTCTAAATATACCTTTAAGGATAAAATATTTTAACCTTATAAACATCCCTCGACAAGCGGCTAACCACTGTTATCAAAACTTCTGGTATTTAAAGAAAAAAAAATAGTTTTTTAAAGCTGTTGACAACAATCCAAAATACTGTCAGTTAATTGAATAGTTCAACATGGCACATAAAACAGCTTATTATAGACGTATTTCGAAAAGACATGCCATCTAAAGTAATACCTATCTTCTAATACTAGTTCTAATATCCGTTACCACAGTGTTAGCTAACATCTCTATTTTATGAAAGAATAGCTGTGCCCCATAGAATGACAGTAGCCTATGTGTCCTATGATTACTAACTTGGACCCTCTTAAGACCTATTATTACGACTAGTTCTTCCATAACGCACTTAGACCCACTTCTTCCCCTTGGCCATCACAAAGGAACGTAGGAACTTTACCAGGAACGGTACCGACATTGCGGTTAATTACCGCAGGCGGTTATTGTCACCAAATGTCCCGCGCAACATAATAGAGGACTCGACAGTTGTCCCTGAGGGACCCCAGATTCTAATCTAAAGGACACGCTACTTCTCCCAGTCTCTGTTATTCGGCAGTGTCTTTTTTGTCTTCCTCGTTCGGATCCAGTTGGCATTTTAATAACAGACCCTTTTTTTTTTCTTTTTAAGTATTTTTCGTGAGAGGATTTTTTAAATACTTGGTAATCAAAACCCGGAAAAGGATTGAGGCAGAAGACGGATTGCCCCATTGTTACTGAGGGTTAGTGTTGGAATGTGTCAGCATTTGTAATAAATATACTTTTGATGAATCAATTCTTTGAAAGGGGAAATAAAATCTTCTAAGAACAGTTTTGAATTATAGCTTTTTCAAAGAATATTCTGGAGTCGTACATTACCTTTACTGACACATGCTTATGTTAGGAATAAGCTCTAAGAAAAATTAAAATTACCTTGGTTAAAAGATATGTTTTTGTGCGTGTCATTTCCAGATTAAAAAACAAACAAAAAAACTGGTGTGTGCAACACACGACTTTCACTTATCTCCGTTTTTAAAATTAATTTGAGAATTTTCGAATACAAAGATGGCAAAAGGTTAGAGAATTAATCACGTTTAGTTTCGATAAAAACACGTGCATTACTAAATAATCTGTCTTATTATTATCTACAAGAATCCGTTAGTTTTATCAGCTTTTTATCACTCGCCATTAATATAACAATTTTGTATATAAGGTAATCTTTTTTTCTAAAATCTTAAGCTTTCCAACGGTATATTATACATCTATATTACTGTTTGTATGTTCTCAGACACAAAAATGGCATAAAACAAATTATTTTCTCCTTTAGTTGAATAACGTGTTCGTTCAAAATATATAACTATCCGTTATTTATCAATGCTAACTAATTTAATAAATAAATCTACTAAATTAAAAATACTTTAGAGTAACAAAATTTTAAATATCGGCAATTAATAGAAGTGCTCTTATTCCTCTGTACTACATTATTTTTTTTTCTTCTAAAAATTCTTACATAATTTTGTTGGCCTTTTTTTTAATGAACAAGGACTCATTTAAATATCCTAAAATGGCTTAAATGCTCCATTTTCAAAATCTGTTCCTTAAAAGTCTCTTTAAGTTTGTTTATTTTAAATAACTGACCACATCATATATACACATATCGAATAAATATAAAATATATAGCATTTTATAATTAACTAAGGAACGGATATTTTTTCAGGTTAAAATAACTTTAAATCACAAATTTAAATTAACAGTAGGACTTTAGATATATAATGCACTAAAAAATTACTATGTAATACATAAAATCGTAGACTGTAATGATGAACAAAACCAGATAAGCTTAGTAAATTTTGCACAAATAAATTAATTTTTTAGATTTTTTTATGAAAAAATTTGTCTTCATAGAAACTATGTTGAATTTAGATACCATATTGTTTAAACTTAATGTGGGCATTTTTGGGATGCGTGGGATAATTATTAAGATAACATAAAAGTTAAAATCTTTAATAATTATAAGATTAGAAAGTTAGATGTAAATAAAAAGGTGTGATGGAGCACAAACGTCTAAATTTATGTTTATATATTTTGAGTATAATATGTAATAATAATCGAGTATGTAGAATATTAAGTACTTATTGAAAAAAAAAATGCGTTTATTAAAAGGGGTATGGAGAAATTCGGATTGTGAAAATTAGATTCTGGGGAAATTCTAAGGTTACTTGGAGACAAAACCTCAAGGACAAAACGATCTCGATTAAACTCATGTAAATTAGCTTTTTGTAATGGCTTGGTAGTTTGTGGAGCTTGTGAAGTGAATGTTGAAGCAGCCACAATGTACCGCTTGTAACGTGTTTTATTTCTTTCTTATTTTTTTTTATTGTCTCACATACAGATTTAAAATTAGTTGCTTTTTTCATTTAAATATGCTCTACTCATTAATAGGTATATATATTGTTTCGATTTACTTCTTCGAAATGAATAATCTAAACATTGTACGAGCGATTTTAAAACAAAATGTAGTATGGTTAGTTTAAAGCAGTAGGTTTTATTATAAATAAGTCTACATTAGAGTTGTAAAATTTAAATATAATAATGGACAAAAAACAAATTTAAACAGAATAGAATTTTTTTTTTGATAAATCGTTTAAATCATTTATTCTAAAAAAATTCCATTGATATTGATATTGTATCCGTAAACTTGCAACGTTATTCTGTTTTTTTTTGTTTGTTTTTTTACACTCTCCGGTTTTATTATTATTTAAAAATACAATATATACATATATTTCAGGATATCTGGCCTTTTATCGCCCGAAGGTAGCTGTTGTTTGTTTTTTCTTTTTTTGTCATATAAATTAATGGAATATAGTTTTATTTGGAGTAAACAAAAAGTAGATACACCAGAATTTAACGCTTTACGAAATAAAAAAATATATATATAAATAAATTAGAAAATTTAGATATCAATCACAAGATTTAAAAGATTCCATAGACAAAAAAAATTTTTGATTATAAATTTTAAACTTCAGAAATAGATTTATATATGTATTATCGACCACAATTAAATCATTTGTTATAAAATTTATGGTTATTATATGATTATGTATGCATTTTCCAAGCCCAAATAGATCATATGTATGGTTAATTCAGTTTTTATTGCACCTAATCCAATCGGCTTTACAGTTCCTTGTAATCATGTATTTTTTTGTTTCGTTTTCTAATCAGTAGACTAAAATCATGGAATATTGTTTTCGTCGTAAATTTATTGTAGATGAATACAGTTAGTTGTAAAAAAAAAATCATTTATCATTTTTAAAAAAAAAAAATTTTTTTTTACACAGCAAGTACATTTTGAATTTAAGTAAAATCATAGAATATTGGTACTTAATTTTTTATTAAGTACTTCTTTTTAAACTTTGATGATTTTAGTAAGATATTACCTTATAATAAAATGTATCATATTTTAATAAGCTTTAATAATTCAATAATTATCCACACATATCTCAATTTCTTACGATAAGAATTGAATTTTAATGAATATAGATTTAAAAAATACATTTGTGTCACTAATTCGTATATTTCCAGTATTAGGATCAGATCACTTTCGAAAATTACTTTTTCTTGATATCAGCTTCCAAACAAAGGTTCCAAGGATGTAAACCAAAGACTAATAGTTGCTAAGAACCTCCTGGAACAAATGATATCTTTTCCAGTATTGATGACTTTTGTTCCAGACAAACTATCTCCAGCAGTTTATCCAGGACTCTCCCATCTAAATTATATTACTTCTGGAAAAACTACCTACGAACAAGACAATTCTTCACCCTGGCCGGCTTCAGGGTGATAAGTTTTAGGAGTTATACAAGATATTTTCCACAAATCGAGTTATTTATGTTTTCCATTTTTGTACCCAGTTATTATAATTGATTATAATTGGTCTATATAGTCCAAGAGTTAATTCCACAATTAAAACCTATAATAAAATATTTTATAAATAGGCGAATTCTTCATTAAAAACATTGTAACACTTTTCGTAATTTTAAGAGTTTATTTAATAGACCTTATGCTTCACAGTTTACTTTAAAAATGAAGAAAAATTTGCTGTAAGAATTTACTCTTCTAAAATATAGAATTTCAGTTTTATGCAACTTATTGTTTCCGATCTGGATATATCCTATTTTCCAAGCCACCCGCAAGTTCTTTATACGCTGATGATACAGCCCTATACACATCATCACATGGCATTGACTTCATAGTTAACAGGTTACAGCTCAACTTCAAAAAAATTAATAAATATTGTAACATATGGAAATTAAAAATAAACGCCAACAAATCAGAACTATGATCTTCACGAAGCGCAGACCGAACATGAACCATCATATTTTACTAAACTCAACCCACATTCTCTGGTCTAAATCAGTTAAATACTTAGGCTTACATTAGACAAATACCTAACCTTTATATAACCTATCTTTAGAAAATCCGAAAAACCAAACAATATATTCATAAAATTTTCCCATATTTCAATGAAAAATCCAGTTTATGCACTCAGAACAAACTCCTACAGTAAATAAAACAATGATACGTGCCCAGATCTGTTATGCCTCGCCCGTCTGGCGCTCGACTTGCTCAATTACAAAAAACTAGAAACAATACTAAATACGTGTATACGAAATATCAATAACCACCCTACTAACTCTATGAACTAAATCTTCCCACAGTACAACAGTTTATCTGCAAAGAAACCAAAAACTATTTTGATAAAACCACAACTTCTGAAAATCCATTGATATTCGAAATTGGTAATTACAACAAAACACCGCTTAAGAAACACACAAACAAAGGAGCAAAGCATGTGCCTTTTAATTAATATTGTAATTTATATTATGTAGGTTTTTTATCATGTTACTTTTCCTACTGTCTTAAAAAAAAACATTGTATTATCATTAGGTAAAGCGAACGATGATTGAAACTCTATTATCATGATAAAGGATAACTGAAATCATGTAACAAAACATATTTGTATATATAGATACTTTGTAAATATTGTATATAAATACATATTATTGTTTCCGAGCTGGGCTTACTGCTCACACACAGACCTTCTTGTGGGACTTGGTATTTTGGACTCAGGCAACCTTAAAACCTTGATTTTCTGTGGAAACGTGAATACGATCATTTTTTCGATCGCAACACTATCCCTTTCTATATATTTCGTTTAAAGGTATGGGAAAGTAAAAAAAGGTAGACATTTAATTTCGATAATGTATTCAAATATATTTTCAGTCTTACCAAGCGCACAGAAAGATAAATAACGGGCACTTAAGACTTGAAACGAAGAAGACTAAAATAAAATGATTAAAAATATTTCTCCCCCAGAGAGGAACGGGCTAAGAAAGGGTTGGCCCTATAAGATCTGCTTTCCCTTGCAGATGGGCGCCATTAAGGGTCCGGGCCCTGAATATGGAGATAAGCCCTAATTTTGTCCCTTTTCCCATCTAATTATTCCCTTCGGTATTTTCCCTTACCCAGGCCCTTTTCTCCTTGCTAAGAAAATCCTTAAAGATTCAAAAATATTCTCTTATTTGCTTTCCTTTTAGTCGCTTGTGTTTTTCTCCGGGCAGTATTTCTTACCCGTACTTCTTTCTTCGATTGATTTACACTTAAAAGTTTAAAGTTTTTGTTAGTGATGCTAAGAGAAAATTTAAAAGTCTAACCTTAATAACGTTTTTGTGCACCAAATCTTGTGGTAGGGAGTAGCTACTACGCTAAAGGTTGTGAGTTCTAATCCCTGTTCTCTCGGATAGGGATTAGAACTCACAGAAAATTAGAACTTAAACAGGGATTAGACTCCGATGTCGTGGGAGCGGCGACATTAGATAGCGTTTGCCTAAAATATTGGGATATTAAAAACGAAGATTATTGCATATTATGTATATATATTGTAACCGGTCGCGGTTGTCGGCACCGGTTGGCAGAACCTGCTCAATTGTAACCTTACCTCTTGTTCCCTATGTTAGCTTATAACTTACCTGTATCTCCTTATCTTTTCTTTTAATTTTCCTTTATGTAAAACTTCCTTTTATTTTGTCTTATGTTCATTCCTTTGTTTGTAACTCATTACCTTTTGTATATAATGATTGTAAATATTTTAATATTGTACATAAATTGTTGCATGGTAGTAATTGCATTTATTTTTATTTTGTAGATAGAAAATAAATTATATTAGAAGTATTTTCATATTTGCATTGCATGCCAGAACAAAGTAACCCAGCCCTTCTCGCTGAGCTTAGCTGGAAAAGCAAATTACCTTTTTATGACAGGGTATGTACCAAATTTTATTTTTCCTTATTTTGCACCAAAAGTGGATAATGCTACCTGTATCTGGCCTAACCAGCCTGGCGCCCTTCTAATTAACTTTGAAGTGGAATATCCTGGTCATAAAATAATTGGCGACCAACTTATGGGCCTGGTAATGCTAATGCAATACCTTATGTAAAGTAATTTCTTTCTTATTTTTATCTTATATTATAATTATTGCCGTTAGTGGTTATTTAGTTGAATTTAGTTTGGTTATTTAATAAAATAGAAGCAGTTTTACTGAGTTTAGAAACAATTTGGTTCATTAATATGCATGTATATATTCATTTTAAGTGATGAGTATTTTATTTTGTTTAAGCAATTGCTAATATCTCTTTCTAACAAGGATATACCTTTTCTTAAATTTAAATTCAATTATTATTTGTTCAAAATTAAGTTATTGGAGATAATTGTCTTAATAACAGCAAGTAAGGTTATAATTTTGTTTTGTTAGTTTCACTTTGTGTTTTATTAGCTTAATGTTGATTAGTTTTATTGATTAGAGTATATAATTATGCTTTATTGTATTAAGATTAATATGTTTTCTATTGTGGAGTTACATTTTTAGTTTATTGAAACTTGTAAATAACTTACTGGTTAGTTAAGGTTATAATACCCAGGTAGAGAACAACTAAAGTCACTTTTCCTTTACTTATTTAATTAAATCACAGTTATTATTCATAGTATGCATTACCTTCTTATTAATTTGCTTGTGTTTTTTTAATATATCTATGAGTGAGCCAACAAATGAAACAATAGATCCCTCACTATCACTAAAGCCCAAACTTAACTGGATCTATCAAAATAAAAAGGAAGAGTTGATAGAACTTTTACAATCATTTAAATTACCAACTGAGGGCACAGTTGAATTGTTAAGACAACGCTTAAAAGACTATTTCATAAAATATCCTAACTTGTGGACTGTGTCTTCTCAAACTGCTATAACAGTCGATATGCCTTTTGATAAACAAAGCTCAGTGTTGCCAGGGGCTTCAGCGTCTCCCCAAAAATATTCTCCGTTTAACTTTTCTTTCTTAGCTCATAGCTCTTTTCCTCAGTTTGATGTTAAATTTTGTAGTAGATCGAATTCAATTAGCGCAGAAGACTTTTTACTAAGAATCAGTGATAGAAAAAAAACATGGAAAATCGATGAGAGGGATATGCTGAACTATCTCCCGGAGCTATTGGAGGGGACACCATTAAATTGGTACCGACTTGAGAGGGACTCCTGGAACACCTGGGATGAATTTGAATCTTCGTTCCGAAAAACCTTCTTTCCTTACGATTATCAGGAAAAACTTAATAAGGAAATTGATAGGCGAACTCAGGGGGAAGATGAAAATATTTTTGATTTCATAATTTGCCTTAAAACGCACTCTAGGTAAAGTGTAGTACAATTTTGCTAGTTTTAATATGTTACTAATAGCAGTTTATGGTTGATATACGGACAGTTTTAAATAGAATGACATTATGCATAATTGAATTTTCATGAAATATAACAATTCAGTTAGTGAGGCAGCAAAATTGTGTATATTCAAATAAAAAGATATTTCCAACATTTAATTAGGATTAGACGGATTTTTAATGAGTACCTGATATAATAGTCTTGGGACCACCATCTTAAGTCTTCTTCGAAGGGCGCTTTAACTATAGATTTGTTGGCCCCCTTTGAACCCGCGACATTGGGTATAGGCTGTTATGCAAGCCATTCCAACACAGGTGATGGACCCCTCATATTGAATGTGATGAAGGATTTATAGCGCGCCTAGGAATCTTCAAAATTTACTTCGTGTATTTTATACACGCCTGGCTAATGGAGGCAGCACACACCGACCGAGTGCTAATTGAGGATCTTGTCCTTTGTGCTTTAATAGAGGGTCGAATTTTTAGTTTTCTAGAATATGAAATAGCATATAGCTTTGGTGTATTGAAGGTATGCTTCTGTAAAAGATAATTAGGGACCATTGCGTCTGCATACCTGTGAATGTAGGCCGATTTAGATTAGACATTAAAAGGGTTTAGAAACTTAAGTTAGTTGGCCACCGCACCATGAATACAACGTAGCATTAGCATCGTTAGGCTTAGTTGGACTGTTTGTCTCGTAATCTCTACATGACTGTAAAGTGACCACATCATGGAGCCCAAGATCTTCATGGTCTTAAAAACGACATATGAAGAATCTTGAGTAGGGATTTAATTTCAAAAGAGTTCATTTGCTGAAATAACTCCTTTCAAATAGAACTGATTTGAAAATGCATATAGTTTGAATGATATCAATAAATCTTGTATATATGAATATGTGTTCATTATCATTTTTTAGTTTAGTTAATTACTGTTGCTTACAGTGTACTGTTTCTTTATAATTGTATATTTATATTCTTTAAGTATTATACTGTTTTTTACTATGTTCTGTGTTTGTTATACTGTTTGTTTGTTATTGTACTTTTATTGGTTTGCCGCAAGTGAACTCCTTTTCCACACACGGGCTTGTCTTAGGGGAGTAGTGACTTTTACTTGCACTGTAAATATTAATTAATAAATTGCTTTTTAAGATTTGTGTTCGGTACCTCTAGACGGTCGCATATATCCCATCTCTACGACGAGTTAAATTGGTTATCCCTCTCCTTTCGAAGACAATATTTCCCTGGATCATTTCTCTTTCAGATCATTAACTCCCACAAAGCACTTTATGTGTACGGCCGTCTGGTATTTGAATCCTCAACCCATCGCCAGGAAACAAGATCCCGTTTGTCCGACCTCTACACTCTTTATCATAGAACGAAAAAATGTGATTGCTCCTTTTTAGAACGTTCCATTGCCTTATGGAATACTCTCCCTTCAAACATCCGTCATGCACCTTCGGTATCATTGTTTAAATTCCTCCTCTTTCAATACTTCCATTCTCTTCAGTCAGACGTAAGCTAATTTTTATGATACCAACATATGTGAGGTGAATAGAACATTTACTTTAATGAGATGTAAAAGTTAAATTTTATGTTTATACTTATTTATTTATTTTTAGAAGTTGTATATAGAGATGGCACTATGACTCTTTCTTCCTTTTTATTTTTCATTCTTGTGTAATTTAATTGTGAGTTATATATCGTTTTTTGGCCAGTTATAATTTTTTATTTTGTTCATAAATGTTTTATTCTTAAGGGACATTGTCCCAGAATAAAGTTTCTTGTTCTATTCTATTCTATTCTAAATATGTCTGCATTTTGATTTAAATAAAGAATTTATTAAATAAAAAAATTAAAAAAAATACCAAAGTACGGTAGGTGTTGAGGTCAGCCTGGTTCGGTTTGACCTTGAGAAATGTCAGAGATGTGGACGCAGTTTCCCCTAGCTAGGTCAAAGATACTATAGGTCAAACCAGGGGTCAACAGTAAACGACGTTTATCGTTCTGCAAGGAGGGTTCCGTCACTCCAAGACGTATCACCTTTGTACAAGACCTATCGGTACAAAGAACGTCAAATTTTTACAAATGCATTTTAGTAAAAAAGAGCGGCATTTTCGAATATAATTAAAATGTAGAAAATATGTTCGTACGTTTTCGTGCATACCTTTAAGACTAAATTAAACATTTGGTTGTTGATAACAAGAAGAAATTTGAAATTTTCTTAATATAATTTAATCGTTACTGAAATAGAGTAGATCAATTATTATTTCCAGATAACCCAATTTGGAACATCAGCCTAATGTATGTATTATGAGTGTATGAAAATAATTCATTGGATATTTTATGGCTATAATAAAAAAAGATTCAAATGGTCACTATACCATGTTGACTGTAAATTTTTCATGTACTTTCCATAATATAATTATTTGATAATAATATCACATTGTACAATAATTTGCAGCGTTTTTGATGAGCAGTTTATTGTACTAATAAAATTATGAGAAAATGTAACATTTATGCGTGCAGAAAGGGCATACGTAGTAGCAAAAACAACGGCTAACAGCTATCGCCAGACGTAGCTCAACCCATTAACATTCAATAAAAAAAGAAGTAGTAAAAACGCTGCAAATTATTAAACAATGGTTTATTATTTCCAAGGAACAATATTAGGGTATAACTATTTATATGGCTGTTGATAGGCAATCAAGTAATATGAAAAGCACTAATTCAATATCATAACATAAGACTACTACTGATTTCAAAACGCAATATCTAAGCTAGTTGTTAACCAAATTAAATGATTATTTTTTCATTTGGTCCAAAATTTAATTCTCTATAAAATTGGTTTTTTTAAATTTATTTAATCTGTTACTTGAATATATACATGACTTTTTTTTGAATTCTTGTAAAGATTTTAAAAAATGACAACAATCGAATGAAACAAATTCACTCAAATAAAACATATGTCAAGGAATAAATTTTTTTTGTTTTGTGTTTTTTTTTTATCGCGCTTTACTGATTCTAAAACGCTATTCACACTTTTCTCTATCTTTAAAAATAACTTAGTTATAAGCGTATTTATGTGAAAAATTTCAATTTTTTTTTCACTTTTATACAATTATTCGCGGTTTTTGGTTAAAAACACTAATGAATTTTTTTTATATCTTCAAAAATAACTGATTTATTGAATAAAATCACATTTAATCAGCCGCCATTTTAAAACTAACCAGCTGATATCAACGTCTAGGTGTTAGGATCATCGTTGAATGGATTAATATCTTTGTGGCGAATTTAAAAAACAATTGGCCCAGTAGTTTCGGAGAAATGCCGCGGACGGCGGACAAACGGATTTTTTGTTTATTCGTTATTCGGATTCTACGCATCTTGAAACGTAAGCTCTCAAATTTTGAGCAGGGATCATTTTTTTTTTTTGGTCGATTACAAAGATTGATTTTGAAAATAATAAACAAAAACTAGCTATACTGAAAAGAATTATTTCGCGAGGTTACTAGGCACTTGTACTATAAATGATATGTAAGGTGACCAAACGTTCCGCTTTTGGCGGGATAGCCCGGTTTTTCACACTTTGTACCGCGTCCCGCGACGTTTTTCAAAAGTCCCGACTTTTAGAATTAAGTTGTTAAAATCATTGTTTTAAGAATCCTCCAATTTGTTTTGCGTTCTAAGAATCCTGCGGGCTACGATGACTGACATATTGCTGTTGCTACCCAGTTACATTGTATTAGTCTCTCAGATGATATACTTTGTGTTCGTACTGCGTGCTAGCAAGCTAATTAAACAAATAAATAATACAAATCTGCTACTTACCATAGAAAATAATGTAAGTAATTTGTTAATATATTTCATAAATACATAAATTTTCTTAAACTTAGCTTAAAATACTCGTAGTCTTCATATTTTATATTGTTTACAAAACGTATATCACCGACCTTAACCTTAAAAGAAATTTTAGAAAGATATATACGAACAAAATTTTGCAAATATTTAAGTCAATCCAACTAATTTCGTTATAAAAAACAATAAAATATGTTCATGTAAATTGTAATGTATTGAGGATACTGAGGGGAGTTAATTATTAAATAATTTTAGTATTAAACAATTAAAGATAACAAACCTTTGTCGGCAAAACATCAAAAGTTGTTTACCTAGCCCCCTAGATTTCCCATCGGTATGGGCCCCCCAGCGGTACCAGAAACCTCTGGCAGTTTCCCCCCAGCGGCGGGCAACAAGAATATTAAGAGTCATGAAAAGATAAGAATAATAGCACAAAGGCTATACCGCCAACCGGGGCACTTCCCATATCGGCCCACCCGAAGTGACGAGAAGGAGAGAGAAGAACCGAAGAGTCAGTCAAGTTTGATCCTCAAGAAGAGGGAGTCGGGTTCCACCTACAAGAAGAGGAGGTGGCCGTCGGGGTTCTGAGGGGTTCACATTCGCCAGCCGGTTAAGTGCTTCAAAGGTATATTGTTATTTGTAATATTGTATGGCAAAGGTAGTAGAGAAAATGTCCCTCAGTATTCTCCATCAAAGTTCTAGGCAATGTGTTAATATAATGGATATGTGTAAATTAATAATTATAGTAATGTATTAATTGAATCTTGTTTACTTTAATCTTTCCCTGCATGCCACCTATTGGATTGGTAAACACGATACCTTTGGAAAGGAGATACAATAGTATCATTAAATATAGTTTATATATTGACTAAATATAGTAAGTAAGCTAGTTTTTTGAAGCTACCGCTGCCTTAGAAAAGCAGCCGGTTAAAAACATAGCAAAATTATGTTTAGGGAACATTAATTCGGCGAAATTTTGCCGATGTGAAACGAATACTTGTACTGTACGTGTTTATAACATTTTAGTAATTTTTTATTCTCATAGACATATAATATTGTAGTTTACTAAAGAACAGTTAGTAACAAATTACTTTAAAATTATACAATTAATTAACAATAAAAACATACACTTATACTTTTTCCTACAGTAAATCAAGTGTGGACATCAGAAAAATCAAAAATAAGTGTTTAAACTTTGATAGCCATTTTATGTGTCAAATATAATTTGACAAATTCTTGTGAAGATTTTAAAAAATGACAACAATCGAATGAAACAAATTCACTCAAATAAAAAATATGTCAAGGAATAAAATAGTATACATTGTTTTATATTTATAAATTGTACTTATGTTAAAAATAAAATATTACTATATCATTTTTATTCTGTATGAAATTTTTTATTGATACCTTCCTCCTTCAGAGTTGTCCTCCCTTGTCCATCTAAAAATCTGATATGGTATGAAGCCCACACCACATTTTTATTTATAATGGAGGAATCAATGAGAATCCTTAAGTTGGCAAAGACAGGATAGGCAGGACCCTTCTGACAGAGAGGAAGGCACTGAAGGAGATCAATCTCCCTCAAGAAGGACAAGGAGATGGGCAATTTATGGAGATGGGGAACAAGGCTAGTGATTAGGCCCTGGGATTAATGCTGGATCGCGGTACTCTAATTGTTATTGATGATGGCGTCCCTTCATTAGGAGATCCCTCTACCAGCTCCTTTTCTTGAGGCGGGGGAATAAGTCTGGGGAAAAAAATGAATGGAAGTTAGAGAAAAGAAAAAGGAAAAATGAACAAAACCGGGAGCTCTTGTACAGGAAGTCCTGTAATTTGTTTAAATTATGTTAAAGTTAGAGCTGGGGTCGTTTATTCCTTCGTAATCCTGAAAGCTTTTGTGACGGCGAATTCGAGTTAACAAATGGTTTTAATCTCTGATTTTAATATTCTTACACGTGCCTCATTTTTTATTTGAATTGAAAAAGTTGTAATTTTTTTCATATTTAATATTTATGTTTTCATTTTTTATTTCAACAATAAAAATTATAAATTAATAAAAACAATTTTATTTGCAAATAATGTTTTACATATATTACAATAAAAGCTAGAATGTGCCATTTTCATCTATTTTGTACAACTTCATCAGGTTGATTGATACTTGAAATAATCGCATACGCATGCGCATGTATATGTAGCTATTACGTATACGTTAAGTTAAATTATATTTATTTTATGATCGGTTACTTTCATCTAATAAGTAAATTTAAAATCCTTAGGACTCCTAAGGTATTAAAAATAATTATTTTCACGTTTCAATCTATCTGAAGAATTTTTTTTATTTTTTAGATTCTTTAAAATTAACTATATTAATATATTAGAATTGATAAAAACCGGCTAAACATACAACCATTTAAACTAATTTGATGACCAAATAAGAAGACATTTTTTTTTTTTGAGGGGGGAAAGATTTTAGAAAAAAATATTATCTTATTCACAAAATTGTAAAATTTAATGGTGAGAGATAAAAAACCTACAAAACTAACTGTTTGTTGCTGATAGTGATATAATAGATTATTTAATAAAACGCATTTTTAACTATAACTAAATTTTATTAATTCTTTATTATTTTTATTTTTACTTACTTTTATATATTTTATGTCTAACTGTATTTGAAAATCTTTAGATTGATTTTAACAACGGAGGTAAGTGAAAGTCGTGTGTTGCGAGTACCAGATTGTTTTTATAATAGCCACAAAATATACACAAATTATTTATTGTTATCCACCCATTTTCAATACACTAGACATTTATTTTAAATTTACTTTTTTTTAATGTACCTTTTATTTTGTAGATTCGTAAAAAATAATAATTCCAACATATTAGCATTGATAACAATTGGCTAGATATACAAGTTGAACGGATTTGATAACAACTAATGGAAAAATTTTTTATCGAACATAAGCATACTTACTAGGTTGAGGAAGATAATAGGGGTACTCACTACGTTTGCTATAGCATGCTATTTGTGTTATTTTGCTAAACCCGTCGAGTTTCTGCAGTTATTTCCTGTATAAAATTGAATAGAGCATAAACTTATTTCATTATTGCACATATAAATTTTATATCGTTATATCATTTAATCCAAAACTTATGTTTCCAACGGAACTGAATTAATTTTTTTTTTAACTCTTTTTTTATTTAATAGTTTTTTAATTAATTTTTACAGCCTAGGTAAGGAAAAGTTTTTTTTGTTTTCATGGATATGTTAATATATATCTTCAAAAATTTAACACGTTTAACACGATCTAGCTATTTTGGTGTTGTTCGGATCGAACATTCGTCGATTTTATCCTTGTGAGAAATATAATAACAATTATTTTCGTTATTTATAACCTCTCCTACCATTTAGGAGCCATTGTATGTTAGCAAATATTGGATTTATTGGATTCTACTTTAAAGAGCCCATAAAAGCCTTTTTTTTAAACTGTTTGGAATACATCGAAAATATATCAATCTCATAAATTATTTTAAGCGCTCTTTGGACGTTAATCATAACGATAATGTGGAAGATACACAAGATATTTATTTTTATTATTATTGCTTTGTTTTTACGACAAGTAATTCAAAATGAGATATATCAAATATATATATATATTCCGTATCTATTATTCTCAACTTTTTTTTTCCTCCGAATTGGCAGACACCATAAAGTCACTTTATATATAATATTTTATTTGTGAAAACATTTATAATCTTATCATTCTTTTGATTATGATATGACATGTTTGTTAATAGGTACAACAAATCTTTTTAATGTTAATAAATTTTCATAACTAACGTCGTAAATATTATTTATTTCCAAGAATAATTTTTCTTTTTGTATTTTGAAAGCCGGGAATTCTAGTAATATATGTTTGAATATCACACTGCCTCCACACTTGTCACATTGTGAAGTTTTAGATAAACCTATTTTATTAAAATAATGGTTGCAGATTCCGTGATTTTTTTTTTCTTATCCCCATAATGTACAATTCTTAATTTTTCGTTTTTATTACTGACTTATTCCTTTTTCTATAACCTCTGTACATTTCAAGGAATGATAATGTATGTTAAAATGATTTTTAACTTGAAGAATATCTGCGACGGGGCTCGCTTCTCGCTGTAAGCTGTTATAAGTCCTAATGTGCATTTTTATAATGTCTTTACTCAAGTTTGTTTAGGAGAAGCAGGGTTTTATTCTCTACATAAGAAATGCTTCAAGAAGATAGAGCCAACCCATCAGCAGGAACTCAATGAAGTCCTATACCGCCATCAGATAAAGGGATACTTGTATTCTGCATTCACAAAGACAAATAAGAACCATTTGGACTTCCGTTCTCCTTATCGTGAGTCAGATCTCACTCTTATGAATTTATAAACACTCTAGTGGACCCGAACCTAAGCAAATAAGACTATAAATGTTAGTTATATATTGTAATGATTCCCTTGAACATGGTTCTATAGTAGCCTTCTTCCAAAGGAACATTTAATAAAAGGACAAAAAAAAAAATGTAAGACACGAGCGGGGGACTAGATGAGACACAAAGTCCTAACATTTCTCTTGGGCTACTAAAAATTTATCAAACGCCTCTGAAGCAGGTCGAAAAAATTTCCTCCAAAAAAGGTTGGGAGCTGAGAAAGACGTCTCTCCCAATAGCCGGCTCATTTACAAGGGCCATTCCTTGATCATATCTAAGGATTTATTTCTTATCCTCTGCCGAATCTGTTCCCGCTCCTACCTCACCACCTTCCCAGCTGTCAGCCCAATGATTTTTATTACCTTTCTTATCATTGCTTAAGATTTAACTGATTGTAACTTACTCTATCCATGTTTAAGTTATTCAAGATTTGACTTATGGAAGGGTATAAATATTGACGTTCTTCCTATCTAAGAGGATATTAACAGGAAAGAAAAATAATGTAATCTCGTAGCCCAAGAAAAGGAGATCTCTGGTGTAAAAGATTTGTCTGTCACTTATAAACCTTTACACGCTCACATTAAACTGTGATTCAAAGCTAAATTTAAATAGGAAAAATATGATGAGCGCAATTAAACTCCTTCACCAGAAATACATTTTATTTTTCATTAGCTAAAACAAATCTAAATTATTGTCTACAATTGAGGCGTTGATTTCCAAAAGGTACTATATCCATTCTAGGAATTTACAGGAAGCGCGAAAATCTCTCAGTACTTTATTATTAAACCTAATTTCGGTCTTTTCGCATTAAAATCTAGAATTGTATCTTTACTATATTAATAACATCATATTAAAGTTTTGAAATGAAATTTTTTAGTATGAATTGGAACGAAAGTAAATGCGTAATTAGTACTTTTAGAAAATGGCCGAATATTTAAATCACTTTTTTTAAGGACGTGAGAGCTCATTAGATAAAATAAAATGGAAGGTTTAGATTACGAAAAGTGATGAGAATACAAATATGTAAAAAAATCAGTTTCGTAAAAAATGTCCTTTAGTACCTTTTGGAAATCAACGCCTCAATTGGCTACTTGGTGTGTACATATTTCTTTTTTTTAAATTTTTTAACTTCCCTTTTAACGTTTAATATCATTTTTTTTTTTTTGTTACCTGAAGTTTTTTTTTTTTATTGAGACGTTTATTTCCAAAATGTACCAAATCTTTTTTACGAAATTAAAATTTTGATCATCAATTTTTGTATTCTAATCTTTTTAGATGTTTTTATTCTTATAGCACAAAGTATCTCGGTGATCAGTACCAGAGGCGCTTATGTTTTGTTCTATCGAAAACTGTCTTCCGATTTCATCTTAAGAACATCCGCGACCATTAAAAAAGAGGTTCAGAAAATAAATTATTTTCAGAAAGGTAATAATTAAATCAGTGTCATAATTAGTAACCCAGTGTGTTTTCACTAACCTTACCCTACAAAATTTTGGTTTTGAGCTAGAGTTTTCCCTCACAGTTAACCCTTTAGACACATATTCAATATTTTCGAGCTTTTGCCTGTAATTCTAAGATAGCCAGAAATTATTACAGTGTGAAGTTTCTGGCACTACAACTTGGCTGCGAGTCATGGACTCCTCGGCTTCCTCTAAGAGTCTGTGTCTATGGTAGGGATGGGCATAATCGAATGACGATTATCGGATCATTCAGATTAATCGATTATCGGACTAATCGGTGTGGATAAGCGAATGATAAAATGATCATTCGAACTCAACTGTTTAACGATAATCGAGGTATTATAAGGGGCACCGATAATCGAACGACCTTTTTTTTTTTTTTTGCTCGTCACATAAATAGTCTCTCACAATGCATACTAATCATTCGATCATTCGATTATGAAATCATTTGATTATTTAAATCATCGAAGTCCGATCATCCGATTATGACGATCATTCGATTATGCCCACCTCTAGTCTGTGGTAGTCACCATCCAGACCCTTACAGTTCGAGCAATAGTTATTGCGTACCTTGCGATTGCGTCGGACTATCGCTTCTTCTACCTCCTTGGCATTTCTTCGCCTTCCATTCAGGGCACGTGGCCTGCCCAACGTAGACTTCAAGCGCGCAGAATTTAAGCAATATCAGGATTTGTAATCACACCAAAGAGCTCATGGTTTCTCCTTCTCCTCCAATCTTAACTCACTCTCTTCCCTCTAAGTATCCTACGAAGAACATTCCATTAAAAATTTTTAAAGTTCCTATTCATTGTTCTTCAATAGAGTGCGAAAAAGGATATAGAGGCAAAGTTTTGTTTGTCTCATGTTCAACCGCATTATCATGTATCAAAATTGAACCCAGATATATAAACTTTATTAACTTTACAGGCTAATTTTTTGAACTTATATGAACAAATTGTCAAGGTTTCTCTTTTCATGGGCACCTCTCTAGACACCATGTATTTATTTATCCTAAAAAGAATTTATATACTAAAACGTCTGTTTATTAAACTGTCTTCTAAGCTTCCTAGCTAAGGAAGAAATACTGTTTCCAATACGTCCCACTTTTATGCTGCGATTTTATTAAACTGCTAATCCACTATAAAGTGGCCATAAGGCCATTCAACACATCTGAGTGTGGATGTATTCTATGTTCGTATGAATACATGTTTCTATTTACGCACTTATATGTTTCTTACCCATAGCTCGCCTCTCTATTGTGATTTAGATGTCTTTCTTCTATAACCTCTTAAGTAATATACCCATATCTCCCGAATACGGTACCAAGATAGAGGTTCTGCCGCGAGTTGGAGAGGGACGACATAAGAGAGTATTAAGACCTGGAGCTGGCTATAAAGCAGGAGGTGGAGTAGCCTTCGGGACTTGATGATATCTCCCGGTGTAGTCTTATTGGAGGAGGTAGGAGCTAGGTGAGGGCAGCCATTGTCTCTCCTCGGTTATAAATTCAAAGCTCCTCCACGAGCACGCACCACATATCAGCACTTCTTTCCCTTCTCGCTATGCACGGAATTAAAGATATTATCCAGAGATTACCTACTACCGAATAATGTATTGGGGTCCTTCGCCTTACAGACATTTTTGGTACCTGGTATCAAACAAAGCTTAGGATTAACGTAATATTCAAGAATTTAGAGCTATAAATACAGTTTATATTTACTTGTAATACTTTCAATAGCTTTAGTCCAGTTGAGATTTGTTTTCATTTTTCTTCCCAGTCTTCTTATTCTCCTGTGACTCTTCCTGAATTATGCAAGTATGACCTATAGGAACATCACAGAAAAATTATTAAATGGACTTCAAAGAGCCCGGAATGCAGCTGTACGTTACATAACACAAACCCCAATAGATCGACATATCACACCCTACTACAAACAGTTAAACTGGATGAAGATTAGGTCAAGAAGAGTATTTAATTTATTAACCATTACATGCGAAATATTTTATTTTATTTTAAAACATATTTATTGATATTTACAACTGTATAATTATATACAACAAGTAAATGTGATGGATATAGTAATCTAACATGAAATACATGAAGAGATGCCACCCATCGGCAGCACTCTAAAAATATTTTAAACTAGAAGGTCTCGGGGCCATCTTCTTTTCAGACGCCTCGGAGGATTACCAGGAATTGCAGAGGATGATAGGCTAGAAACTAGAGGATTAGAGTGGAAATGGAGTTTTTCATGGAATGATTGGTATCTGGTTCGGGCTAATTCAGTAACATATGGGATATTAAGGTCTTTATGGATGAGCTTATTCGTGACAAAGTAAGGAGCGTTAAGGATTTTACGAAGGATTTTGGATTGTAAGGATTGGATACGAGAAGAATTTGATGGTTTGGTAGAGCCCCATAGCTCTACTCCGTAATTCCATATCGGTCTTATGATGGTCATATAAATAAGTCTTTTGTAATTAAGTGGAAGATTGGAGCGTTTGTCCAGTAAGTGTTGGAGTAGTCGAAAACGTCGGGCAGTTTCTTGTCTTTTCAGTCTTGTATGGGGATTCCAAGTCAGACGTTTGTCAAGGTGGAGTCCAAGGTATCGAATCTGTTCAACAGGGGCTAGTGGAGTGTCATTAAAGGATACTGTGGGGCAGGAAGTCATTGGTTTACGGCGAAGGGTAAATGTTATTTGGTGGGATTTGTTAGAATTAATTTTAATCCTCCATTTCTGACACCATACTTCAAGGTCTCGGATGTGGGATTGAAGAGTGTGGGAGGCAGTAAATGGATCATTATCTACCGATAACACACACGTGTCATCAGCATAAGTAGAAAGGAAAGTGTTAGGATGGGTTGGGATATCAGCTGTATAGACTGTATAAAGGACAGGTCCTAGGATGCTGCCTTGGGGAACACCAGCAGATTGAGAAAAAAGGGAGGAATAGGAGCTGTGGTGATTTGTTTGGAAATATCTATCAGCAAGGTAGGACTGTATAATAAGAAAATAAGTAGGAGGGACAAATAGGCGGAGCTTGTAAAGCAATCCCGGGTGCCAGACTCGGTCAAAGCCCTGTTATACATAAATTTTCAATAAAACATTCATTGTAAGTGCATGTAGAACATTTAATAAGTTTAATAAAAAAAAAAAATAAATCAATCACTAGAACTAATTTAAAAAATATATAAGAGAAATAATAAATGAGAAATAATTTTAAGTTTAACAACACTATATTATTGTGTTAGAAGGATTTAACTAATGTTTGTTAATAATTTATTTTAAATTTTGTGTTATAAAGTCTTTAATGTATATAGCTTATGTAAGACTATTAGAAACGTTTATTTGAAAAGAATAATGGAAAGTTAAAATTTCTTTTATATTTATTTGTTTTTACTTTAATCTCAAATCGGATGTTTTATTTAGTTTTGATTAAGTTGTAACTATTAAATAGTATTAATAGTCGGAATATATATATAGTAAGTACTGACTTAAAAGACCTGATTCAAGGTTAAATATAAATGTATATACGATTCCTGTTCATTGTAAGAGAGGACCTAACAATCTTTTTTTTAATCTTTGAATGACAACTGAAAAAAATATTGTGTTGCCGTAAGATACGCAACGTATCCATCAAACATCCGTCTAGACGAGGCTTATGCCCAAGAATACGGACGGCCCTGAGGTCAACGTACTCCTCCAATGCTGGGTTTTTAATCAATTACGCAGCTCCTCATATTGATTGAGAGGGAGAAAGAGCTGCACACACTTAAGAAAGCTGGAGGGGCATATATGGAGAAGTGGAACCCGGACCCTTAAAAGCTCTGATAAAAAGCTCTCCCCCCCTTCCTTATATATATTAACGGACGGGGTGGAATTCCACCGAGTGGAAAAAAGGAGGGGAAAAGTGGAATAAAAGCCTTGCCCTGGACCACCCCCTCTTCCCCACCCCCTTCTCCTAATTTTTCCCCGACCGCCATATTGGAAAAGTTCCAAACCAGCCTTGTGGGAAATATCTAATTGCCGTGGGTCGCGCGGGAATTTTCTTCTCGCAGTCGACTCATCGATTCTGAAATCGATGTCTTATTTCTCCGGTCCTCGGGGGCCCTGGGGTTATTCAAGCCAGCCTCTATTTCTGTTTTTGAAGCCGGGGGACAACTTTATGCTCTTGTGTAATTTACTTCCTACTTTTTCTGAGGCTTTCTATTTCAAGGGCCGTTATTGCTTCCATTGCCGTTCTGTGTCCAGCGAGGAGGGGGCAGCTTCCAGAGCAGTAGCCCAGCTGATAAAATACCTCCATATCGAAGCGTATCATTCCAACCCGATTCTACAATTCTAATGCACTTCATACGAATTCCAATCACTTAAAGTACTTCGGAAAATAAAACATTTAATTAAGTACTTCACATTATTTATGGTTTACCATGATATTTTGAAGCCATGTATCATAGAATTTCCAGATTATGTTTTTAATATTTACGCAAAATTTAGATATATTTACTAATTAAGCTATGGAAGATTTTTTAAAGGGTTAGGATGGTGTGCAAGGTTATTGTGAATAAGCAATATTGAGTGTTAATTTAAATTAGTGCTTGTTGCTGGGCTTATTTTTTATTTATTTTAATAATACGCCTTCTTTAAATATAGGAATCACAGAGAATTTAATGCTTCATTTATTTTTTCATCAACGTATCGGGAATTTGCCTCTGCTCTTCTATTTAGCATTTAAATTGCACTGGTATTGCCTAGTCCGATTTATATATCAACATGTAACATGTATGTCTTAAAGTGGATAAAATGTTGATATGCTCCATTAAAGATTTTAATTTCGATAAGCTGAAGAGAGAAACAGAATCATTATATTTTGTTTACATTTTATATTTATGTTTATATTTTGATCCTGACAGAGGAATCAGAGTCTATATGAGTCTCAGAAGTTAATTCCTTCAAGTTATAAAATCAAACAGACTTCTGTGTTTAAACTCTAGTTCAAAGACAAATCATGTTTCCATAGTATCTTTAATGGTATAAATTTTATATTATTACGTAATAGATTTGAAGAATGACCAGTGTAACAATATTTAAAAAAAAAAGAAAAAAAAAAAAAAAAAGAAAATCGGATGGATTCAACTGGTTTTTAATTTGCAATTTATTTCCTTTGACCGAGTCTGGCACCCGGGGTTGCTTTACAAGCTCAGTCTATTCCTCCCTCCTGCCTATTTTCTAATTATCAAATCCTACCTCGCTCATAGATCTTTTATAATAAATCACAATAGTATCTATTCCTCCCTGTTTTCTCAATTTGCTGGTGTTGCTCAAGTCAGCATCCTAGGATCCGTTCTTTATACAGTCTATACAGCTGATATCCCAACCCATCCACACTTTCCTTTCTACCTATGCTGTTGACACGTATGTGCTATCAGTAAATAATGATCCTGTTACAGCCTCCCACACTCTTCAATCCCACATCCGAGACCTTGAAGTATGGTGCAAGCATTGGAGGATTAAAATTAATTCTAACAAATCAAACCAGATAACATTTACTCTACGTCGTAAACCAATGACTTCCTGCCCTACAGTATCCTTTCATGACACTCCACTAGCCCCTGTTGAACAGATTCGATACCTAGGACTCCACCTTGAAAAACGTCTGACATGGAATCCCCATACAAGACTGAAACTGCTCGACGTTTTTGACTACTTCAACACTTACTCGACAAACGCTCCAACCTTACACTTAATTACAAAAGACTTATTTATATGACCATCATAAGACCGATATGGACTTACGGAGTAGAGCTATGGGGCTCTACTAAACTATCGAATTCTTCTCGTATCCAATCCTTACAATCCAAAATCCTTCGTAAAATCCTTAACGCTCCTTACCTTGTCACGAATAAGCTTATCCATAAAGACCTTAATATCCCATATGTTACTGAATTAGCCCGAACCCGGTATTGATCATTCCATGACTCCATTTCCACTCTAATTCACTAGTTTCTATACTATCATCCTCTTCAATTCCTGATAATCCTTCGAGGCGTCTGAAAAGAAGATGGCCCCGAGACCTTCTAGTTTAAAATATGTTTGGATGGCTGCCAATGGGTGGCTTCTCTTCATGTATTTCATGTCAGTTTACTCTGTCCACATTTACTTGTTGTATATAATAATACAGTTGTACATATCAATAAATATGTTTAAATAAAACAAAAAGCAATTTATTTACGTAAAAAAAAAAATATTAAAATTATTTATATTTAAGGGAGGCTGCAACTTGTTGCAAACAAAAATCTAAAATATTTCTAAGTCGACAATTAAAATTTTATTTGACCTTTTGAAAAACAACGTAACATTTTGGCGCCCGAACAGGGACGCTCAATTTGAAAAGAAAATTGCTGGGGCAGTGACAAAAAACGGATACACTTATATGATTGCAATAGACCATATGTATATTTTTATTTAGGAAAATAAAACTAACATAATAATCACTTAATGTTTTTATAGAGAATAAATTAATTACATTATTTTTTTGTTCATCTGCCATTACCCCAAAGGTCTTTTGACAAAGAAGAAAATGTGAACACGGACCACAAATATTTTTAAACAGCTGATCAATCGAGCATAACGAAATTTAATTTAGATGGAAATCAAAAGCAAAATTTTTAAAGTTGCTTAGATTATGAAGAATGGCAAAAGTTGGGTGATGTGCCCACTAATTTTTTAAAATTTAATTATTAAAACATGAAAAGAAAAAATATAGCAAAATTATTTAGATTTTTTTTTTTTCAATATATACGTTTCATTCCGAAGTGTCTGAGAGGACAAAATTTGGATTTAAAGACGTGTTGACCGCTAGGAGTCGGGTTGTTTGAATGGCCAGTGGTCACGTACATACCATGGCCCGAAGGCGTCGTTTGTAGAACACGGCTCTTCTTATTCGATAAGTGTTATAGACATGTTGGTACATATTAGAAATTACAATTATAATATGAATATCATGCATAGGACATTAATGATTGTTAAACAGTGTAGATGTTAATATAAATAGTGCAGGATTGCTATTTTTTTTATTGAAATTTTATTTTATGCCATATTAATTTGCAATCTCAAAGCCGGCATTTATATAGCTTTTTATAGTCTTAATACATAGATTCTTTGACTCGTATAGGGTACTCTTAGGGAAACTATTTTTCCAGTAAATTAATGCGTACATAAAGACTGAAATTTTCAAAACCTGATATATGATATAGTTCATTTCATCTCCTGCAAACAACAACTATGTATATGATATGTAAATTATATATATATATATATATATATATATATATATATATATATATATATTTTCTATTTTCTGGTTAGCAATATACGACTTTTTTAGAGTGATTATATGGAATTTGATAGAGACGCTCTCAGTACGAGCAAGTTGATCGATCATCGTCAAGGTAGTGTCTCTTCGGACCAGTCTAGGTGTGAACTAGAGGCAGTTCTTGGGGTTTGGGACCCAAATTTTGACAGTACCAGAATAGCTTCATCCAGAAGACTCTTTTCGACATCTAATTCATATAGACTACAAGTTGGGGTGTGTGTTCTTTTAAAATACCCGAATATTTACAGGTCGTAAAAAAAAAAAAAAAAAATATATATATATATATATATATATAATATATATATATATATATATATATGCATGTTGTAGTATTAATTTCTGCAAGCAGTAAGAAAGCAGATAAGATCAAAACAAATATGCATACATTATTTTTTTTAACTCTTAGAATGTTCCTGCTAAAGGTGGTATCAATATCAATGATTTTTTATTTTTACATTAACATTTGGGCTTATAATAATAATTATATATATATGACTGCAAATTAATATGGCTTGTTAGTAGTGACATTTTAGGTCCAATATTGTATTAAAACTCTTTCTTAAAAATCAATCTTGAGCTCTTCATATAAAAATATATACTGTTTTATGATCAGAAATTCCATATAATAAAACAACAGGCTGATTTATCTTTTACTTCTGTATTCTGACTTAATTCTGAATGAAATAGCCTGACAGGGCTTAAATGCCAAAATTTATTTATTTATTTATTTTTTTTTTGTAGGTTCCAATAAATTAACCATTTCATCTTGTTAGCATTGATAGAAAACGGGTAAATATATAAATTGAACGAATTCGATAAACAACTAATAATTATAGTAATATAGATACATAATATTTACAGTGGAAAGCTTAGAGAAAATTGTAATATTTTATTCAAAGCTGTAGAACGTTGTGTAGAAATAAGACATGGCATAAACTTAAGTGATTATTTTAAATAATAATTTCAATTGCTACATTATTTACTCTAAAATTCATTTTTTTCCGACTCTAACCTGATTAAAAATTTCAGGATTAATGTTAACAACAGAGGTAATTATAATTCTTGTGTTTTGCGTACCAGATTTTGGGTTTATTATTTTTAATAACGGACCTTTGTAATGAACCAAAAAAATTACCCCCCTTTAAAATTTGAGGGCTTACGTTTCAAGATGCGTAAAACCCAAATAACGAATAAAAATAAATCCGATTTTCCGCCGTCCGCGGTATTTGCTGAAACTACTGGACCAATTTATTTTAAAACTCGGCACAAAAATACAAAGGCATCCAACGATGATCCTAACACTTAGGCGTTGATATCAGCTGTTTTTTTTTTTTAAAGTGGCGGCCGATTAAATGTTATTTATTTCCATAGCTCTGTTATTTTTGAAGATACAGAAAAAAATATTAGTGTTTATTAAACAAAAAACCGTGAATAATAATAAAAAAAAGAAAGATATTGAAAAAGGTGTATAGTTTTTAGAATCAGTAAAGCGTTTTCCTTTGAATTATTTATTGCTTTTCATATTACTTAATTGCCTATCTACAGCTTTATAAACAGTTATACCCTAATATTGATATTATTTCCGTATTTTTTAAATTATATTTATATAATAAATCTTCCAATTAAGCGCTCTTAGTGTATCTTTGTAATGCAACAAAGGGCATTTACGTCTTCTTTCACGTGGGATCCATTTCTCTATTTTAAAGAGAAGGCAACGACGGAACAAACACCTCTTACCTTGCTAGCTGCCGTGTAGCAAACAAAAGACGCCAGATTTTCCAGAGGCATTGTCTAAGAAGACCGAAGAGGCTAATGGCTATAATCGGAGGATCCTTCCGGAACCTCCTGGCGCTCTTATTAAAAGTTAATTATGAAGTAGATGGGGCCACAAAGGAAAGGGGTCAGGACTGCCTGGGGTCGACTACACCACCTGCCCCCTCAATCTCGGCCAATCTCACTCTGCAATTAAGAGCAGTCAGCTGGCGGTCAGTCTGCCGTCTCCTCCCGGCCACAGGTGTAATACAGCCATTATTAAATAGCATAATTAGTCATAATTGCCTTCATTTAGCAGTTCAAATAATTATTAAGTCTATTTTATATTATATAAATTAATTTCGCCTTCAAAAAAAAAAAAAAAAATGACAAGGCCAAAATTTGGGTAGTTGGATACTGTTTAAGGTTTCTAGATTTATTTATTTATTTATTCTTTTAAACCTGTACCACTACAACTAATGAAGGATCTTGGGCTCAGTACATATAGAGATTCGAACTGTTTCCATGCCAACGGCCGTGCAATGAGGTGATTCAAGCTTAGCCGCCAGGTTTTTCCCCAATTTCGGGTACAAACTTTAAAGAGGACGGGTCTATCCTCAGGAAGGTCTCCATACCCATGGGTCCCGCCCTGGCTGAAAGAAACATAATAAATAATATTCTGCCACATCCAGGATTCGAACCCAGAACCCGGAAAACAGTAGACTACTTTTCTATCCAATAGACCATGCCGCTCTCCCTTTTAAATTTTAATAGTAATAATAATTATTCCTTATTTATTCTGGGACAAGTCCTTCCAGAATAATATAACGTGAAATAAAATGTGGACTTGAGAGTACAATGATTGTAAGTATAGAATTAAACTAATAAAAAAAAAAAAATAAAAAAAAATAACATACACGAGAAGGAAAAAATAATATATAAGAAAAAAGGAAATTACAATTATTCTGACTGTTTGTAAAATATATATAGTTTGAAAAGTTAATCATTTCGAATAATATTGGTGTTGAATATATCAAATGAATTCAAAATTAAATAAATAATTACACGTATATGACTTCTTTTTCTGTTGATTCTCGCTGAAATTACTTACCTATTTATGAACTATATAGTAATTAAAAAAAAAAAGTTTCACCTCATTGAAATAATTTAAATAAATAATTAACAGTCGAATATCTTTCCAGAGGCAAGTACACGCGAATATCAATATGCTTAAATATGTTGGGTATAAATTTAGTATCTTTCCTAATACTGGTCAGATATAAATTATTTGGTTTCCACGTGGACAGAAATTCGATAAAATTTAAAATGAGAAATTATAGTTATTGAGGAATGTAGTGAAGTTTTTAGTAATTCTAAAATCAACATTGTAAAAGTTTTTTTTTCTCCAATTGCAGCCTTATTTTGCATCTAGACGGTAAGAGAAAACCTTTAATTAACAATTTGAGCTACATGGGTGTTGTACTTAGAGATGAACAGAAAAGTGTGGTAGTAGTGACTCTCCTTTGTAAATATAGATGATGATTAAAAAAAATTGAATATTAGATATTTATTTTCTATGTATTGAATAATATTCAAATTCAAATTTAAGATGATGATAACAGATTATGAAAGGGATTCCATGGAAGGAAAACACTTTATACGCAGATGCAACCGTTTCCGAAAGTTGCTTTAAGGGCGCACTATCCGACTCCTCCATTTTCCGCAAAGACCTTCCGAGCCATCCCATGTCTTATTCAATAGCAGGTTCCAGACACGTTCGCCCCAATAAATTCCAGCCTAGGTGGTTGATAAAAATTGACAAGCTCCTTTGGAGGTTTACATAGATAGAGGGCGCTGTGAGAGTGACCTGCCGAAAAGCATTTAGCCTGTTGGATCACGTCTGCGCTGGGACTACGTGAGCCAGGCGTCCTTACCCAGGAGGTTCCCACGGCCGGCATCATTTATTTTGTAGCGTTATCTCATGTCCCTGCGCCGGGCCCAAATAACAATAATGAGCGGCATGTCTCTTAATAAACATATGCCGCCTGCGTCTCCTCTCCCTTCTTTTGCGTATTAACCGGATCTTATGAATCATTTTCTTAGACAATTTATTCCGGAGAATGTTGGTCTCGAAAATACAAATAAGAGCCGGTGTTGCCCCTTCCGCATGCCAATAGCTCACCCCCTTCAAGCCCAGGCTCGGCGATCGCTCTCTCTTCCTCACACCGATCTGCTCTACATTCTCTAACCCTTGAATCATCTCTTCTTCCTTACTTACTATCCTTCATGCATCACATTTGAATGTAGCTTTCAACAGTAATAAATAATTCTGACTATAATAATATTAATATATATAAATCTACTACTCCAATTCTATAGAGGTGCTTCGGAAGTTAATCATTTCCAGTGTGCATTCTCTTACAGGCTACCACTTTTTCTCGAGGCAACAGCAGTGATTGTTTCTTTCTCAGGCTATTCAGTAATTTTGTTTTGACTACTCGTTTAGCAGAATCATAGTCAAGAATGTTTAACAGTCAGTGGTGTTACCGAACTTTGCTTAACCAACTTCCAACTTATCAGTTTCTTCATTTCCAAGGAGACCTCATTGGTTCTGCATCTCAACTAAAACTCCTGCCTTTCTTAATATATGGAGAAGGTTGTGTCAAATTTTTAATGTCGTTACATTCTGATTTCACGGAGTGTAGAGCAGTCTGCAAATCTACGAAAATTATTACACTAGGAAAGAGGGTTCAGGAATAAAGAAATACTTGAAATGGATTCAAAATGATTTTTAAAATCTTCGCATTCCAAGACATAAGCTCTTTTGCGCAAACGCCATCGATTGGAGTAGTAAAAGCATCTCTTATGGCAGAGGTATTTTGATAAAAAAGGACTGGAGTCCAATAATTACTAATAAAGAAATATTTCTTGATTAACGTTTTGTGAGGAGGTAATGTGTTGAAATCACTCTCATCCGACACTATATAATAGGTTTATATATATATATATATATATATATATATATATATATATATATATATATATATATATATATAATGTAGACACGCAGTATATAGGTCGAACTAAGGTTGATATAACATCATACATACTATTTAATATACATACATACTATACATAATATTTAGTGCTATGTAATGTAATCCAGCCTGTGCTGGGAGAGAACCTTAGAAAATATAATAGGCTACTAGCGTTTTTTGTAGGCGTAAACCACTTGGGTCATTTTCGCCTTAAATCACTTTTTATAAACGGATTTAATATTATAGTCTATTGTACAAGTCGGTCTGTCGTAGGAAGTCAAAAAGTTTTGCAGTTGTTTGTATGTTGTCTTGTAAAACGGTTGGTAAGTCAGTGTCAATTGCAATATGTGCTCTGTGAGTATCATAAGCCCTACACTCTGTCAAAATGTGTTTAACAGAGATTGGGCAACCGCATGTTGGGCAGTCCGTTGGAGGTTCCCGTGCCATGAGATGTCCGTGAGTTAGTCGGGTGTGTCCAATACGCAGGCGCGCCAGGATAAGCTCTTCCCTTCGCTTTTGTCGTAGGGACGAATGCCAATGGGAGATGTCCCTTCTTATTTCTCTTAATTTGTTGTCAGTAGTGTCATGCCGAATCTGTCCCCACTTCGACCGAATCCGCTGCTTGATGATAGAAACATAGTCGCCAAAAGGCACCCCAGTAAAGGAAATGCCATCTGTTATTGCTTCTTTGGCTGCACGATCTGCGAGTTCATTGCCAACTATACCGCAGTGGCTCGGTACCCAGACGAAAAAACTGATTTATTGGAAACTATTGTGGACTGCAATGATAATAAAATATTTTGAATAAGAGAGTCGGTAGAGAAAAGGCGCTTCAAGCTGAGCAGGGCCGATATGGAGTCTGTGCAAAGAATCCTGTTTGTCTTAGTAGGGTAAATTACATTTAAACTTTTATAAATTCCAACTAGTTCTGCGGTATAGTTGCTACAGAGTGGAGAAAGGGAAAATAGATGTTGTCTGCCCTCACACACGACCGATGCTCCCACACCTAAGGAACTCTTAGAGCCATCAGTATATACGTAATCAGCAACACCGAGTCTATCTTGTAGTTTTTGAAATTCCTGCTTATACATGTAAGGATATGTGTTTTGTTTGAATAATTTGGTAAGAGAAAGACAGATATTAGGGGAGGGAAATTGCCAAGGACAAATTGGAGATGTTTCTATTGTAAGGAAAGAAGGAAATTCGAGGTTAAGCTCGACCAGAAATTTAGAAATGCGGACTATAAAGGATGGTCTTTTGGATAGGAAGAATTGTTGTTGGGTGAGAAATTGTCTATTTGGGAATAAATAAAGGAGAGGATGGTTGGGAGTGGACAGGATCTTAGCAGCAAGGATCAGGTCAAATTGTTGCCTTCGTAGTGCAAGTGGAGGTTCACCAGCTTCAGCACACAAGCTAATAGGAGGGCTGGAACGGAAAGCACTAATAGCTATTCGAAGACCGGTGTTTTGTATAGGATCGAGTAGTTTTAGAGTTCAACTTGAGGCAGAATTAAAAGCACTGCAACCATAATCTAACTTTGGCCTTATGAGAGTCTTAAACAGAGTTATCATGCTTCTACGATCAGCACCCCAACTTGTGTTACTAACCATCTTGAAGAGATTGAGAGAACGGAGGCAATTAGCTTTTAGTTGCTTCAGATGTGGAGACCAACTAAGTGTGCGATCGAAGGTCACACCAAGGTATTTGACGGTATTAGAAAGAGTGAGTGGTTGGTTGGCTATCTTTAGGGATGGTTGTGAATTCGGTTGTCTTTTGCTGAAAAGTATCGCAACAGTCTTTTGGGGTGATATGGTGAAACCGTTGTCATTAAGCCAGCCACTGACGTTATCTAAAGCCGATTGCATCTTGTCTTGTAAATCTGGCACCTGTTTCCCTGCAGTATAAAGTACAAGATCGTCCGCGTACAGCATACTCTTGACCGGCAAGTTGACTATTCTTAACACCTCATTTAAACATATACAAAAGAGTGTTGCACTCAAGACGCAGCCCTGAGGCACGTCATTTTCTTGCTCATATTCCCGAGAAAACACATCACCGAGTCTAACCATGAATCTTCTATCTGTGAGGAAGTTAGAGATGAAACCAAGGATATGCCCATTGATTCCCATCCTAACCAAAGTATTGACGATGAGCCTTCTCCAAGTCCTGTCAAAAGCATTTTCGATGTCAATTAAAACAGCCAACAGTTTTTCTTTTTGTTCGAAGGCACCTAATATGTCGCATTCCAGGCGAACCAGGTTGTCTCTCGTGCTTCTTCCTTTCCGAAAACCACTTTGCCATACTGGAAGAACATTTTTCGCTTCTAGGAACCACATCAAACGATTGCTTATCAGTTTCTCCAAGAGTTTACACATAGAAGAGGTGAGAGAGATAGGGCGATAGCTATTGACGTTCATCGGGTCTTTATCTTTCTTGAGTATAGGAATCGTAATTGCTTTTTTCCATACATTTGGAAAACGTTCGGATAAAAACAGAGTATTTAAAACATGTAGGATTACTGATTTATTATTAGAACTGAGAAGTTTAATCATAAAAATACATATCTGATCTGGACCGGGAGAGGAATCTTTTCTAGAGTTTAAAGCGGTAAGAAATTCTGCCATTGAAAAGGAGTGATTTAGGGGATCTGATGGATCATATGGAATGTTAAGAGGGATGGATTCAATAGATTGTTTTATATTAAGAAAGTGAGCAGAGAAGTTAGCTGTGGAAGAGGTGGAATAGAAGTGGTTAGCTAAAGTATTAGCTAAAGTTACAGGATCAGTTTCATACAGGCCGCGGTTTTTCAGACACGTTATTTGGGGTGAAAATCCAAATCCCATAATTTTTCGAACTGTTTCCCAGAAAACGGCAGTTGGAGTGTTACAACTAACTTTACCTAAAAAATTTTTCCACGACGATTTTTTATTCTTTTTAACGATATATCGAGCGTGTTTTCGTGCAGCTTGGTATGTCTCTAGCATTTCTGAAGATGGTCGCCGGAGAAACTTTCTCAAAGCTGTGGAGGTACGATGTGCCCATGAGTCATGAACTACTGTATCTGGAGTCTCAAAGAGACTTAGAACTCATAAGAATCCTAAAAGGATAGACAATTGCAGCTTATTCTTTGATGTCACTAATGCCTTCGATAAAACCTGGCACTTAAGATTTTCCTTCGAACTTAAATCTGAACCATCGCGGTGTATTCTATAACACACTTAAAACTTTCCTTTCCATATAAATATTTTTTTTTTTTTTTTAATAAAAATAAATCCATGAAGGAATGAAGTATTTAAATCGCAGTATAATACCTCTCATAGGACAGAAACCGACGTACACTTCACCCCAGTGACCCAGAGAAGACAAGAATCGATACCGCTAATCGACTTAGACCCGTGGAGACAGATGGGACCGGGATCGCTTAGTATGCAAACTCCGGGGAGCCGCTCATCACCCGCTGTAATTACAACCTCCTCCCCACTCCCTAATTCAAATCTTATCCTAATAAGTTCCTCCTCAATGGCTATTCTTTTTTCTTTTCCTTTTTTATGTCTTTGTTATTCTTTCGGGATCCGTTCCTTGTTTTCTCGGATTAAGGGCCCAGGGACTGGAAGGAAAGCGGCTGATGAGATTCAAACATTTGAGGAAATTAAGCAATTATGCTAAATAAGGCAAACCGAGGGAAGTGCAAAAACATGAATACGAATTGAGGGGAGGTTTATAAGAGCTCTTTGTATTTAAACATGGCCGGAATACTTGATTCGATTTAATTAATGTCGCCAATGATAGGGAGCCTTCCAATTCTCCACTGTCTTAGGAAAAATGATTCTTGCTTTGGGATTTTTCCATTAAAGAAACTGTAACATTATAATATTATAAATAAACATCTTATACACATCCAAACAAATTAATATTTTCCAACAACAGACCGTTTGTCTATTTGTTTGTCGGGCGTGTATTAAGTAGCTGAAAACTTAAAATGCATTTTCAATCTTAGACAATAATAAAAACTGAGCATTAAGTGCATACATTGGCCATTTGAGGAAAAGAGAAAGCTAAGAAAAGAGGCGGCTAGCCATGTAGCAAGCGGGCGATTTCACATTCAAAATTATCACTTAGAGTTGGCCTTAAGATAATGGGAGCGTACCGTGGGAGGCAGTAGCCGCTCGACGTGTGTCTCTCCGTACGCAGATCTGTACCGCGTTCCCAGGCCCCTCCAAATCTGGGGTCACAGCTCCGGCTTAAATATCTTAACCGAATTATATATCTCTCTCACCGGCTACCTTCTCTTATCTCCTTCATCTCATCTTTTATTTCTCCCTTTACGGCACACTTCGTGGGAAAACGGCTCTTAGGCCGCTATGTCTGCCTTATCTCCTGTTCTGCTTCGCCTATTTCTCGACTTGACCGCCTAAAGTTTTAAGGCGCTCCCAACTTGCAAGACATACGTGCAAGTACATATACGTTACAAAATATGTAAGCTTGTGTTAGTGGAGAATGCTTTGATTTTAAAATATTCAGTTTTAATGAAATATAGTTCCAAGTATATATAAATGCATATATTTTAACCTTTTCTTTCAACATATAGTCACTTATTGTGTGAGAAGTTAGTTCAGGGTGCAGTTAAAAGAACAAACAATTAAGATATAAACTTAATAAACTGGTGCCGACGTTTCGGCCTAAACTATATGCCTTCTTCAGGGCTTTAAAAACAAAAGATAACAACCAGTTGTAGAATAAAAAATAAAGAGATAAGTAAAAGAAAAATACAGATAATAAAAACAAAGTGAAATGAAGGTAATGACAAAAGACAAATATAAAAAAAGAAAACAAAATAGGAACAAAAGATAGTAGAAAGATAATATAAAATAATATAAAATAGAAAGATAATAGAAAATAAAATTAAAAAGAGGTGAGAGATATCAAGTCAGATATGATTACGTACCGTTTGAAGGAGAGCGTCAGAACAATGAGGCAACTATGGCGCTCTGAGGGGGATTATTTTGGTTTTTACAGCCCTGAAGAAGGCCTATAATTTAGGCCGAAACGTCGGCATCAGTTTATTAAGATTATATCTTAAGTGTGTGTTCTTTTGACTGCACTCTGAACTAACTTCTCTCACTTACTCACACAGTCAACCATTCTCACTTCACTATAGTTACTTATGTATAAAACAAAGATAAAGAATTACTACAAAATCTACAAACCAGAGTTTTTTTTTTACGGAAATATATGTATCTGAGCCTAAATTAACAAGTATCTCATGTTTCATTGTCATTTTTAACTTAACAGAAAGCAATATTACATATTTAAGATTTTTAATTTCCGATGAAAAAATGAATATTCCCTAAATTATAAAAACGCTGCAAATCATTAAACAATGTTTTATTGTTTCCAAAGACCTATGTTAATAATCTTATAAGCTACAACTGTTTATATAGCAGTTTAGAGACAATTAACTGATATGAAAAGAAATAAATGCCTCATCACCACTGCTGATTTCAAAAAGCTATATATCTGATATTTCTTAAGCGATTTCAAAAACTTTTTTTTTGTTCTGTTGGATTTTCATTCTTCATCAGATATCACTTACACAATAATTTTGTTAACATTAATGTCAGCTTCCATATTTTAATTTTTTTATAGTCATCTTATTATTGTACCCACCTTATTATTATATTTTCTTTCAATTGTAGTGATTGTGAACTTGTTTTTCTTAGCCTAGATAAAGGCCCACAATGTAGAGCGAAACGTCGGCACACAAATAAAATAAACTTTTCTTATTGGTGGATTTCCTTGGTGATCGTACCCACAACCAGCTTTTAAACGATATATTATAAATCTATATTATTATTCTTGAGTTCAGAAAACTAAAATTACATAAAAAAATGTTTTTAAAACATATGGATGTTCTTTTCTTATTTAGTTGGATATCGATTTCGTTCAAGTTTATATGACTGTTTATACGAGTATGACTTTTTTTTTTTTGTTTATTTGTATCCGAGGAAAAACTTAGAGGTAGTTTAGAGGAAGAAAATTCAAAACCGGTATTTTAGCCCTGACAGACTATTAAAATTAGAATGAAAACATCAAGATATTAAAGACCGTTAAATTTTACATCTGTTAAATTTTGCATATTACAGCCGTTTTTGACAAAAACACGAAAAGGTGCTAAATGCATGGTATACCGTGGCTCTTCTGGTTCGCTGATTTTAATGCAAAAATTGCTTTTACATTTCAGGCGTATAGTTGTCTCAAATATAGAATTTCAGTTTCGTACTCTTTATTGTTTCCGTGCTGGGCTAAACACACTACACACACACACACACACACACAGACTTTTTTGTGGGACTTGGTCATTTGGACTCTGAGGACCCTAAAACATGTATCTCTGTTGAAAACTGAAATTTGAAAATTTTAAAGATCGAAATACTATCCCTTATTATATATTTCGTATCGTCCCTACCATTTCAAAGTATCGAATATGAAAATTGGCACTTTTTAAGAAAGCAAGTAAAACGAGTAATATATTTAATATTGGTTATATTCAATACTTTATTTTAAGCATTTTCGGGAATCCTAGTCTCGACAATATACCACAAGCCGTATCTTCCACAATGCAAGTGCAAAACGAGATTTTTCATATTCAATAGTTGGAAATAGTACGGAAGATATATCTTGTTCTTCAGGTGGCGCGACAGGCCATGTAGGCCCTTGGCATCGCGGTGTAATCTCCTGAGAGATTGTACTCACGCTTCTCGACGTAATTTATACGGTAGGGTCAACATTTCCCTACGCCTAATTTTATGATTGGCCAACATTTTGCTGACGGGTCTCACATACCCTGGGAGTGGCTGTGAGTGAATCCCTATCTAATAAATGCTTGAAAAAGTTTCTCTGGGACTAGGATTCGAATTCACAACCTTTACCATGAGAGACTAGCGCTCTAGCCACTCAGCCACAGTCTTACCCCGGAAGATATATAGGTAAGTAAAATAAAATTATTGTTCTAACGTAAGTGAAAGTTTTATGCTAAGAATGTGGTTTACATTAATGTCCTCGCAACACAATATTAGAAAAGAAAGTGACCGAATCACCTTCTTGAACTTCGTCAAACGTCTTGAACAGGCACGAGACAACATTCTATTAATCGCATATCCCAAAGTATTTATTTATTGGTAATATTTACGATGAAGAGCCGAAGGCGGTAAGAAGGGAGAAGGGAATGGATAATGTAGAGGATACAGGGACAGAGGAAGCGGAGGGAAGGGACGGTCCATTGTGGATCGTGCCGATATATCACACTCCCTCTCGCTGAATATGCATATTTTATTTGTTTCCTTCATTTGTACAGTCCTTTCTCTCTCTCCTGGATCCTCTGGTTCGATACTGTCCCCTGGTCTCTTGGTCCTCTTTGCTCGGTCCCGAGTGTACTCGTTAGCCACGGCCGACTGGGGGTCCGGAGTCCTGCGTGTCCAAGGATTTATGGAACGTCATTCATAATTAAATCTGGGATATCTTACGACTCATTTGCACTCACGAAGAAGGAGTAGAAAGATATTTCTTCGAGTCTTCCATTTCTTATTAAAGCTGTACAAGTACAAGTTCGCGCATGATTCTTCTCCCTTTTCAAGAGAAAAATATTCCACAAAACTTTCTCCTACATTTATATGAAATTTATAGTAAAGGAAAGTATTGCGATCGAAAAAATTTTCGAATTTAAGGATTCATCTGAAATACACATTTTAGGTCCCCCTGAATCTATATGACTAAGTCCTACAAAAAAGTCTGTGTGTTTGTGTGTGGTGTCTTGAACGAAAAGGAAAAGTCTTACGAAACTTAAATTTCATATTTAAGCCCGAGATGTTACACAAACTTCCTCATTGGAATCGGCCAATATGATGCAGGTTTCATTCTGATTAAAATAGTCTGATAGGGCTTAAATGGCGATTTTTTTAATTGTCTTCCAATAAAGTACCTTTAATATTGGAGATTAACATTGATGAAAAAAAGGATAAATATAGTTAAGCGAATTTAATATACAACTAACTAAAGGAGAAAAGAGCAAAAATGTTTGCTTAGGTAATTTTTTTCCCCAAACGTAATAATAATACAGATATATAATATACCTTTGGAAACCTAAAGACTTCAGAAAAATGTTATCAACAAACCTGTGGAAGTTAATGTTTAGTGACTGAAAGGGCATAACCTTATTACTGATGGTTTTGTGTAACAATTAATTATAGTCGTACTATTTAACCTAAATCATATGTTTGCAATGAAACTGAGTTGATTTTTTATTAAAATTAACTTGAAATTTTATTCAACTTAAAGTTTATTTAATAGCTCTTAAATTGATTTAACATGTATTTGAAAGTCGTATGTTGTCCGCACATTTTTTTTTTGTTGTATCGATTCGTTAAGATAGGTAATAGCATAGAAAAAATCCATTAAATAAATGACCTTAATTGAAATAATCCATGAGAAGGAACAACCAAGTTGTAGCATTTCAATGTCAAATTTAACACGGAAGGTCCCTCCTCCATCTTCTTTTCAGTTACCTAGGAGGATTATCGTGAATATATAGAGATGATAGGTAAGTAAAAGAGGTAAATTGACTTTGGACTAAGTCTATAACAAATGGAATATTTCGGTCTTTATAAATGATTTGTTGGAAAAAAAAAGTAATTTAATTACAAGCACTGGACACGTGAGGAATTTAATCGTTCGGTGTATCCATATCGTCAAATCCTACGTATTATAATCATATGAAAAAAAATCCAATTTCAATAGAGTATTTGGTAGCAGCTAGCAGTTTCTTGTTTTTTTAGTCTAGTACGGAACATTCCATGTAAGACGTTTGTGAAGACTGGTTTGTAGGTACCGGATTTCAACAGGTGTGTGATAGGTCATATGTTTTCGACATTCGACATCTTGATGGGACTCGTTTTAATTTTACAGTTCTGACTCCATTTTTTTAATGATTCAATAGGGTTTAGAATGCAGCCACAGTATCATCATTCACGTACTACAGACTTGATTGACTTAATTATAATTATATTATCAAATTTAATTGTTAGATTTTACGATTTTGTTAAATTATATATGATTTATTTTTTCTTGCGAGCTAATGATTCCTGATATAAACATTTATTAAATTTATGTTATTTTAAAAAGCAAAACTGAAACCTGTATTAGCATTCTCTCAATTTCAATTTCAAGACTTTGACAATTTATTATTTTATTATTGCCCTAAATATTTTCATATTGAAATTTTATATATTCCTCATAGCAGAAGAAATAACAAAATCCTAGATGTTTTATAATAAAAAAAAAAATTAATTTAATCGTATAACCTAACAATTAAATTGCATAATATAATTAATATTAACTCAATCAAGTCTTATTTTAAGTCAATGTGCTCTGAAATAGTGACACCAGGGGGCATCGTAACGTATGGGCCGTCAGTCTACAAACGGTTTCTAATCCGAAATAAATGTGCTGACGTCATTTTTCATAACAGATTGGTTAAAACAAAAACTAATCGTATGTTCCATGGGCTAAAAAATTGGATTTAATTTATCACTTCATAAAATTAATTAGTTGTTAAGTAAAAGTTTTATGACTGCAAGAAATTCATTTTTGTAATAAGCATAGTACAAATTTTTAAAAATATTTCTACATATATGTTCGAAGAGGTAGACAACCATGCATATGGCTCCTGGAATAACTGAATTTCACCCCAGAGACGTTTGAGTAGGTGACTTTGAGATTTATTAAGTTAACAGCGTCCGGATAGGATCATATTTGCTTATAGCAAACAGTTTTTTCCATATTCCAAAATAAAAATATTGTCAAAGCATTTTAATATGGTAATAAGTAGGGCTAGAATTCCTATGAGAATACATATTGGCTCCTGATTTCAATATCACCTTGTAACAACATATGGTATATGTTTTTTCGCAATTGGGATCATATTAAGCCAATTTAAATTTACATTTTTGTCTAAATTTACATATTTCTTGCATAATTTGCGAATTTTTTACATATTTTACTCCATATTTGTTCATTTTTAAATTTTTATATTTCTTTGCAAAAAATCTGAATTACGAGTACAAGAAAAAAAAAATTCCCTAGAATTGGCCCATCTCTTCTTATATTTAAACTCTACAAAACAATTCTTTCTCAAAAGGTTCCATCTCCCTTGATTCTGGTTCTGAATAAACAGAACTAAACCTATTTCTTATTTAGTGTTCACCTATGAGTCGTTAAGTGCGTGCCACTCTTTCTAAATACGATTTAAAATTATATTTTGTGATTGATTCTATTTTCATTTTAGTCCCAAAAAACAATAACAAAGGACGAGCTTTAAAACTCTTCTTTAAAGAAATATTTCTCTTCGAGTTTTAAAAAAAATTTAAATATCTTCGCTAGTTTAACTAAAAATGAGAAATAGACTGTTTTGGAAGTCTATTTACTTTTTACATATTTCACTAATTTCACATAATTATTTCCATATTCATATCAAAATCAATACATATTAATTTACATATTTGGAATTTTTAATTACATGAAAATTCTAGCTCTGGTAATAAGTAAACAATAAAGTTAGTCAGTTTATCTTAACTGCTAACATTTAACTGTGAGTGGTTTAGTTCATTATAATTCTAATGAATTATCATTTTTTTTTCAGTGGCGCGACAGACCGTGCAGGCCCTGGGCCTCGCGGTGTGATCTCCTGGGATATTACACTCGCGTTTCACGATGAACTACGTAGTGTAGGGTCATCACATCCTACGCTTAATTTTGCGAGTGGCTACATACCCGGTCTCCCATACCCGGGGTAGAGGCTGCGAGTGAATCCCCATTTAATTACATCATTGTAAAAGTCCCGCCGGGACTGGGATTCGAACTCGCAACCTGTAGCATGAGAAACTAACGCGCTAGCCATTCAGCCACGGGCCCCTCCCTAATGAATTATAATACTGAGGGATAATAATTTAATGAAGGATTACCATAAGGACCAAGTAAACAGTGAGATTTAAACTTTTGGGTTCGAAAGTCTTCATTGCATTTGTTTTATTTATTGAAAGATGCGTGGAGTATTAAAGAAATTATGGGTGGATAAGGCTTCTAAGCATTAGATTATACTTAAAGCTCCTTTCTATATACAATTTTAATTATTTAATGAGAATCTATTGAGTCTCAAAGCTTTTTATATTGTGTTAGCAAAATTACGGAGGAAAACAGGCCATTTAAATCCCCTTCTCTGCTAAACAATAATTATCTTCTGAGGCAGAGATAATGGCGAGGCGAGGTTTGGTTATTAATTCTTCCCCCTCCATACAACAATGGGAGGGGGTCTAAGACACAATAGGACAATCTTATTAAAAGGAGTCCTCCTCAAAGAAGTATTAAAACAACGTCTTTTTCTCTTCCACAAAGCACAGGAAATTACCCGTTTTTAGTCCTGGAAGGAGGGAGGCCGACATTGAATTTTTTTTCCTATTAGCTCGGTCGGGGGTTCTTGGTGGCTGGATCTGAGTCACGAGTTGTCGGCGAGGGAAGGATTTAAAAATGCTTTTAAAATGCACCTCCTAATTTAATGGATCTGACATCGGTAACGGAAGTGGGAAGTTTGCTCAATTGATTAAAACAAAAAATGAGTCATATAAACATTATTATGAATTCATATCAATTAATAATCTTGACAAATTAATATTTTTCAAGATGCTGCATGTATTTACCGATTACCACAATATTTACTGTAAAAACCCTCTAAATTTCCGACTACGAAAATCTCCATGTAAATTAACATTATGAGACCTATTTCGACAAAAGGCTCTGCGGATCCATAAAGCTATCAAATTCTTTATTATTCGAAAAATCCTTCTTCATCTCACGAATTACCTTGTCGATAAAGGGCTCAATATTCCATTGGCGGGATATTTACAATCACAAACTAGGCCTCCCTCATTAACACGTTCGTAATTTTTTAGGCTCTCAGATAAACGCCGACGTTTCTGGAGAGAAGCCCGTGCGACCTCCTAATCTAACGTGTAATCGAAGTTATAAATATAATATATAAATAAAGTTTTTTTTGGACTCTGACTCGGGGGACGAAAGACCCTTCCTTAAGTTCATCTAGATTTAATGAATAGGAGACTAAGTCACTTCCATGCCCAAACGTTTTTCTACGAACAGTACTTTCTTATAACTCGAACCAAAAGCTCCCTTGGAGGACTATACTTCATTTTTTAATTTTAATTTTTTTAAATTTCATTTTATAGATGACGTAGCTTAAATCATACTATACATCAACACCTTTTCATGAATCCATACATTCAGTGAAAAGATAGGTAATATTGAAAATAAATGCAATAATATAAATTAAGTTAACCATTTGTCTCTGACTATATGTTTTGAAAATAAGTTTTCGAAAAATTGCTATTAAGATGTGCATATAAAATACTTTTATGCATGGCGTGTAAATAAAAAAAAAAATGGACGAAACAAGAAGAATGTAAAATCTAACAAAATAATTATCAATGTAGAAAAAGAATCTCAACAGAAAACATATTGTTAAAAATAAATATTTAATAAAAAGTATATGAATAAGTTTCTTAGTAAAATACAAATACGGATTTCAACTAATAATAATATAAAGATTTAATTTTTAATATATTTCAGTACCATCAAAATATTCGTTAGATAGCAACACAATTATCCCCAGATTAAAACTATTAAAAATAACGTTTGTAACTATAAAACAAAAGCCAAACCTGACCGAAGAAAATTAACATTAAACTACTAAACATAAGTCAACATTTAGGAATAAAGATTTTTTTTTTAAATCCTTAGACGAAATATGAGATAAAAAATAAATAAGTCCGTATATAAAGAAGAATCATTAGAACTTTTATTAAAAAAATTAAGTAAAGTATGAAATAGACAAAATAAAATTTCAGTTTAGAATAATTATACCGCGATTATATATTAAAAAAATCTAATAAAAAAAATCTATACAAATCAAAGAGTACCACAAAGAAATACTGGTAGTATATCGTTTTGAACTTATGAGTCGTAGTTACCAGTTTTTTTTAAATTAACTGTGTTATTTGAAGCTTAATTGAAAGAGTATATTATGAAAAAATTTACTTGAATGTATACATATTATGACCGACACAATACTATAAAATAATATACAGCTAACGGTGCTTGTTAATGCTAAACGAGCGGCTTGTTGAATCGCTAGGAGCGGATTTTGTCAGAGATTGAGAGGCGGTGAATAGCAGTCAGTGATCAATAATAACCGCTAGCTGCCGTAAATCTAATGGCTTCCATTAGCAGCCTCCTCTCTATTTACAGTCAGGAAATTAATTTAGTTCCAGTGCATTGCAACCGCCCGTTTAAATAAAGGAAATACAAGAGGCAAATGGTCCGTGGATCCAAAAACCCTAATCCAGGTCTGCTTTTAATTTCCTCCGCGGACCCGGTAATCGGCGGTGGTTCCGCTCGCGCTCCTGTCGCCTGGAAGATCCGATAGTGTCCGCGCGTTGGGGACTGAAAAATATGTCCGCTATTTAGGGTGCGCTGGGTAAATATTTCATGGGAAGTGGGGTCCAAGCCTTTATCTTGATGGCAGTTGTAAACGAAATTGCCATCACAGGTTTGAGGAACAGTTTGCAGCCTGCGTTCGATGGAGTGTGTATCCTGTATTAACCACGGCAAAAATTCACACTACCTCGATAAGTATTGAAATAATCGTAGTTCGTAATCGTACAAAAAAGTAATTAATGTACTAATAAATAAACCAAGTCCACGAACCTACTACGCTGTCGTAGCAGACGGGGAGGTGGTACTCAGACGTAGTGTTTTCCAGGTGGCGGATAGGGAGGTCCTCACCAGCTAGCATAAAATATTTTTTGCAGACCAAACACGAAGTGATTCAGGGCAGCAACTGATTATCTAGTTGGTGCGGCTGTGACATGTGGTTTGATATCAGTAATCAAGTATGCAATTACCTTGAATTTTATCAAAGATCACTACAACCAGCTTCAACGTAATGTAATGATTTTAGATTTAGATTTATTTTATTGGCTATTATATACACATAAGCCATGGAGTTTGGCCCATTTGGTGTTAGTGGTTGTTAGTATTTAATAATAATCTCGTACATACTATGGCATAGTTATAAATACATACATATATAAATAAATGATAATAGGATAAAAACAATTTTTTTTAAAACATAATTTAGTGAAATTTACAACTGTACTAAAAAAAAAAATACATCATGTAAATATGATATTAGAAAAATGACATGAAAGAGACTTGTAGAAGAACTACCCAATGGTAGCACTCCTGTAACTATTCTAAACTAGTAACTATTCTTGTCTAAACTAGAAGGTCTCGGGGTCATCTGCTTTTCAGACGCCTCGGAGGATTGTCGGGAATTGAAGAGGAAGAAAGGATTGAAACTAGAGGATTAGGGTGGGAATGGAGTTTGTCATGAAAGGAATGGTATCTAGATCGGGCCAAATCAGCAACATATTAAGGTCTTTGTGGATCAGTCTATTAGTTACAAAATAAGGAGCATTGAGGATAACAACAAATTAATATTTAAATATCAATTGCTTGCTGGGGCATGCCAGTAAATATTGTAACAAATTATGTAGATTTGTCGTCTCCTTAAATGTGTATTTTTTTATTATAGCTAAACTTTTGTATTACTTATTTTTGTTTATAGAAAGATTTAGAAATCCACAAAATCCAAATTTTCCTTAAATAATCTCCCAAAAAGTTTATATATATATATATATTTGTGTGTGTATATGTATATTTTAAAATGAAATATTGACGACATTCTGTAACTGTATGTATGTATAATATAAAGTCATGATCATGTACATTTCATCAGCTATTTCTACCGATTCTTATAGCAATAATATTCAACCCATTGAATTATAATGTTTACTTATATCCATTAAATACTTATATCCATGTTTCACAATTCGGGCAGTTTAACTTTTTCTATGATAAAATATGTAATGATGAAAAACTAACCTACTTTTTGTTTATATCATGTATTTTGTTTGTGCATACACAAATTATATACATATATATATATATATATATATATATATATATATATATTTCAATTTTTAATATATTATTTTTATTATTATTATTATTTTTTTTTTTTTTTATGAGCCAAAAAAACTCTTAATAAAAAAAAACAACAGATTGTTGAGGTGTTCAAGATTTTTAATGTCTAACAATGTTTCCAGCCATAATTCATCCGTGGTCGCATTGATATATTCATTGAGATATCTTTTTCTATGAATCTCGAGGAACTGGCATTTAAGTATTAGATGAAGTAACGTAAAGTAATAATGATAAGACAAAAGAAACGAAATTCACTGCCCAGGCCCCTGTCAACGCACTGGATCTTATAGGTCATGGGATTCTGGGGAATCGGAAATATCATGAGGATATATAGCTCCTTAAGATCTCTACGCAAAAGTGTCATCATGGGATTATAAAAATAATTTTAATAATAAGTAATTTTGAGGTATTAAATCTGTGGCGGTCGTGAATAAATGGCTAAGTCAAAATCTTTCATTTTACAGGTGAGCGATTTAAAGTTCTACGTAATACCAAAATAGAGTTATTAATTACAGCATACTTTCCACCTAAAGTTTCTTCCACCAAGAAATTTCTTTAATCAATTTAACACGACGCACAGTGGGCCAAATCACCAATTTAGGTGGTCAAAAGTCAAGTAAAAAGTTTGGAATTTTCTAGTCCTTCACCTTTTTATTATTACTTGGCAAGACCCCTAATACTAATATTTCCCGCCATACCCTGTTTACAAATAAATAGTGAATGAATCATTCCTATTCCACAAGTGCCTAATAACCAGCAGTGATATTATCTTTATTCGATCGTCATTTATTGTGTTCAAGGTGTATTTAGAGCAAAGTCTTTTTGCTTTTATTTAACAATGGACATTGCTGAGACAGGTAAGACATTATATTTCCAAACTCGTTATTGAATATACATTGCAATCTCACCTGTAGAGTTAATTTAGGAATTTGTAAATTTATGCCCCTATTCGATTACGAAAAACTATATAACCCCCAAGTTACCCCAAGGGATTTGTTTGTAGGATTTGTTTCATCAATCCTTCTAGTCTTTAGATATTACAAAGAATTTTGGCGATTTTTTGCGTTTTGGGTGATACATACATTTTTCCAGAGAAAACACTCCGAATCAAAAGTTTTACAATCTATAATTTCAAGAATTACTAAATGATACAAAATACATTTATTAGTGGTTTTAGCAACTCCGAGCCATAATTAAATTTTTTGTATTATTTTTTCCGTATTCTGGGACTTCAAACGTAAAATACTGGGAAGATTTAGATTTTAGCAAAAAAAATTTTATGTTTGACCTCTGTACGCTTGTCAATCGTGTCAAAAAATTAATTAGTTTTTATAGTTTTTTTCCCGTAATTTGGGGCCCCAATGGTAAAATATATACAAGTTTCAGAATTTTGTCCACCTAAATCGGTCATATTGTCCACTGTGCGACGTAGGAGAAAGTCCGAGGGAGCGATCCGTGAAGTACTCATATTTGATATGACTCGAGTTATCTAGTTTTTCACGACCGCCACAGACATAAATAAATACACCAGTGATGAAAGAGGAAGCGAATACTGGAACAAGTGAGTTGGAACGGGTATGGAGTTTGTAACAAAATTAGTGGTACCTAGTATGGGATACATTAGCAACATATTAAGGGAACATTAAGGGCATTATAGATGAATTCATTCGTGACAGAAAAGAAATCGGTAATTACAATAAATTTGTTTATTAATGTATTGATATAAACATGTATTAATTTCTAAATTTTATAATTTTTAATCATATTATGTATTTTCTATTAATTTTTGTATTTTCAATTATTTCATGTATTTTCAATTATTTTATGTATTTCCAATTATTTTATGTATCTTCAAATATTTTATGTATTCTCAATTATTTTATGTGTAGTTTTTATGCGTAGGTTTTTCTATAATTTTCCTACAATCGCAATATAACCTCAATTTTATTTCACCATATGTTTGCCATTTAGGCTAATGTACTATAATCACAAAAAAACAAAAATATTTTCTGATTGTAAGGATGACTCATCCAAAATCATTGTTAACATTTTGTCAATATGTAAATAAAGTTATTTATATATACACTATATTCGTGACAATGTAGGGAGCCTTGTGGATTTTACAAAGAATTTCGCATTGTAGGGATTAGATATGAGAAGAATTCATTAGTTTAGGTTCTAATTTATTGCGTTAGTCCAGATTGACGTAATAGTCATATAAAGGAACCTTTATTAGTTAAGTGGAAGATTTGAGTGAAGTAACGAAACACGATCAACAAAAATAAAAATTATTTAAAAACGAAAAAACTGATCAATCCAGAAATTGGGAACTTTACGTTCTTATGAGCCTTAATCAAGCAAAACTATCATCGTACGATTATAGAAGAATTATCCTATGTGTTATTAATATTTTGGAGCTAGAATGGGTAGATCGAGAATCATTATGTCAAACGACAATGGAATAGATTTAAGTAGGCCATAATGCATTCAAAATCTGTAGGTAACAAAATGGATTTTATGAGCAGCTCGAAAACAACGATAGATTAAAATTTACACTAATATATTTCACTAATTTAAACACCTTTTTTTTTTTTATTGACTCTTATGTATTTTAATTATAGTTATGTTTAATACTTTTTATGAGAGGGGAGGAGGTTCAGTAGATGGACGATTGCGTACTAGTTTACTGCTCTTCGGGTCTCAGGTTTGAACTCTGGCTGCGGCAGAATAATTATTTATTCTGCTGTGAGGAGCTAGGTGTGGATGGAGGGTTCGTGGAGTGGAGTATGAATTAAGAATGTATGGAGATCCTCCATGGACATACCTAGGCTCTATGAAGTGGTTATCCAAAAATTAGGAAACAATTCTGGCAGCTGAGCGTGATCTAGGCCTTTGGCTTAGAATAAAATTGAAACTGTGCTGAACCCAAGATCCTCTATTGCTTGAAGATGAGCAGTTTTTTTGTTTGTTTTTTTTAAAACCTTATACATGTTTACTAAAGGGTACATTTTGTTTCAGAGTATTTTTGAGTGGATGTTAACAACACAGTAATCAACTCCATGTCAACTCAAATGAAGCTCCAGTTATTTTCTTCTCAAAAGAATCAGGACTTTTTTATACCTAGAGGTAAGTTTAAATATTGCCTATATTATCTAATTAATTATCACGAGTATCCGCCATCGAAGAATGGTGTCAAAACTGGAGAATTAAAATAAATCACATCAAATAACCTCCACTCTACGTCGTAAACCTATGACTTCCTTCCCCACCGTATCCTTTAACAATATCCTACTTACTCCTGTTGAACAGACCCGGTACTTAGGACTATACCTAGACAAACGCCTCACATGGAACCCTCATACTAGACTGAAAAGACAGGAAACTGCTCTTAGATACCGATTACTACAACACTTACTCGACAAACGCTCAAAACTTTCTATTTACTACAAAAAACACATCTATATAACCATTATAAGGCCTATTTGGACCTACGGCATTGAGTTATGGGGGTCCACTAAGCCATCAAATTCCTCTCGCATCCAATCCCTGCAATCCAAGATCCTTCGAAAAATCCTTAATGCTTCATACTTTGTTACAAATAAAATTATCCATAAAGACATAAATATCCCATTAGTTGAAGACTTAGCTCGATCCAGATATACATCCTTCCATTCCAAACTTCCTGCCCACTCAAACACGCTTATCCGTAACCTCTCCTCAACATCTATTCCTGACAAAAAGAAGATGGCCAAGAAACTTATTACCATAAATTGGACATTGGAGTTCTACCAATGGGTAGTTTCTTCACAGGACAATCATGTGTCTTAATCTCAAATCAATCCAATTTACTTGTTGTATTGAATCAATACAGTTGTAAATTTCTTTAAATAAATAAATAAAAAAAAAATTATCACGAGTAAATGGATAAGATACATATGTGTTATATATCTTATATTACTTCAAGTACCATTTTCTCGAATTATACTCCTTAGCGTTCATTTTAAAACTGATCCCTCCTGTTTCGAGTAGCCATATCAGATATAAACTAAGATAATCTGCATGACCAACGGATAATGAAGACCCTCCACTTCCAGATTCCAGAGCCGCAGACATTAGCGATTGGCCAAGGTGACATCTCCCCTGGAGCCATGTGATCTTCCCATCTAGACCCATTACCGCAGAGTCAACAAACGTGCCTTATCTTGGACCAGGCCATCATCTCCCAAGCACAAAAACTGATGACGAATCGGCAATAATGGCTATCGAACATTATTCTCTAGATGAGTCAATGGAAGCTGAGCTTTTTCAAGAGTTCTTCAGCTTCTTTCGCTTGCTGTGTGTAAGTCTCTCAGTTTTCTGAACAGGAATATCTTTTACATATAATATGAAAGTAGTTTTTGAAGTTGGGAACCAATAAGAATCATTTCCTGTAAAAATCACTGGAGGAAAACATTTTTAAATGCACTTTTAGATCGATTAATAATTACTAATTCATAAGAAATATAATGCATTTGAAAAATAATCAGCTAAATACGGAAACAACATATGCTTAACGACAGTATTTTCATATTTATTTTGTATTCATTTAAGGTTCGAACATTTTATTCATTTTGTCACTTGTCGGGTTTAAAGCCGTGACCTTAGGCATTGAAGACTAACAAATGTTGCTTCAAGTCCTTATTGAATATAATTGAAATTTCTTTAAAAAGATTATTGGAAATTGGAAAATACCTAGGTGTGAAAAGCAATATTTTATGATTATCATATAAATTTAATTATTTAAAAATAATAAGTTTATATACATATATTATGTGTATATATATATATATATATATATTTTATATATATATATATATATATATATATACACACATAGACCTTCTAAGGAGCACATAAGTTCACTCATTAAATGTTTGTGGTTTTTGTCTTATTTTCTATCTCTCTTTCATTAACTAAGCCATCCTTCTCTCTTATTCTCTTAATTCTGTTTTCAATTCTCAATTTCTTATATTGCAATATGTAACTTGTCCATGTCATTTTTAGATTCCAGCGACCTCCATATTTCATTTTCTTATCATTGATTTTATTTGAAATTTTGTGAGTCTGTCTGTTTCGGTTTGTGCTGCAGAGATAGGAGTGGTAGGCTATACTTTTCTGATTGAAGTGTGATTTTTCAACGGGTTTGCAAATTTCTTCATTATAGGAAGTGTATATAACGTTTTCTCTTTTGGTTTCTTGGATCTTTCTGAGAATGTTTATTTACATATTTTCTGTTATTACAGGTACCTTTTTTGAATGAATGAAAAGTAATTTTTATACCTGTTTTTGTGAAGAGCATGTCAGCATAGATTGCCTCGGGCTTTCCAACTATTAGCGCGACAGTTTTTTATTTCTAGTGATAGCACTTTTATTGTAAAAGTTTTAAGTCAGATCATAAGATTTAATTTTTTTTTTTTTTTTTTTTAGGAGATATTTTTTCTAAAGTATCGCCAAAATATTTGAATTTTTGAAACTTTTTTGATTTTTAAATATTTTTCTTAAGAAACTTTGGAGTGATTTCCATATTTATTATGAACTGTGTATTTTTTTCTTTTTAGGCAATCTGTAAACCGATTTTATGTACTAGGATATTTAAGTGATCTTCTCCGATTTCCGGTGCGTCTGAAAGGCATAATAATAAATTTCGCAATGTATTGTAGGAATAATACTTAATATTTTAAAATTATTAATTTTTGTGAATTTTCTTTAACACAAATTGCAATATTTATTATTAGTAGCTAAGGCGAAGGAGACATCTGGAAAGAGAAGAGGAAAGGAGAAGGGTGAGGAATTAGAGTAGACTCGAGTCAACATCATTAGAGGCGAAGAGAGAGAAACAAGATATTTGCATAAGGCATTACAAGTTTTACAGCGGGCCAATCAAACTTGGGACTTAATATTCCGCGCTAAGTCCCCCCGAGATAAGCCATAGGAGTGCTAATTTCCTCCCGCGCTATTATCAAGCCCCCGGTGGAATATCAACGCCGGCAAGTATTAAACTTGGCAGCCCTTAATGCGGTTCCCAGCCGAGCTCTCTCCGTAATTATCCAGAAACAGTGGTTCCAACTTGTCCTCCAAGTCCCAGGTTCCAGCCCCACCCACGACCGCAAATCTGTAGGGGATGAGGGGCCGGAGGGAGGGGGGTCGTCAATCAGGGGGAAAACACCTCCACTCAACACAAATCGGCACATCATACCATTTAATGTAATTATCAACAACAACATGTACTTTCTTATTCTTTTAAATATAGTTTTCAAGTAACCAAAAGGCAAAAGAAATACGAACCAGTTACAATGTTAATTTTAATCTTTTAATTTTTTAGTATTATTTTATCTTGTATTATTATATAAGCTAGAGATTTGATATTGGAGCAGAGTTTCATAAAGTTGCCGATAGTTGTTATAAGTTGTGATGTTGTGATAATTATGATAACATAATTTTTTTATGTACATTTTTTTTTTTTTTAATTTGACAAGTAATATACAAATGCCTTTAGGCATATATTGTAACACTGATGACCATTACGAAAAACCTCCTTCAAGATTCTTATGAATTCGTGAGCGAAGAAACCTCCCAGTGAAGGCACTCCTTGGCGTGGAAGATCTGCTAAAGAAGTAGGTCTCTGCCCCAGAGGCGTTTCAGTCTCCTTGGTGGGTTTTGTGGTGTATCAGTCAGTAATTTTTATGTACATAATATATATATTTGAAATAATATGAGAGATAAGCGAGGGAAGGAAAAAAAAAGAATAAGAGGAGAAGAATTATTTATAAAAAAATGTTAAAAGAAAAATTTTACACGGGAAGCCCGTGGCTGAGTAACTAGTGTAATATTCTCTCATGCTAAAGGTTGTAAGTTCGAATCCAAGTCCCGGCGAGTATATAATATATAAGTATATAATTAAATGAGGATTCACTCATAGCCTCTCCTTCGGGTATGTGAGACCCGTCAGCCAAATGGTTGTCACTCACAAAAATAGGCGGAGGGAATGATGTCCCTACCCTGTAATATTTCATCGGGAATCTTGAGTATATTCTCCCAGAAGATTACAACACGCGGCCTGTTGCGCCAGAGATTAAAAAAAAAATTGTAAATTGTATATTAAACATTATCCAATAAGAAAAAAAAAGTAAGCCGTGTAAATGGCAGCCCAATCAAGTTGGGCAGCTTCGCTTATTCAATAAATTGTATCTCTCCTGGTTAAAATATCTTCATGAATTCTGATTATTGATTTTTTTACGTCATATCTCGGCTAATACCTATACGATTTCTATGATTTTTTTAAAAGTAATTTTTATTTAGGGATATTTCGTTCCCTAATAATAATTCACAATAAACAGAAGAAGTCAAATTTTCTTTAACTAAAGTACCTAATATTTTATAGATTTTAAAAAAAAAAGGCACATCAACATTGATAAATAACAGCTAAATATGAAAGTTGTTCGAATTTGATAGACAACTAAAGGAGAAAAGTGCAAAAATATGTTGAGGAAACAGGGCCCTTAACATATTTTAAGTGCTGCCCTCTACTAGACAGCATCATTATCAAGAGCAAACCGCAATCCAGGGGCAGCCAGAGTCAAACAGAACACGGTGAAAATTGCAGGCACTAGCGAGGCAAGTTAAGGTCGAGTGTTGTGCTCACCAGATTTTGTAATTTCTCGGTGCACAGACTAAAAAAAAAAAATTTTGTTTTTCTACTTTATAAATTTGGGTGTAATGAAACTTAAAGAGTAATATTAAGGTTAGGCAATTGAGTTTATATACACTCAACGACTAAGGTCAAAGGGAACATTCATTTGTTTCCATAATTTGGCATTTTTAACATCTATTGGAATGCGGCCATTGGGTATTTCCTTTTCATGTATTTTATGTCATTTTATATTCCCATCTCATTTACTTGACGTATTACTAAATACAGTTGTAAATATCAATAAATATGTTTAAAAAAAGTGTATGGCTTTTATTTAGATTTTTTTTTTTTCAGGAATGCTCTTTGTAACTAAGAATTACAGCAAAATAGGGGAGTGTAATCTGGGAGTCTTATTCCATTCACTACAATCGGATCCTCCAGCTCTTTTATTTATTTATTGACGGAGCTAAGGTACTCAAGGTTTTTTTTTTTTAAACGGGTGATTCCATTACGAAGAAATGTTTAAAGTAACCAGAAAACTACCCTATTGTGAAATAAGGGCGCATACCCGCCTGTGTCCTTTGACCAGAAGGATAAGAGGTCCTGGAGGGAAAAGGATTTTTAGTCTTTAAGGGCTGGAGGGAGGGAGTGATTTTATATTGACTAGAGCGGAGGGAGAAGATGTAGATTGGGCTCCCTCTGTTTGCGAGGGAATGCAATAGCTCGCCCTGTTATCCAGACACATCACCCTTCCAGGGCATCAATCCTCTCTCTGGAGCATCTATCTCCAGCCCTTTATATCTCCTTCGGATTTAACTTAGCCCGTTAGTTCGGGCCCTTCAATCCGCTTATTTATAGTAACCGTTCCAATTTGGACTCTATAAAAGATTTTTAGTAATGTCAAAGCGCTCGCTCGGTCGCTGTCATAGCTTTTCCTTTCGGGAATATAGATATAGTTTGACATGCATTTCCATTCACGATTTGGAGAATATACGGTAAAGGAATAAAGTTTTAAATAGGTGGTAGTCATTTATGTATATAGTATTTCAATTTTTTAAATTGCGAAGCACAAGTACTCTAAATGATAGGGAACCTGAAGTAATGCTACAATTAGTATCCAAGTCAAGCGACCGGAAATTTGCGAAAATTACTAGCTGTAAACTGCTGCTTTGCTCACGAATATTTCATTCTGTGCTAATTTAAATTTACATAAAAACATTTATAGTAAAAGTGTCTATATAAATATAACTTCGCTATCAGTCAATTATTATCAATTATCAATTAATCTTTCAAACATTTTTACGTATAACTTTTATAGTGGGTCGATAAACATAAATTCAGCAATATATATTTAACGATATTTTAATGACGAGATTAAATTGTTCTAATATCCATTGAAAATTCATAAAACATTGTTATTCATTCATAGAGCAAACTTAAATTTAAAAAATATAAATATTCCTTAAGCTATATGGATATTTAAATACAATTTTTCTTGTTTTTAATAAATTTTATAATTTAAACTTAAAACTGTATAAAGATAACGAATAATTGAAAAAGTCTTGTGAAGATACTGCCTACTGGTTGGATTTCATTTTTTTCTTTAATTTAGCAGTTCCCGACGGAATCATCTTTTCAGTCGTCTCAGATTATTGTCAGGAATAGAAGTTACAAACCAATGGGTTGGTCTGAAAAGATAATGAATATATATTATTTACAGACTAGAGCAAACATCATTATATATGGTACAGAACACCATCACATACCTTGGGTGAGGAGCAGTATAAAATTTATTTTCGAATAAAATCACTTTATTATAATCATATCAGAAAAATATTAAATTACGATTATCTTGTTCATGATAATAATAATATATATATATATATATATATATATTATATATATATATATATATATATATATACCATCAGTATACAATGATACAATGATGTTCTCTTTCGCTGACCTGTAATTGACTTATGGTATTAATAACAATATAACATAGATTTAATTATATTTATTTTTTGTTTCAGATCAACACCCATCTTTACCACCATTTAACTCATCTTTAAATTACAGGATTTAACGAGTTGGTTCACTATTGAATGGTATTCATAATTGGTATAGCAGAATTAATTTTAAACTAAATCAATGTGAATTAAATTAAAAAAAAAAAAATTCAAATTGTTTTAATTTCATCCCGTCCATATTTAGCTTATTTATTTTATATTTTTAATCATTAACATGAGTTTATTTTGGATAGTATGTTATTATTTTGCTAACTTAGGAAATAAATAAATAAATCATTGTTGCAAAAGAAATATGAATCAGAATCAATCCTGTAGAATCTCTACAGACACGAATCTTAATTGTGGATAGGATTTCTCTCAGATTATACTACCTCGTTTAATATGAAGTAGATACTATCCTCAAAGAATAAGTCTGACATGGTTAAATGGCAAACATTCACACTTGTGTCTACCTTTTAATTTCTTTCATTTGAACTGTTTTGACTATTTCACACACACACACACACACACACACACACACACACATATATATATATATATATATATATATATATATATATATATATATATATATGTATATATTTATCTTGACATATTTCTATTCACACCTGTCATGCGGATGACAATCAGTGAATGATGTGGCGTGTTATGCGTGATGGAGAGAGGATGCTCTGCGGGACCTCTTGGCGTGTTTCCTAATTGGCATTTATCTTAGGAGGTCCCTCATCCAACTTCTTTTCAACCTTCTGCGAGTGTTTTGGACCATGTTGGTTGTGATTATGTTTTGTATTAATGTGTTGATATTCCCGCGTAAGTTATCGTGAAAATATTTGTAGAGGGGCCGATTCTGTTCTTTGACTGTTCGGCATGTGAAGGTCAGCATGTTATATGATGTTGATAACGTACCATAGTGAATTGGAAATAGTTTTAAAAGTTTGGAATTGAAAAATTTGAATTTTAAGTATTTGAGTCTTTTTGGCAGTGCCTGTATATCTGTGAAAAGTAAGACCGAATGGACTTCAGTTAGTAAGTGTAAGTGTTCAATTTATGTTTAAGTTTCAATTTTATTTAATGTTTAGGTAGAATAATTTAATAATCAGCTAAGGAAAAATAATGAGGAAGAGAAACAACGTAAAAAAAAAACGCATTTATTACAAAAGATTAGTAGCATGTGTGTATAATATATCGCGGGATATCTGCGGATTATAAGAAAAAACATTACCAAAGAAATCAAGTCCTCGAATAGTGATAACCGAAATTATCATTTTTATAATTATAAAAAAATATAAAAACGGTGCAATAATAAGTTATGCGTTGCGGGTCATGTATGTCCGTAGCGCCGTTCATGCTGTGTAGACTGTCTTTGCCGGATCCAGGCAATGAATCTATATTAGAATTGAGTTTGATGAAGAACGCATGAGGAAAAATGTTTATGAAACATAAAGATTGTCAAAAAAAAGAATATTTTGAGAAACAAAATAAATAGTTTTATTTTAGTATTGGAATATACTAGGAAATAAAAAAATAGAAAATGAATATGAAATATGTCCATAATGGATTGATAAGTATGCTGTGCTATTTTAGCAACCCGATGAATTTGGGCAGCATTGCAAAAAAAAAAAAAAAAAAAAAAAAAAAGTATTTCTCTCTCTATATAAGCTGAGGGGTAGCCCGTTAGTTATTAATATTACATACTTTATGCTAATGTCATAATTAAAACTAATGAATATTAACGAATTATGAAATATTATGTGAAAGATGTTTATTTCGCGCAACAAATTTTTAATCCTCGGCACTCGGGTGGTTTGATTATCCTTTTACTTCAAAGCTCTACACGTGTGACATCCAGAAGTCATAAATTGATGATAGTGAAAGTTTGTATGAAAGTGCAAGTCTACTTAGTTGTTTGTGTGTGTGTGTTAGAGTGAGTGAGAAGGAGTGAGAGAGAGTGAGTGAGGGAGAGCGAGAGGGAGAGATGGCTAAAGGCGAGAATAAAGACATTTAGCCGAGGGCCTGACCCCGCTAGGTAATCTGTTTTTAGTATTGAGTGGGGGGTGGGGAGGGGGTGGGCGTGCGCAGTTAGCCCACATTTGTCCCTACTCTCCCCCGGCATTGCTTTATTTCACCCCTAGAGCGGGATTTTATTTTCCATATGTCTAAGTCACATCAAGGCGGCCATTTCCCTATCCCGGGACCTATCCGACCGGAGGCAGCGGATCTAGGACTAGGCTGCACAACTACTAAGAAAAACGAAAACTACTAATTGTATGGATACACATCAAAATATATTTTCATGGATTTTAATTACAAGGAAATGAAAAATTTTAAAAATTTGGTGCAGGCAACACACGACTTAAAATATAAGCTTAAATTAAAAAAAAAAGGTGTAAAGGCTATATTCAGTTTCGTGTGAAACATATGATTAAATGATTATTATAAAATTGTTATGTACAATAATCAGTAATATGTTTATGCCTTATTACTTTAAATAATCGTTTACAACTTTGTATATAAGTTAATATTTTTTTCTAAAATCTTTAGCTTTCCTGTTCTTATACTTAAAAAAAAATAAAAAAACATGAAAAAATATGTTTGTCCTTTTACTAAATTTCATTCAACTTGTATATTTAGACTTTTTTTTTTTTTATGAATGCTAATTACACGATATGGGTAATTTTTTAGGATATTCAAAATTGATAGTGCTTTACAAACCAACGTGTCTTTAAACTCTCGTTAAGTAAGCAATGTCTCTAGGCCAGTGATAATAAAGGAAATGAAATGTCTCAGAAAACTAACTAGGGTCAAGCTACGGCTGATATTAGATAAATCAATGATATGAGAAAAAAATGTAAAATCGCTTATCTAAATAAGTATACAAAACACAAATTATACCATCAGTATCACAAAAAAAAAATTGTTATGGAAAAATCTGGTGCTCGCAAAATACGACTTTCACTTACCTCCGTTGTTATAGAATAAATTGTTAAAGAATTAATTATTTTGAATTTCAATAGAAAAATGTGTTTTATTAAATAATCTATTATATTTTTATCTACAACAATCAGTTTGTTTTATCGGCTTTTCATCACTCTCCATTAACCTTTAAAATTCCATAAATTAGATATTTTTTTCTAAAATCTTTAGCTATCCAATGGTATACAATACATCTATATGACTATTCGTGAGTTCAAAAACACAAAAATTGCATAAAAAATATGTTTGCACTTTTCTCCTTTAGTTGTTTATCAAATTCGTTAAACTTGCATATTTGCTCTTTATTTATTAATGCTCATAAGATAATGAACATTTTTTTTTTTAAATCTACAAAATTAAAGGTACATTAAATGAATGTAATATGAAACCTACATCTTATTAAAGCCCATCAAATTTTGCATCGATATATAGAGTTTATTCAAAATCGTATATATATATAATATATACGCGATTTTGTTTCTGCCAACTCCTTCTAAACCACCCGACGGGTTTTGATTCGGATTTCACCATTATTAAGGACATTCTTTCCTTAAGGCTTATAAGTAAAATAAATTGAAATTTAGCTTTTCTTTTACAGGAATAATAATTTTTCTGTAACAATTCATCAAAATGTTATTTATTAAATATAAGTAGTAGGATGGATGTATAATATATTGTTGGAAAGCTCAGGATTTTAGAAATTTCAGTTTCATAGGACTTAATGTTTTTGCCCGGGAGTTACCACACACACAGACGCAGACACACACACACACACACACACACACACACACGACACACACACACACACACACACAACAAACACACTCACACAAGGACCTTTTTTTACGGGACTTGTTCATTTGGTCTCAGGAGATCCTAAAACGCGCATTTCCGTTGAAAACTGGAATTCGAAAATTTTCACGTTCGCAATACTTTCCCTTACTATATATTTCATATATAGGTAAGTGAAGGTAAAATTAAGTTTGTAAGGTAAGATTTTATGAGTTTGACAGTCCGACTTCCTGTTCAACTATCATCTCTCAATCCCGGCGCACATCAAGGTGCCCCCTCACCGAAGACAGGAGCTGCCAGGCTTAGTACCACAAGTGACATCTGAATCAGGAGTTGCATGTGAGGCAGATCATAATGGGAAGGTTATCTCAAGCACGCACGCCACATTGTCTTATATTCATATCAACTCACGAGAACTTATAAGGGATATAATAACATACATGCCATTCCTATTATATTTCTACATTATAATTCTTCAGATAGAAGTTATTTCTCAGAAAAAAATATGTTTGCTCTTCTTCATACATTGTCGTGCAATGCTTATCATTGGGCTATGTTTAATTTAAAGTTTATATAACTCAACTTCCTTTTATTTTTTGGTTTATTATTCTCAATCATATCTCAATAATACCTTTGTACTCGACGAAAAAACAAAAAAAAAATTACTCCCCTCCTCTCAAAATTTGACAGCTTGCGTTTAATAATGAATAAAAAAAATCCACAAAAAGTACACCATCCGCGGCATTTCTCCAAAACAACTGGATCAACTTCAAGCCATGAACTTTTCTGAGGAACATGTCTTGGAACAGTGTGTGCAAAGGGAGCATATGGAACGAAAGGTTTCTTATAGCCTTAATACATACTTATTGCCCAAAATATTGTATTATCTCTAAATAAATAAACTGACGATGTTGATATTGATATATTTATTTATGTATTACAATTTGTCACAATGGACAATAATAATAATGCTAAAGGATCACATTCGTACAATATTCACAATATAAACAAAAAGAAAAGTTAAAATTACATAAAATGCATTATTACTTTGTGATATGTGTACGTATGTAAGTATGTGTGTGAGTTTGTGTGTACATATATACATGAATTTTTTTTTTTTTTTTTTTTTGTTAATCTATTCTACCTATGTCATTACTTTGCGATTTGTGTATGAGTGTGTGTGTGTGAGTGTATGTATATATTTTTCATTTTATTTATTTATTTATTTATTTTTTTTGTTTAATCTACTATACCTATGTAAATAATTCAATCTATTTTATGTATTCTGGCCAGAAGAGCTATATTTATTTATAACATCAATGTTATTCTTAAGGGAATATGTCCCAGAATAAAGTTCATTTTTCTATTTTTATTTCTATTTATATTTCTAAAATGAAACCAAACTAAATAAACGTATACAATAACCAAATTTGAAGATAACATAAATAAAAATTAATGAAGTTAACAAATAAATAAACAAAACATGTCACATTCATACGTATGTACAATATTTACAATTAGCTAGGGAACACCGGACGAGGCTTGTCCCCCCACTTGTGGAAGGACAAGCAGAGTCCAAAGGATCCCAGCGCCTCCCTCTCAGCCGCATCACTGATGAGAGAAATAAATAAACTAATAAAAAAAATATATTTATATGCTATGAAGGCTGAGATAGTACATGAGGAAAGGTGGTCAATAAATGATATTGACTACTTATAGTAAAACCGAAGTTTCAACCTACTTTTAAGTTCTTTCTTCTAGAGATCAACATCTGAATATACATTGTGGATGCAGCTGATATAGACATCAGATCTATATTTTCTTTAAATTCTCTTTTTCATATATGTAGAATTTTTAAAAAAATTTCTGAGAATAATTGTATACTTAAGGAATCAGGAATTGTAAAGGAAGATAGAATATATAACAATAACAATGAGAAAACGAAGAATAAGATTTTATGGTCACATGGTCGGACGGAAATAGATTTAATAAGAAAATCTTTGATAAGGTTCTAGGGCTGAAGAGTATAAAGGCCAAACTGAAAATAACAAGCCAGTTAGCATGGATAGAGTCAAATTTCGGAAATTTGTTGATCAAATGAGAGTTCTTGCTGAAAAGTATGAGTGCGCAGAAAAGAAGTGGCGGAAGGCACAGCACTCCGCGAGACTGAAGGAAATATGGAAAAGAAGAAAGGAAAATGGCTAAGTGATATATTCGTGGTTCAAGGTCGGCCTATATCGATATAAAAATAAAAATAAAGTATTGTAACTCGACATTTCATTGGGCATAGTTCCTGTTGGCAGAAAATGTTTACATAACTAATTAGGTAGTTTCAACCATTTATTTTCTGCCACCGTTTCGACCTACATTGTGGATCATCATCAGTGAGGATTGTAAGCAAATGGAAACTAGATGCTATAGTTTCCATTCGCCTACAATACGCCCTGATGATTTATTTAAGATTATTTCTTTTCAGTTTCTTAAAATATATATACTCATTTTTCTATATAAAAAGATATATAAAAGATTCGGAATTCGAACCCAGGATCCGGAGAACAGTAGCCTACTGCTCTATACACTAGACCTAAACTAATTTATGTTTATTTTTTTACTATTTTTTGTCTTTATAAAGATAAATGTGAAATTAAAATACACGTTTAGATAATTTATAGTCTTGCTCATAAGCGGTTTGCATTATTATTGTTTCTTTTTTATTTCTTTGAGTAGCCAGCTTACAGAGATGAGTTGAGACTAATATTATACTTTCCATTCGCCTACAATACGTTTAGATGATGACCCACAATGGGGGTCGAAACGTTGGCAGATAATAAATGGTTGAAACTACCTAATCGTTTCATTTACTGACCGCTACCCAGACTAATTCTTTCTTATAATTTTCAACGGTCAACTAATTATATCCACTATAAATAAATGTTTTGTAATAATAAGTTAAACGTGATCATTTTATTAAAGTAGAATCGTCAAATATTTCTTTCAATAATGTTTAAACTCAGTAAATATTGGGAAGCATTGCACATCTCTTCCTTTCCCCTAATACTCCCTTTTAAGTTTCGGCTACTTTTCAAAGGGGATTAAAAACATTAAAATTTATATTGCCAGCCGTCATTCAAGTTTCAGCCCTCAGGAAAAAAAAAAAAAAAAAAAAGAAAAGGAAAAGAGGGCCTAAAAAAGAAAAGTAGAAGAAAAGAGTAATCTGCTTTGAGTGGTGTAACGAGAAGGCGCCTCAGAGGTGATCTCCTCATTCAAACATCTGCCACTCCTCAGAATAAAAGGCCCTTCTTTACCGTCCTAAGAGTATTTACTTAAGTAGTTTAAGTAACTTCAATCAAACACCTTTTCACGGGATCCGGTCAACTAGGGAAATGGAAATTTGAGACCTAAGGCCCTTTGAGTAACGCTATTAGAGTTCACAAAGCGCCCGAATCAGGAAACCTATTCAGGATTCTATCAGGGCTAAGGTAACATCGGGTTACACGGAGAGCTCGGATGGGTGCCTCCTATCTCAATGTATAGAGTCTTTTATTACATATAGTTAATGTTCCTTTCAATGTTATATTTAATATATTCTCGCCAATCCGAACCTCGCTTTGTAATATGGATTTATGATTCCGAAAAATCTTCTGTGTAATGAGTATATTACATTTTACACTCAGATCAGGATACTGGCTATAATTTCGGCTCTAGGGGCTCTACCCATCCCTCTAAACTGGCTACACAAAAAAACAAAACAATAAAAACAATGCAAACCATTTATAAGCAATACTGTAAAGTATCTAAACGTGTATTTTAATTTCAAATTGATCTTTATAAATACGAAAAAAATTAAAAAATGAAGATCCTCTGGGGCACACCCAGCCTCTTTAAAGTGGGTACCCAAAATTGGGGGAAAATATGGCGCCTGAGTGTGATCTCGGCCTACAGGACGAATCTATATGTACTGAGCCTAAGATCCTCCATGGATTGTGGGGACACAGGTTTTATTTTTTTTTTTTTTTAAATAAAATTCATACTGTTCCAAGACATTATGTGCCTGAGAAATGTGTACTGGCATGAGGTCATATGGTAGTGATACACATTGAATAAATCTGGAACTGTAATTATATATGAATTTTGAGAAACTTTGCTATTTAATAATACAAAATACAATTTCTTGGCAAACGGATATTTAAATAATTTTTTTTGTTTCTACCCCTACCTCGTATTTGAAGGTCATACGGGGGTTTCTCATGCCAAGGGGAGAAGGCGAGAGGAGAGTAGAGAGGGGGGTTAATGCTCAGTTAAAAGTCTCCTAGTACCGAGATGCGAACTCTAAATTATTTTATTTGTTTTTGCTCATCTGGTTGCCGGGCAACGCGCGCTCAAAGCAATTTGCGCTTACCTACTCGTCCAATCTGCCTCACAGTGGTTCCAAACACACTTTTTCGGGACAGAAGTCTGCAATTCTAATTAGGATATATCATCCATTTTAACGTAATTTTGTTTCTTATTTAATTAACTTTAAATGGTATGATTGGCAAATTTTTAACTCATGTTTATATCATGACAATTTATAAGTTTTGTCGATTATTTCAGATAAATGTCTCTGTAACTAATAATTTTTATATAAATCTTTATATATCTATCTCTCCTGAATTAAACTTTGTTTAGAATCGTTATTAGATATGTTTAAGGAAATATAATATAATAGGTTTCATATAACGACTTGGTGAATTTTTAAGACTTTATAAAAGATTTTAAAAAAAATTTAAATTATTTTAAATATATCAATAAACACACAACAAAATAAAGTACAAAAGTTTATTTTTCTTTCTAGTTTTTACCG